>ML675603.1:2482696-2948677 GCA_007922155.1 Mesoclemmys tuberculata | reverse complement strand
GTTCCAGCACCACTGCATTCCACTAGCATGTTGGTTTTGCTGGTGGCATGCACAATCACACCTGCACTACTATATGTGTGCTGGGGATTTAGACAAATTGGAATCTAGGCAGGCACTGATCTTTTCATATGTGACAGCTGGCCTCTTGTCCGACACCACAGAGATTGAAGCAGGCACCTCCAGAGTGAGAAATAGGAGCAGCTCGTGCATGAGCTAAAGAACAAAACTGTTATAGGTAAGTGCTGTCACAACTCGTATCCTCTGCAGGTTGGCACACAGTGGGCATGGTAACGTACATTCACCAACAGATCACACATACACAGCACTGCTGACATGCAATAGTGCACGTCGACAGTAGGCACACAATTGCACACGCCCAAATGCATGAGAACTTTCTGGCTGAAAATCAGGCCTTCAAAATAAAACGGCTGTGGCACCACTCGCAACTCCCTTCCCCCTCCATTAAATAAGGTGTAAAGCTGACCCTGCCATGGATGCCTCAGCCGTTTATTCCAGCAGTAATGCTGCATGGAGAGTGGTTGGGTCAATAAAATCATTGCTCAAAACATGCTGAGTCAATGAAACTCTCCTTATGTTTAGATAAAGCCAAAGTGTATGTGACCAGCTGACTTTTCCCCACCCCCCAGCTCTGAAATGTAGTCTGCCTGCCCTGGGTCAAAACTCACCACCTTCCTGGGTTTGACTCAATTCACAAACACACAAGACACCAAAAAATTCTGCCCAACTCTTCTTCCCAGGCTTGGGTGCTGTTTGGTGTCCTCGTTTAGGTCTGCTCAGCTCACCCCCTTAGTCCTCTCTGCCTCAGGCTATGTCTACTCTGCAGCCGGAGGGTGATTGCGGCATGGGTAAGCAAACCTGTGTTCACTTTAATCTAGCAAGGGCAGGGACAGAGAGCAGTGAAGATGCAGTGGTATAGGCTTCAACGTAGGCTAGTAAGCAGTGCAAGAGAGTGCCCAGGGCTCCGGGCAGGCTTGTACAGCCCAGGCCGCAGCATCGTTTGCCGCCTTTTTAGCTACACTAGCTCGATTAAAGCTAGTGCAGGTAAGTCTACCCAAACTGCAATCACACTCCAAATGCTGTGCGGATACAGCCTCAGACTTCAGATCCCTCTACGGGGACTACCACCTTCTGAAGCCTGCATCCTCCCTTATAATGGCCTCCCAGGCTTGCTGTTACCTGTAGATGTTCCAGATTGGGACCAGCTTCAGAACAGACTCCTAATCCTTCCAGCTATGGGCCAGTGTGGGAGGAGGCAACGAGCCAAAGGGACAAAATGAAGAAGGGCAGGTGCCGTCCCTTGCCAAGCTTCAGCCCATGCCGAGATCTGCCATTGGCGTAATAAGTGATAATGGATGAATACTTTGCACTTCTCATCCATGGGCGTCTGAGAGCTTAGTGGATGTTAATTAATGGAGCCTCCCAACAACTGTGGGAGGTTGGTCAGTGGCTTATAATTCTCATTTTACAGCTGACAAAACTGAGGGCAAGGGGATAAGTGGTGAAGTTACCCAGCACGGAGGTAGCTGAGCCAGATACAGAATCTAGATACCTGGCTTCCAGTCCCTTGCTCTAATCACGAGACCCTACTCCCTGCTGGAGCTGAGCTCATTACGTTAGCAGCCTTGTCCTTTAACCTCTGCACTTGGATACCACGTCACGCCACTTTTCAACGGTTCCAGTTGAGTGCTGGCACTTGCCAGGGGTCCCCGCTTTTGTTGTGGGGCAAGACACTTGCTCCATCTCCCATGACCCGTTCTGTAGAACACTTGTCCTCAGTTGTAAATGGCATTGCTTTTGGAAGAGCAAAATATCCAATGTTCACATAGCTCCTTTCCTCCCAAAGCAGTTCGTACACTTCCCAAGCTGCAGTGACAACCATATCCAGGGATCACTCCCTCCAGCAATGAGATGCATCCAACAGCCACACTCAACAGGTTAGGACCGGAAGGGCAAACGAATGTTATGTCTGGATGACACCATAGGGGGAGGGAGGCATGGCAGAATATTGGCACCCACATTGGAACCGAGCCAGGACTCTGAGTTTAACACCCTGAACTGACTTGCTTTTTGGTTGTGTTACACCTTTTTCCCCAGACCCGACCTAAGGCAGGTCTACACTTCCAGTGGGTGTACAGTAGAGACACTGCACCCCCGGCTAGCACAGGCATGGATAGCCGTGTGGACGGTGAGGCACCACTTAGGCGAGGAGGGTACAGACATGTCAGAGCCCCCCGGGTACATATCCTACATCCCCAAGCAGTGCCTCCCCTGTCTACACTGCTATTTCTAACAGTGTTGTGTCCCGGAGCCTTTCCCCACTGCCTCCTCCCTCCGGAGCCTGTCACAGCCACCTGTAGCTATACCCTACAGCCAGCCTTCCACTTCCACGGGTAGCTATATGTACCCTATATGCCGCCGCAAGCCTAGACAAGGCCCTATAGAGACTGTGAGCTGCTCAGGGCGGGGCCCTTGCGTTCCAATCTGCTTGTAAAGTGGAATGCCGTTAACGCTGCACAAACAATGAATAAGAACTCAGGGGGGCCTTGAACAGCCAGGTCCAAGGTTTTCAGAGTGCTGTTAGCTGCATGACAGTGGCCCTTGGAGACTCCAGTGCTAGGCACTGTACAGGAACTTCGTAAGAGAGGCTCTCTGCCCCAGGAGCTCACAGTCTAAATAGACAAGATAAAGGGACTTACCCAAAGTCATACAGTAAACAAGGGTCAAGAACTGAGGTCTTACGACACCCAGGCAAACGTTCCAGCCACCGGTACCTTTGCCAGGACACGATTTTAATATAGGCGCAGAGCAAAGCGCACCAACTACTGAACGACCACCGGCACAGCCTACAGTGCCCAGCTCTCCCGGGGGCTGCCCCTGCCTAGCCCTGCTTAGCTTGTGAGAGCGAAAAAGGAGCCCAGCCCAGCGGGCAGGGCAGGATGTTGACAGCTGTTTTCATAGCTTCAGGACCAATGGCTGAAGCAAACACCTGGGTACAGAACTGCAAATCCCAAGCCTGAGCAGGAGACGGCCGGCAGAGCGCCCAACCCCAGGACGATCAGCCCGTGGCTGGCAGGCGCGAAGTATCATGTCTTCACGAGTATTAGGCCAGCTCTGGAGGCCCTGGCTGAGTTTGGGGCCCGTAGAGGATGAGGATGTTACGACTGCTATGCTGCCTATCCGCCTGGCCCCCAGCAGAGCAGTGGGGCAGAGAGGCTGAGGAATTCTGATTACTGTAAATCCCCAGCCTTCAGTTCAGAGGTTGCTGAGTGGCTGTCACTCCTAGCCGGGGCCCCGTCCTGCAGCGTGAGGTGGGTGACCCGCTGGCATCAGGACGCAGCTTGTTTATATAAGCGTTGCAGGATCGGACCCCATCTTGCGACAGTCCCGCCCACACCGCCGGGGTCCTAGGCGCTTGGTCCTGCTCCCAGTGAAATTAAGAGCAAAATCCCACGGACGGGAGTCGGGGCGGGGGGCGCTGTGCACCTCTCGTGTGAGGCGCAGGTTGGCAAGGCCGGTTGGCAGCTGGCGCTGCGAAACGAGCAGCCTCATCCCAGCCTGCGGTTAATCACACAGCCATGTGCCCAGCCCCCACGGCTGGCCGAAGCGCCGTGATTGCAGCGCTGCAGCCAGCTCATCAGCGCGAGTGGTTACGGAGCCGTCCCAGGCGCTCGGAGCAGTGCCCGGGACCAAACGGTGACGCCAGCTGACGGTCAGCGCCGGTGATGTTCTCTCCCCGGCAGCGAGGGCAGAGGGAGCGACTCCTGGGCCTGCTGGACGAGTCTCACTGCTACGGCTCCCGCTGAGGCTTGGGGACACATGCCGGAGAGGCCGTATGGTCTGGCAGACACACCGCCCCCAGGCACAGGGTTATAGCTATGGCTAGGTGTAGGGCCGACTTGGCACAGCCTCCGGGCACAGGGGACGTTTCAGGGCGTGCCAGGGCAGAAAAGGAGAGGGCCAGACTGAGGGGGGTCGGAGCAAGGCCCAGCACGCCTGCCCCTCAGTAGCTCTGCTGCACCCCCACACAGCCCCGTAGGGCTCACTGCAGTGGGAATGTCCACTGCCCGTGGGGCTGGGGTGCCCTAGCCTGTGTCAGTCCCACACCACCCTTTGCCGTCCCTGAGCGGGAAGGTGTCGAATGCCTCTCTGCTCTGCTTGCACCCTGCAGGTATGAGAGTGGCTCCGACGGGCCAGGGAGCAGCTCTCGGGGGTGATGAATGCAAGGGGGATCTGACCCCCGCCACGTTTCGTGGGTGGGATTGCTGAGGAGGGGAGTCAGAGAGGCGCAGACAGTCTCGGCACCCCCCCACCCCGGGATTTCAGCCAGTAAGGCTGAATGGGCCTAACCGCCGCACGATGGAGCAGCCTTCACCGGGGCGAGCTCTTGGGCAGCATGGCTGGCAGACCGGGGGAAAACCAGGCCCAGGGAAGGCTGCCCAACTGGGTTCTGGAGCAAAGGGTGTGTGCACACGGCGAGCTGGGCACGTGAGTCCCAGCTCGAGGAGACAGAACTGGTCTAGCCTGGATTGTTTTCAGCTCAGACCGGAGCCACGGCAGTGCCTGGGGCCAGCCATCCCAAGAGCATGCCCATACAAGACCCCAGGCACATCCTCGGGTAGCTAGCCTCTCCCGTCACTTGCCCTGCTGCAGCTTCACTCGAGTTTTAGCTCAGTCAGAGCTGGGGCAGGTACGTCTCCTCAAGCAGGGACTCACGCCGCCCGCTTGCAGTGTGAACATAATACAATTCCCAGGGACGAGAGTGCGGCAGTAACTGGGGCCAGATGCACACAGAGAGGATGCACTTGGGGGCAGGGAAGGGCTCAGAAAAGCTAGCTCCCCCAATGGAAGAGAAACGGAGATCAGACTGGTACCAAGAGCTCCTTGGCGTCCTAAAGTGATGCCCAGCCCTTGGGCTTTTTCCTGTGATGCAAGAGAGGAGCCGGGCAGGGGGTGCGTGTAATTGGACTGGAGGGAGGTAAATATGCCTGTGGGCTCTCCGTTGTTCTGAAGTCATTTCCTCTGGCACTTTGTTCCCTGGGTGAATGAAGAGGCCCAGTTTAAGAAGCTGCTGGTCACTTCACAAGCTCCAAAGAGAGGATCAAGCAGCTGCTCCATCCCACTCCGGCAGGACGGTAACTCTGCAGCTGGCACGGGGGGGTGTTGCGCCCAGAGCCCACTCGAGTGGGGGAGAATGGCAGGACTCCACCCTGAGACAGGAAAGGGTGAAAGGGCTGTGGGGTGTGCTCAGAGGTGCGCCCATGACCAGGGGGACAGCTTGTCTCCGTGCAGACATCTCCCCTTGCATTACGGGCTAGCTCCTCAGTGACCAAAGGTGCTTTTACCCTGGATAATTACTGTGCAGTTGCGACCCTGCTGTAAATACGCAGTGAAGAGGCAGCCCTGGAGTTTTACGGGGAGGTAAACTAGGCAAGTGCTGTTGGGACCTGTACTTCTCAGAGGCTCTAGCAAAAAGTTGCATGACGCAGCGGCTCACGTTGGCCAGAGAACCTGCCGCTGAAGGAAGCAGAGCGCGCTGAGGCCCAGCTTAGGGCCTGCCACAGCCAGATAGCTGATGGGTGGAAGTTATCGGCTGTAAAAAAATACACCTTGTTTCCCAGTGAAGACAAAGCCACAGACAAATGCCGGAGCAGAGGAGGACACGGCCTTCTCGGTAGAGCAGGGCAAATTGATTGGTCAGTTGGGTGGAAGTTCAAAAAAAAATTCACTTCAGGTCAAAAGCGATGCTGAAATGTTTTTGGACAGTCAAACAAGTCGGCTTTGGCTCTCTTCCACAGCTGGGATGCAAACCGAGGTCTCCCACATCGCCGGTGAGTTCCCGGGCTAGGCTTTGGAGCAGTCATACAACCCCCAACCAGAGGCGTAGACAGAACTGATTTTTTGGCAGGGCCTGTGGTTGACATGGGTGGGCACAAGCCTTGTGTCACAAGCGAAACACAGGCTGATAAAAATGCGGGATGAACTGCTTAAAATCTAGTTGCATGGGCCTGCTTTCAAAGTGGGTGGGCCAGGCCCACCTGTATCTACGTCAGTGCTCCCCATCTCCTCCAGTAAAGGGTTGAGGGGCCCAGCAGCAGGACACTATCCGCAGATAGTTTCAGGTCAACCAGACGGCTTTGTGGCAAATAAACTATGCATCCAAAAAGATTTTGGCCCAGCTCTACTCTCAGGCTGGCTGTGGATCTCCTGTGTTTGCCCCCCAGTCCCCCACGCTTGTTTTCTATGTGTGGCTGTAGCTCTCTCCTTCACCCCCAAATGAAATCCCAGAGCTAACAGAGGCTTGTAACCCTGTTTCACCTTATCAAAGACCCCAATGCTCACAAGTGGCCCAATCCAAAGCCCTCTGACATGAACAGAAAGACTCCCGTTGCCGTCAGAGCCAGGCCAGATTCACTTCTTAGTTTGAGGCCTCTGCACATGACAGCTGAGACACCCACTTTGCCAGTTTCAGCTGTTCAGAAATCACAAGATGGACTGAAAAATCATGTGTGGGTGGGACGTTTGGGTTCTGTTTATTTTCCTTCTGGTTTCTGAGCCGTGAGCTCACCCTCCAGCCACATTTTCAAGCTTTTCTCCCAACGCAAGGGCTCAAATCTTCCTTTTTTTAAAAGAATAAAAGTGGGGCCCCTCAGCAAACCCCTGGCTTCGGGAGCTGGGGGCCCCAAGGAAAACATCAAACATGGCGAGATCGATGACGCCACCACTGTCAGGGGCCCAAAAAGGGCAGCCAGGACCCAGGGGTGAACCCGAGACCGGGAGTAGGCTGTAGTCAGGTTCCAGGCCAGGGTCAATGTCCAATTCAAGAGGCAAAATCCAAATCAAGCCCAGGAGCAGAAACAGCCAGGGCAGCTACAGGAGAGCCACGCTGTTACCTGGATGCTTCCAGGAACGTCCCTTACGTTTATATAGGACAAGGCACCAATCAGGAGCCAGGGGAGGATGCTTGAGACAGGACTTCTCACAGCCTGGGTCCACAAGCAATAATGTGGCAGCTGGGCGAGGCCAGCTACCTGACAACTCTCCAGGCTTGGGCCCTAGGCCCAGAGGGCCTTACAACCATGTGTTGGCCAGATTACCGCAGCAGCCTTGTCCCAGGAGGATCCCGCCACTATCACAGGGCGCCGATGTCTGCAAGGAACCAGGCCTTTCCTTCCAGCCCCGTCGCAGGCAGTGGTAATTTTGCACTGCACTTTAATGGGCGTGGGATCTGTCCCTCGGAGAAAGGTTCCCTCCAGTCACTCCCAGTCCCACTGTTGGAATGGGAGAGAGGACAGGGAGGTTTCCCTCCTCCCACCCTTTGCAGAGAGGTAAGGCTGGGCAATGAAGAGCAGAGCTTGGCTTGAGGTCACCCAATGGGCTCCTTGGTCTGGTCATGCCCTGCCCCTTAGTGGAGGGATCTCCAGAGAGCCAGGGAGAAATGCATCCTTGGGGCTCCTTCCTGCCTAAACCACAGGGACCGGATAGGAGCTGCTCTGGTTCCAGCTGCTCCCCGTCCCCTTCTCAGCCAGTGTAAATACTTGAATAGCGAGCCGTGAAGGAGTCCCCCCTGTTTAAGGCAGATACACGCCCAGCAGTTCCGATCCAAGCCAGCCTCCCTCCCTGAACCACGGTTGGAAGCGGCCCCACATCGATCCTTGCTTCCTGGACGGTGGAAAGTTTCTGAAGCCTGGGAGGACAAAATACTCATGTGAAAACATCCCTGGCTAATCTCCGTGCTGACATTTCCCCCGTGCTGTCAGCCCAGCAGACCTGCCTTGCATTGCAACGTCGGACAGGAGGGCACTGAACTTCCCCCAGCATCGGGGCTCTGGAAAACACCCTGCCGAGAGAGGAACTTTCAGAGGCGCTGAAGCAGGCGTTGGGGGAGGAAAAGTACCTGCCTGGGTAGGTGTCAGTCTATTGCCGCAGCTTCTTTAGGTTGCAGGAACATCCAGAGGTGTCCCTGAGATCAGGGACCCGTTGTGCTGGGCACTCTACGGATGCCTTGTCAGAGACGGTCCCTGCCCCAGGGACCTTACAGTCTAAACAGACAAGACAGGAGCGGGGGAAGGGACAGTGTCTAGCCCCATTTTACAGGTAGGAAGTGGAGGTTAAGTGATTTGCTGGAGGACGTTCATGGAGTCAGTGGCAGAGCGAGATCTCCTGGGTCCCAGCCCCGTGCCTTACCCACTAGGCCATGCTCCCCCACTCAGCACTGCTTGGAAAGGCTCCTTTAACGTCATGCTAAGCCCAGCGGGTCTAGGCTAGCCAGACCAGCCCCCCCTGTTGCGGCCTGGTTTGATCCTGCGTGTGTTTTAAGGAGGTCCCCGGCAGGGCTGTTGACATTCATTGCCATGGCAGCCTCCCGCTGGAACAGTGGCCCTTCGCCGAGGGCAGCGGCCGTGCGGGCCAGGCACATAAAGCAGCACAGGTGCGGTAAGGACTCGGAGGAGACACCCCCATGAGATGCTGCTGTGTGACCCTGGGCAAAGCCTGACCCCTCCCCGGGCCTGATTCCCCTCCAACCCTCGTCTGTCCTTTCTATTGTGACTGCAAGGTCCCTGGGCAGGGCCTCTCCCTTCACTGCATTGGAAACAAGAGACATCTTCCCAGGAGCCCCTCGGGGCAGCCCTGCTAGTGGCCCCTCACCTCAGTTTCCCTTTCGGGTCTCCAGTAAATCTATGCCCATTCGTTCTCCAGCCTACCAACATCATTTACCAGGAAAGAATAGCTCAGACAGTCTATAACCAAGTGTCCCAAACCATAGGAAGCTCTTAAAACCTGGCTGCCTTCTCCCCATCCCCAGGTGTCTTCTGCCGGGAACATCCCTCACTCTCTCTGCCCCTCTCCCTGTTCCTTTGCGTTCAGCTCTCCAGCCCTGGAGAGATCAGTGGGTAAGCGCCTCGCTCTTCCCCTGCCTTCAGCCCTCTCCAGCCCTTGCTCGGGGATGCCAGCCGGCAAACCATTCTTGCAGCTTTCAGCCTTCCCCTAGGACCCACCCGCTGTCCCTAGCAGCTGTCTTTTCCTGGCTGCCTCCTGCCTGCCCTTTTATAGCTGTCCGGCCAGCCACATTCTGGGGATTCCCAGTCCAGGAATGGCTTGTGCCACTGCCTGCCCTGTAGCCCCGGTGCCTTAAAGGCTTTGTGATGTGGCTCCCAGCCCAGACAGGCCTACAGCACCCTGAGTGTCTGTGCGCTGCGCAGCCTCGCTTCTGAGCTCGGCCGCCTGCCTGCCCCACAAGAGCCCCCCCCTGGTTTCCACGAGCCTGGCGAGATGACACTAACACATTCCCAGTCCCGAACTTCTCCCAGACCACCTGCCCTGAAGTGTCCAGCCCTCTCCCGGCCGACTCAGAGAAACGATAAGGTTTGTTTGCTCCTTTCAAGAGAGGATAGCCAGCTGTTTGCCACATGAACTGGCGCTAATAATCACTTCGATTTAAGGGCAGCTCGGGGTTGGTTCAAATTCAAGTAAAACAGATTTGTCCACAAGAGGCCATAGGTTAAGTGACGCCGAGTGAAAGACATGAAGGTGGAGCTGCTTACATTCCGAACGACACCATGTCCCGCAGCACGACACCCCCTCGGCTTCGGTTCAGCACTGCCCCAGAGGGCCGAGTCCTCTTCTGAATCCTCAATGGCACGTCCTACATCGCTTGGGTTCTCCTGGGATGACTGCAAGTGTTGGCCCTGCCCCGCTGGTGAGATCACTGAGGTCACATCCGGAGGGGGCTGGGTGGCGCATGACCCCTTAGAAGAACGTAAACAAGCTCAAATGTCTAGTACGGGTGCTTGGGTTGAAGGTGGGGCTAGAACCATAGCCGTAAAATCAGGAGCCTAAGCTAAAGAAACAACCCTTACCTGGAGCAAGCTCGGAGCTTCTCATGTGGCCCACTCGTAAGAGGGGGACAAAGACCCATGGTCTAGCGTGGGTTATCTAAGGGGCATGGGAAGCAAGCAAAGAGAGCTTGGGCCCAGATCATCGAAGATAGTGAGGCACTTAACTCCCGCTGATTTCACCTAACGACCTTTGGGGATCCGGAGCTAGCCATGCAGCTGGGCTCAGGACAAGGGGAACGGGGTGAGGATCTCCGGCCTGCGTCAGAGTAGCAGAGCAGTTGGTCCCTGTGAATCTAGGAATTCCCATTGAACGACGGAAACTGGGATCTGCTGGGAACAGCTGCAACCTGGCGTGATGATTCTCCAAGGTGGGTTCAACCTACCTGCCTCTCTCTGCACCCCCTCCACATCCCTTCCAGGGAACGATGGCATTAACATGACGTTTGCAGCCCATTACACTGCCTGCAGGTTCCTTCCCTTTCCTTTCCCCTCACCTGTCTGTTAGGGTTCTAAGCAAACTGTGTTCGTGCTGCAGCTAGCACAACAGAGGCCTGACCTCGGCTGGATCCTGGGCACCGTCATAACAGACATCATAAATACAGATAACAACGCGATGAGTGTGGGAGCGCTCGCAGAGGTGGAGGTGGGGCAGGATGTGTCAGAACCACCCGGGTTCGTAGTGCTGGGCAGCTCCCACCCGTGCTATTTACAGAGCTCTCCTGTGCCTCTCCCGGGTTGATTTCCTTCTGTGTGTTCAGCACTTGCCTTCGGGTTTGTAAACACGCTGGGCTGAAATCTCCTCTCGCTCACCCTGGGAGAGCCCGGCTGGTTTCAGCAGAGTTCCGGGCGGGTAACCCAGCGACGAGAATTCAGCTCATAGCAGTTGTATTGATTGCACAGAACGAGTCAGTGTAGAAGGCAGCATGGCCTAGTGGTTAGGGCACCGCACGGGGAGTCAGGAAACTTATTGCGTCCTCTGTGGGGTGGCCTCGAGCAAGTTACTTTTCCCCTCACGCTCTGGGTCTGCCTGGTCTATTTAGAGCGTAAGCCCGTTGGCACCGAGCCTGTCTCTCCCTGCTCACAAGTACGGAGAGACACGTGTGCAAACAGTGTAAATGAAGACAATACAGCACCTGGCACAATGGGGCTCCGATCCCAACTGAGAGAGCCGGGCACCACGGTAATATAGATAAGAACAAGAGTCCTGTGGCTAGCTCCCCTGCGCTAACCACGCGATACCGCAGTTATCCCGCTAGTGGTCAACAAATGTCAATGCAACGGAAGGGAAAGGAGGACCCATCACACCCCCTTTTATGGGTTGCTTATTTCTCAGGCACTGAGTGGGGAATGCGAGCCCTTGCCCTGTTTCATATATTTCAGTCCTAGCCGTTCACAGCCCCTCCCCCGGCTAGGAAAACAGCTATGGCCAGACAGGATCAGACCCGAGATCCGTCTAGCCCAGTAGCCTGTCTCTGACTGCGGACAGCCCCAGATGGCTCAGAGGAAGGCATAAGGCCCCTGTAGCAGCAGAAGTGGGATAATCTACCCCCCTACACTCTTCCTTTTGTTTCCTGCTGCCTTTCCGGACTCTGTGCCTGCCCGAACCCTGCTGAAAGCTGCTGCGTGAGACCTACCCCCCGCCCACGCCACCGTCTAGCTGGGCTCAGATACCCTAATGACAGCTGCCTGGACGACACCCACATAGAGTCAGTCCGTGCGCTGTGCATCACCACTGATGTTCCGAGTTTGAAAACTCCGCTGAGCAGGGATCTGGAATCATTAAGAAGAGTTCACCAGCAAGCCCGAGGCAGGCCCAGGAATTGATTTCCAGACAACTGACACAGTCTAGTGCACAGCCAGAAGATCGTTCTTCCCCCCGGCTTTTTGGGTAACATTTTCCAAAGCACCTAAGGCCAGATCCTCAGTGGTATTCCGGCACCTAGCTCCCATGGAACTCGGGGATTGCTCGCCTGCAGACACACTGAGCCGATCCGAGCCTTGAATTGTAAGGTCCCTGGGGCAGTGTTGGTTGAAAAACCCAAGTCCTGTCCCGGCAGTGTGCTGGGTTGAGCAGAAAACCCAGGAATGCTCCTCTGGGAGGACGGACTCTTCTTTGGATGGTTCAAAATCCTAGGGAGGAATTGGAGGGGACATTCCTGCTTGCGATGCTGCTGGTGGTGGTGTTGTTTGAACCACGGTAGCACCTGGGATTGGAGCCCCATTGGGCTGTAAGAGGAAGAGATTGTCTCAGCTATGTATAACTGGAAGTTCTTTGAGGCAGGGGCTAAGGCAGAATTAAGCAGCCCCATTTTACAGGTAAAGAAGTGAGGCTCAGAGACGTGACGGCTCCAGACGGTCCCTCTCTCTCCAGCTGCCCGCTTCCCAGAACACGGGGCCGCCTTCTCCTCATGCTGTCTCCCCCACCTTTTCCACTTCTGCCTGCTCCCTCCTGTAGGAAAATTCTGGCTGCCCCGTTGGTCGAAGGGCAGGGAGACGGCAGCCCGGAGACACCGTTGCAAGCTCAGCACAGGATGAGTGACCTCAAAATAAAACCTACTTCCCTTTGTATGGAAGAGCCAAAGAACTCCCCTGCCAGGAACTGGGTTATTTAGATGCACTTTGGTCCTCGGCCAGGGAAGGACCCGGGTGACCTGACCTCCAGGACGAGAGGCTTCCTGAGTGGGCGTCTTACTGCACTATGCCAAGCCATGCATCCCCAGAGAGGGGAGTGCAGCGGGTTGTTGTCACAAGACGGGTAGGGAGAGCACGACAAGGAGCACCCGTAAGAAAGCAGCCAGGGTGCAGACCGGCCCGTGCAGAACAAGGCTCAGCTCCTCAGCTGGTGACTCCCGTGGTCAATGTACACCAGCAGAGGATTTGGCCCAGAGAAGCAGCTGGTTGGAGAGGCACGCCACAAACCCAGCATAAAGGACAGGCTAGCAGGAGCCAGGAAAGCCAGGATTTACATCCGATTTTGCCTCCCCTTCCATATGCTGGGAAAGCCCTGATGGCAATGGGGTTAGACTGAGCAGCTACACATCTCAGGATCCTGGGATCGCCTCCCTGTTATGTCCACAGCACACTCAAACAGAGAGACGCTAGATTTTAAAAACCCGTAAATACCCTTGCCACGAAATGAAGCACGACTTTGTTTCTCAGACTCCAGACCAACACACAAGAACGCAAACCAGGAAGAGACAAAGCAGGCTGCTCCCTAAAAACAGAGCGGCACAGCTCACCCCACCTTACTGTAGGCTGCCTGTCTGGAGAACTGACGCCACTAGCCCGACCTCATGCATCCCTACAAAGCACCTGGCCCGCAAGCAGGAAGAACTCGTGAGCTTTAAAGTGATAGCTTGCCATTTCAATACAGATTTAAATATGCTGCACCCCCTACTGTGCTTTCTAGAGGCTCTCTGGGCATCATGCAGAGGATTTGGGGTGTGGGGGCAGGCCAATGAATCTGCAGCTCCTTCGGGGATCCCCCAGAGTCCCTGGAGCCCTGCAGGCTGCTGAACAAGGTGCAGGCAGTTGAGGGCCTAGAACGCGGAGTGAGCTGTGGGTCGCCGGCAGGGCCCATGACGGGCAGTCTGGCCTAGTGGTCAGAGCCAGGGATGGCATCGGGCTCACAGCTGGGAGTCACAGCAGGGGGCAGGGCCACAATGGGAGTCAGCCGTCACGCCAAGAGTCAAACTGGAGTCAACCACTGGAGTTAGGGCGAGGCAGCGGAAGGGGAACAGGAGCAAGGAGTGGAACCCAAGCGAGGTAGCAGGAGCTAAGGGGGCAGCAGGAGCAAGGGGCAGGAACTTGGTCTCAGGGGTCCAATCAGCAGCAGGCTGAGGCACTAGCTGCTCAGAAAAGGGGGTGCAGCAGCAACAGGAAGCTTTATGCACAGTGGTGTCCAATCAGCAATCAGCTGCTAGTCACCTGACCCAGCTGAGTTCACGATGTCGTCTCTGGCAGGAGGCACTAGCGGACGTGACCTGGTGGTGCAGAGAGTCGGGCGCTTGGTTGGTAAAAGCAGCATCTTCTAGCCAAGCCAGTGGGCTGGTTTCAGGAAAGTGGGGTTTGATTTTCAGTTCAGCCGCACGAGTCATTTAATCGGTGGCACCCCCTCTCTTTGCGCTCCTCACCAACACAGCGCAGAAGTCTGTAGGGCAAACGTGGCCTGAGATGATCCATGTGTGTAAATGTACTCATGCATGTAAGTGTTTGCAGGATCAGGGCCACGGGGGTGAACTTCCAAAGGGGGGGAACCACTGCAGAGGTGACAGCTAGCAAGCCCTTAGTGAGCAAAAATTAAACCCATAGTGCTGCAGCAGAGAATTTGGCCCAATATATTTAGCAAATCACTGGGGGGGTGTAATATTTAATTAAATGGAGGCTGTCAGGGAGTTTAAATGAAGGAAAAATCGGATGCTTTATAAAAAAATGACAAAATGGGCCTGAAACTGATTTTAATATGATAATACAAATGGCCCTTTGTTCAGATCTTCAGGGGTGCTGCCTGGTTCTGAATTATGGGCCTGACCTCCCCAGCCCTACGGCTGTGAGAACTGAGTGAGAGACGGCTGTGAAAAACACTGCCTTCGGATCTGGGAGAGCTTTCGGTGACTACAGGATCTAGACAGGATACATTTGTTGCCAGGTACCTTGTCTACACGGGAAAATTATACCAGTGCAAGCGAAGTCAATGCCAGCTGACCTTCCTGTTTTCTGCACCGGGGGTGGGGGGAAGAGAAGCTGGAGCAAACAGCTAAGCCAGCTCCAGGAGGGGGAAATTTGCTCACTCCTGGATTCTGGCCTGGCCAGGGGAGCAGGGCCTCAGGGAAAAGAGGAGGAGCAGGGTGCGGGTCCAGAGTTCTGGTGCTCATACAGGGCCCCCAAATCAGCCCGGGGCCCTGGACATGGGCCCTGTTGGCCCGTGCTGTAATCTGCCACTGCTTTGGTGCCCTGAGAACCCTGGCACCTCTAGGCACACGCCTGCTGTGCCTAACTGGAAATCCGGCCCTGCCTGCCGCTCTCCCAAAGTCAAATCGTGGCCTTTGACTGACAGCGCTGTGTTATCCGTTAATGTTCAGCCCACCATGCCGGCTTCATTTTTTAGTGTGACAGCTCACTGTAAAGGGAAGGTTGAAAGTTGCTGCGCCAATGTCGGCAAAAAAGAAGCTGTGTTTATTATGCCAAAAAAGCTGTCAAGTAAGCATCCAGCCAGAAATTGCTGGAATCCATCTGCAAACGGCACGCACGTAGTTACCTAGATACATTACACAACATAATTAATTACAATCCCAAAGCAATGTATTACTCAATCCTTGTTTTTACTTTGGTCTTTTAACTTTTAGACACCGCTGGGGAGACGAGAAGTAGCTGAGTTCCAGAGGGGTAGCCAGGTTAGTCTGTTTTAGCAAAACAGAAAGACTAACCAATTTATTTGGCATAAGTTTTTGTGGGCAGAAACCCACTTCGTCGGATGCGACTGGTAGCTGAATCTTGGAAAATAGCCCCACGGAGGATCTGGTTAAACACAACGCTCGGGGACACCTACCGTGAGAAGTGCACCCATAAACTGAATTTGGCACAGTTCGAGAGGAAGAACGTCAAGCGTCAGGAAAACGTTGAAGATGCTGGGACACGTGCCGGTTGTGGGTGAGACTCACTTTATCCCAGATCTGATGGCATGTATTTTGAGAACACCTGTTTCTCCTGCCATAAGCTGGAAGCCCGAAGGCATCCATTAAGCATGCTTTCAACCCATGAGACAGGTGAGAAACTGTATGAAGCAAGCACTCTTAGTGAGAACATTGCATGGAAAATAAAGTTAAGTGGGTGCATTGACCCAAAAGACGCCTATTCATACAGCATTGCATATCACGTTGAAAGCTAGACCAAGAATGTCAGCAATGTGTTGCATCAAAAGGTAAAAGCAACATAAATCTGATTTCACTACTGCACACAGTGTGACTCTGCTGGAGTTCATGAATTGCCTCGCAGTGGCGCTAATGGGTGGGAAGCAGTGGTGAAGACTCACGAAGAGGCAAAGAGCAGAGAAATGTGTGCGTTGAATGGGGTTGAGGAGGAACAAATACATAGCAGAAAGGTTCCGAAAGTGTATATTGAAGATGAGCTGCTGGATATGGATGTAGTTTTTAGCAATCCTATCCTCAGGAATGAATCACTGCGCATACGACATGGCACTATCAAAAGAGGAAGAAAGTGGTGATGTCAACAGTAATATGACGACTCTGTCTGCAGCGGCTACATTTTTATGGAAAAGCGTTTTGTCCTGCAGGACACGGGAGTTGCATCGCTGATTCTCGCTTCCGGGTTATATCCAGATCTCAGCGGGGTGTTGGTCTATGTGAGACTTTGGGAAAGTGCAAGTTCTCCACGGCCCCACGATTGATGATTGAATGTGACAGAACAAGGCATCTGGGCAGATGAAAAGCAAACTAGTGCACATTTTGCATGGTCTTTCTAAGCCATCACCTACTGATAACATGACTGGTACCATATGCCAGCAGACACCTTTCAGTGTCGCAATCATAGATGGTGTGGCTGATGTATAAGCTCTTGACAAACCAGGAACTGTTAATACCTGCCGAGATTTGGCTGAACACTTCATTATGAGGCTAGAGAGAAAATACTGACCCTATGACAAAGTCCACCTCATGTTTGACACGTATGCAGAGGAATCAGTTAAAATATTACCGGAAAGAAGAGACTCCATGGTATTGCATTTGTCCAATATCTAATCCCTGACTCCATGAACATCTCCAGTGTCACGATGAAGAAGCCACTGTCTCATACTCACACGGAGGATAAGTTAACCACAGACCTTGCAGGAAAAACACTTCAGCAGGCGAAGAATTGGAGTTTCTTCTTCATAGTTCCCAGGAGGAGGCTGACTCTAAAATTATCTTGCATGCTATCAGTGCCCTGGAGAGACGTGCTACTAAACTCCAGATTTTTGCACGAGACACAGATGTTCTAGTGCTCCTGGGAGACGCTACCCAAGGCATCTGGGGCTGTGCCTGCTTGGGGGGAACAGAATCACTGTATATTCCTTAGAGATGTGTTCCTATCACTTGGACCATTAAAGGGCACCAAACTGTCAGGTTCCCATGCCCTTTCAGGATGTGAGTGTGATGGGGTCCCCAACATGCAGCCTGGACTGCGGGACCACTGAGACCTCCAAACGCACCAACCGGAACTGCCTCTGACACTGTGATGCTGAGGTCAAGCTCCAAACCTCTGACAGGCGCTGCACTTACACAGCCATCCGCAGGCAGGGACACACCCGACTGTTACCTGAAAGATTTCCCAGTCATGCATGAACCATGAATAGAGAGGTCGCACTGATATCACCGTGTCGGGAAGGCTGGGAAGACTGACTCGCGTCAGGACCTCTCATGGGTGCCGTGGCCAAACCCTCTTGAAATGGAAAATGAGGCGAAGACCAGTATGCGACTGGGGGCCCCGTCACACACAATGGAGCCCATCGTATCTGAGTGTCCCCTTCTTTCTGTGGCCAGGGCCTGAAAGACATTCACCAGCTCACTGCTGTGGCAGTGAACCGACCATCAAACCTAGCTATAAATTTGTGACCGTTGCTACCTGCCCACGCCATACGGAAGAAGAAGTGGCGGTGAATATAGGGGTTCTGGTGGTGAATATGGATGCTACTTTGCGGCACAGAGTGTCACAGTGATCCTGCTGCAAGGCTGGCTGGAAAGACCAAATTGTCTTACTGGAAGGCATTGGAGTCAGCCCCCGAAGACTCTCTCCTCGCTCTGAGGGTGCTCGGCCTGGCTGAGATAGTCACTGATGAGCAGGGTCGGCCTTAGGGAAAAGGGCGCTCTGGGCGAACTTGTATTTTGGCGCCATTTGTTTGAGTCTGGATGCACGGGGGTTGGGCAGACGGGGCAGCTCCTAGTACGGTGACCCTCCTCGCCACAACTGGGACACGATGGAGGCAGGAAGCTGGGGAGAGGAGGTGGCGCTTCCTGCAGCCGGGAGAGGTTTCTGGAGGTGGGTCAGACCTGACCCCAGGAGTAGCCCATGCAGGGGAAAAGGAACTCTTGTCCCTTGCCAGCCTGGCTGGGGCACCAGCAGCCCTGGTCCTCCACAGCCCAGTGTCTGGGTATTAAAGGGCCTTGGGCTGGCTGTGGGGGGGGGGCGGGGGGCGGGACGGTCATCCACATAGCCCCCACCCAATAAGGCCGGCCCTGCTGATGAGGCCATAAATCCCCCAGAGGTGTTCGCATGCCGCGTGTATCATATGAAGACCAACATTCCAATGCTTGCACCGCTGCGTTGGTGGCTGTTTTCCAAGAAGCGGCCAGGATGAAGAAAAATCGTCACTGGCCAGGCATCAAGAGGGCAAATCATCAAGCAATGATCAAGTGCATCCAAAACTACCTCCCAGACTGGGCATGGCTAGGTCCTGGAGGCTGGACTGATCTCACCAATTAGGTGTGAAATACCATACACTCCCACATCAATGAGCTACCCAAAGGCTTGTGTGCAAAGCCCAGACGCTCACCAGTCCACCAATATACGGCCAGCAGCCGGCCTTGTCTGGAGACACGTGAGCGTCACGCAGTTGAGGGTCAGCATGACCACGTGGCTAGCAGGGGCACCTAGACGGAGAAGACACTGAGGCTGACTTTGATGAATAAAATATGTTCATCCCTACTTGTCAAGCCTCATTTCCCTAAGATTACCAAGGATCAATGTCTTTTTTTTTTTTACGGCGGCAATGCATCCCAGCGTTATAGTATAAATAAAAAAAGTTGATTTTAAAACATTTTCTCAAATGTGTATCTACATACTTGTTCTAGGTTTGTCCTGCTTGCTACCATTGTGTTTGTGGGAGAAAGGGCTTTCGAATGATACCCAACCCAACCCACTTCCAACGACACTGTGTTATCAATATTTCCACCAACTGGATGACCTGGAGCTGGGGGGAGTCAACGGGCCCCCGCCATACTGCTGTATACAGACTAACACAGCTACCCCTCTGGAACTTTTCACCATTGGAACTATGATTCTGTAGATTTTTACAAATAAAAGGACACCTTCCTTACATTTCTATCACTAACCTGCCCACAGAAGGAGATTTGACTATGTTATGTTCCCAGATGGTTAAGGTACACTGGAAAACAGCCCTCTTATTCCAGAACAGGAGTGTCTACATGGGTAGTTATGCTGCTATAGCTATAGCAGTTTAATACAGCAGTATAGTTGCACTGATGTAAGTAGTAACAATCTCTCCTGCATTCAAACTCTTAGATGCTACCAGATGGGAACAGTGGAGTTTGACACCTGTAACGGCCCCTCCCCTCCCCTTTGCAGTGGTGTACAAGACTGTGCAAGGAGCAGTGGATTGGGGATGTATAAATTCGACATGGTAAAGTGAAGAGAGTAACAACAGATCACAGGGGGGAGGGCAAGGAAAGGACAAGTTTGACAGGGCTCATGAAATTATTTGTCACCCTTGCTCGTGGTGCTAGTTCTGTTTTCTCTTTTGATTGTGTTCTCCAGGCTCGTGTTGTTGCTTTCCTTTTCAGAGTGGGGCTGGGCACTGGCAAGCACCCTAGTGCCATGATTCTCAACCGATTTACGATGGTGGGCCGCCTCTGGGGCCCACAATGTGTTCCGTGGGCCGCATCCAATACTTCCGGGATGGTCTTGAGGACAGCACAGGGGCTGCAGCTAGGTGAGGACTGGGTCTCAAGTGGGCCACAGGTTGAGAAGCACTGATCTAGTGCCCGAGGACCAGAAAGGAACCCTGATTGTAAACACAAGTGAAAATGACTGTGCTCTTTGCATTGGCTATTTCCCCCTGCTGGAGGCTCACCCACAGGACTACTACAGAGGTGCATGTGCCTGGGGCAGCAGATCCTGATGCTGGACCGGAGCCGTGACTTGTGAAATGCTGTGTAAAAGATCCATAACGCTTTACAAGCATTACTAATGGGAGGTTTGTAACGGAGGGATATAAACGGTCATGAGAATCTCATCGGTTTATGGCCCCTGAGCCCGTCATCGCTTACTCATGCCCTTAACTTCACACACACGATGGGGACACTCTCATGCTCACATAGTGACGCACACGCAGGTTTGCACCGTTAGGGCCAGAGGTGTTTATGAAAGGACCCTCACTGTGGTACCCTAGGTACTCACAGCCAGATTTTTAAATGACATGTAGGCCCGTTTGCAAGCCTGCCTCGATGCTTTTGAAAATCTCACCCGTTGCCTTTCTAAAATTATTTTAGAAATCCAGCCCTGGGGCCTTCCCCCCTCTAGGCCAACATTTGCCAATGTTTTTAGCTTCTTTTAGACTCATAGACTCATAGGTCAGAAGGGACCAATATGATCATCTAGTCTGACCTCCTGCACAAGGCAGGCCACAAAACCCTACCCATACACATTTATAACAACCCCGAACCCATGACTGAGTTATTGAAATCCTCAAAAGTGAGATTTGAAGACCTCAAGATGCAGGGAATCGATCAGCAAGCGACCCATGCCCCACGCTGCGGAGGAAGGCGAAAAACCTCTGGGGCCTCTGCCAATCCGCCCCGGAGGAAAATTCCTTCCCGACCCCAAATATGGCGATCAGCTAAACCCCGAGCATGTGGGCAAGACTCACCAGCCAGCACCCAAAAAGGAATTCTCTGCAGTAACTCAGTTCCCATCCCATCCAACATTCCCACAGACCATTGAGCAGACTTATCTGCCGATAATCCAAATCAATTGCTCAAATTAAACTATCCCATCATAACATCCCCTCCATATACTTATCAAGCTTAGTCTTAAAGCCAGATAAGTCATTTGCCCCCACTACTTCCCTCGGAAGGCTGTTCCAGAACTTCACTCCCCTAATGGTTAGAAACCTTCGTCTAATTTCTAGTCTAAATTTCCTAATATCCAGTTTGTACCCATTCGTCCTCGTGCCTATATTAGTACTAAACTTAAATAATTCCTCTCCCTCCCTAACGTTAATCCCCCTGATATATTTATATAGAGCAAGCATATCCCCCCCGGAGCCTTCTTTTGGCCAGGCTAAACAAGCCAAGTTCTTTGGGTGGGTGGGGGGTGTCCAGTCTGAAAGCGGCTGTGCATGACTATTGGAAAGCACTGGGCGCCCACACATCCAGCTGGAGGGGAGCGGGGCAGGGGTCAGGACCTGTGCTAGCCGGTTTGGCCCCTCCAAAAACCAAGGCACTGAAAATCCCCTGACACGCTTTTGAAAGCTGCCCTGCGAAAGGGCCCCCTGCCTTTCGGAGTCGTCCCCCCCCCAAGGGCTGCAGACCCCTGCCTGCTTTTAAGGGCTATTAGCTGGGCCCAAAGCTGGTGAGTGCTTCGGCACCCCTGGGAAGGGGAGCCGGCCTGTTTCCTCCCGGGGAGGGGGACTCTCCATCCTCGGCGGTGTCTCAGGCCCGGCTTGCGAAGCCCGGCTGGCTCTGAGCGGGGGGACGCGCTGTCTCCCGGGTCCCCCATCCTCTGGGAGCCGACGGCCCGGCTGGAGCCGCAGCGGGGCGTGCGCCAGCCGGGGGCCGCGCTGGAGAGGCGCGGCCAGGCGGGGCGCGTCGCTCCTCCCCGGGCCGCTCCACCTGCGGGCGGCGGCGGCCGCTCTCTCGCGTCCGGAGGCGGCGGGCGGAGCCGAGCCGAGCCGCGCCGCGCCCCGCGGCCCTGGCCGAGGCGCAAAGTTGCCAGCCCGGCGGGCGGCGGAGCGGGGCGGCCCCATGGCGTCCAAGGAGCGGCTCTACGAGCTGTGGATGCTCTACTTCGCCAAGGTGGGTCGGGCGGCCCGGCGCGGCGCCGCGGCAGGTGCCGAGCGGGGCGGGAGCCCGCTGCGCTCCGGGGGACGCGGCTCCCGCGGGCGGGGGACACCCCGCGTCGGGAGAGGCGCATGGGGAGGAAACCTCCCCACCTCCCCGCGGGTCGCTCCTCCTGCTCCAGGCGCGGGTGAGCCGTTCGCAGCGGGAGGCTTTCCTCCTGTGGCCGAGGGTGTACAATGGGGCCGCGCCCGGTGGAAGCCAGCTGGTAAATTCAAAGAGGAATGTCCTTTCCCCCCGAGTTCACTTATTTCCCTTTGTTTGCTTTCTGCACTTGGTCCGGGGCCCCCGCGAAAGCTGGCTGGTCGGTTTCCCCTCTGCATGGCAGTTCGGCTTTTTGCAGGCACTTCCCTTTGGCTTTTTATTTGCCTACCAGGCGCCACCCACGCTGCTTGTGCTGTGGTAGTGGTGGAGCTGCGAGGGCTCCAGGGCAATGCTTATCTGCTAAGCTGCTTCCTTTGGGGATTCTTTAAAAAACAGTGAAATGTTTCTGCTGGTCTCTTGGAAAGGTTTTCTTTGTGTGAAACTTAAACACTGTCCAAACCTGAGCTGATGTTTTCCTTTTAAGTGACATGGGGAGTAGGAGGTACTTAACCAGCTGTCTCTTTAAGATTAATTTTGGTCTCTGCTTGTGGAACACTGGTTTGTAATGAGGAAGATGGGAATTGTATATTTATGTCAACAAGGTCCATGTGGGTTATATTCTTGTTTAATGTCTGTCTTCCCAGAATCCTCTTCTTGTGGGTACTAGCTGGCATTGACGATTACACATATAGAATGTGTGCCTTATTTTATTCTGCCAGTGCAGCGCCAACAAGCAAACAAGGCCGCCACAGCAGAGCTTTGTTTTTGGTGCTGTAAAATCAGCATCAGTGAGGGGAATTCCTCTTCTGTTCTGAAAAGGAAATTTTCGCAGCTTTTAGCATACTAATAAAGTTAGTTCAGCATCACGGAGAGCAAGATGACAAACTATCCCGTCTTCGCCTGAAGCAATCTTTTGTAATGAAAAATAATGTGGTTTTTGCCTTTCTCTGCCACCTCTTGCTTTTCTAAAGACTCAGGCTTTTATGGAATAAAAAGATCGAGCCAGTTGGGAAGAAAAGAACAGCAACAGCCAGACGCTCCCAGTTCTGAAATGAATTTTTCTAAAGGTAGAATTGAATCCGAGTCCATTGACTGTAAAGAGGTAATTGTAGTGCACTAGCTTGATTCTTTGGGGGAAAGTTACCACTCTCTAGACCTGAGAATCTGATTAACCAGAGCTAAAATTAGTGGTTCACCTGCACCCAGCTGAACAGTTACAGGGTAACAGCGAGATTGAAGTCTTGTTTCCTATCTGTCTTCCCCATTGTGAGGATTCATCAGCCTCTTCCTGCTGTGTTGCATCTCACACCTGACCTCGAGCAATCGTTCACTCTTGGAGTGAAAATTGAGTGCTTGTAAGTCTGCAGGCTTGGACTCATGGCTGAGAACCGAAAGTGGGTAGGACTGTGGGGGGGCAGAATTCGAGGGGAAGGATATTACAATTGACTGTTTTTTAAAGAGAAACTGAGCAACTTTTAAAGAAGTTAAAATGAGTAGCGATTCCTGTAACAAGAGCAGCTTGCAAGCAAAAACTCACATTTAACATTCTGGAAGGATGCACAGAATGTTCTTCATAATTAAAGGGGGAGTGGACGGTAACACAGTAGGCAAGGCAACCGCAGAATTGACTGTGTGTGTAGTTGATGGTCAGAGTTCTATTAGGAGGAACCTGAATATTTAAGAATAGGAGGGAGGTGACCAGAGAGAGAAGTAGATAAATAAAGGCATGGATGTCTGGGGACAGAGGAATGGATAGTACCTGTGTCTTACTGGGGGATGTGTATGGACTGTGTAGGATCTTGCATAACCTCCTACGAGGCGGAGTATGAATTCAGGTTGTTGTGATAGCATCTTCTCCTAGATTGAGATCTAGGGTGACCAGATGTCCCGATTTTATAGGGCCAGGCCCAATATTCAGGCTTTTTCTTATATGGGTGCCTATTACCACCCCCCACTGGTCCCAAGTTGTCACCCTTTCTATCTGGTCACCCTATTGAGATTCCATGGTAGTGGGATCCCTGCTTAACTGTGTTAATAGGCATTAACAGCTCTTCCTGGGGGCTCCTGAGACCTCATGGTGGGTAATGGAGAGCTGGAAACTGAATTTAAAATGCTATTTCTGGTTGCAGTGGAGGCATTGCTAATGTGCAAATACAACGCTTAAAGTACCTGCAGGAGGCTGTGACGTGCGTCGTGTTAATACCGGATTTCTGTACACATAGCCTTCGTGTTGTGCAGCATGAGCTGCTATTTGTGTATCCGAATACTTGCAATTCGAGTCTCTAGGAATGTGTCTGCACACCTGCATCTGACGCCTGTGCCTGCCCTTATGTTTGCTACATGAGAACACCGGCCGCTGTCCTTGAGTGTTGCTTTCCCCATCAGGAGTCCTCGGTTCATGAAGGTTTTACTCAAGCTGTAAAAAATAATCCATCTGCAAAACCTCTGTGGGCTGCTATTTTTGGCCAGGGCTTGGGTCTTCTACCTCGTGGCTGTAGGGCCTGCCGTTGGGCTGACTGCCCTATCTTCTGGAGGCTGCATTTAAAATGCAAAAATAAGAACTTGTGCAGAGATAGCGTTCTCTCTCTCGAACATCCAAATGGAGTGCACGGTTTTGCTAGCTTTGATCGTCCGATTTGGGCTGAATATCAGATGCTGCACAGTCTAGGTCTGGTTCTCTTAATTTTTCTAACACAGAATGAAGGATAGTGTAAAAAAAATCAAGGGGGCTGGTTAGGAAGATAGAGAGACAAAGTCCACAAGATGATGGAGATCAGGGAAGATGCCATGTGTGTGTGTTTACATGTGTGTTTACTAGCCAGCCAGTAAATTGACTTTCCCGTTTAAAGAATAATTAACATTGCAGTTGATTTCTCAGCTTGTAAAAATGCCATTGTTCATTAGCTGTATGAGCTCTTTAAAAGATGCTAAAAGCCTATGGAGCAGACTGGTGAGTCCCCAGGACTCTTATTAATCATCTTCACTCTGAGCTTCCTCGGTTAAGTACATTAGGTAGCAGGGAGTGAAAAATGATCACTTAGGTTGTATCACGCCCTTATTTACACACAGCCTTCCTGTGGTGTAGTGAGCTGGGACTAGAACTACGTAGCCTTTTGTGGGGATGTGAGCCTCTTCCACCCACTAGTGACGTGACAAAACCCCAAATTATGATGTTCTGTAGTGACATGATTTGTATTACAGGAGTGCCTCGAGAGATTGAGATCAGAGCCTCGTGCTAGGTGCTGCACGGAAAGACGATGTGTCTCCATCTGAACAGAGAAAGGATGTATTGGCCTCATCTTGCAGATGAGAAACTGAGGTGCAGAGAGAGGGAAGAGGGCCACAGTGTCTCACACAGTTCGTGGTACAGTCAGGAATAGAATCCAGATTTTAAGCCCCAGTCCTGCGTCTAAACCGCAAGGCTGCCTTTACTCTCTAGGCGAGGAGAGGACTCTGGCTTCGTATTGTTATAAAGCCTGCCTGGGAACTGGGCTGAGGATTGCCTGTTTTGAAAAGCCATCGAGAACGTGGGCTAAGCTTCCTTTTCCATTTAGAAGTAGGTGCATGGCCCTATCCAGGCACCGGCTGGCCTGGAGGCTGATGAGGGGAGGAGGGTGGCCGATGTCTCTGCTCGTGGAGCTGCTCAACTCGGGTGATGGGCTAGAAGGCACGGGTGCGCTCATCGCCTGGTCCCCTAGAACAGCCTGCTGGCTCGAGGCTAGCCTCCGAGCTCAAGGAGCTGCTGAAAGCCTGGGGGCGCAGGAGGCAAGGCAGAGCCCCACTCTTTCTCGGTCAGGCACCCATAGCAGCTCCTATGAAATGGCTGCATGCGTGTCTCTTCTGTTAACAGCGGCCAGTCCAGTTTCCGATCAGCCGGATCCATCTGCTGCGGATTTGTTTGGAACGAGGTAACCAGATCCTGCCTCTTTAAAGGAGTTTCCCTGCTGCTGTTGACATTGCAGGGCTGGGCTGACTTTGTTCTTTTCTCCACCCAGCGGGGGAACTATGCAGCTTTGACATAATGCCGTGGACGGGCAGGCAGGGGCAAGCAGGGTCTCAGGTGTCTGGGGGTGTGTCAGGCAGCTGGATCTGGCTCTGGGGTGACAGCATCTAGAGCCACGCCCTCTCCTCTGAATATCTTCAGAGCCTGTTTCTATTTTCGAATGGCTCCCATTTCCCCAACACCCTTCCCCTTCCCCTCCATCCAGGCCTCCTCTGCACTAGCATTTTCCTTCTGGTTTCCATCCGGGCAGTGATGCGGTTCCCCCAGCGGTAGCGTGTGGAGAGGTGAATGTTGCCCAAGGAGCTGGCTGCGCCTGACGTCCTAACCTCTGTGTTGCCGAGGCCAGCTCCGAGCAGATTTAGTGCGGCCGTGGTTCAAATTTGAGTGACTGCTCGATTTAGTAGCAGCGCCAAAGAACCAAGTCCGATCGGGGCCCCACTGCGCTAGTTGCTGCACAAACACAAGTAGACGGACCCTGCCCCAAGGACTTGACAGTCAACCTAGTCAAGACAGACACAGGGTGGTGGGAAGGGTAGAACACGCCAGCTGAGTGACCAATGCGAGGGAGCAAACGGCATGTCGGTGCCTTGATTTCTTTGGGTCGGGTTAGTTCAGGGAGAAGAATCAGCTCCATGAGAAGGGGGTGCGGATGACAGGGCAGAGGAGAAGGAGGTAAGAGGCAAGGGACGGATTGCCTGTTTGCTCCACTTCTGTGTCAGTCAGGGACAAAGACTGCAAACAGTCCTGTCAAAGCTGTAGAAAGTTCTCTGCAGGTCCCTTTTCTGGCTGGCCCTCCCTGCAGCTTTTCCCCCCTCAGGCTGCATGAAAGGGGAGCATCAGCGGGTGGAGGGGGGGGGGGTCTCTAGTTCTGTGTCTGGGAGGTGTGGCCCTGGCTAGACCCTTCCTCCTAGTGCAGCAGTCCCTGCTTTTCGCAGCTTCTGTAGCTGCCCCAATTGGCTGGAGTCTGCAGCTAGTGCCTCTTCCGCTAGCAGAGGTGCAGCTGTGTGATGTCCATTAAATCTAGTGGAGCCCCAGTGCTGGGTGGCCTCAGGACCTAGGGCTGGTCCCTCCTGGGAACATACATCGGCACAGCTATATCTCAGGGGTGTGACGAATCCCCCCCACCCTACCCGAGACATAACGATACTGACTTAGCCCCCAGTGTAGACCTCGCTAGGAAGAATTCTCCCGTCGACCCAGCTACCACCTCTCAGGGACGTGGATTAGCTGCAATGATGGGAGAACCCCTGCTGTTGCTGCAGCGAGCGTCTACAGGGACGTGCTACAGCGGCACAGCTGTAATGTGTTCCGTGCAAGCACATCAGTACGCTCTAGCAGGCTGGAGCGTGGCCGCAGGTGCTCCAGCATGGCTGTCCGTGCTGGGCTAAGCTTCCTGGCTTTGGTGCGGGGTCTTGTGCCCTCTCATTGGAAGGGATCCTTGCTTCGAAGAACCCTTATCGATAACCTTGCCCGGAGCGCACAGAAACGTACGGCTGTGGGGGTAGCAGCAGGCCCGTTGGCAAACCTTGGTGGTGAGTTGCAGATCAGAACCGCAGTTCGTGTGCCTCGGTGCTTCCTTAGGCCTGAAGATGAAATTCTCTTCCCCTGCCATAAGCAATCCTGCTTCATGTACCAAAATAGCCCCCGCTCTTTGCTTTCCTCTCTTAGTTGGAGGCGTTGGGCCAAGGTCTTTGGAGACCCTGCATAGTGGGAGTTGAGATGCAGTTCTTCCTCCTCCGGTGGAGAGGGGGTGCGGGTTCCTGTGCTGTCTTTTGGCCTCTATTCTCCATCCCCTAAGCTGGGACAGGCAGGGCTGGAGCTCAGGTTTCTGTTACCTGAGGCCTCCCCGGCTCTCTCCAGCTAAAGGGGGACGCTGAGCACCTGGTACGAAGTGTGTGTTATACAAACACGCCACTGAATCTCCTGTCCCGCGTTGCAGAGGAGCAGTGATGGACGGGAGTGCGACGGGGGCCGCCACTGAAAGGGGAAGCACTTCAGAGGCTCCGGTTTGTACAGACGGCACCGAACGCACTGCCTAGCACTGAATGCACTTTGCAATGGGGTCTCTAGTTGCTAACCTAAGCTTTGGTAGCCTTACAAAGCAGGCAGCGTACAAGGGCATTAAAGTACATGTGAATTACATGTGAATGCCATTTAAAGGCAGGCCCCTTTATGCTGGCAAACTGATGTAAAGGGGTTTTAGTGCAAGTCCTAGTCTAAACGGGTTTTTGTACAGATCTCTCTTTTGGATCGAGGTGTGAATTTTTTTTTTACCTCTCCTTATGCTGATACAGCCCTAGGGTGCAGGCAGTTGTACAGGTATAAAGGTACCTTGTACTGCTATAGCTTCCTCCCCTTCCTGTATGGGAATAAACTGTACCAGTATAAACCCATTTTTACCTATATAATGGCATCCATTGGGGTGGGCGAGGTGTCGTGCAGACAGAATGTAAATGAGAAGCCTGTCCTTAGTTGAGTGATTTTTTTTTGGGTCAGCTGATCACAGTAAGTGAGGTTCATCTACTGTTGCCAGCGTCGTTAGAGAAATATCCTGCATGTCCAGCAAGGTGGGTTTTGGGGTTTGTTTTTGCGGTGTCTTGTAGTAACTGGTTTATATGAACAGCAGCTCCATAACTACGCAGGCTTTTGTAAGACGTGACCACCGTATTGCGTCTGTCGCTGAAATGCCACTTAGTGTTGTCTGACTTGCTTTATTTTGATCACTGAGTAAGCTGATGTAAATAGACTCATTTACTTAGGTACCACTCGCGTTATTTTCTAGCTCTATTTAATGTCTGAGAATTGCACTTCCATCAGCCAACATCTTGCCCAAAATGCTGTGTGTTTTAATCCAGGATTAGAACCTAATTTGAATAATGAATTAATCTAGTTAGATTTAGTCTTGGGCTGCACCCCAGTAGACAGTTGTCTCCATCCCAGGAAAAAAAGCATTATAATTGGCTCCTGGTCAGTCTTAACAGAGACCCTTCTGCAAGCGCATTCAGTCCTCCGGTTCCCCTCTAGGTCACAATGGAAGTACAGTAGAACCTCATTTAATGGTGCCTCCATTATCTGGCTCTCTGTATTTACCGAACCGTCGGTTTGAGAGCCACGAGTCTAGGCATATATAATTCTCGTCATTTGGTGGTCTTTGTCAGCACTGGGTGTACATGACTCGGATCCTGCTGAGAAAGACTTGGCAAGTATCTTTCTCATGTGTCGTTCTTAATTTTTGCCATGGAAAGGCATGGTACCACAATGGCTACAGGCAGGCTCTGAATTAACAGATTTAGCGTGAAAATGCTTAATGCTACTAAAAATCCAATGAGGCTTTTGCACACTTTAGTGTCTCAATTATGTCCCACTGAATAGTGACAGCTACTACTTGATAGTCAGATAAATATCAGAACTGCTTCCCCATTTTTTGGTGCACTAAGAATACAGTAGGATCCCTGTTTTATAAACAAATTGCACATCAAGGTGCTGATAACATGAAATTGAACATCTCAAAATTACAGTGGGTCCAATGTACAAGTTAATGTATTAATTGATCAGGGATAGAGTACACAGCAAAGTGTTACAAATGCATAGTGTCTGATTCTTCTTTGCTGCCAAACTGCTCTGCCTTTTCAAACCAGTACAGCTGCTTGAAAGCTGGTTGAAGGATTGAAGTCACATTGGGTGGCAGAAAAATGATTCGTATAACATGTCATTCATAAAATGGATGTTCATGAAATCCGGGTTCTCTTACACAGGTTACTACATCGCTGGCAAAGCAAGCAGCATATGGAAAATAAAAACTTGACTTGACTGAGAGAGAATTGCAGGAACAAGCAGAGATTTGGGGCATGTGGGATGGAGGAGTTACCCAGAAAGTGGCTGCAGCACGTAGTCACATCTCAAAAGTTAAAGGTGATCCGTTAATCAAGAGACGGAACAATGTGTTGTGCTTTTTATCTATGTAAAGGTTTTCTTTATTACTGGTAAGGACGCACCACGCCCATGAATGGTATCATTCATGTAACAAAGCCCAGAGTAGACTTCATGGCCTGCTGTTTCTCTCTGACCAGGTTATTTTATTTGTATTGTGGTAGAGATCCAAATGGAACAGGGACCTCATGGTGATGTACTCACATATTACACGTCCTTCAGGTCTATTTCTTAGACCTTGTCCAACTGGTCAAGTTGCACTTCTCTAACAATAGTGTGTGTAGAACTATAGGGAAGGCCTAGTCAGTGTCTGTACAGCACCTAGCGCAATGGGGGCGTGGTCCCTGACAAGGGCTCCTGGGTGCTCCTGCAATACGAATAACGCAATAGGAGTAGCCCATACAAGCCCAAGACTGGGAAACGAGGCAAAGCGGAAATGACTTGTCCTGTCTCATGCGGGTGAGCCCGGCAAACCTTGGGATGGGATCCAGGAGTTCCGGGTTCTAGCCCAGTGCCAAAGCAACAATCTCATCCCTATTCACAGCCTGTTTGTTTCTCAGCGAGGAGACGATTGTTTGTAGCCCTGTTGTGCCTGTCAGCCTAGTGACTCTCCCCAGGCAATGCCGCGAACCGGCTGCGGATCGATCATGGCTTGCTGAGGTTTTGTCGTGCTATGAAGTGTGGGGACACTGTGACTCTTCCACCTGGCGGCTGTCGCGTCTGACGTCTTGCATGCCTGGCCGTGGTGTCGCACGTGCAGAGAGGCACGCAAAGCTGCCTGTGCTGTAAAAACGGGGGTGGTCCCCTTCTCTTGAGCAACGTGGTAGCAGCTCTCTCGCTTCTTTCTTCCGAAACGCACTGGGTCTGTTCCTTCAGATTAGAGTCGACGTGGACGCTGCTCTCCTTCGTGCTGTTTCTCCGCAGACAGCAGAGCGTTATCAATCCATTGAGAGAACTTTGTCTCCAGCTGTCTAACATCTGCCTTGCTCTGTTCAGAGAGAGGGTAAATAATCACTAGTACAACTTGCTGAAAGCTGTGGTGGTTTTCCTGGCCACTTAAGCCTTTCAATCAAGGCTGGCTGCCTTTCTAAAAACGTGCTCTGTCTCAAACTTCAAGACGTGGGCTTCCTGCAGCAAAGACTGGGTGAAATGCCTAAACAGGAGGTCAGACTAAATAATCATAATGGTCCCTGCTGGCCTAGAACCTATGAACACTGAGTTATATTTTAAATCGGGATGGTTCAGAGCTTGGGTTAGGAGCAATCTGTCTCTCTTCCAGCTTGCCTTTCCTGGTAGGGCCAAAGGGTTTCAAGGATTGCGTCCCCTTTCTAAGCAAGGTGAACGTGCCTAGCTGACAACTCCCGTCACACAGAGGCTATGGCCAAAGGCTCTGAACCTGCCGGGGCTTGTGAGTGCATTGAACTGTACACCCTGAGTAGTCCCACAGCCGCCCAGGGGGTTCTTTAGTGTGTCAAGTTAAGCACGTCCCCGGGGCCAGGTCTCCCCTATAAACTTACATGGGTGCAACTGCGTTTCTCGGGGGTATGGGAAAAAATCCACACCTCTGAGCAACACAGTTGTACTGAGCTGACCGCCCCTCCCCCCTGGTGTGTAGACCCCGCTACAGCAGCTGGAGGATTTCTCCAGTCGACACAGCGACTGTCTCTCCCGGAGGTGGCTTAGCGACGCCGATGGGAGAAGCGCTCCCATCCGCAGCAGCGGCTTCCCGGACGTGTAGACCTGCCTAAATCTTTGCAGGATCAGGGCCGAAGAATTCCTGTTTTGGGTCTACATCTCCCCACCCTGCCACATCCCGGGAATGGGAGGGCCGGACACAGATAGGAATGAAAGGGCCTGGTTCAGCCTCCCCTTGCGTTGGGATCTCCCCCCTGCCCCCAGGTGCTCTTTGCATCATGATGTCCCAAGTGGTTTCCTTGCTTCTGTAGTCACTCTTGTGACTCCTGCGGGGCAGAAGGGAAAGTCTGGCTCCCGCTAAGCTTGGCCCCTCCAGCGTTGCGCTGTAATAGATAAAGGAAGTTACTATACAAGGCAGGGCTGCATCCGGCTGGGGGGGGGGGGGCCTGATCCAAAGGCCGTGGATAGGTGCAGCTGCTTGGTGGGGTGATATTGGTACAGCTCCTGGGATGCCTTCAGGCTGCACGGTCCTAATCTAGTTCAGATGGGGGAGGGGGCGTTCTCCTGAGTGGGGCGCAGGGGCCGCTTTGCGGGGGACTGAGGGAGGAAATGGTTTCCAGACTGCTTGCGTTTCTGTTTGGTGGGGCGGAAATCTGCCCACGAGTCTGCTCTGAGCACACCTGGGTGGAAAAGCAAGCTCCCAGCGAGAAGCTAATTCCAGGCTGGACTTTGGACTGGCGCTCATCTGGGATCTAGAACATCTTCAATACTTACCAGCTCACTATTAAAGTGGGGGGTAGGAGTGAAGGGGGGGGTCTGGCTCAAGTATCCTGATGCCTGGCCCTGTCTCCCATCACAGGTCACAGCCCTGTGCAAACAAGTCCTGTGGCTCTGAGCGCCCGGGTTGTGATGCTGGTATCCCTGGAAGCAGCCGTGTGGCTGTTTGCCTTTCCGATAAGGCTGTAAAACAGCTGGGCTTTGCTCTGCTTAGAGACGCCGAGGATCCTGTGCTGCTTTTTGTAGAGGAGTCTGCATTTCCTCCGGTGTCCTTAAAACGTTCTCTCTCATGGGCCTGGCCCATAGCACTGAGGGGGAGAGGTTGGGGACTGCAGGGCTATCTAATGGCAATTAATTAATTAATGGCTGTCTAATGGCAATCTAATTACAGTAGATCTAGCTCATGTTCCAGGCGCTGTGTACACAGAGAGAATCCGTGCCCTGAAGGAACCTAGGCTAACTAGACAAGGCAGGCCACGGGCAGATGATTATCCCCATTTTATAGGTGGGGGAGACTGAGGCACAAGATCAAGCGCTTGATCCTGCGGAGGCTGAAGACGCTGACCCAGCACTGGCGATAAGGCCCTGTGTATCTTGGAGTGTTGGACTAGTCAATGGGACTGCTCCCGTGCCTTGCTGGCTCGGAGCCAGAGCATATTGCAGCATCGAACCCTGAGTGACCTCGCAATCTTGTTGCTGAGATGGGAATTGAACTCCGATCTCCAGCGCCCTAACCCCAAGGTCCCCCTTCCCCTCAGATCCATGCTGCCTTGAGTGTGCGGAGGCATCGGCTGGCTGACGTTCAGACTGAAAACCGGGAATCCAGTTTTAAGGGCCAAACTGCCTGCATCCCCGAGCTGTCTGCCGCCTCTTGTCCTTCGGGTTTTTGATGATGCTCAGCCAGTCTCTGCTTCCTGTCTGGCTGCCCGGCCCCTCCCCCTCCGTCTTGCCTGCCACCAGGGGATTGGCCTCCAGAAGTTGCTGTAGCTGTCTAGGAACCGGCTCTGTGACAAAGCACGAGGGAAGCAGCCAGGAGAGCACATTTAATTAGCAGAAAGCCAAGGGAGCGCATTTCCTGGTGCCCGGGGTCCTGGGTGGTGCTGGTGGACGAGACTAAAAGCCAAGTGCCCATCACTTCGTCAGTCCGTTAATTCTCCCCCGACCTGGTTTAACACCACCCCCGATCTCCAGAGAGCAGAGGGAGCTGCTGGGCGTCCTGGGAAAGGAGCTGGTTTACCTCCTGGATGTAAGTTAAACTGGTCCGAGCTGGGGAATGACAGAGCAGGGGCTGGAAATGCTGCTGCTAAGTGGTTAGTGGCCTGCTGGCTGGGGAGCGGGGACCCCCGGCTCTTTCAGACATTAAACCTGTGCTGCCTTTGCTTTTCACGGATGTGAAAACCCCGTGGCCCTTGCTCTTGCAGTGGCTGACGTCAAAATTTCCCCTACGTGGCGCTGTTTTGTGCCGGGTCGCTGTCGCTACAGCTTGCCACCGAGCCTCGGTGTCTGTGGCAGGCGTCTAGCCTGGAAAGCTGGGTTCAGATTCTACCACACACCTCTGCAAAGGGACCCGCCAGCCTGCTCCGCCCGGCCCGTTGGGAAACCAGCGCGGCCCGAGCAGGGACCCCGACCAGACTCCATTCTCTCTATTCTCAGCCAAACAGCAGAGCTACCGGGAAGGTCCCTGACTTTAAATCCCACCTGCTGCAATGTGTCCTGGTCCATTCTGGTAGCTAGAGGACTGGAGCCAGAGCTCAGCTCCCCGCCGGAGGGACTTGGTCAGGCCGCAGTTGTGTGGGAGACGGCCAAGGATCGCCGAGGAGTAGAAGGTGGCACTGACCCAGTGTGGTGCAGGAAGGGGCATGGCTTAGATGAGATGGGGCAAAACCAAGGTCCCTGCTTGCTTGTCTCTGATATTCCATGGCCCTTCCAGTGAACAGGGCTGCAAACAACGTGCTGTGCTATTCTCCTGCCAGCGCTGAAGGGAGAAAAGAGGAAGGGTGTTTAGAAATTTGGTCACCCTTTCTGGCGTCCTCTGAGAGCTCCCCGGCCAGTGAACCGGACTCATTAGCCAGGTTCTTTGGCTATTAACCTGTCCCCGAATCAGTAATAAGCGTTGTTACAGCCTAATGTGTCGGCGTTTTATTGTCACTTAGCCTTATTAAAAAGTATCGAAAGAAATGGCTGGGGGAACTGGCATCCTTCACTTCCCATCCTAAGCTGTTGGGCAGCGTTGCTGTGTGCTGTCCAACAGCCACCATGGCCCACCCCAGAGATAGCTGCAATTCACCGATGAATCCGGTTTCAGTATAGTTCATGTAAAGCACTTTGGGATCCCTTAGTGCTCTATAAATGCAAGTTACTATGGGTCACTATCTCTGCGTCAGGTGCTGTATGTTGCAGCAGAGCCTTCCTGTGCCCCAACTCCTGAAACTGATGTCTGCCGCGGTAGCTGTTGCTCTAACCTTGGAGACGTTTCCTTTCGCTGGGCTGTTCTTGAATGACTTGAAACTCTGTGGCTGCTTCTGTCCACGTGTGAAGCTAAGGGATCTCCCTCAAACCCCTTTGCCTGTCTGCCCCTGTGACCCCCCTATGCGTGGGCAGAGCTCCCTGTAAAGATCCCGCAGGGCTGCCCCGTTGTCCCCTTTCAGCCACGAGGCGCTGGGATGGTCACTCCTTATTAAGTTAAATGGACTAGGTGACCTCTCCAGGTCCTTCCAGCCCTGTGACTCTGTTTGTTTGCCTTTCCCTCCATTCGTTATCTCTCACCATGTGTGTTGGCAGCAAGCTCTTTGGAGCACAGACCGTCTATTAGGAATGGGCAGTGCCTTGCACAGTGGGGCCTCTGGGGGCTACTATACTGGAAACAATATACAGCCCTCTCTGGGGAGAGGATGAGTCATTGGTATGGCAGCTAAGGACCGGGGGGCCTAGGGTCTATTCCTGGCATTGCCTCTGGCCTGCCAGGTGAGCGTCACCATGTCCCTTCCTTTCTCCGTGCCCCAGGAACCTGTTCTGGAAGGAAACCGCCTCTGTCTTCCTGGCGTTTGACCTCCACCGCTTCTCCTAAGAACAAAGAGCGGCCACACTGTTGACTGGCCCTTCCCCGGCCGCACACTTTGCAGCGGTTTGGCTCCAGCCGCCGAGCTACAAACCCTGTTCTCCTTCCCCTGTTGCGTTGGCAGTCCCTGCTCCTCTCCGCCCTGGGAGCTCAGGGTTGTTTGCTTTGTTTGCACGGTCCCTCCCTCGCGGCCCTTCTGCAGATTATCAGAGGGCACCTGTTGCCGTGCAGTGGGCAGGTCTCCTAGGAAACCGGCGCGGTGGTCAGCGGGGACCGGTGCCCTTCTGACGTGGAATATATTAATCCCCCCACCCATCCAGCCCCAGCCCACAGAGCAGCCTCCCTCCACCCATCTCCAGAGCCTCTTCCTTCCTCCCTCCCCAGGCTCTTGTATCCTTCTCTGCCACGATGCTGGAGGCTGGGGCAAGCTGCACAAGAGACTCTTATTTCTGGCCAGATGTCGTTGTGGCTGGGGCTTTCCTGAGGGCTGGCCAGCCAGGGCGTGTTTTCCAGGCACTGGAGCTGCAGCACTTCCACAGTTCAGCCTAGGCCAGGCAGGCTGCTAGAGGTGCGCAAGGAGCTGTGCATCCTGACGCCGGCTCGGGCTAAGCCGGTGTGGAGAGCTACTGACTTCAGGCACGGCAATTCTTGCCAGTTCTGCTTGGAGAGGAGGGGGAAGAGAGCTCACCTTGGAGAAATGCCACCTGTGAGGACGTACGTTGAGCCGTGCAGACAGCCTAGTGGATAGGGAGCTGGACTAGGGGTTCAAAGACTTGGCGTCTGTTCCTGGCTGTGACCATTGAGCAAGTCATGTTTCCTCTTCCATCCTATCTGGCTTGCCTCTTGGACTGTAGTCCCTCTGAGGCAAGGACTGCTATGTTTGTACAGCGCCTAGCGCAGTGGGCACTCCAGGGCCACTGTGATGCGATTAATGGGGAATTACAATGAGCAATGACAGTGCTGAAAATAAAGAGCGAGCTCTAAGTGTAGGTACTGACCATGGCAAAGCCTCACCTGTCTGTCTAATTCTGTCCTTTGAGGAAACCAGGCCCTTGTCTAATACACAGTTTTTTTCCTGACATTGTCCCTAAACTTTCCCTTTTTCAAAGCGGGATTATTTCTAGGCCTATCCCCTCGTACTACTCGAGACGTTCCCTCCCTCTCCCTGCAGCTCATGCCCTGCAATTGCCTGTACACATTACATTAAATGTCTCCTCCTCCCATTATACCCCTGCCTTGCTGGGAGCCGGGGATGTAGCTTCCTCTCGTGGGTGATGGGGCGACCCTTGCACTGCAGAACTGTGCTGTGGAAGTGCCAGCTCCGGACCCCCTCCAGAAACGCGTGGGGGGCGTTCTCGGCTCCTTGGCCTGGTCAGAAGTGATTTCCCCCGCCCTCCCTCGGGGGAAGTTAAATCCCACCGGGGTTCTCTGACCTAACGAGCCTGTCTACCTGCAGAAGCTGATCGAGGTCCTTGCTGTTTTCAAGGAGACCCTTTCAGAGCGAGGGATTGGGGATTTTGGGGGCGCAGGTGTCCCGTCGTAGAGCCCAGTGAGTGATTCTTCTTCACCCAACCTCAATGGGGTTTGGCTAATAGCAGCGCGGCTATTTGGGGAGGCTGCCGAGCCTCTGGGGCCTGCAGCTAATCTCACCGGAGCCTAGGTGGAAGAAAGCAGCCCCCTCTTGTTGCACCTGGGATTGAATGCATGGACAGACCCAGACAGCGCCGTGGCTGCAGACCCGGCCCCCGCTAGGAAGGTGGCTGAATCTGGTGGCAAAGAGGCCTTGTGGCTGTGCCCTTCGTGTGACTGCCAGCTCAGAGGAGAGCCCTCGTCTGTGTATTGGCGGGACTGGCCCAGGTGACGCGTCTCCCCCCGCCCGCCCCTAGGGAGGGGACCGGACGCATTGGGCTGGCTGTGGGGCAAAGCCACTGGTGAGCTCTGCAGGAGCCTCTGCTGTGGCCTGGGAGAAAGTCCAGTTCCTAGGACCCGGCGGGCGTTGGGTTGGAGGAGTGGGGTCCATCGGGGGTTCATGCAGCATGGGAAGGAGGAGGAGAAGGACCTTGGGGTATTGGTTGATAACAGGATGACTATGAGCCGCCAATGTGATATGGCTGTTAAAAAAGCAAATGCGGTTTTAGGATGCATCAGGCGAGGTATTTCCAGCAAGGAGAAGGAGGTGTTAGTGCCGTTATATACGGCGCTGGTGAGACCCCACCTGGAATATTGTGTGCAGTTCTGGTGTCCCATGTTTAAGAAGGATGAATTCAAACTGGAACAGGTTCAGAGACGGGCTACTAGGATGATCCGAGGAATGGAAAATCTGCCTTATGAAAGGAGACTCAAAGAGCTTGGCTTGTTTAGCCTGGCCAAAAGAAGGCTCCGGGGGGATATGCTTGCTCTATATAAATATATCAGGGGGATTAACGTTAGGGAGGGAGAGGAATTGTTTAAGTTTAGTACTAATATAGGCACGAGGACGAATGGGTACAAATTGGATATTAGGAAATTTAGACTAGAAATTAGACGAAGGTTTCTAACCATTAGGGGAGTGAAGTTCTGGAACAGCCTTCCGAGGGAAGTAGTGGGGGCAAATGACTTATCTGGCTTTAAGACTAAGCTTGATAAGTATATGGAGGGGATGTTATGATGGGATAGTTTAATTTGAGCAATTGATTTTGGATTATCGGCAGATAAGTCTGCTCAATGGTCTGTGGGAATGCTGGATGGGATGGGAACTGAGTTACTGCAGAGAATTCCTTTTTGGGTGCTGGCTGGTGAGTCTTGCCCACATGCTCAGGGTTTAGCTGATCGCCATATTTGGGGTCGGGAAGGAATTTTCCTCCGGGGCGGATTGGCAGGGGCCACGGAGGTTTTTCGCCTTCCCCTGCAGCATGGGGCATGAGTCGCTTGCTGGTGGATTCCCTGCAGCTTGAGGTCTTCAAATCTCACTTTTGAGGATTTCAATAACTCAGTCATGGGTTCGGGGTTGTTATAAATGTGTATGGGTAGGGTTTTGTGGCCTGCCTTGTGCGGGAGGTCAGACTAGATGATCATATTGGTCCCTTCTGACCTATGAGTCTATGAGTCTATGAGTCTATGAGTCTAAGAGCTGCCCAGATCTCAGCCTGGCTCCAGGAAGGGCTTGTCACTTCCCGGGAGTGGACAGTCTCAGCAGGCCTCCTTCGCCCCTCTGCTGTTCCCAGGGGTGGTGGTGGTCGCCAGCCAGTGGTGTAAAACCGACCGAGGCTCGGCATGGGGCTGAGGAACCTGGTAGAGATGCTGGAGGACTGGGGCCAAGGGACCTTGGTGATGGCCAAGCATCCTTCTCCAACCATCCCTGGTTTAGGAAGCCGGTGGGACATCACCATGAGACTATGCTGGTCCTCTGGGGCATTTCAGGGATTCCCCTGGCCTATTGCCCAGGCTGAAATCACCAGGCTCAGGTGAGTGCCAGGGGGTGCCAAGGCCTTTGTGGAGCCGCCAAACTGCTTAGGCGGCCGAGCTCAAAGTCCATTCACCCCCATGTGAGATTCTGTTCTCGTGCCTTCTGCTCACCCATCAGCCTAACTGGGCTCTGCCACTTCTTGTTCCTGGAGCCGTTGGTGTCTCCTGCCTCTCGCCGTAAGCTGCTATCTTCCCTTTGGTTTTATTTAACGTTGTCTTGACCGACACTGAGTCTGCCTCCTTGCTGGCTGACTCGTGCATTGTCCTCTCACCACAGACCCCGCTGCTATGCTCATTGGGGAAAGTACTGTTGTACTACGGTGGGTGCTGTAGAAAAGATTGAAATAGGGGAAATGGACATGTGTCCTTGGGTGGACTTCCAGTGGGAGCCATCCGTCATAAGGCGCTGTCTTGACTCGAACCAGGATCCTGTTGCAAATCAGTCTCCAACCGCGCACTAGTGACCGTGAGATGTATTGACAACACAAACCTATAAAAAGGATGTTCTCAACTTCATTAGCTCCTCCCAGGGTGAGGGACTCTTAGGTGCTGTGAGTTGCTCTTTGGTTGTTAGCAATGGCATGATCAAGAGGGATAATAAATGCATATTTATTTATGTCACGATAAAGTGGCCTGTATCTAAACGTGGCTCTTTATTCTCTAAAAATGCATTGGTGCAGAGCGGGATGAACACGTTGGTGACTAAACCAGCGTGGTTTATAAAAGCAATGCGTGCCGTGTGTGGATGATCTCTAGGCTCGGAAGGATTACATTTGTATTGGTAAATGTCAGTAAAGCTAGATTTCACCATACACAAACTGAAAAATACTTCCATTGATCAAAATTTACAGATATGCAAAGTAAGATTTCAAGAGCGAAATCTAGTGACTTCGACTTCGGGGCTTGTTACAAATGGACTAGAGGATGAGTAGTAAAAACAGGTCCGAGTTGTTGATTTAAGGATATCTACTTCGTATGTTTTGATATGCGATGTTAACAGCTCATGAAGCTTTAACTTTTTTAATTGAGTGTTATTGTTTGACACCCTCTAATTTCATACAACTGTGCAAACTTAAATAGACCAAACTAAAAATTGCTTAAAAGTTGATATCATCCATCAATTATAAAAAATAAAAATTGAATTCTGCCAAGCCTAATTATCTCAAAGTGTAGCCTTGTAGTATTGCTACTATATTTAAGACTCAGAAAACACGTAAATTTGTCAAATGCCCAGAGCAGATTGGCTGATCTAATCTTTCATAGGGTATAAAATTTTTGGATAGAAATGTGATTTCTTGTTAAACGTATCAGGGGGTGGGGATGTCCTGACTGCAGCTGATCCCTTGTTGTTAACTCTATTCTGCCGCTACCTCCTCACCAGAGCGGTGAGAGCGAGCCTGAAGTATTTAGCGGTCTTTATTTCTTGGCTTCCGTGCTCTAACTCTAGGCTGCTTCGGTGACATCTGAAGGGTCAAATCACAATTTAGCACCACTCTTGTCCTTTTTACAAACTTCATTCGTCTAAGGTAGAGTGGGGGAAACAGCTCAGGGCGTTGAAATGCCAGGAATCGTGAATGCTCCTCTTTAAACCAGACACGCCGGGCTTGTTCGTGCCCATGTGCCTTCTACAACAACCAGCCTGTGCAGGGTGCACCAAAAACAGGCACAGCCGACTTTGCCTTGTGCCCTCTTGAGAGGTGCTTCGCGTAGGGAAGGAAGGAGCAACGCTGGAATAAATTGGGATACCAGGCCCCAATCTCTGCGGACATTGTATTGCTATGGGAACCTGCTGCTTTCTTTGGCTCTCACCTTGCTGGTCTTAGCGCAGTGTCATGACACGCGGTGGTATCTAGAGAGGGAATACATGTTTGGGCTTTAACCTTGAGTTCTGATTTGTCAGAGTGAGTAACCCACAGTTCCCAGTTGGCTGCAAAGACCCTAAGCTCAGGGGACCACGTGCTTCCAAGCCAAGTGGGTCTGAGTAGGCTCTGCCCTCTGTTCGTATCTCTGGGGTCCAAGGGCTCCCTCCTGACCTCAGACCTCTCTGCTGATGCCGTTCTTGGATGTGGGTGCTGGGCCTCACACTGTCTGAGACCTCCCAAGTCGCTTACAGACTTCACCAAGGCTGTGGGCTCTCGGGGCTTCTGGTTTAATCCCTTTGGGGGACAATGAGGCAGGGAACAAGGAAGGATGCCTTAGTAAAGGGATTTCTTAACTTCTGTGACTTGACTTCTTTCAGCACATCCCTTGGTCGGCTGTTCTTCTGGTTAATTACCCGCACGGCCTCTAGGGAGGGGGGGAAAGCACCGTATTTCCAGTTTAATCTCTGACTTCAGCATCCAGCCACTGGATCTTGTTACACCTTGGTCCGCTAGATTAAGGAGACCTTCAGCATCTAGTGTCTTTTTTTTTTTTCATCATAGATTAGAAGCCAGAAGTGACCGCTGAGCTCCTGTAAAATACAGGTTATAGAAGATCCCTGAATTAATTCCAGTTTGAACTAGAGCGCGTATCTTAGAAAAATACCCACTCTTGATGTACAAATGGCCAGTGTTGGAAAACGTGCCTTAAATCATTCTTGTGGCTCTGCTCTGGACCCTCTCCAATTTGTCTTTAATGCTTTCCCCACTTCCAGGACACAAGTGAGATTCCCTGCCCCGCTTTTCCTAACTTGTCAGTCCTACATAAATATTTGTCTTGCTGCTTGGGTGGCACGTGTAGGTGGTGATTTCTTGTAAGGCTTGTAGGAGGCTGAAGGCATGTGATGGAAAGACAATGTCACAATAAAGAGGAGGAGGAGGAAGGGAAAAGGAACTCACAACTTCACATCAAGATTATTCAATAGAGATTCAGTGTTGCTCACATACCAGTTGTTGCTGTACCATTGAGCCCTTCATGAGCATCTCCCTTGGAGTCTCTAGCAGATTATTGATTTAGCCAACGTGGCCAAACCAGGCTTGTACTGAGGGGCAGCTAGACTGATGCTGGCATATACCTGGCAGGAACTGTCATGGGTCTGGCTAACCAGCATAATCAAGGTGGGAGGAGGTGAAAGCTTTTACTGGACCAACTTCTGTGGGTGAAAGAGACTAGCTTCCGAGCTGCACAGGGCTGGGAAAAGTAGCCAGGTGTCACAGGTAAATACGGGGTGGAAGAGATTAACTATGTATGCTAAACATTCATTGTGGGAGCCCATGTAAAATGAAATTGCCAGTTAACCGAGAGCAATTACCTGGGAATTGTAATAGGGTGCCTTTAGGCTCCGTCTACTCTCTGCACTAAGGCCTGGGGTGGCCAGCCCTGTTGGGGAAATTAAGACTTTTTTTTTTAGAACAGGTGTTTGGGATGGGATGAGATGTTCAGACCCAGCTGGGTCAAGGTCAGGGGATTCCTATGAAGGGCTAAAACAGCTTAGCTGAAGGGAAGAGCTGTAGGATGGATGCTGGTGACTCCAGCTGGCACTGGAGCAGGAGGGAGAGATGCAAAAGGAAAGGTCTCAGGGATCCTACAGCCTCTTTTGTTTAGGGGGATTGTCTTTCACAGCCAGTTTTGGGACTGAGACACACACACAAGGCCTGAACAGGTGTTAATCTTTCAGGGGGACCGGGGGGTGAGGTCTGCAGGGACCAAAATAGGAAATTGGTGGATATAGGAAACTGAAGGACATACAATGTTGGAGTTTCATTGCACATTTGAACACTCTTCAGTGAAGATCACTGAGACAGGACAGTCCTGAAGCTCATGTTAAGTACTTGAGTTGGCCGAAAATGTTCCCTCCACTATTTTTTCAACCAAACCGAAAACATTCTCCGAAAAACTGTTTGGATCTATTTTTTTTTTCAGTGCAAAATATTAATTACACAATGTGCGTGAGAGAAACACTTGCTCTTTTTCTCCTTACTCCTTCCCCCCAACCTTTGCCAGTGGGGAGTAAAAAATTGAGAATCCGCCCCCTCCCCCCGAACATTTTTTAATCAGTTACAGAATTTGTAATCAAACAAACAAGTTCATTGGTTTGAAACATCTCATGAAAGGCTTCTTCCCTCTTTTATTCCATCAGTGTTGTTAATGACCACGGAGTGAAAGCTGTTGCATTTGCATTGCATCTCATAACCTCATAAACAAATATGACCGGAATCCCCACCAGTGCATGCCGCGTTCACTCTGATCACGTGGGAGCCGCTAGCAAAGCTCGAGTGAATGGTGAGGATCATGATATGTTTGTGGATGGAACGGCACTAAAATCCCACCTGAAATGCCCTCTGACTTTTTTGACTGAGTGTTTTGGTTAATGTTCCTGGAGGGAGAATTTCTGGCTAGGTCACAGCAATGGGCTGTGGAGGGGATTAGATTGTTTTGTAACTTTCGCTTGCATTTTTTAAACCGCTTTTCACACTAGTAAAAATAACCCACGCTCTAAACTTCACCCCCACCGGGCGAGGTGGTGAGATTGACTTTGGAAGCGATGTTGCACCTTGCCCAAAAGGGATTGGTTCGTGCTACTGTCCTTGTGACTCAAATCCCCTCAATTACCTAGGATTTCTTCTTCCACCCTGCCAGGGTATTGTTTGTGGAGGCTGATTTCCTCCCCGCCTCCCTCCCTCCAGCTATGAAATACACAGCCAGATTGGGAGTAAAGATGCTGCAGTGAGTAATACGTGCCGCTGGAGTAGTCGAGGAGTGCGAAGGGGGGCGATTGAAGGTACTCCTCGGTGGTGGGGTGGCAGAATCGCTGTGGATACATAACATTAGAACAGCCAAACTGGGTCAGACCAATGGTCGTTGAGCATAGTCAGGCCTGCCGATGGGGGGGTCAATTGCCCAGGGGCCTAGTGATTAAAAGAGCCCAGGCAGATGGGAGTTCTGTGTATCTTCCCCTCTTCCACACCAGGCCCCTGGGGCTCGCGCTGTCTGCCCCTCCCCTGAGCCAAGCGCATTTATTATGTGCCATGAGGCGACGGTATCTGCCCCCCGGGTTCATCCATCATCTCCCTGGGCAATCCAAGGGCCCCGGGAAGCTGAGGAGCAGAAACCGCCTGGGAACCTACAGGGCACATAATAAATAAGTAAAAACTTCTGACTGAAGCCCACTGGGGCCTCAGCCCTGCCTTTTTCAGGGGGCACGGACTGTTCTACCCCAGGGCCTGAGCACAGTGTCCTGTCTCTGATCGTAGCCAGGGACACCCCCAGCTTGGGATTGCGTCCCTCCCCCATTTGGCTAATAGGCGTTGATGGACCTCTCCTCCCTGAACTCCTCTACCTCATCTTGGAGTCCATTAATAAGAACGACTGGGGCACGCCCCATTCTGAAACCGACCTCACTATAGATTGTTGGTTTCTTTTTCTTCTTGTGCTACACCACCAAGGCATCATTCTTGTTGGAGCCTGGGGAGGCTGGGTTTCCAGCAGCTTGCCTTGTAGAGAGCTGTGTTTTGGCTCTGTGTCGGCTGCCCTGTTTTGATTGCCCTAGAATACACCACCTGTTGCCAAAGCAATGCCTTTGTCCTTGAGAATAACCCAGCCAACGGATATTTGGCTCTCTTGACGGCTTTTGCTTTTATTTATTTTTTTTCCTGTAGCTTATGAGATGCTTTAATAAATGATGCTTTAATCTTGTAGGTGCAATAGGCTTCTCCAGTTCTAGGGCTCCAGGGGGATGTATGCCTGCTGATATTTATCGGATGCCATAAAACTTGTAACTTGGCAAGATGGAAAATCATTGCAAGATCTATGTCCAAGCAATGTATTTCTGTAGGAAACGTGCTTTATGGAAAACCTACTTCCTTTTATAGGAGAGGAAACGGTTAATAAATGCAGACCCAGGTACACATGGTAGGATTTTTGGTTTGTGTTGTAACCACTTGTTTCCACCGATCTCGTTTCTGGTTGACGCTCAGTTCTTTCTGTGGGAACTCCCACTTTTGTTTTAAGTGCTCACAGGTGCTTACAGGGTGGTGATTTAAGGGAAAACTAGTAAGCTGGGATAAAAACCTTTAGGGGGGGAGGGAGGACCTAAGATTTCAGAGTAGCCAGGGTTGGGCCAGATATCACAGAGAAAAGATTCAAAGCGACTTCAGGACTGGGGGGGAGTGTGCCTGCGGTTAACCTGCCAGGCAAAGGCAGGTTGGCAGAACGAGGAGAGTGCTTGAGTGGCAAACAAGCTGGTGATGAGAACCCCGCCACCCTGGGCAAGGTTACCTCTTACAGAGAACTGGGCGACTCGCAGTCCTGGGTGCTCTGCGAACTGTCAGTGCTGGACAGGGCATGATAGACCCAGGCCCAAAGAGCTCTCAATCGGTTGACACCGTCCATGCACAACACAGCACACCCCCTGTGTTACAGAAGAGGGATTTGGCTATGCGGCGCCACTTGCCTTCGTGCAGGCACGGGTTAACAAGCATAGAGAACCGTGCACTGAGAGAAACTGATCTGTATGCAGAGTTTCTCCTGCTGCATGTGTCCTGGAGGCCTGTCGTCTTGCCAGCCCACGCTGTCTCAAAGTGGGGGGAAAAAACACAAGCGCTCGCTTGCTCAAAGCTAACTTAAATACAGGGTCGCCCAGGCGTGAGGGACCCTGCAAGGCTCTGAGCTCCTAGGCTGCCCTAAGCGGTTGTGCAAACCAGAATGGTTATGGGATGCTATTTTATGTTTTTACCCCATCTCTGCTCCCAATTACTCGTGTGTGTTGGGGGGCAGGGCGGGGATTGAGCCAACCCTTTGTGCCTTTGAAAATCTCCCCCATGTCAATCTCCCCCCCAAAGGTCAGGAGACGCTGTAGCAGCTCCATAGAGACTTTGCCCATTCCTCTTGGATCTGGTCTGGCTCTCCAGATAAGACGGTCTGGCTCAGTGCTCCCTTCTTAATCAGGCTGGACTGATGGTTTTGTTATTTTTTGGCTTGCGTATCACTGCAGCTCTCGTGTGTTTAAGATAAAGCTTGTTTGCATGGTGCACGTGAAATTAGTCACCCCCACTGATATACAGCAGATTTCTCCGCGCACAATGCGTTTTTAATCAGTAAAAGGGAAGCAGACTAGAAGGAGGCTGCTACTTCTGTTCCTAGCCCTGCACTAGCCTCCTGTGCGGCCCTCGCTAGCCTTCGGTGGAATGTGCTCCAGTGTCGTTTGGCTTGGCGGGATTTGATTTTTGTTAATTTTGACAGATTATGTTTAGGCTTTTTTTAAATCCTTGGTTTAAATTTTCACCATTGCAGGAAATTCTGGGGGTCGGGCAATAACTATGTAATGACGGTAGCTGTGGAGATTCAAAAAGGGAAAACCTGATAAGCGTTAAACGGCGGGTGGCCGGTAAAGCCTCTGTGAGGGGATGCCAGCCCATGGCCCCGCCCCTTCCGCCTGTGGCCACGCCCTCCCACCTCCTTCCTCACTGCCAGACGGAATTGCCCCCGAGACGACCAAGCGCCCTCCTGCAGCTGGGGAAGAGCCCCACTCCAGCCAGCCTGGGTCATTGCCAGCCCCAGCTCCAGGTAACCCAAACGCTGGGCGGCCGGGCACTGGCTGGGCATGGCCTCGGCTGCCCTGAGTCCTGGCTGGCCGGGCGGCCCCGGCTGCCCCGAGTCCAGGACCGCTGGCTGGCCCCCCCAGCTCCCAGCCCGACCTGTTTTGTGGGGAGGCTGTGCATGAAGGGGAGGAGCGGCTGCTACTGCAATGTCGCCTGGGAGTGGGCCTGTCCTGCCTGGGCTAAACGCCTTGTTGACAGCCCCGTCAGAACACGCGAAGCAAGGATCCTTAAACTCTGCGTTCTCCAGTAGCAATGTTGTTACTTTGCCTTTCTGTAAACTCTGTCTCCTGTCGATGGAAATAGGTTTGTTGGTTTGTGCTTACTGTGGAACCTGGCTGTTACCGATTACGGCTTGGAAGATTGATTCGTTTGTAACAAAGGGAGGGTTAACAATCCCTGATTTTCAGAGGCCCTGTCCTTTTAGGGTGGTGCCACACCGTGTATAGCAGCATCCTTGCTCAACGGGAAATCCTTCCTTTCTTGCATGTGGAGACATCCCATGTAAAGCAAGACACACTCTCTCCCAGGGGACCCCACCTGCAGGACACCCCTCTGGTATAAAATCTTTGCTGAGAAGTGGGGTGAGACCATTTGGAGGGGTTCATGAGTTACTGGTTTGGGGATTAGCTCTGCAAGAGATTGATGAGTCTTGACCACACTCAGCCTTTGCCTTTTTAAAGGCATCAAATGTTTTGGGTGTTGGCTGAAACACCCTGATGGCAGCTCTGTTCTTTACGCAGAATTCATTGGGCTGTTGGTAGAACGTGGCGTGAACGGAACAGATCTCTTCGCTGGCGGCAATTCATGATTTGTGGTGGTTTAGGCTTTGGTTACGTTTAATGAACTCTGTCTTCCATGCTCTTGTCATCCAGAATTTCTCTGCCTGACTCTAACCAGTGTAACAGAGACCATTAATACAGATGCTGTTTGCATGGCAACATTACGACACTTCTATTATAGCGTTAGGTCTTGTAATACACCGAAGTAAATTAACATCAGGGGGCCCATGAATCAACATGAAGCGTGAAATCAACGCACAGTCTTGGAAACAAATGGATGAGAAACAGGAGATCCGCTGGGCGGAAGAATCTAAGTACGACCCGCCATCCAGCACAAGAGCTTAATTTAAGTTCACCGATCGTATGCTGACCAGAACTTCTTGGATCCCTTAACTACCTCGTAATGTTGCTGTGCTTTTCATCCATGGATCTCAAAGCTCTTCTCAGAGGAAGGGGATTATAATCATGCCCAAATAAGGAAACTGAGGCACAGTGACTTGCCCAAGGTCATAAGAAGTTAGTGGCCAAGCTGGGAGTAGCACTCTGGTCTCCTGGCTCCCAGTGCAGTGCCCTCTCCACTGGACAGCCCTCCACTAAGGAAGGTTTGCTGGTATTCGGCTGAATTCAGCGGACCGGAATGGGATTTCCTTTGCTTCATATATCCGTCAAAGTGCTGAGATGGGGTTAACCCCAGCGCCTCCAGGGGTTGTGAGGTGATGTCAAAGCAGGCTGTCAAACTCCTGACAACTTGAGAGAACTTTTCCCCCCTCCCACTGGGCCTTGCTAGTCAGACTGCTCCGTAGACCCCTGCTTATTTGTTTGTCAGCTCAGCTCTCTGGACCTTCATCCCCATTTCTAGGTGCTCTGAAATCTGGCAGCTCAGCAAAGAGGCAGCCTTAACCCTCCCGGAGAACCTTTCCGAGCACTCCCGTTAGGGGAGAGACGTCCTGGTGACGTGCTCGCTGCTCACGTGAAAAGTCGAGCATGGAAAGCGTCTGTGGAATCCAGCCATTGACTCTTTTCTCCTCCTTTTAAAATAACTTCCCGGCTCTCCCTCTTCCTCCGCTGAATCCCTGGGGTTGGTAAAAACATCCCATATGTTCAAAATCCGGTTATTTGGGGGGGTGCAGAATAACTGCACCGGCCCCTCAGCGCTCTCCCCTCCCAAGCAATTTACAAATCTTAGCTGATCTGTGCAACACCCTCACCTCGCCCGTGTTTATTGCTCACCTTTTACAAATGAGGAAACTGACTCGGAGGCAAGTGGTTCTCCCAGGCCTCTCTGCAGACCACTAGCCCACAGGATGTTCTTAAATGGGAGTCTCGCGTCTCGGTCCACTTCTTCCAAATGACCCTCCCGTGATCGCAGTGGTCTCTCCAGAGCAGCCTCTTCAGACGGCGGGGTCTGGAGTGTGCACTCTTGGGGGCGTGGGGCCCTTGTTCTGCGTAGGTTTCTGGTCACAGCTGTGTGGCTGTGGGTGGAAGTGTCAGTTGTGCAAACAGTGCTGTGGAGAGACGGTCTGGGCGTGGGGCTGAAAAATGGTCTCCTACCAGGATTGGTGTCTTTTACCTCTGTGTTCCTCCCCGACAGCGGGGCTGTTCCTGCCTCGGACGTGGGGAAGCAAAAGGAACGGCATCTAGCTAGCAGGAAAGAATCCTTCCTTGAGCTTTAGGCTGTGAAGCCAGCCGTGAGCCTGGCGTGGGGCTAGAGCTGTGTCTCTAACTTCCATCCTCACTGCGTGCGTGTCCGTCCCTCTCGGATGGCGGCTGGGGCTGCTACGGCTGCTGCTTAGGAAAACTAGTCGCTCGGTTAAGGCGCAGAGGCTTCAACTTGGAGGTGGAGGGGTGGGGCCCAGGTCCAGCCCAGCGGGTGACTGTCAGCAGGTGGCCTTGGTGCGGAGTGGAGTCAGTCCATGGATTTGGACTGCATTATGAAATCTCCCTGACGGTCGCTAGGATGCAGGTGTTAACGGGGGCTTCGGGTCTTGGTTGGAACACTTCCCTTCGAAGTGCTTAAGAAACCAGAAGGGTCAAACGCAGCTCGCCGGCCAGCCCTGGCCCGCTGCACCCGCGGCCCTGGAACCTGGGGCAACTGCTGGGGGGAGAAAAAAGCCCATGACGAGAAGGCCTCTGGCTTGATTATCCCGCCTTGGATTTCTTTCGGTGCGGGTTATGATAGGGTCTCTTCCTACCCCACTTCCCCCACCGGCACTGTGAGAGCAGTTGGTTCTGGACAGGACTGGCTGGCAGGGGAGGGTGGCAAGGCAGGTGTGTACAGGCAAAGCAAATATTTGACATCTGCCTGTTGCAAAGTACACACCTACCGGCTACGCCTCCGTTCTGGCTTTTAGCCTGTTCTCTGTTAATCGGAGCGGGGAGCCTCACTCCTCTCGCCCCCCCCACCTCGTGTGAACCAAGTTGGAATCTAGCCTAAGCTAGCAACTCCGCACCTCAGTTGGAGGAATCGGGGTCTCAAATCCCCAGGACTGGGCTGGGAGACATGTTCACTTACAAAGCTGCGGTGCAACGGGGGTTGTGCCCTGCAGTGCCACCCTGGGAGCCCTTCTGTAGTGTGGTTCAGACAGCCCCCGTGCTTTGCAAACGCCTTTGACCATCCACGGCCGTGGTTCTGCGTCCATTTCCATGCACTGTGGCTGGCTGTTCCTTAGCCCTTATTTCATCTAGGGCTCACAAAGCTTTTTACAAAGATCAGAAAGGGGTACTATTATAGTAAGGATACACAGCTTTTTGTGGTTATCCAGGTGGACTGCTTTTCGGAGTTGCAGCCAGCTAGCAAGCTTGCTGTAAAAACAGACGTGGCATACATGCAATCAGTTGTACACCAATATAATTTGTTTTTTTTCCCTCTTTATAAAGTACCTCGCATGATGAAGTCCTGATCCACACTTGCTATCCCAGTATAACACTGAATATTCTCTAATGCTCTGTAATAGCGCATGCAGAAGCAGAAGAGGTGCTCTGGTCACACATGGTGTTTGTCCATGAAGTTGTGGGGTGGCTGTGGCACGGCCATTGATGGTCCTATGCGTCCTGTCTGTCTTTCCCGCTCTTCAGGTTGGTCCATCTGTGTGACTCCAGAATGTCCATTCAGTGCTGGCGTTCGCGCCAGTGGGCTCCATGATCTCAGACCGTGCGAGACCAAGCTCGACTGGCTGGCAAATGTATAATTGCCGAGGGAAAGTAAACACCAATCTGCGCCAGAGCAGACAGGTGTGAAACAGCCTAGATAAATGGTGCCCAGTGGGGGCGGATGGTGTAGGAGCGTGTACGGAGCCAGAGTTCTTGCTTAGCCCCTAGCTGGCTAAGAACTGCCCACACAGTCTGTGCTAAAACATCCTATGGTTACCCCCCTTCCCTTTCCTCTCACCAGCATGTCTCCTCCACTGCCTACTTCTTGTCTGAGGTTATAAACTCTGTGCGGGCAGAGATGGTTACTTACTGTGTGTTTGTACAGCTCCTAGCGCAATGGGTTCCAACCCAGCTGAGGCTTCCTTGTGCTCCTGCAATATTAAATACATTCTTCTAGTTGACGGACAGCATCCTGGCATGCAGCTTCTGTGAGCTGGCCAGGATCAAAGGGGGAGGGAGAGGCGGTGGGCTGGGATTGCAACATGGAAGTTCCTGGCTCCTGGTGGCCTGCTTTGATCGTTGACAAGCTTGTAGGTATAGTTGGGGCCTGCCGGGCATTCACGTGACCTACTCTAGGTGCTGCTAGCAGACTGTCACTGGAGCGACATGCGCTGCGTGCGTGAGGGTGAGAAAACAGGCTGCCGAGCGAGAATGCCAGAGACGATGGATGTGACATACCTGGACTTTAGCAAAGCTTTTGTTACAGTCTCCCACAGGATTCTTGCCAGCAAGTTAAAGTAGCATGGGTTGGATGAATAGACTGTAAGGTGGAGAGAGGGCTGGCTAAATCATTGGGCTTAACAGGTAGTGATCAACAGCTCGATGTCTAATTGACGGCTGGTAACAAGTGGAGTGCTCCAGGGGTCAGTGCTGGGGCCGGTTTTGTTCAACATCTTCATTAATGATTTGGAGGATGGGGTAGATTGCAGCCTCAGCAAGTTCACAGATGACACTAAGCTGGGGGGAGGGCTGGAGGCTAAAGGGAGTGTGCCAGCTAGATATGTTGGAGCACAGGGATAGGACACAGAATGACCTAGACACATTGGAGGATTGAGCCAAAAGAAATCTGATGAGGTTCAACAAGGACAAGTGCAGAGTCCTGCGCTTAGGACAGAAGAATCCCATGCACAGCTACAGACTGGGGACCGACGGGCTAGGCAGCAGTTCTGCAGAAAAGGCCCTGCGGGTTACAGTGGACAAGAAGCTGGATAGGAGTCAGCAGTGTGCCCTGGTTGCCAAGAAGGCTAATAGCATATTGGGCTGCATTAGTAAGAGCATTGCCAGCAGATCGCGGGAAGTGATTATTCCCCTCTATTCGGCATTGGTGAGGCCGCATTTGGAGTAGTGTGTCCAGTTTTGGGCCCCTCATTACAGGAAGGATGTTGACAAATTGGGGAGGGTCCAGCAGAGTGGTTCCAGGGCAGAGCCCTTGCGTTGCAAAGCAACAGTTGTTCTGCACCCGCTGAACTGTCTCCCTTACTTCGGGAGGGGGGCCAGCCACCCTGATGACCATGAAACGGCATCCCAGCCCGTGATAGCTCGCAGTCCTGGAGAAGGGATGGGCCTCACGCTTGCCTTTCAGCTGGGAGCTTCCTGGCATTGGTGGCCGAAGCTGATCCGATCAGATGAGTTACATGAGGCAGGTCTCCTGCCCCGGGGCCATGGTGGGGGGGCTGAACACCATGGGGCCCAGGACGGCCAATGCCACTGTGGTCGCCCGGCCCGGGTGAGGCAGTGAAAGGGAACAATCCCTGTCGAGTCAGTGCAAGGACAGCGTGGGCCTTACTGCGCGTCCCAGCCCAGAAGGCTGACTTCCAGAGGCATGGGGGGAGGGCGTCCTGCCCCCCGGCTGTACTGCCATGCCCAGCTTCGTTCCAGGCCAGCAGTGTTCAGCCTTCCTTCGTTGGCAGACCCTTTAAAAAACCCGAATGCCAACGCAGACCCCTTTGGAAATGAGAGGCATAGCCTGAGGACTCCTGGGACCGCAGGTTGAAAACCGCTGTTCTGTGGTAATGCCCACCTTTCGCAGACGCCTTAGACCTAGTCTGCAGACACCCTCCCCCCCCCCGGCCCCTCTGGTGGAAAACCAGCGCTTGAGGCATTTGTGGAGAAGGGCTAATGAATCTGGGCCTCAGTGGATCGAGGTTGGGGGCAGGGGCATGCGCAGGAAGACAAATGTGATGACTTTTGGAGGAGCTCATCACTCCCCCCAATTTCTGGGGGGGCCCTGTGCCCCTGCTTGCCCCCCCTTGTGCACGCCACAGGGTGGGGGAAGCAAGCTCCAAAGAGATTTTGACTTGGATACCCGCTCCCAGCCTTGCTACGCTGCGGACCTGAATTGTTAGCAATTCCTTCTCCTGGACGCTCGCTCCATCCGTCCTTGAACTCTGTGCCCTCTGTGACATCCCGCGGGAGCTGCTAGAGCTGCGTGCCAGCCTCCTTGGGTGGGGATGGGCCCCGGGCAGGAATAAAAGCTGCAGGTAGGATGCTCTCCAGCAGGGTGAGTGTAAAATAAAAAAAAATCTGCCACCTGGCACGATTTCCCCCTTGGAAATCGCCCTGGTGCCCGAGAGGGAGGCGGTCGCCGTGGATACCGTGGTGATGAGGCAGCACGTGGAGCTGAGACAGCAGTCCTCACGCTGGTTCCTGGGTTTTTTTTTTAAGAGCTCTCTGCAATTTTTGCTGCCACCCTCCCACTGTCTGCAAGTTCCAGACTTCCAAAAAGACAAGCCTTGCTCCTACTCCCGTTAAATTCAGCTGCCAGCCTCCCCCAGTGTCTGTCCCCTGGAGGCTTTCTTTGCTGTTGAGAAGAAACCTGCTGTGGATAGCCACGGACTGCCCGAGGTGGCAAACTGTCTGCTGCTCTCGGCCCCTTCTGCTTCTGACAGGGGCAGAGCTTGACTCTGCAGGGGAGAGGATCGGTGTCTGCTGCACATGGCGCGCACATGTCCCGCTCTCGGCTGTTGTTTGGTGGAATAAATGTAGGCCGACAGCTGTTTGAAACTCATTCACAAAGAAGCCTGCCCCGTTCGTTGGGTCGGCTCTGAGCTCTCACCAGGTTCGTTGCGGCAGTGAGACCGGGAAGATCTGTCTGCGCCAGGCTGCTGCTGTTACATCCTCCTCTTCTCTGGCTCTCGTGTTACCTCTCCCGGAATGACGTGTCCCGGAATACAGCATCCACTCCTGGACATGGGGCCAGAATGAGGAGAGCAACCAACTGATCTGGGGGCTGACTGGTATCCAAGTAGGAAGAAAACCGAGGGTTGGCTGTGTTTGACAAGGCCATCACATAATAACCAAGCCAAGAACTTATGGACTTAAGAGGAGGACTGGTAAAGGTTGATTAGGTGATGGGATGGCCAAAGGGAGAGAGAGAAACTAGCAGGGAAAAAATAAACGTAGTCCCCCTAGCAGGGAAGATGTCTTGATGGCAAAATCTTGGGAAGTATTCTCCTCAGCAAGGTTCTGAAAACCAGTGGGTCAGTAAAAAACGAGACTTGGTGAATGTCATAGGGGGAGTCGCCCTGCCCTTGAAGGTTGAGGGAGACAGTGGGATTGAATTCGATAGCCTGTCACACGCAGAAGGTCAGGATTGGGGGCTTTAAAACCGGTGTGCTTATCTACATGCAAAGTTGAGCCAGTGCAATTTTAATGTGCATTTATGGACACACTCTTTTTGGTTTAAACCCATTTTTAATTTGGTTTAAGGGCAGCTGATTAGGACCCAGCTTAAGCCTAACCAACAAGAGTGTCTACACATGGGTTTGTAGTGGTTTAACGAGCCCGGTTTGATTAGACCAGTGCGGGGTTGTGTAGACAAGGCCAGTAAACTGAGGTCTCTTCTAGTCGCTAATTTCTGAGACCGAATTCCTCTAGCCACAAAAAGGATTCAGGGACTGGAGAAATTGCCTTGCCGTGAGAAACTTGAAGCCCTCATCTCTTTAGCTTATCAAAAAAATTGGGAAAGCCACTGGATGATACAGTGAAGCACCTTCCTGGGGAGAAACTGCTGGTTACCAGAGGTATCTTCAGTCTAATCTAACAGTGAAGGGTCTAACAAGAACCCATGAGGGAAGATGAAGCCCCACAAATTCAAATTGGAAATAAGCAGAGCCATCCCTTGGGTAGGGGGAATCGGGGTTACCGCCCCGGGCCCAGTGCTTTACTCCAGGACCAGCCCAGGAGGTGAGCGGCTGCGACCCGGCTGCGCACCAGGACAGTTTGCCCCGGGCACCACACTCCCCTAGGGACAGCCCTGGAAATAAGGCTCAGGGTTGCTGGGTTTTTTTAAATGAGATTGATTAACCATTGGAACTCACTGCCAAGGGAAATGATGGATGCGCCATCTCTTGATGTCTTCAGATCTAGACTGGAGGCTTTTTTGGAAAGTGCTGTGGTCAGTCCTACGCAGGTCGCTGGATGTACTCTAGGAGTAACTGGATGAGAGTCCCCTGTCTTGTGTTTACGCAGCAGTTCAGACTCGGTGATCTCACCTTCAGATCTAAGCGTTGAAGCAGCTGCGAAGCCTGGCGTCCCAGTAACGGTAAGGCTGAGGAGGCTTGAGACGTCTGCGTGTTCTGAAAGGTACAAGGAAACTGCACCGCAAGCAGTTGGTGACTCAGAGAAAACAGCGAGCGCCTGGGTCCCACGGAGCCTGTCGCTTTGAGAAATCTCATCTTTCCCCCTCTGGGTTAGATTGGCTGAGAGGCGGTGATAAGGCCCTGCGAGAGAGAGCGTCTGCTGTGCTCTGGCCCACAAGATTGCGTTCGCCGGCCTGCGCTGGGGAGGGGGGGGGAGGCTGCTTCGGCAGGAAAACGTGGGGGGGTGAGGCGAGGCGAGGCGGGGAGCTATCTGGGTATGTGGGGGTGGGGGCACCCTGAGAGGCATTGGGTCTCGGGTCACCTCGGCACAGCCCCCCTGAAATCAATGGGCACCTCTGCACTGCCGAGACAAGACCCCCCGGTGACACGGCTACGGACAGAGACTCGTGCTGAAGGGCTGAAAAGAGCAGCAGCTGGTTTCCTGCTCTGGCTGGAGCCTGGGCGCAGAGATCCCCCCTCCCACCCCGGGTCGCAGCCGACCTGCAGACCCAGCCTGCACGTTGACACTGCTGTTTTTCAGTCTCTCTGTGCCCTAGTTTTTGCTGTGGGGTGTGTTCCCAGCGGGGCTGCCGGGTTGTGGTATCTGCATCATCGGGATTCCCATTCGCTAGCAGACCCCCTTGGTGTTCATTTCCTTGGCATGGCCGAGCCCGCGGCGTCAAATGGGGACCTCGCAGCGCAGCCTCGCCTTTCATGCACCCTGTTATCATTGTCGTTCTTGGCCACGGGTTTCAAAACTGGGACCCTAGAGTCAAACTCCAGCGAGAGGAAGGATGGCCCAGTGGTTCGTGGGCTAGCCTGGTACTTGGAATGAACCCAGGTCTCCCCTGTTTTGCCAGCATCAGAGACGTAGGGGGGACACCCTGGACAGGAGTGGCTGGACGGCCGCCAGCTTGTGTTGAGCTGTCCAAGGGTGTGTATGCTGTAGTATGTGCGTGGGCTCTGATTCACAAGCCCCAAGCTACTGTCCCCACACACAGCCCTCTGGCATGTGCCTGTACCGCCTCCAAACAAGGCTTGGCTGGCTTACTAGGGGTGTATGTATCAGCCGGGTCCTTCTGTCGTCCGTCCCAGCCCGTCCGCTTTGCAGCGAGGAGGTAGCTGAACCAGGGGCTGTGGTGCTCATGTTCTGACAGTGCACTGCTCTCCCGCCATTCCTGGGGCCTGTGTGCTCCAGCCCCTCTGCCTCCCGTGCCCTGGAAGCAACTTCCTGGCACAGACCGAGCTTGACTCGAGGTTCCTGTTCTGAAAAATCCTGTCCCCGGGGTCTTTAGGCTCGCTCTCTGCATTCAGTGCTGTTTGGAACCAACAGACCTCGGCGCCTTCTTTTCTCGGCAAATACATGCCTGCTTTTTGCATCCGCTCCCATTGGGCTCTGGGGGAGGGCAGGTCAACGGCTGGCGCTCCAGCCTTGCCAAGCGGTCATGGCCTCAACCCCGCCCAGCAGATCACGCATGCCATTGCACGAGCACCGGCGAAAGCCGAGGAGCTCTGTCGCCGCATCTCCCACATAGCGTGGCGGGGCCGGCGTCTGTGGGCCTCTCCCCACCCCGCCAGTGTGTGTCTCTTTTTAAGGAACGTTGCTGTTCTGTTGGCTTACCCCGTGCAAGGTCTGTGTCTCAGCTTATTCTTGGCTATTTTATCACAAACAGCGCTTACCCCTTGGACCAGGGGCCTGCCGGAGGCCTGCTAGGGTAGCCGTCTTTCTCGCTGTGGACTCGCGTAGCTGGCTTCCCTCCCCCTCCCAGGGGCACCTCATAGCACCTTAGCTAGAGCCACTCTCCAGGGCGCGGTGCCAGTCTGCCTTGCACTGTGTGCCGCTGCTGCTGGGAAGCCCTGGGATAGTTTAGTTGAACATTTCCCCACCACCACCACCACCCTCTGGTCTCCACGCGCGAATGCAGTTTGCTTTGTCCTCCTAACTTCCCTGTTTGTCAAGGGAAACAGGAAGAGAGGCCTGGTGGCCTCTTATCTGAACAGGCCATCTAGCAATCACACGCTGGGATCCAAAGCGCCCGCTGCTTTCGGAAACCAACCGCCTTTTGCCCAGCTCCAAGTCCTGCCCACTGCACCCACCATGAGGGCAGGGCGGAGGCAATCCTCAGGGGCACCTGGGTCCTAGATGGCTGGAGGCTTCCTAGATCAGCTGGGCCGGAAGTAACCGGAGAGAGCGGAGCTGCGGTGAGCTCAGGAATCCACGAGGGCTGAGACGCCTTGCAAAGCTCAGGTGTAACCCTCTCAATAGGAGGTGGAGTCATAACCTGGCCCCTTCCCCTTGGTGTTTTCCCCTGCCTGGCTGCATAACTTCTCTTTATAGCCAAAGCCACATCCTCGGTCTATTTCAGGCACTGACCTCGCCCAGCAACTGCTGTGTCCGGATTGGACCGGAAGGAGACGGAGGCTCTGAGTCATCTAAATGGGGTGGAAGAGGGGGAATCGTGTCTCTTGTCACCCCCAGCGGACCTATGTGTACACCAAGCAGGAGGGACGGTGAAGTGGGTCTCTGCAGGGACCCCCACTTGAGAGCATCCCACTCACACAGGATCCTGCAGCTGGGAGCGGGCCAAACCCGGCCGACGCTTTCCCTTTGTCGGCCGCTAGGAGGAAGTTGTGAGCCAGAGATGATGGTATCAAAATGGCTAATGATCCTGGGTGCCTCGGGGCTCGCTTCTGTAGCCAGACCTCGTTCTCAGGGGTCGGGTGCTCTGCCCCGTTCTGAATCGGGGCCCGCAGTAGGTGTTCACCCCAAACCCTTCAACCAAGGGATCAAAAATGACATGGCCAGCATGTAAACCCATGCTTTAAAACCAGGCACGTGGTGGTGGTGGGGAATTAGGAGCAACTTGTGTAACCCAGGTGGGACTGGCGGTGCTTCAACATCATCTCAACCACCCCCTCTGACAGTAGGGGCGGGGGAGAGACAGGTCACCAGTGGCCAGGGCGGGGGGGTTGGACCGCACCAGAGGCCCAAAGATGAGCCCCTCCATCTGCGTGCACTTTGTCTGCCCGTCCGGCCCGGTTTGGAGGACTTGGTGCTGGGGGATGAGCTGGCAACACTCATAAGGTTGCTGCGTGTGCTTGGGTTTCCTAGCTGTGTTTTTGGCAGGCAGAAGAGATGGCCGGATAATGTCATTGCCCCAGCGCAGGAGCTTTAAGACGTGTGTCGTGCGTGCGTGTGTTAGAGGAAAAGTGGTTTGTGGCCGTCCTGTTGGCCTCTCTTGGGCTTATTTTGAGATTCACCCGGAGCTTTGAGACTTGAAATAACTTCTTGGGTCCTGCCCCTTTTCTTCCTCCCTCCTTTGGAGATGCTGCCGCATCACCTGACTCCGGGCTCCCTTTGGCACGAGCCGGCTTCAGCTCTCCTGCAAAAAATACTTGGGGCTCTCAGAAGCCAAAATAAACTCGCCGGTGCTTGGGAAGCAGACCGGCCAGCTGCTCATCACGTATCACAAGCACCTGGCCCTGCCGCTGATATCCGCAAAAGGCTTCAATAACTTGGAGGGAGGGCGCTGCGTCAGGTCAAAGCCACGCTGCTGTTTGGGGTAGAAACCAGCCCGTCCTTTCAGCCCTCTCCCCCTCCCCGGAAAGCTGGTTTCGGTATGAAATGGCTAGGGGCGTGGGACTTTAGATCAGTGTCTCTTACTTGCGGTTGTGTTGACAGGAAATGGGGCGGGACGGCTGTGCGGAAAGGTGTAAAGTGCATTGGAAAGGGAGCTGATCGGTCCCATCCCCTGCTGGGGGAGGGCGGCGCAGAAGTGTTCGGAGGGGGGGCACGGACGGGCTGTTCTCACACGGACACTGTTTGCAGCGGCTTGCAGATCTCTGCAGAATTTCATCAGATAAGGCCGGGGGCTGGCGAAGCCCCAGTTGCTGCTGTCATGAATCTTCCAAGGCTAGAGGGAACGCAGTTGAGACTTGTCTAGAAGAAGCCTGCACTTGTTTTTGTCCTGTAGTTGTCCTGCAGTGGGTAAGGGCCCGTCCCCCAAATACCCCACCCTTTCTGCTCGGCCATGCATCTGGAGCTCCTGCCGTTACGCTTCCTGGGAGGAGGAAAGACTGCGTGAGGCCGTAAAGCAATCAGGGGATCACGGCTTGCCAGGAGGCGGGCAGCCATTCCATCCGGCCTGGCTGGGCGGGGTGCGATTTGCCACACCGTCTGTCTCACCCAGCCACGTCACGTCGCTCACGTCATCCACGGCCAACCCGCCGTCCCCTGTTTGATGCAGTGTCGAATTGTAAATCGGCCTTTCTCTCCACTAGTCTGGCACCAGATGCTGCTGTTCGTTCCCTCTGCCTGTGCCCTAGGCTGGATCTGCTGCCCCCGGCCGCCCTCTGCCCAGTGGGGTGGTTCCCACCAGCCTGCAAGGGGGTTGTAGATCAGGACAAGAGGTGGGTTATGGGCATGTGGCCCTACCCAGTAAGGTGTAGGGCAGCCGGGACTTGGCCCTCCGATCTACTGCCTCTAGAATGACTTTCCTGACCTCGCCACCTTGTTTCGAATCACAGCGGTGGTTCTATGGTTGTCCTGGCCTGGCTGCTTCTCAGGCTGGGTCCCCGGCATGGTCCCAACCCGCGCTGAACGACGTGCACGAGACAGGCTGAGCAGAGCTGATGCGGGCCCGGTGGCCCTGCGACTTTGACCTCGGCATGAGCAGGGAGCGTGGCAGCCGGGCCGGTCGGATTCCAGCCCTGCAATATTCTCGGGGTCACGCACCGTGGCACTGCGGGTGCCCCCTTGTGAGCTGCGTGTTTGGGCGTTGGGAGAAGCAGTAACAAATGCCAGGTGTGCTTGGAAGGAAACGAACGGAACGACTCCCGCCTGCCCACCTGAGTGCAGAACGGCTGCGCAGATGTGACTGATTCCATCGCGCCGGGTTGCTGTGCGAAATGAAACGTGGGGCAAGCATTTCTCCGTTGTGGCCACCGCGGACTTGCCTTGTGCCCATAGCCTCCTGGGCAGTGACTGGGGGGATGAGGAGAGGTAAAGCAGCCGCCCCTCCCTCTGAGCTGCCAGCACGGTTTGGGCCCTGCCACCCTCTGAAGCCACAAATGCTAGAGGAGCAGGCAGCCGGTGTGAGGTGCCCCACCTTCCTGCAAGCAGTGGGGCTCCAGCCCCCCTCCCGGCTCAATTCTCCCCCTCTCCCAGGCTCACCACCCCATTCACGTCACCCCTGGTCCCTGCTGCCTTCCCAGCCTCCAGGCTCTCCCCTACCCCCCATCACCTGCGGCCCCACCTCCCCACCGCCCCTTCTAGGGCTTAATTTGTCCCTGGGCTTCCCAGTAAGTCTTGGTTTTGCCCGTAAGTCTGCTGTGCAAAGTGGTATCTGTTGAGATCACTTTTTTTCACTGCCTCCCAGCTCGCTAGAAAGTCGTCCGCTGTGAAAAGCGATACGGACACGCATTCAAATATTACTTTTCACAGAAACAGACTTAGGAGCTAGCAGGTCTTTAAAAAAAAAAAGCAGGGGGTGGGCAACTAAAAAAGCAAAAGAAACAACAAAAAAGACAAGAACATGCAAAGCCCCATATTGGTTTCTATTCTGTCCAGTAAAGAATAGAGATGACTGTACATTATTTTTATTATTGACTCTGCAAAAAACAAAAAGAAAACCCCTACGTAAATAAATGACAAGGATTTGAACATGTCCATGTGGAGTCCAGTGGAGGGCAACAAAAATGATGAGGGGGCTGGAGCACAAGACTTATGAGAGGCTGAAGGAACTAGGCTTGTTTAGTCTGCAGAAGAGAAGAATGAGGGGGGATTTGATAGCAGCCTTTAACTGCCTGAAAGGGGTTGCAGGGAGGATGGAGCTAGGCTGTTCTCAGTGGTGGCAGATGACAGAGCAAGGAGCAACGGTCTCAAGTTGCAATGGGGGAGGTCTAGGTTGGATATGAGAAAAACTTTTTCCCTAGGAGGGTGGTGAAGCACTGGAAGGGGTTACCTGGGGAGGGGATGGAATCTCCATCTTTAGAGGTTTTTAAGCTGTGGCTTGACAAAGCCCTGGCCGGGATGATTTAGCTGAGGTTAGTCCTGCTTTGAGCAGAGGGTTGGACTAGACACCTCCTGAGGTCCCTTCGAACCCTAATATTCTAGGATTCTACGTGCACATTTATTGGTTTTTTCCTAAAGTTAGTGAAGTATTTTAGGAAAAATTCCAGTGCAGCCACCAGCAAGAGTTAGTGGCGTTACTCTGAGGCTACTAAAAAATCTGTTGTGGGAATCCCTGCGCTAGAGCGTCAGCACTAGGCAAGGCACTGTAGCCACTCTTCCAGCGGGAGTTCAGTGATCAGATGCATGCAGTACCTGGGCAAGTATCTTCCTACACAGCCCCAGTTGGTCTGCCCCCTGGTAACCTGGGCTGTGGGCCTCGAGCTGTGGTTCTCCACGACCGGTCCGTGGACCGGCGCAGGTCCCCACGATCTCCCTGACACGGTTTGGGAAGGCAGCAAGCTGGTCCCTGGTTTCCTAACAGCTGAGAAACACTGGCCTAGATCAGGGGTCGGCAGCCTGCGGCTCGGGTGCCAAAAGTGGTATGCGTGCCGACTTGGAGTGGCACGTGGTGCCCTGGCCAGAGCTGCGCTGCTGCTTGCTGGCAGACAAGACGGGGGCTGCAGACCCGCCCGACCGCCGACACTGGGAGGGGGTGAGGGGAAGATTGGGCCTGGCCCGTTAAGGTGGCCGACCCCTGGCCTAGAGGAAGGTTCTGAATTTTAACACATCTCTTCATTTTGCATGAAGCCTTTTGTGGTTGAGCTTGGGACCGGATGCGTGCTCTGTCATCACTTGAAAGTAGGGCAAAGTACACGTCACCCTTGCAGCACGCGAAGTGCCAGGCGTACGCGAGCCGCTCTGGTGCGGCCTATCCCATATCAACCATCCTCTCTGCCGCTCGCCTCTCGCTGCTGTGGGTCTGATTCGCCCGGCTTCCCACCCAGCCACCTCTATGAAAAGATCATTGCAAAAGCATGGAGCTTGTCAGCTGCGGCTGGGATTTCCTGCCTTCCGCTGGGAGCGCGCTGTGCCTTAGCCCGTCGTGGCGGCCGCTGGACTGAGTGAGCCAGCCTTCGGAAGTGGGCAAAATTATATCCGGGGGTGAAGGGGGTCGCACGCCGTCAGTTTCTGCATCTTCGTTGTACCCCTCTTCAATAAACAGAGCAGTACTGGGTTGCTAATGTGAGCAGCGGCTAACCCAGGCCTTGTCGTTTCTTGCTGACTGTCCCTCCAACATACCCATCCCCTCTGAGCCCAATTGGCGTAATTTACTCCTCTTCCAGCCGCATCTGTAACCGTGACAGGAGCTGTAAGCTCATTTGCCTCCTACCCACTGGGTAATTGCATCCCTTTCTGCTGCCCACGTCGGCTCATGGCCGGGCCTTCCTCAGTCGCTTGGATTCTTTAATTGGCTTGGTATTGTGAGCGGGGCACTGAACCCGTGGTGGTGATTTTCACGACTGGCACAGTGCGTGTTGCAGAAACAGCTTCCCTGCTAACGGTTCTACGCGCTTTGTTTAGCATCTGACAACTGACAGGAAAACGCTGAGGACCCAGATCTCTTTGGGGTGTGTCTGTCTGCCCTCTGCAGCCTTGCCAGCTCCAAGAGGTCAACCACCCACGAGTCAGCCCCCCACCCCACCCCCAAAAGCATGAGAGTGGCTTAAAATCACGATATCGTTTTGCATTCTTTATTCGTTGCCTTCTGGATGCGGCGTCTTTAATTTGGTTAATGAATTCTAAGTGAGGGCTTACGTCATCACAGGGGCTGGGGCTCTTATAGAAACACCAAATATTGGGCAAGGGGTGATTTTTAAAACCAGTGAGAGCTGGCGAGACTGCATCTCCCTCTTGGAAACGAGGTCTGGTGCTCTCTAGGAGAGGCTTTACATCCTCCAGAACTGAAAACAGTCTCCTCTCCTCCTCATTGTGGATAGCACTCCATGATCCAGGTTCAAAGGGCGTTTGCCTTAGGTATCTCTCCAGCCCCTATCGCTGTCATATCTGAGCGCCATAGTCTTGACTGGGTTTACCCTGCCAGGGCAGTGCTGTTATCCCCATTTTACAGCTGAGGGGAACTGAGACAGACTAGGTGACTTGCCCAAGGTCACCCAGGAAATCGGCAGCAGAGCAGGGACTTGAAGCCAGTTCCCAGGTTATAGCACCTTAACCACTGGACCCATCCTTCCTGGGGATACAGGCAGGGGGGAGTTGTAACAGGTCTTGAACCCTGCACCACGGGGTCTAAAAGCATGAGTTCTACTGCCGGTGCTGAGCGGCCAGGTCCAGTGGCTTAGGTTGGGTAGCAGATTCCCAAAGCTGTCGGCCTGGTCCCTGCCACTGGAGGGGGACAGAGCCACGCAGCGTTCACGAGGGTTACGTCGGGGTCGCTGGAAAGGCAGGAGGGGGATTCCGGTCTGGAAATGCAACATGGCGTTCCATGCGAAGCCGGGGGACCCCCCTGCTCCCAGGAGAAGCCTTGTGGTGGGTTCTCCCGGCTTCCCTGCAGAGGGTGTGGGGCCCCGAACTGGAAGATCCCTGGCTGCAAGGGGGCAGAGAAGTCCCAGGGCAACGCATCTCAACCTGGCTGTGCTGTCAGCTCCTGCCATAACCCATCTGTGGAGGCAGAAATCAGCCTCTAACCCCCTTTTTCCCCCCAGATGCTAGCCTGCCTGTCCAGGCTAGGCTATTCTGAAGCTGAGCAATTGTGGAATTTCCAGGAGGCTGCATTGCAGGTGTCCAGGTTGCAGATGAGGCCATAAACACATCCCTCACCTTGACAACCTGTCAAGCTGCTACTGGGGCTGAAACGCGCGTCCTCTCTAAGCCCCCGGTCTCCTGGACGCCCGCCATCTGGTGCGCCGGGTGCTGGGAAATGCAAGGCGGCAAAGCTTTAATGTCAATATTGACGAGGCAGGCTGAAGCCATGTGACCATGGCGGTGGCTGGCGTGCGTTGATTTGGTTTTCTCCCTTGAGTGCAGATGTCCGTTGTTCTGTCCCCGGAGGAGTTTCTCCTTGGGCAGAGATCCCTTTGCACTGGTTTGCTCCAAGGAGGGATTTTGCCCCCTCAGTGCTTTGCTGGTTCTTTGCTGCCACGTGGATGGTGGGAAGTAATAGTGACAACTTAAAGCACAGGGAGAAATCACAGGTCTGTGGTGTCTTTCCTGGCATCTCGCCAGTAGCTTTCTCTTCCCTTAACTCCCAACCCCCTTCCCCTTTCCCTGTCCTCACCACGAACTCTCCGATTGTATTGGAACACGTGTGGCCACTTGAGCCTTGCTGCAAGGAAGTTTTAAGAATCCTGTTTCAGAGTCACAGGTCTCCATTGCTTGAGCTAAGGAGAGTCTGTTACCGTTTATAGGGCTCCTGACGCGCAATTGAGCAGTTGCGATTCCATCCAGTGGAGGTCAGCGGTGTATAGACACACCAGCTAGTTCTCATTACCATAGTTCCCAGCTGGCCAAGACCCAAATCACAGAATCATAGAAGATGTAGGTTGGAAGGGACCTCAGGAGGTATCTAGTCCAACCCCCTGCTCAAAGCAGGACCAACCCCAACTAAATCATCCCAGCCAGGGCTTTGTCAAGCCACAGATTAAAAACCTCTAAAGATGGAGATTCCACCACCTCCCTAGGTAACCCATTCCAGTGCTTCACCACCCTCCTAGTGCAAAACGTTTTCCTGATATCCAACCTAGACCTCCCCCACTGCAACTTGAGACCGTTGCTCCTTGTTCTGTCATCTGCCACCACTGAGAACAGCCTAGCTCCATCCTCCCTGGAACCCCCTTTCAGGTAGTTAAAGGCTGCTCTCAAATCCCCCCTCATTCTTCAGACACAGCAAACCTCGTTCCCTGAGCCTCTCCTCATAAGTCTTGTGCTCCAGCCCCTAATCATTTTTGTTATCCTCCACTGGACTCTCTCCAATTTGTCCACATCCTTCCTGTAATGGGGGGCCAAAACTGGACACAACACTCCAAATGCGGCCTCACCAATGCCGAATAAAAGGGAACAATCACTTCCCACGTTCTGCTGGCAATGCTCCTACTAATGCAGCCCAATATGTCATTAGCCTTCTTGGCAACCAGGGCACACTGCTGACTCATATCCAGCTTCCTGTTCACTCTAACCCCCAGGGCCTTTTCTGCAGAACTGCTGCCGAGCCAGTCGGTCCCCAGTCCGTCTCCCAAGTGTTGGAACGCAAAGTGTGTCAGAGACCCAAAATAAGGGGGGGCACAAAAATGATTAACGCGGGAAATGGAAAGTTCTGCTTGTGTTCGTTGCTTTGCTGTAAATGACTTCGTCTAGCCTCGCTTCTCTGAGCCACCTGGTTTTGGATGCAGATCCCTTTCGACACTGAAAGTGTCAGTGAACGCGTGGGGCTCTTTGGGACTAAGCTGAGGTGATCCCTCAAAATAAGGCCTGTTTTGAGAGGTCTGCTTGTAGCCAGGAGCTCTGGAATTTCAATGACACTAGTCCTTTGGAGAGGGGGCGGAATCACCGCTGAATCTTTGGCCAGGCTTTCTAGCAAGGACTCATTTGAAGTGTATCAAGGGCTAATAAATGATTAAAAGACAGGTTAGTAAACAATTAGTCCGGCAGGTCAATAAACTGCTTATAACCATCTAGAGCAGTGTTTCTCAGCCTTTTTGATACTAGGGACCGGCTTGCTGTCTTCCTAAGCTGTGTGTAAGCTCTCCGAGACCGGCACCAGTCCGTGGACTGTTCATTGAGAACCCCTGATCAGTAGTCCATGCTACTGGTATTAGAAACCTGTTGCACACCTCAGTTGTGTTCAGAACCCGTTGTGAACTCTAGCTGGGACCTTCATGAAAAGCATGAGAGAGGTTGGCATGAGAGGCTGTTAGCAGGGCAGACAGAGCGGCTGAAAAGGAGATGCTGGAAATGTCTGTTCCTCTGTTGGTCACGGTCATGATGTTGAGAGTTCGTGCCCCTTCCTGACACACCAGGGCTGGCTGTACACTTGAGAGCGTTGCTCGACAGTTCATCTTTCCTGCTAGAACCGGCCACGGGCATCTAGTGCTTTGGGTTGGAGAGGAAATTGATTTTTGCTTCCCAGGAGGGGAGGACAGTTCCCTTAGGTTGAGATGGAGATGATCCCGGAGTGTGCTGCTGGGGTGGGGTGGGGGGCAGCAAGGTGACGTGACCCACTCTATGGCCCAGTAGCGGGGATTCTGCCTTGATGTCAGCGCTGAACAATTGCCCTTCATTTCAGGAAAACGGCATGGTAACATCAGTGTTTCAGATCCGAGCCCCTGGGGAAAGGCCAAACCGAGCAGCTCTGGCAAGGCCCCGAAAGGTATCCCGCAAGCTAGCGTCAGCCAAGATGACCATGGAACCACATCAGTCTGGCTTGGGTCAGCAAACACTCAGGACGGGGTCCCAGGGCCCTGCGAGAGGGGGTCGAGTCCTGCTGTCCCTCTGGTCCAAGCCCTGTCATTTTGCTGTGTGGACGCAGCTCAGGCTGTGGAGCCGAGTCAGAAGGTCTGGCCGCATTAGCGTGGCTGTGCGACCTGGGCCCGGCAACTGTCAGCCTTGTTAATGCAGTGTGACCCCTCAAACGACGGCTTGGAGACCCCGGGTCTCTCAAACCTGGACTGCATGTGCAGTGTAGACACAGCCGACAGGTGGGGGCTGACTGAGAGCGGAGCTCTGTTGTGCCCAGGGGCACATGTGCAGTGTTAATAACACACGGCAGTGCAGCTCGTCTGCATCTCGAATGGCCGGTCCCCAATCATAGGTGTTGCAGGACCCCAGGAACCTGCCCAGGGCTTGGCTGAGCATGGCGCTCACATAGGCTAAGCCTCCGAGGAGTCCTGGGGCATGTGGCCGGCAGAGGGATAGAGGCCCCGTGGAAGAGCATGACCGCCTTGCAACTCCGCCCTCCCAATTCACCTCACGCGCTGGGGTGGGTTAGGCAGGAGGGTCGAATAAGCCTGCGTCAGGTTTGGTGACGTGCACTAGCGTGGGGGCAGACAAATGGCTGCAGGCTGACCCAGGAGACGCCCCTTCCAGCCAGCCTAGGACCCACTCTTCAGTCTGCGCCGTTGCCCAGCCATAGCTGCTCTTCTGTGGCACCCTTTGGCCAGCAGGGGAGAAGCCTTATTATTCCCAGGCGGGTGAGTCTGCGCCTTTCTCTTCAGGGTGCGGGGTGCTAACGTGGGAACACGCTCGGCTGATCTGCCAAGCCCCGGAGCTGCCAGACAGGCTCTGCCAGCTGGGTAGGCCTGGGATCGCGCAGCGCTGGGAGGCGGCCGTCCCTTGGTGGAGGGCTGCAACCGTGTGTTGAGAGCGTCTGAGGCAATTATCATCTGTACGCTGGGGACTGCCTTCTGTGGGGGGGGACCCGGTGATGGGTCGAGCGTGAAATGCCTTGAGGGCGCAGAGCCTGGCGTGAGACAGGGATTTGAATTTCCAGGTGTCAGCCAGGCGCCCAGTCCAGCTGTGCAAGCGTGGGTGCCTGGACATGTATTTCCTGGGCGTTGCAAGCTGTGCTCATTTGCCGTGCGAGGTGGAGCACGCCCCTGCCTCTCCGAGGAGCAGCTGCGGAGTGGAGAGCAGAGCTGGCCCCGGCTGCACCATGGTGTCTCAGGGGCTCGGTGGGGAGTGGACGGTAAGACCCGATCTCGCTTTGTTTCGGCCCCAGGAGCGTCACTGGGGCTTGAAAACCTCTCAGACACATGCGCAGGAGACCCCAGGGTGTGGGGTTCAACCCCACAGAGCAGCTTCATTCAGGTTCCTGCGGAAGCTGCGTGTCGGATTCTGGCTTGAGGGCTGCTTCTTTTTCCATGCTGGCCTAGGCAGACGGGCTCTGTGGGCTTGGTCCTATTTCTAACTAAATGTTGTGCGTGGAAGAGGGGAATTTAAAAACGGATGAGGCAGTGCGACCTAGTGAACAGAGCACTGTCCGTGACTCGGGGAGCTTTACCGCTGCCCTACTGGGTGACCTCGGGTTAGTCCCTTGCGTCTTGTGCCTCAGTTTCCCTATCTGTAAAATGGGGGTGATGCTGACCTTTGTAAGTTGCTTTGAGATCACATGAGTGCTACATGAAAAATTATTTGTGGAAGAAAATCTACATTTTGCTAGCCGGCAAGGTGCCTCGGGGTGAGTCCCCCTGAGACTTTTATGCAAGGGAGGAGATGTCCCCCAGCGCTCTTCCCCCCTATCACCCCGCACTCTTTCCTCTTGACAGCAGGCTCATTCCCTAACAATGCTTAGCCATTTTTATAGCCCTTAGTGGCTTTTTTGGGCATGTAGAGGTGCCGTAATCCCATTAAACCTCCTTGCATCCCTGAGAAGCATCCCTTCGGAGAGGGGGAAACTGAGGCACAGAGGTGATGTGACTTGCTCAAGGTCAGTGGAGGAACTAGGATTAGAACTGGGACCTCCTGACTGCCGCCCTGGGCTTGTTCCAGCCACACCGCTTTGCACGGTAGCGGCTCCTTTCTGTCCCCTGCCCCATGTTGTGGGTGGGACGCGGCTCGGTGGCTGCATTACAGCTCTGGAGGGAGGGGAATGGCTAGAGCCACTGGAGTTTTCCCAAGCTCTCGGCTGCATGTCAATGTGCCAGGATAGAGCTGACTTGACCTTTTGGGGCACCGGTGCCCTGCCCCTCCTTGAGAAACTAGGGGATAAAACCAGAGTGCAGCAAATGTCTTTCGGGTGGCCGCTCACGCGTCTCTGCTTCCGGGAGCCGCCTTGCGTTCAAGGTCAGGCCCCACAGAGGACGCTGTTTTGCGGAGCTCCCACCGGCGTGACCTGGTGCGGGGCGAGATCACACCAGAGCAACGTGCTCTGCCAAACAGCATCCCCCGGCTGCGCGTTAAAAATCACAGCCGCTTTTGTCTCGGTAGCAGCCAGGGAACAAACCCTTTAAAAACAAGCCTCGTCTGGCTTAACACTGCATGGATGGCCTGCCTGTTCCATCCGTCAGTCTGTCCTCCCTGCGCCTCCAGCAGCTGTTACTTGACGGCTTTCCCTCCACGTACAGGAGCGGGGGTAGGATGGCTCAGCTAATGTCTGGTGGCTGAGGTTACCTGCTAACGGGGTTTCCCCGTCTACACCGGGGAACACCAGGCTTGGCTGGCACAGGCCCAACTCACCCAGTTCTCTCTAGCCCGCACGAAGCCTGGCTGGGTGGCCTGCATGGAGAGAGAGCTGCTCCTGCGAGGGCCTGTTCCCTAAGGCTGCGGGCCGTTGCTGAATGTGGGGAGCCTTCGGGGAACATTTTCCAGCTCAGCCCACAGCATCCAGCCTAGAGCTGCCATGCAGGAAGGGGCTGATGGCTGGGTCTTTCGAACCTGTGGCTGAAGTGGTGGCCGCTGACTCTGCTGCTCCCGGCCCCGTTTCCTACTCCGTCCCCGTCTGTGACCTGTCTCCTCCCAGGTTTTGTTGTGAGAGAGGGAGCTGAAAAGAAATCCTACCCTGCCGTTAGCCGCTGTCCGTTGGGGTATTGGGTGCCGTCACCAGCAGACTGCTGTTCATCCTGCGCTAGGTGTCCCTAACAAACCACTCGGATGTGTGGGGGTGAGGGACGTTTCTATCCTCTCCCTTGTCATGGGCCTCCTTTCAGCCTCTTTCTTCACTGAGCCACTGGGGCTTTCAGGGTTAATCCAGCTGTTGCCGAAGTGGGGCTTGCCCCTGTTTGTGCTGAAGTGACTATACAGGGCGTGCACCACGCTGCTCAGAAGGTGCTAAAATCGGGATCGGCCAACGGTGGCCAATGGGTCGGTGTAGCCAGCCGGGTTATGGGGAATGCGAGAGCTAAAGCTGGGTGCGCTGTCTGGTTCTGAATGTACTGAGGAAGGCAGGTGGAGACTGCGCCATGTTCTTGGATTTCAAGGGCCATTCCCATCCTCCTGTGAGCGTGACCCCTTGGATAATGCAGGCTAGAGAGACTCACCCAGGGCTTCCCACTTGGAGGCCAGGAACTTGGGTTGAACTAGATCCTTTTAAACCGCTTTGTGCAAATCAGGTCAGACCCTTTGGCGGGCGAGATGCCAGCAAAGGCCTGAGTTGCGCCTGGCTGCTGAATGTGTAGAGACAAAGCATTCCTATGCTTTGGAAGATTGTGGCGTGAGAGGAGTGAGCATTCGTTTTGGTAAAGGGGGTCCTCTCGAAAGCGGTGCACTCCAAAGCTACTTTGTTGGACGCTGTGGCCCTGATCCTAACGCGAAGAGAGCAACGGTGTCTGCTTCAATGCTCAGAATTTACACAGGCCTGCTCAGCTGCACCCCTCACTGACCCTGCACGAGGGAAGAACCCCTACTAAATTTGAGACTGATGCAGAATTTGAAAGATGCTCCGGATCTTCTTCCTGACCTTGAGGCTTCATCAAAAGACAGAAGGCCAGTTCTCAGCTAGGGCCAATTTCCATCGCTCCACCAAAGCCAACATGTGGGTTGAAATTCTGGAGGCACTGAAGCCAGTAAAATGGGTTAGTGTCTGTTCTGAGGACTACAGAACCATGCTGCAACTAACAAGGGTACCAGCAAAATCGTTTTACTTGTGACCCCGGAAAGGATTTGAACCTGGCTCTCCCAAGGTCACATCGTGGTGCCCCTTCTTCTTGGGCTTGTCTAGGCTAAAGTGTTCCTTTGGTCCTCTTCACGCCAGCTGAGTACCAGGAACCGCATTAGGAGAAAGCACAGATGTTTGTGTAGTGTCCACACTAGAAGTTATCTCAAGGACCGCAAACGCCAGACAGGCTTGTCACGCTGCAAGCTGCCTGGCTTTGATTTTTTTCCCCAACGCAATAATAATTAATATCTAGTGCTTACTTAGTGCTTTTCACCCATAGATCTCAAAGCACTTTACAAAGGTCAGTGTCAGTGGCCCCATTTTACAGGTGGGGAAACTGAGACACAGGGCGGGGACGTGACTTGCCCAAGATCACCTAACAGAGAAGAGATCAAGCCAGAAGAGAACTTGGGTCTCCTGTGTCCCAGTGTTTTATCCACTAGGCAGCATTGCACCCCATGGATTCCCTTTTCTGTTTTGCCTCCAGATACAGTGACTGAAATGTTAAGTCTTTCCGTGCCCCTGCTGACTATCTCAGGCAGTCGATTCCTCCCCTGCTATGGGCTTTCCCCCCTTCCCGTGTCTTGCTCCTTTCCAGAATCGCAGCTGTCCCACGGGCTGAATGAGCCGGGTGGGACGGGGTGAAGCACCTGAGCACAACCAAACTCCGCCAGCACACAGCAAAATGCTTTTCTGAATGGAAGCCAAGAGCCGAGGCTCCGTCAGAGCTGTGAGCAATCTGCCCCGTGGATGGCGAAGCCTGAGAATCGGCTGACTCACCCTGTCACATCCTGCCTGTCACAATGATTGGATCTGAGCACAGGTGAAGATCTTCTTTCTTGGCCCCCCCTTCCCTTTCCAGGAAATACCCGCCCCTCCTGCCGTTCCTTGCCGCACCCGCAGTCCAGCCGGAGAGGTAGCGCATCAGGTCTAGGCCTTGCATATCCTCCGCCCTCTAGGCTGTCAGCCCCCTAGCTCTGCTCTGAGGCAGGGCCCAAGCATAATTTTTTTGGGCCCAGTACAAATTTTTAACACGGGGCCCCCGTCCGTAATGGGGGTTGCAGCCTGGGCCAGGCCCCCCAGGGCCTCTGGGCCCCGGTCAAGTGTACCCTTCCCCCCCATGTGGCGGCCCTGCTCTGAGGGTCTGTCTTCATTGCAGTGAGGCTGATCTGTTACTCCTCTCCCCGTCCCCCAAACCCTCCAGTCCACACACACTAACCTCTCATGCGAATCTGGTGCTTTCAACCTGGCCAGGCAGGGTTTCACTTGTGCAGCTAACCAGCTCTCTTTGCAGTGTGGATGCAGGCTAAATCTTGGGGTGGGGCGGGGGAGGGGGCCCGATAGTCCTCCAAAGCCTTACCCCAATTTCCCCAGTGTGCCCGGAAGGACAGACAAGTTCTTCCACAAATCGTTGGCTCAGCTTAATGCAGCATAAAAAACCGAGGGCCGTGCCCCCGGAAGTCCTAGCAACCCACGCTGGGAGCGCAGCCCCAGTGAGGACTCAGTAATGCGGGGAGGGCCGTGCAGTGGGGCTGCTCACCCCTGGGCTGGCCCAGGTGCCCGTCAGCTGGGCTAGCCCTATTGCGAAGACTCACCCAGCGACAGAGGGAGAGCCCGTCCCAGCTGCACTACCTCAGCAGAAAATCTTATTTAAGTTTTATATTGGGGTAGCACCACTAGGCCAACGGGGAGGGCCCTGTTCTGCCAGGCACTGCACAAACCTAGTGAAAACGGCAGTCCCTGCCCCAAAGAGCTTACTGCTTGAACTGTAGGAAGGGATTGAGGTCTAGTGGCTAGAGCAAGTGGGACCAGCACTCCTCCTGATGCTATCACTTACTCGCCGTGCGACCTTGGGCCAGTCTAACCCTGCCTCAGTTTCTCCATCTGTAGAATGAGGGTGATTCTGACCTGCCTCAGGCTCTATATTAATCACCACCAGTCACACAGAATCATACAAATGTAGTTTTCCGAGGGTCTCGACGTTCATTTAACCAGCGGCTTTTGTATTTGATGGAATTCAAGTGCCTGTCTACAGTACAAATGGGTCAGGGCGTTCTATGACTCTGTAACAAACTCTCTCACTTCAAAAGTAAAACCAAGGTGGGCGTGTTCTACTTACCAGCCTCTTGCAAATTTGTCCTGGGATCTGAAACTGGGCAGGCGCAACACCCAGCAAGAAGGAATCTGTGATTGGAACTGAGTTCTCAATCCTCTCTGCATGCAAGGTGAATTAGAACACAGCTCCTCCTCCTAGAGTCAGGCAGGCCTAGTAGGCATATAAACGTATTGCTGTCTGAAGTTGGCGGGTACTCCTCGGTATATGCATGAGGAGCTCATCTGTGGGCCCCAAAGGAGTCATTTTGTATCTGGTCCCTCTTCTGACTGGGAGTGTGCTCCAGCGAAGCACAAGTCTTTAAAATTGGCCTAGCCACTGGCTCTTCTGTGTCATCAAATTTCATGCTTCAGGGCCTAAAGCGATTGTCACAGGGGTCAGGCAGGCTTCAGGCAGCATCGCGCAGGGGGCCAGGTGCATTGTAGGGTTTAGTCACATCAGGTGTTGGTTGCTGCTTGACTGGTCAAAATCTAGTGTGGCAAATCCTGTGTGAGAAAGTAGTGCTGGGTAGCCCCCAGTGATGCTATGGTTGTTCTCTGGGTGCCAGTGCTGGGAAGCGCTGACCATCCACCCTGCCTATTGGCTTGAAAGGGAGTGGAGGGGGCTCAGCCCAATTACCGCAAGATGTGTTCTACGTAGGTCCAGCACTAAAGCTCATGTAGGTGTCTTAGAAGCCACCACTCAGGGCTTTTCCAGCTGCACTGTGGCTGTTACCTAATGAGCAGGTGGGAGCTGGCTCGAGGAAAGAGTCTGCCCTCTAACTTCCCCCTCTGCCAAACTGCAAGGTGTGAGCAGCTTGTAAGGAAGCCGTGACCTGGGCAGGCGCTCTCGGGGCAGACTGGTTTTAACCACCTCTTCTTGCCCAATATCCTGAGCGGAGAGGGGATTGCAAAACCCTCGCTGCAGCGGAGAAAGCTTTCGGGGGCCGCTGCAAATTCTTCCTCTCATTGTTGGATTGGGGCTGTTGGCTTATTTCTCGTTTCCTTTTCTCCTGCCAGCTGGCTGTTACTGGGCGTTCTGGCCTTGCACGGAGAGACGCATTGGCCAGTGCTACCACAAATAGGGCAGCAGTTGAGGCGGCTGCTTTCGCCTGCTTAGCAGTGGGGTCAAGTCCCGGGCCCTGTCCACACTACAGAGTTCTGCTGACAAAAGTCAGCTATCGTTGACAAAACGGGGGAGGCGGCACACTACGTGCTCCTTCTGCCAGCAGAATAAAACCGCCTTGTCGAGAGGTATAGAACTTTTGGCAGCAGGGTAGACACTGTGCTTGGCTCTGTCGCTGTCCACGGCCTCCAGCGGGTGTCCCACAATGCGCATCCTGATCGCTCCGCTCAGCCGTTCGAACTCCGCTGCTCTGCAGACAGATGCACAGGCGTCCCCCCGTCCCCTCTTTAAAGGACCAGGAATTTTCAAAATTTCACTTCCTGTTTGCTCTGTGGCGAGAGCTCACATCGCAGCTCTCCTGCTGACCGTGGCGGCTCCGCGCAGCCAACACTCTCCCATTTGGAGCACGCCCAAATTATTAGATCTGTTGGGTCTGTGCAGTCCTAGCTGTGTTCCAGCCATAGGAACTTGGATACCTACGATCAGATTTCTCGTGGCATGTTAGATAAGGGCTACAAATGGAACGTGCATCAGCGTCGTGCGAAGATAAAGGAGCTGAGGCAGGCGTACCGGAAGGCGAGGGAGTCAAACTGTTGCTCTGGTTCTGTGCCAAAGACCTGCTGTTTCTATAAGGAGCTGGATGCCATCCTCGTCAGTGACTCCACCGCCATGAGCCCTGGGGATACTTCAGGAGGGCTGGAAGCAGCAAACAGTGGCATCAACCCCAAGGATGAAGCGGGGGAAGAGGAAATGGAATTGGAGGATGAGATGGGACAGGCGACAGAGACGTCCGATGCCATGGCGAGCCAGGACCCCTTCTTGACCCAGGAGGGTTCCAGCCGCTCTGTCTCAGGCTCTCATGATGCAGGAGAGGGGGGCCCTGGTAAGTGATCTTCTTGAATTGATACTGCTCGTTTGCATGAGGTAGAGCTGTCCTTTACTTTGCTGTATGCTGGAAGTGGGTAAAGGGATAGAAGTGTACAAGACCAGCTGTGCTTCCGTGTGCTTCACCTTCCCCTGTGCAGCTACACAATGGGACTGACCAGGGGGTTAATGTACAGACTGAGATTTCATGGGAATCTTGCAGAGAGATCTCTAGGAAAGTTTCCCTGGCGTACTCACCAATCCTCTGCTGAGCGTTCCTTGGCAGAGCTGCTTTCTTCCTTTCCCATGCCAATTGGCAGTCACTTGTGCAGGGACCAAAGCGACACTCAGGCGAGCAGCATAGGGACCCGGTCTGAAGCCACACATATGCAGAAGATGCACCCTTGCCTACTCTCAGGAGTGAGATATTGGCTTCAATGACACCCACCTGTGGAAAATGGTGGCAGAATTTACAATATTGTCCCTAGTCACTTGCAGCGGTCTCCTTACAAAACCACCAAGACCCTTTGCCCCATCTTGAATGCCCTGAGACCCTCTCCACCCCACCAGCTAAACTTGCCACGTTTAGGCGTTTGTTGAGCTGTGTGCATGTCAAGGGGCGATGAGAAAGAGGTGCATTTGACTATTATGATTCGATGTTGTGAGTGCACGAACTACCATGCTTCTGTTCTTTGTTCCTTGTGCTTCTGCAAATGGGACCTTGAGGGGAACCCCCTACTCACTTGCAGAGCACCTCCACTAGATAAGGAAGCAACCGAGGAGGAGGAAGGAGGACATGTTTCGAGAGGTGCTCCAATCCTCATATGCTGAAAAACAAGAACACAGGACATGGAGAGAGACAGTAAATTAAAATCCTAACATAAATAGGCAGGAAACGAAGCAGTGCCCGCAGCCAATTTTAGCAGGCCAGGAGCGGATGATAAAAGTGATGGAGGAGCAAACAGAGATGCTGATGTCCCTAATTGCACTTCAGGAAAACATGCATGTTTGCCCCCTTCCGCAAGCCATACAGAATGGCTTGCCAGGTCCTCCCCAAACTCCTCCCACACATTCCTTGTATCTTCCCGGCCTGTCCCAGTATCCCGTTCACTTCACCCATTCAGACAGCTTCCAAAACGGTAGCTGCTGTTGCACACTGCTATGAGAGCCTCCATCAGGAGATTGTCCTTCACAGTTACCTCCCTTTCCGCAAAGTGTTTACGCTGTGTTGGAATTGGTATTTAATAAAAACATACTCTCTTTGTCTTTGTCTCTCATCGTTGTCTCTGACACTTGATGGTTGCTGCTGGAGTGAATACACAGTGGCAACTGGAACATTTGCAAAATACAAATCACAGTTAGAAATCAAAGCATGGCAGAGTGCTTTATAGAAAGACACGTTACGGTGCTCATTGTCAAAATGGTGCCACAAAGCCTCCTTGATTCGAATAGCCCCCTGTTGTGCCCCCTAATAGTCCTGGTATCTGGCTGCTCAAAATCAGTGGCTTGGTGATCTGCCTCCACGCTCCCCCCACATCCTCCCTGGGGAACTTTTAACTTGTGGTCTCACAAATATTATGACACGCACAGCAGAGTACTATGACCGTGGGAATATTTTCCTCCTTTAGGTCTAAGCTGCCACAGAGGCAGCACCAGCAGCCTTTTACTCTGCCAAACACACATTCAACTCGTTCTGCACCTGCTCAGCCTGGTGTTGGAGAGCTTGATGCTGTTCAGGTTTCCTGTGTAAGGCTTTATGAGCCATGGAAGTAAGGTGTACACTGGGTCTCCCAGGATCGTGATGGGCATTTCAACATCCCCCACTGGAACCTTTTGGTCTGAAAAGAAAGTCCCTGCTTGCAGCTTTCTGTACAGGCCAGTGTTCCTGGAGATGCGTGAGTTATGTACCTTCCCTGACCCACCCTGTGTTGATATCATTGAAACAGCTCCACTGATCCACAAGCACCTGCAATTCCATTCCCCTTCTATTGATGTGCTCCATTGCAAGATGGTCTGGGGCCAAAATTGGGATATGCGTGCCATCTATCGCCCCACCGCAGTTAGGGAATCCCGTTGCTGCAAAGCAATGCAATATTTCACACCCATTTCCCAGGGTCACAGTCCTTCATAGCTCACACAGTTCCAGGAAGGGGGCTTTCCGCATCCAAAAGTTCTGCAGTCATCCCAGACCTGCATAACAATGTGATCCCACCACGCTGTGCTTGTTTCCTGAGCCCAGTAACGATGGTCCACCCTGCGCAGCTGCTCTGTGATTGCCAAAAGTCATCTGGTGTTTCTTTCCATGGCGCATAGCAGGTCGGGCACCTTGAAATCCTGTTCCGATTGGGAGGTCGTGATATCCTGCATGAGCAGCTTCATTGTGCTCATAACACTGACCACAACGGGGGGAGAGCAGTGCAGGATCCGTCCTTTCAGGCCGAGATGGCGGGCGCACAGTAAAGAGGGACCATTGATAAATGGTGCGAAACTTATTTGGAAGCCCATGCAATGGTCAGACAAGAAAAAATGACATCATGGGATGTTGATCCTGCACCCATTATGCACTACAATCCACTCTGCCTTCCCATGACTCCTAGCTGCAGACAGCGGCGAGTAGCCCAGCGAGAGAGCTACCCACAGTGCACTGCTCTCACCGTCGATGCTAGAGCACCCACTGTGGGCATACTTTGCCCCAACAGAAGGAGCGTTGTGAGAGCATGCACAAGCGATGCATATAGTGGTTTGGGATTGTCTGTGTGACTTGCATCGACAACACTCTCTCGTGTAGGCAAAGCCTTGGGAACCTTCCCCTGGAATGTAATGCTTGACATCTGAAGATGCCTGAGTTTTGGGAATGGTTGGCGAAAGGCTTGGGCTCATCTCTAGTGCAGCTGTTCGCAGATTCATCGGTTATCTGGTCAAAGGGGACCTTGTGAAGATTTCACCTCCTATATAGCACAGGCCATAGGACTTCCCTGAATTAATTCCTAATTTGAACTAGGGCAATGCTTTTAGAACAACATCCAGTCCTTGACAAACATTTGCAGGGCTGCAGGATTCACCACAACCCGCAGTCGGTTATTCCTGATAACCACACGTGGGCTTCATGTCTCTGCGGAGCATTCGTTCTGAGCTCAGGTATTGTCCAAATAGTGTTCTCCTGAAAGGTGGAATTCAGCATCCAAATAGAAAAGGAAGGGCGGAGGTGGTGGAGGAGGGCATAAGAGAAATAGAAGGCATGGGAAAGATCAGACTCAGGTTTGAAGCAGGCCAATGGAAGGACTTCTATGTCCTCCACCACTGGCCCTTGACAAAGCTGTGAGTGTGTGTACGGTGAACTGGTTTTACGCCCCCCTCTTTTCTTGCTGTGCTCTCTGGTGTAAGATTTGTGCCATCAGGAATTCCTTCACGCTCATTTAGATTCACGGGGCCAAACGTTGTGGTGTAGGGTGCCTGTGTGCAAGTTACAGGGGAGCCCGAAGGTTGGTGTAACCTGCTGGAGGTAGAAAAGTCCTATAGAAAATGGTGACTTTTCCTGGCTGTCCTTCCTAACTGTGCTATAGGATTGAGTAGGGAATGATCTCTCTGGTGTGTGGAATCCTATTGGATGACTAGGGATGAATCTGCCCCGGGAGCCTCACAGATGTACCTGGGACGGAACATGCTGCTCTGAGATCCACCAGCTTCCCCTCCTGGATGCTGCCGGGCGGGGGGGCGGGGTGCGCAGCAAGTGTTAGATGCAAGCGCCTCTTGGAGACCCAGCCTGTCCCCCGACCGCGGTGGCCCAGCGGGAGGAAGTGTCGTTGAAGCACATAGTGAGTTGGCATTTCCTGGCTCTCTTTACACAACGCTGCGCTTTTTTTTTTTTTAAAGTCACTTTCTTGTTTTGCTGCTCTCTGCACTCACGTTCTCCCTCCCCTGCCCCTGCCCGGGGCACCGCCGACCTGCGCAGGGGCCGCACGCGCTCTTCTCTTGGCACGTCACCTGCATGGGTTCCCATCGCAGGCAGCTGCCTCTGCCTTAGCCCTTGGTGGAAGATGGAGCTGCCAGGCTGTCAGAAGGGATCTCCGGCCCTTGCCTGCAAGGTAACACCTGCACAACGTCTTCCAGGGAGCTGAGGCACTGGCTTGGGTCGCTGGCGGGTGGCGGCGCGCTGTGTGGCTGTGCTCTATCGGGGGGCTGGTCTGTGCCGCCGAGGGGGGCGTTTGCCTCCCATCTCGCGCTTGCAGACGTTTGAGATGTTACAGGAAACAAGTTCTGCGGCTGGTCGGTGTGTGGAAAAACAAGCTAGTAAACAGAGCTTCCCCTTGCACGCTGTGCCGTGGTGGATGAGCTGATCCATCGCTTCTAGCGAGCAGGAGGCTAGAATGTAGCTCGTGTGGGCATGAAGCTTTTCCCGGTCTGCCCTTGGGGCCCGATCCAGCTGGGTGCCAGGCACGCCCTCTGAGGGTACTCTGCAGCTGGCAGGATCAGGCCCTTGGGAGGACAGTGGGTCTTGCTGCAGGAGTCTGAAGATCAGCCTTCCGGCTGGAGACCCAGCGAGGCTCCCGCGAGGAGGCGAGCCAGGTCATTGGAGCTAGGCTGAGCACCTCGTGGGTAGCAGAGGCCCAGAAGGCGAGGCTCCCGGCGTTGCCTGCTCTGCTGAGCAGCGTGTGGAGGGAAGAGGTGCTGTGAGAGCCTGTAGGCTCAGATAGGCATTTGAGGAATATCTAAAGCGCGTTTCTAATCTTGCCCTCATGGGAAAGCCCTTTAGACCTTGCCAGGGGGCACTCTGAAAAGCAAGCAGCAAATAAAACCTCGGCTACAGGGACGTCGGCCGCCCTGCGGAACGATGGAGTGGAGATAGGCGTCTGCTGTTACGGTCCACAGAGGGGTCCAGCAAGTCTGCAAACTGATCAGTCTCTAATAGAGCTCATGGGGCTTTTCCAAACGTGTTCGACTTCTCCTCGGCCTCTTCCCTTCCTTTAAAGCCACCCATGGCGGGAAGGCATGGAATCTCCGTCGGCTGTCTTGGCAAAGGCTACGTGAGATGAAGGTGGGGGGAGTCTGGGGGGTACTGAAGCTTAACGAAAGCACATCTGGCTCCCCGCGGGGTTCAGTCGGCAGGGGAGTGAACAAGTGGCTAGGAAGGGCCTCCTGGCAGCTCCACCCACCCAGACTTGCAGTGAAAGCTCCGGCAGGGCCCAGAGCTGTGAGCAGCGCGCGGGGAAAGAGCTGTCTCTGGACAGACAGTGGCAGGCAGTTACTCTGCCTTATCGGTCTATCTCAGCCGTGGAACGGTGGTGAGTTGAGGCAGAGGGAGCGAGCGATGGGCTGATAGGCGGCCTGCTCTCGGGGAGGCAGAGCAAGGGAAGGAGAAGGGCAGAAGACTGTCACCTGGGAAGCACTGAGATACCAGGGTGATGGGCGCCAGGATGATGCAGCAGGCCGGGAGTCTGGAAGAAACGGAGCGGTGGTCTCTCTGGCCCCCTGGCTCCAGATGGCGCCTGTCCCGTGGGGGCAGCTGGCGGGGGAAAGGCTGGATTGCCGAGGGGCTGGCGGGTGGTGGTTACGATTGTCCTCCCTGGCCATGCGTGTCTGTCTCTGGGTTCTGGTGTGGCACTCGGGGGGGAAGGTCCAGGCCTTGCCCTGTCAGTGCCTGGGGCTGAATGCGCACCATTGCAGGCGGCTAATCCGAGCTGCAATTGCTGTTCTCTGCCCTGCCCGGTGCGCGCTGTGCTCAGACGGCACGAAGAGAGCAGAACCCTGCTTGGGGATTCCCACGGCACCAGCGAGTGCCCGGCGCCTACCGGGCCTGTGCGTTGTGGGTGGGGAGGGGGAGTGGCTGGCGAATAATGAGCCCTGGCGCTCTCTAGGTGGCACGTGGCTCCTAGGGCCCCCAGCCAGCTAACGTGAGTTAGAGCAGCCCGCTGGCTGGGCTGGGACCGCCTTTCTGCACTGGGCAGCCTCGAGCTACGCTGCAGAGCCTTGGGGGCCGTATGCCAGTCCAAGGGCATCTCACTGGGACCCTGGCCTTGCCGGTTCCCAGTGTACCCTGTGTGTACCCAGTGTACCCTGTGTGCCCAATGAGGGTCTGTGCCCCTCTAGTCATCGGAGCACGTAAGAGTGATTGAAGCTGCCCCTGCCTCTGAGCCAACACATCTGGTCCTTCAGCTCACGTCATAAGGCTTGTTCTGTGAGATCCAATGGCTGTGGGGTCAGTCTGTAGGAGTTGCTGGGAGAGGACCAGTTCCTCCTCATGCACCCCGACCCATCCTGACTGTCTGATCCCTTCCTTTCTGCTTTATTTGCATGGCAGAAAATAGTGTGGGCCTTTCCTTCCTTCCCCCAAGAGTAACCTGTGTGACGATACGGGCAACTTGTCTGATATGGAAGAGGCGAAGGGGGTGTCCGGTCCCTTAGAATGGCGCTCTGATGGGTGTAACTGGCCACTTTGCCAATTCGCATGATATTTGTGGTTCTTTGTAAAGCATCAGCTGCCGGAGTCCCGTTATGACCCAGCAATCTCTGCTTCCATTAAAAGTTTCTCGCCCTCGCGGTTGCAGTGCAAAGTTTGACACTGTGACCTAAAGGCTCAGAAACCAGCAGGCAAAGCAAAAGAACCCAACATGGCCTTAAAACCCCTGTGAGAGACGAGGTGTGGGAGCTAATCTCTTTTGTTGGACCAACTTGTGTTGGTGAGAGAGGCAAGCTTTTGAGCTTACTCGGTGTCACAACGAAATGCAAGATCCAACGTGTTCTACAGGTGTATTCACCTTGAATGTTCCCTTAGAGTACGGGCTATCTGTTGAGTCCTGTATGTAGCCGTGACACTCTGTTTCCCGGACTTGAGGGAGAGCTCGGTGTAGCTTGAAAGCTTGTCTCTCTCGCGCACAGAAGTTGTTCCAATAAAAGAGAGTACCTCACCCACCTGCTCGCTCTCTCCTTGGTTCCTGGCATTCCTGGGGAGAAAGTCACTGAGGTGAAGGCACAAAGCCTCTCTGACTTCCCAGGATTGTGGTCTCAGCTCTCCGCTTTGGATGGACGGCTCATCTCTGGCAGGGTTTGTAATACAGTCAGGACCTGGCAGTGAAATCTGGCCGGCCATCTATATTGACTGTCCCTTGGGGGTCTCACGGGGTTGTTTAGCAGTGTTTTCCCACCCTTGAATAGGGAGCATGAGTAGGACCATCCTATGAGGATTTTAAGATCATATCAACTTACGTTGGCGCCGGAGTTAGGTGCTCTGTTACTGCTTGTGTACTGAGTTGGAGTGAGTTTAATAAACATTTATACAGTACCGTGCTGTGAATGTACACCGTGCTTTATAGAGCATAGCTAAGATGTTGTCCTTGCCCCTAAGAGCTTGACATCTGAATCAGACAAGCCCAGCATGCAGGAAAAGGGGTACAGGACTGAGCCGGCTTCACCCATGCTGTCTGCGCTGCTAAAACTGCAAGGGTTACAAAAGGGATAGTGCTACCATCTCGTCTGGGGGCTGCTAAGGGCAAAAAACTGTTTTAAAAGTGTGTGTGTGTATTGCACAACTTGCACGGCGTCTGTTTTGAAATCTATCCTGACAATCTGCAAACTATAGGCATGCAGCGCCTCTGAGATGCAGCCCTCTCTGGGGTGGAGGACAGCTACCAACCTCTGTGTGTAACACAACACTGAGGAGCAGAGGGAAAGTTTAGCCAGAGTTACTGAAGCAGAACTTCTCTCTGGGCTATTCTCTGTAGAGCAAACAGGGCCCGTTGAGGTCAGATCTGTGAGGTGCCTGGTAAAGTGTGGGGAGCTCAACATGCAACTCCAAATGATGCAGGGCTGAGCCACCCTTGCTGAGAGTGGATTCCAAGGCCCTACATCTTCCCCTCTCTTTTGGGGGGACCAGAGGGGGCGCAGCTTCTGAAATGCTCCCAGCTGGGAGCTTTAGCACTTACGTTGTCGTCTTAATACCCTCGAGTAGCTGGCTGTAATTTTCGGGCCTGGGGAGCGTAAGGTGTTCTCTCTGTTTCGTAGAGCTTAAGGCCACTACATTTCACCCAGATACCCCTTTGTTGGGCCTGACGGCTCCAGTTTAGACCAAAGCATTTTAGTCCTTGGGGGATCTGATGGGGCGAGAGCTGCCCAAACGCTCCTCTGAAGCATGGGGCGCCACTCACCGGCTAGAAGGGCAGAGAAACCCTTAGGGTCTCTGCCGATCTAGCTGAGGAGGAAATGGATTCACAGCCCCAAGTCTGGCCAGCCATTTGGCCCTGACCACGGGACCCTCTTGAGTGTGGAATACATAGACCTAACCATGGATCCTGCACTGCTACTTACCCAGTGCTGTCTCCTCGACTGCTCAAGGTGGGGAAGCTTGAATCTGGAATGGCCTCTGTTTCTGATGTCCCCCCGAAGTTTGAGGGCATTCAGCCGAGAAGGTTCTAATTCGGCCCCGTCTTCTCTGTGGACAGCATTGCATGTGAACGGGGGCATTTGTATGGTTATATTGTCTCCTGACTCCTCACCACATCCTTGCTTTGTCTTGTAGAAAGACTTGACCTACCTGCAGCAGTGGCTGGAGGCGTTTGTCATGAACTTTGAAAAGATCATCGCCGTACAATCTTTGGACCCGAGAAGGTGAGTCTCTCTCCTTTCCCTCTCCCTGGACTCTGGGTGCGGGGTCTCCTTCTTAGCAGGTGACATGGTGCCTCAGGGGCATGTGACCAGGATTCAGCACCGATTTGCATGGTGGTCACTCTGCTTAGTGCAAACACGTGAAGGTGAGAGGCTCACGGATGGGCGGTTAAAGAACCAGACTAGAATAGAACATTCTCCCAGGAAGTGGAGCGTTCACTGGATTTTGCTTGTTTATCTGCCTGAGGGGTTTGGCAGATCAGATGACTATCTAATATTTTTTCTTTAAACCGGTGTGAATTGAGTGCTGGATAAATAGTGTCAGAACAGTAACATCTGGGGAGACTCCTTTGTACAGCCACAGATGATGAGATCTAGTGGCTGAGAGGCGAAGGTAGACAAATTCAGCCTACAGACAAGTCAGGCAGCTTTTAGCAGGGAGGGTAACTGTCTGAACGGCTTACCTGATGATTTCTCCATCACCGGACATCTTTAAATAGTCTCTAGCTGAACCAGAAGATAGGCGTTTGATGTGGGAAGTGCGGGCTGAAATTCTCTCGCCTGTTACGCTGGAGGTCAAATAAGAGGATCATAATGGTCCCTCCTAGCCCTTAATATAAAACAAACAAAAATCAATGAAGAGGAACAGCACAAGCCACGGCAGCATGAGATTCCCCCTCGCAGCCCTCTCTAATGTGCCTTAGCTTTGTCCTAGACTAACCACTGCCGGGCAGAGAGGAGGGTCCGGTTTCCACGGCCCATTCAGATTTTAGCTGCTTTCTTGCATCTGCCAGGAATGAGGCCAATTAGGGTTACTGTACAGTGGATGCTCTCCTTCCAGGGCCTGCCCTGAGACCCCTACACCTGTTGCTGCTCAGATGAAACCAGATGGTGGTGACATTCAGAAGCTACCTGCTTAGGGCAGGTCCAGCACCTAGCAAGCTATAGCTAGTTATCCAATCCCGAGAGCTATCCCCGTCTCACCTGACCCGTCTGCGGAGGAGGATGGAGACGGCTTCTAGCCTTCATCTGTCTGAGGGTGCAGGCCTCAGACTTCTGCAGAAGGAAAAGCTTGCTGGGCCTTGCTTCGTGGTCCCGGATATTAACGATGTAATGTGGGGCGTAATTGTGCTCGGTGTATTCCCTGTAAGGTCCCTGCCCCCAAGGAGCTTGCAGTGATAATGGATCTAATAACACGGGCTCAGGTCCTGCTCCGCCACTAGCGGCTACTCCCTGGAAGTCCTAAGGTCTCCTCCCATTGTGTGCCGCCATCCATCCCAGGCAGAAGAAGCCTTCTCTCTAGATGGGACGTGCTGGGGTGTGAGACTTAATTGCTAAATCTGGAGATCTTTCTGTAGGATGTGCATGATTGTATCCTGCAGAGCCCACTATCTACAGGGCACGGAACGCCTTGCTAGTGCCCCTCACTTGTGGCTTCTGGGCTCTAGAAAACCACCGACAGAGTTTCTCAAGAGGCAGCAGCCAATTACTGAGCTGCCTCTGTTCTGGGAACTGGACCGAATGGGCACAACTGGCTGAAAGCGCAAGGAATTTTCTCTTCCAACAGTCCCTGGTGAAGTCCCTATTTCTCCGTTGCTCACGTTCCTCAGAAGAGGCAAGGATGTAAATCTTGTGGATGACTTTCCGCTGCAGGACTAGTGGCTAAGCCTGATGCAGGCTGATGCTCGCTGTTGAAGCTGCTCTTTCCCTTCGGCACCTCCGCGCTCCATTGCTTACACGCACACAGCTCTGCCAATGCAATTCAGTCCTACCCACAGCCCCCCTCCCAATCCAGTCTTGGGCCCCTGCCCTCGCTCGCCATGGTTATTCCCATGTCTGTAGATATGACTAATCACGTAATACTTCCTAAGTGATAATCCAGGAGCTCTGCGCTGGGAAATGGTGCCCAATCTTGACAGCTTACAGCTGAAGGAAAGCCAGGCTCCAAATATTGGCTACATTTAGCAAGTCCCCTAATGGTTGTAATTGCACTTGGCACCAGCATGGCCCTGTCGGTGATCAGCTAGTCTACATTTAATGCCATTTGCGGGTGCTCATCAGCTAGAATTACTCACGAGCAGAACATGCCTGTAGTTGTGCATGGTGAAATGTTTCACAATGCGTTCATTGAACCCTGTAATCTCGTCGGGCTGACTTCGTTGTGTAACGGAAGGCGGGATTGGATTTAGGGCGGGCCATGCTTTGTAATGGTGGGGAGGTAGCTCTGCTGGGCTGCTTTGTTAAGCAGCTGAGCTCGTTCATGCCACTAGCCCTCCCTGCTCTGGGTTGGGCTTTTCCTGAGCTCTCTCCCCAACCCCAGCTAAACTAGACTCTTTGCTTCAGCTCCTGCTTCTGTTGGCTCAAGGAGAATATTTCTGAGACTGAAGGATCCTGGGTCCTTGGTCTCCTGGCTCGTGGAGTGGCTGGTTCCTGGTTTCCTAGCCTCCTGCATTGGCTCCTCTGGGTGCACTTCTGGCACTTGAGTTGAGAGGAGCATCTGAAGTTCTCATGCTCTCCTGCCCTTGGTGCCTCAGAATGGGTTTTAACATACGTGCTGTAGAAGGCTAAAATCCCAACTCTCTAACTTCCTCATTCCACTGGCCAGCTGTGGGCTGGAACTACCCCAGGCGTTGAGATCCAGAATTGCCCATGAAGGGATCTGGAATAAACCTCTGGCAGGCTGGAGGGTGGTTCTCCCCCTTAGGCCATCTGACAGTAACATTCCTTAGGGTTATGTCCCTCCCCGTCGCCTACTTGGAAAGAATCTGGCCAGCTCTCTAGCAGTAAAACCAGTCTCCGTGCTCATCTAGGGTTGTCTTTTGGATGACGTTCCCCCCTTGCTCAAATTTTGGCTGATAACTGAGGCTCGACAGGGAGTCCTATGCTACCACCCCACACTATAGAACCTGATCTGGAGAGGCGCCGAGTCCCTATTGAAATCAATAAGTTGAGTGAGGACAAAGCCCCTAATGCACCTGGCTGATTGAGCAGTGCTGTTTTTATAGGGCTGAGTCCTTCCTGATGCAATCTGGTGATCAGCGTTGTGCCCTGAAGCATGTGGATTGATACCAGATCAACTCCTGCCCCAACGAGTGTCAGTGCAGATTCACGCAGGTCACCGCAATTGGGCTCCCAGGTTCCTGTCTTGGGTGAGAGTCTGTATTTTGGCCCTGGCTTCAAGCAGCCATCTGTGGAAACGTTTGCTTTCAGGTTTCAGATTGTGCCTTGGCTCCTCCTCCATCTCCCTCTGCCTGCGGTTAGCCCAGGCACAGGGCTGATTTCCAAATCCCTTTGTTTCATTGCAGCAAGCGGGTGGAACGTTGCAATCTGTCCTTGTCTTCCAACCTGCAGTGCAATTTCCTGGCGGCTTACCTCCTCTCTGGCAGGGGTGGGGCAGGGTGGCAGAGAGCTGCGCGGGGCATGAGGAGTTGGTGACTGCAAGGAGCTCTCCATTGAGATGAAACTTCCACCTCTTTACATGGGCAGGCCTGTCCGTTCTGTTTCCTTGTGCAAACTGCCAGGCAAACCCTGTGTCGAGCCAGGGTGGGGAAGAACAGAAGAAAAAGCTTTGTCATAGAGTTCAAGGCCAGAAGGCCCCCCAGATCTAGTCTGACTTCCTGTCTGTCACAGGCTACCAGCACCCACCCATTAAACCCAATGACTGAAATTAGACCAAACTCTCGCAGCCCACAGAAGATGAGGCTATTATGTGCCATAAGCAGAGAAAGGAGGTGAGACGCATCAACACCTGAAGCCGCTGCAATGGCAAGGAAATGTTTGAGATACACCCAGAGAATCCTGGCAAGTGATCTGCATCCACACACTGCAGAGGAAGGGGAAGAAAACCTCAAGGTGACTGCCAATCTAACCGGGGGGGGGGATTCCTTGCTGACCCCACGTGTGATAATCGGTGAGACTCTGAGCTAGAGCCATCCATGCTCTAATGCTCCGTGCCACTTCAGAGCCCTGTGTCCAATCTCTAGCTGTGACAATTTCTGATGCTTCAGAGGAAGGAGATTTAAAAAACCACCCAGAATACACTGGGGGGAGTCCCTTCCTGACCCCTACCAGTGGCTGACAGAAACCCTGAAGCATGAGTTTTGCAACATAAGATATAAACCAGAAGCGAGCCCCTGGGCTGTTGTGCATACATTGGACTGTATATATCTAGGTACTTACAAGGCCCCTGTTTCCGCAGCAGCCTAGTGCCTTACGCTTTTGAATCAGCTTCACACTAGGAAGGCTATCGTGGAGCACAGACTCCAACCCGCTTCTTCAGAGTTCCGGGCTGCATCCCAAATCGTTGGGCTGTTCAAATGCCGCTAGCAGCATACTTAATCTCGGAGTGGTGTGGCTGGGAAATGTATGTCGCTCTTAACGATCTCCCTCTGAGAAATCCCTTTGCTCTCCGGGGCTGGGCTTCACACTTCATCCGTTGGATCCTGAGTCTGTTTTTGGAAAAGGGGTGTGTGGGGGGAAGTTGGAGCTGTGAGTGGCGTCTCATTGTGTTCCTAGATTAAGCAGCTATCGTCCCCTGCCGAGGGAAGCTGCTTCAAGCCTGTGCCTATCCCAATCTGATGAGTGCAGGGGTTTCAGCAATGACACCCCTCATGTCCTATCCTCATGTGCCTGTGATGAGAGGGACGTACCATGCATGTTTAAATTTATGCCAGACCAGAAAGAAAAGGCTTCTGAGCAAGTCTAATTGGGGTCAATCCTGCTTTGAGCAGGGGGTTGGACTAGATACCTCCTGAGGTCCCTTCCAACTCTCATATTCTACGATTCTATGAATTCTTATCTGCGTGACATGCGGAGCTTGTCAAGTCAATGATTCTCATTCGGAAATCTCCATTGTGCTCATGAAAGGTGTTAGTTACCTCCCCAGTGCACAGGTATGCAGCTTGCACTGCACCGTTGAGAGCGAGCCCGGGGGCATTGCAGAAGCATACGTGCCGTCCCAAAGTTTCCCAGGACGCTGTTCATCTGTGTACTTCTCTTCCTGTTCCCTTGCACACGTTATCCCAGCCCCACCCCGTTTCCTCTCTTGGAGTCAGGCTTGGAGCACAGTCTCTGCGTGCTCGCTGCCGGCCCCGCTCCTGTGCCCTGCAGGGCAGCCAATTTCACAGCAAAACCCCTGAATTCTGTAGCAACGCTGAGTTCTTCAGGCAGGTGCGGCCGTGTATTCCACGTAGGTGTGCGTGCGCCCAGTGCTCCAAAGCTGGAGAGCTTTGCCTAGCAGTACCTGTAGGGGAGCGCTTATGCTCTGTGGCCCTAGCTCCTCCCCTAACTATATAAGGGTGCTACCGCCTCGACCTCCCTCCGTTTCGTCTCACCGCCCGTGGCTCGAGTCAGCACTTGGTGTGGGGTTTTCACATCCTGTTTTCACTCTGTTTGCTGAGGTTTTTTTTCTCTTTTCTCCTCTAGTTAATAGTAGTGCCTTCTAGGGTTCGTTAAGTGTGTTTGAAGTAGTTGGTTCTCACTATGGCTCAAGCATCGTCTGACTTGGTGTGGGGTGGGGACTCGGGGTTCTCTAGCAGGAAGAGTTTCCACACAAGCTGCTTGCGTCTCGGTGAGGGACATGTCAAGGAGCGGGGCTAATCACTCCAAAAGAGGTGCCTTGAGTGGCGAGGGACTTGGCTGGAGCAGGCCACAAGGCCCACTTCAGCATCAAGGCCCTCGTCTGATCGGCAGTTGCCTTCAGAACTGGCAAGTGATGTTACTGTGGGTGTGGACCCTGCTACTTTCCCCCAAGAGGAAGAGGAGTTTTTCTTCCTCCTCTAGTGTGGTGAGGAAGAGGTCCCATAAGACTAACGGGGACTGCTCCAAGGCTCAGGGAGACTCTTCCTCATCTATGAGGAGCGCTAGCTGGCGCCGTACTTCTTCTGGCACATGGGACGGAGCAGGTCTGGCCAGCCACTCCCCGGTCACGCGCCTGGATCAGCGAGAGCCTATGCTGTTGGCTCCGGTTCCAGCCCCGTGGCGTCTGTTGAGCCCCGTGCTGATGATGCGGGCACCAAGGCTGACTGTCTCTGTGCCAATGGCATGTCAGGCGACGTCAGACCTGCTTCACTTCTCAGTCTGACTCTCCACTCGTTGAGGAGTTTTCCAGCGCCACGTGGTCCTCCGTTGTGTCCTTGACGTCTTCTGGCCATGTCGCAGACTTGCTGGGTTCGTTGGTGCCACAGCTCACACTGCCCTTGGTGGACTTGAGGCCGGGCCTCAAGTGTTGGTGCACTGTTCAGTCAATGTCCTGGCAGCAGATCCTGTCGTCTAGCTCGGGCCGTCCTTGTCCTCTGTGCCAGCACCTCCGGGCCAGCTGGGAGCGTGTCTCGCTCGGCGCTGATTCTTTGTTCCTCTTCGGCACTGATGCAGCCCCCCGTTGGGCGTCGGGCAAGCCTGCTTGTTTGTTTGCTCTGTTGGGGATGGCTCTCCCATTGTCAGCGGAGAATTTCCGGGACCGCTTGAGGTCCAGATGGGGTCGTCCTCCCCTTCTTCATCACCTGACAGGCACCGGAGACTGTCCTAGGACAGAGCTCGGCAGTCTTTACCCGCAGTAAAGACAGGCTCTTGGCCAAGTGCCCACTAGCCACGGATGTCATATCTGCCCAGTGCCCTCCTTGGGACACTCCTCGGTCTCTGAAGTCCTGTTTGTTGACCCATTCCCATTTCCAAACCACCTCTGCTACAAGCGATCGCTGAGCCTATTTCCTCTGGGCCTCCGGATTATTCTTATCGGGTCCTGTGGTTCAAGAGCAAGATCCGTCATTGGCTCAGCAAACCACTGCTTCGTCCTCTCTGGATGACTCTACCGTACCTGGCTCCTCCTCCTCCATCGGTGCCTGAGGACTTTCAGGTACATCAGGACCTCCGTAGGTGGATGGCCGCGATCTTTGGCATCCAGGCCGAATTTCTACAAGATAACATGCATAAGCGGAATCCACCCATCAGCTCCAATGAGAGTAGCCCTCCCAATAGACAAGGCCCCCTGGGATACTCCAGCTTCGCGCTTACCACTTCCCACAGCAAAGCATTTGGAGAAATGGTACTTTGTCCCCCTGCAGGATTTGGAGGGTTTCTACTCCCATCTGGCCCCTAACTCCTGTAACTGCAGCAAATAACAGGCCACACTTAGTTACAGAGTCCAAAGGGATGAACTTCGTGGAGAGGAATATTTATAACTCCTCTTTCTTGGAGAGGGTCATCACAAACCAGCCGGCATTGCTCTCTAAATACAACTTGGTTAATGGGGAAGCCGTGTCTAAGTGTGCGGGCATATTGCCAGAAGGCTCCAGGGAAGAGTTGAAAGCATTCATTGCAGAAGGCTTTATGGTAGCTAAGACTTCATTACAGTCAGCCCTGGATGTGGCGAATGCCTGGGCCCTAATTCAGCTGTGACCGTGAGCAGGGCCTCATGGCTGCAGAATTGGAGCACTATGCCTGATGTGCAGCAAACTATTGAGAACGTCCCGTTTTGATGGCTGGGTTTTGTTTTCGCAGAAGACAAACACCCTGCACTTTTAGCAACTTTGCGTTCAGTTTATATCCCTGTTAACAAAGATGCCACTATAGTACTCAGCAATGCTGTTTTTCTAACATGCTCTGAAAAATCTCCAATGATGGAGATTTCCCAGCCTCCCCAGGCAATTTATTCCAATGCTTAACTACACTGACAGTTAGAACATCTTTCCTAATGTCCTACCTGAACTGCCCTTGCTGCAGTTTAAGCCCTTTGCTTCGTGTTCTCTCCTCAGAGCTTAAGGAGAACAATTTTTTTTCCTCCTTGTAACAACCTTTTATGTACTTGAAAACTGTTGTCATGTCCCTTCTCGCTCTTCTCTTCCCTTGTGCGTCCAGGGCAGCCATCTGGTGATAACCTCTCCATCTCTATCCCCATCCACCTGTTCAGGGAGAGACTGGCTTGTTTTTACATTTAGGACTCAGTTACTACAGACAGCTGGGTCCTAAGCACAGGCAGATCCAGTTCTGCCATACAGTTCCTCTCCATCCTTCCTCCTCGGCTCCCTACCCTATCCTTCTTCAGGGACCCCTCTCACAAAGCACTGCTCCTCAAGCAAGTTTCTACTGGATCTGTAGGGTCTGTAGAAGAAGTTCCTCTGCAGCACCAGGGGCAGGGATTCTACTTTCAGGATTTCCTAGCTCCTCAGCCCAAAAGAGAGATGAGACCTATCATAGATTAGGATTGGAAGGGACCTCAGGAGGTCATCTAATCTAACCCTCTAGCCTCAACCTCTGCACCCTCAAAAAAATCCATCACATCTGAGATTCCAGATGGTCACCCTAGCAACGATCCTCTCCACGTTAAATCATGACTGTCTTTCTGCTCTTTACTTTCAGGACACTTATTTCCATGTAGCAATTCTCCCAAGCCACAGCAGGTTTCTCCAGTTTCTTGTGACAGACCAGTGTGATCTGTACAACGTGCTCTCTTTTGATCGGCCTTCCACTCCCTGGGTTTTTACCAAGTGCATGAGTGTCGTGATAGCGTACCTCAGGAAGAGGGCAAGTCATATCTTCCTGTATCTGGATTTGCGCCTCAGTAACCAGTCCAGAGAAGTCCTCTCATGTTCAGTTCACGCTAAGCTTCTGCTAGCAACCGGCTAGATCTCATCCTAAACCCTGGGATCCTAAACATCAGAAAACTTGAATAGTAAGAGTGTAGCAACAGGAAAATACCACTGATCATCTGACGAGCATGATAACGATGATTGTACAATGCACGGGAGACTACGAAGATTACAAAAACAAACGCCAATAATAATGGAAGATTTCAGCTATCCCTATATCGACTGGGAGCATGTCCCTTCAGGACAGGATTCAGAGAGAAAGTTTCTTGACACCTTAAATGACTGCTTCTTGAGGCAGCTAGGTCAGGAACCCACAAGGGGAGAGGCAATCCTTGATTTAGACCTATGAGGCGCAGATGATCTGGTACAAGAGGCAGAATTGCTGAATTGCTTGGTAATAGCGACCATAATGTAATTAAATTTAACAACTTTGTGCGGCGGGAGGAATACCAAAGAAACCCACCACAGTAGCATTTAACTTCAAAAAGGGGAACTATACAAAAATGAGAGGCTAGTTAAATGGAAATTAGAATGAACAGTCACAAGAGTGAAATGCCTGCAAACTGCATAGACACTTATTTAAAAACACTGTAATCGGGGCTCAAACTATACATATATCTCCAGGATCTGTGCTGGGATCAGTGCTGTTGAACATGTTCATAAATGGTCTGGAGAAGGGATAAACAGTGAGATGAGAAAGCTTGCAGATGATAGAAAATTACTCAAGATAGTTAAATCCAAAACAGGCTGCGAAAAGTTACAAAGGGATCTTACAAAACTGGATAACTGCGCAAGCAACTAGCAGAAGAACTTCAATGTTGATAAATGCAAAGTAATTCGCATTGAAAAACAAATCCCCACTATACATACAAAATGATGGGGGGGTTAAATTAGCTGTTACCACTCAAGAAGGGATCTTGGAGTCACTGTGGGTAGTTTTCTGAACACATCCACTCAGAGTCAGCAGCAGTCAAAAAAGCTAACAATGTTAGGAACCCTTAGGAAAAGGATAGATAACAAGACAGAGAAAATATCATAATGCAACTGTGGTATGCCCCCGCCTTGAATACTGCTTGCAGTTCTGGTTGCCCTATCTCAAGAAAAGAGATACTAGAATTGGAAAAGTACAGAGAACAGTATCAGAAATGGCTAAGGGTATGGAACAGCTTTCATATGAGGAGAGATTAAAGACTGGGACTATTTAAGTTGGAAAAGAGACTACTAATGGGGGATGTGATAGAGGTCTATAAAATCATGAATGGTGTGAAGAAAGTGAATAGGGAAGTGTTTTCTACTCCTTCACATAACACAAGAACCAGGGATCACCCAATGAAATAAAAGTAAGACAGTACTTCACACAACACACAGTCAACCTGTGGAACTCATTGCCAGGGGATGCTGGAAAGGCCAAAAGTATAACTGTGTTAAAAAAAGAATTAGATAAGATCATAGAGGATTGGTCTATCAATGGCTGATAGCCAAGATGGTCAGGGACGCAGCCTCATGCTCCAGCTGTCCCTAAGTCTCCAAGTGCCAGAAGCTGTCCATCCGAAGTCGGTCTGTCATCCCAACAGTCATCCCTTGGACAGAGTGGTCCTGGATATTTAATGACAGAGGGATGGTTCAAGACAAGGCGTTCCCTTCGCTCAGTTCCTGCCAATCAGCTCTGTATTCACCAATGCCTCCTCAGTCCAGGCTCACTGACAGGCTTTTCACCTAAGCGGGGCATGGGCGCCTCTGTATGCTCTTCCTCAATTTCCGATCATCCCCCAGGGTCATTCTCAAGCAGAAATTGGACTGTGCCGAGCTCATTTTCATTGCTCCAGCATGGCCAAGACACTGTTGGTTCCTGGACCCTCTTCGATGCAGCTGAGCACTCCAGTCTATGCTCCTCCTACCCCTGGCTTCTACCTCTAGCACCCTGACCTCTGCTGTCTGGCCCCATGGAACAGTGCCAGGACCATTCATTGTAATGCCCCAATTCCCCCTCTTGGGGAGAAGCTGTGGAGAGGGAGATAGTTGCAGGCAGGGAGATAAAATAAAATGTGGCTGCAACAAGATGGCAAATTCTGTCTTCCTGTTGGGCTGAGAGAGAAATGCCAAACTCTCTGGGACTTGCAGAATAACAGGAGTCCACAGAGCCCTGATAAGGATGAATGGGGACAGTTCACACCAGTCCAAGCTCTTGGTTCAGCCTCTCTGCAGATTCTGGTAGGCATTACCCCATCACTTCGTCACATTTTCTAGGTTATTTCCTAGCTATGGAGGCCAGAAGTGTAATTTTAAAGCGCAACAGAGCCTGGGGCAAAAATCTGCAGCAAGGAGGCGAATTCCGGTGACAAGGCGCACGCTGTGCCCTGCATCGGGGGGATGGATTTATCCCACCGAGCAGGACCCCGGTGCTGGAGTTAAGCCGGCAGTCTGTAACTGAGCCAATGTGCCTCCGGGGTTGCTATGCTCAAAGCCTTTGCAGTCCTTTTGCGACTGCCTGGCAGTGCCGCTGTGCGCCGAAGGGCGCGCTCTGGCGCACGCCGGTAACCTTGTCGGCGCTGCCGACGTGTGTGGCGGTGGGGAGGATAAACGGTGACAGCAGCACAGGCCGGCTGGCTGGAGGAGGCCTCCACCAGCCAGTTCCTCCGTTGGCTTGGTCCTGGTGTGGATTGTTGCCATGGCGGAAGGGCGGCTGCTCGCATCACGGAAGGGTCCTGCGCGTGTCTCCCTCCACCAAATGGAGGGAGGCGCTGGCATCCAACGAGCCGCCGGGACGGCTGACTCTGGCTGCCCCTTCGGCCCTGGCCAGGATGTTTGCCCTCCCCTGGGCGCTGCCGCGGGGGGCCGTGCAAGGGGAAGATCTCTGCGGCAGGGAGAGCTGGCTGCATCGCCACGGTTACGTCGTGTGGGCTCCTTGGCGGCTCTGAGCCGTGGTGGCTGTGGGGGAGATGGGGCAGAGGGGCATGCACGGCCCTGCGGTAGCGAGGAGTAGCTGGGGGCCGGTGAAGTCCAGGGAAGCTAATGGAAAGGCTTCCCCTGCTTTCACTAGGCTTTGGATTGGGCCTAGGCCTGCTGCTGCCCCCCTTGGCACCCCACTGAACCACCCCTAGGAGCTTAGCATTGTCTAGACCCCTGCCTCGCACATTGCGGGTGTGGCCAGCCAAACCCTGCAGCCTGTGTGGGTGCCATGGGGTGGGACTGATTCCCTGCGCCCTCTCCCTGCTCTAGGGCTCCCTTGCACCCAGACCGGGTGCGGTATCCTCAGGGCACCCACGTCCCTGTACCGACAGGTCACTCTCGGTGCAGCTGTGCTCGCTGCCTTTGTGTTCTGGATTCAGCTCTCAACTCCGACTCCCTGCTTCCACACGTCCTCAGCCACCCGCCTCACCCTCCTTCCCCCCTCACGATGTTGCTACAGTGTAGGATCGGGATGATTCTCCCACTTTACGGATGGGCGTGGGGAGGTATCAGGGAGGAGGCGAATGAAGGACAGAAAGGACTCCCCGAGAATCTATGAAATTTACAATCCAGCGCTGATGATTTTTTCCAGTTCTCTTTATTATTGGGAGCCGTTGGAGGGGTCACATTTTCAAGCTTTTTCTCTGCCAACATGAGGGCTCGAAACTTTACTTTTTAAAGCGAAGAGTCGCCCACAATCCCATGCCTCAGAGAGCTGGGGCTTTAAGAAAAGTACCAAATGGTGCAAGACCTGCCATAAAATCACAAGCAGTGACAACACATTGGCCGCATCACCCTCCCCCAGAATGCCTTTGCTGGGTGTGCGCGGGAGGCCGGGGGGTGCTAGCTCTTGTATAAACAAATTGTTTTCTCCCCATCCCTCCCCCAGGCCAGAAGACTCCGTCTCCGAGATCCCCCTGCTTCCGCGCGACGTCCTGCACGTGCTGAGCCAACAGCTGGCGCACTGCGTGGCCCAGATTTCCCATGAGGAGGTGGCCGAGGCAGGCCTTGGCCAGGCACTCCTCCACATCAAGTTCTTCATCATCATCTGCAGGTAGGCTGGAGAGTCAAATCGCTGCTTTGTGGGAGTCTTTTGTAGTAATGTAAGGCTTCCAGCCGACTGCCTCAGCGGGCTGGATTCTGCTTCCCAAGCCCACCGGCGGTAAGAATGCAGGGCTGGGCCTTGGGATTTTTTAACATACCTACCCCACCAACCTGTGCATTAAGTGGTGATTCTTGGTTTTTGACACCTGAGGCATAGAGAAGCCATCGGTGCAGGGGTCAGATTGAGAGACACAGAAGAGGAGCAGTGGTAGAGCTGGGAACAGAACTCAGAGCTCCTGGCATCCAGGGCTGTGCTTTGGCCACAAAACCAACCTCCCGTTTGGTTATCGGTAATGGGAGAACAAAATGGAGTACACGTCAGCCTGGCCCCTGCCTTAGCGATGCTGAGGGCCCAACGACGGTTCCCGATCTCAGCTCGCCAGCAGGGAAAACTGCCCACAGGACCATGATGAGTCGGAGCATGGCGTAGGGTAGGACTGGCAGGGAACGGGGTCTCACGGTGAGTATGAGCAAGAGGTCAATGCCAAGGCCAGGGAGGCGAAGGAGGAGCTGGGAGGCTGAGCAGAAGGCACGTGGAGTTTTCAGCAGGGATGGGGAATAGGAGAGGCAACGGTGGCGGAGAAGAAGGCGCTCTTGCTAATCTCAATCCCGCCAGGGGCAGAGGGGAAGCCAGCGCCAGGTGAACAGAAGCAGAGAGACGTAGTCTGATGATAAACACAGTCACTCTCTGTCTTTGACACTAGCCCAGCACTGTCTGCTTCTTGACCCCACCCCCCGCGTCCAGGCTTTGGGGGGGCCCAATGTAGCAGAGTCCTCTCCCCCGGCGATGCTCTGGGAGGCCCTGTATCCAAGACAGCAGCTGGCTGTACAGTTTCTCGGTTCTGTTTCCATGGAAACCCATCCGCCATCCCTTTCAACATCCGTGTTTTAGGCTCATAAAAGAGAATCTCCCGTCCCTGCTGCCCCTGCCCTCCCCGCCCTCGAAGCGGATGTATCTCTGCTGCAGCTGCCTGCAGACACGTTCGGAGGCACCCTCCTTTCTTTAGGATGCCTCGAGCTTGGATTTCAGCGTAGTGTCCTGGCTCATGGCTGCAAAATATCCATCGAGGCGTCCTGCTGCCCTCAGCTGATCATTCCACGATGAACAGGACTTTACCCAGGGACTGATGTGAGACGGTAGCCACACAAGCCTTGGTCCTCTCCTCCGCGTCCTCCCCCACAAACCAGAGCGCCCAGCACGAGCCGCCTGTGTTTCCATTGCTCTGTGTCCTGGGGAGATTAGATAATTCAGGCAGACGGGACCTAGCTACAGAAAGCCTTGGAAGCAAGAGAGCCTTGGAGTCCAGCGCTGGGTTTTTTCAGCTTGGGGTCGGGGCGGGAGGGTCGTATTTGGGTTCATCTCGATCTGAAACCAGGCTCCACATAGATGAGACCAGGTTCCTGCCTGTGGCTGGTAGGCCACAGCACTGCCTTCCCCTTCTCCTTTCAGAGAGCACGCTGGTGGTTTTAGTCTGTTACTAATTTTGTGGTGAAACCATCTTCAACGGTGACCAGGTTTGACAACACCAGGATGTGTGAAGCCTTCAGCTCATCTTCCCACTAGGTTGGCAGCAGAACTGAGAGTAGAACCCAAGACTCTTGGCTCCCAGTTCCCTATTCTAGCCGCCAGATCAGCTTTCAGTAGCTAAAAACGACGCTGCGTTTCTCATTTCTCCTCATCCAGTGTGCTGGTGCCATGCTGGCTTTGTGGGAGATGTCAGCAGTGGGGGTCTTGGTGGGTTTAGGAGAAGCTGAATGGCTCTGAACATTATGGATCACATTATCTAAGAGTCATCACCCAAAGGCAGTGCCCTTTCACTTCATGTTCACTTCCCTGCCTCTGTCCCTCATTAGCTTCTGATTGTCCCCCCCCCATGTGGACACGCACAATAAATATCTCTTTCAGCCTTTGCATCCTTCCCCCAGCCGCCCTCAGGATGGGGATGGAGGCTGTTTTGGAGAGAACAACGATCCCTGAAGATAAGTCAATCTTGAAACCCACTCACTGCCTGAGAGTACATCGACACTTGGAGCTGGAAGTGTCAAGTCCCATCTGGAGGAGCCGTACCTGCCCTAGCACTGATCTGGCTTGTGTAATCGATTTGATTGTGTGATCAATTTTCCATTGAGAAAATGGAAGCAGCAATGCAAGGGGCTAGTCGTCCTGAGTTCCATCCTGTCTGAGAAGCTGGGCGTGTACTCAGGGCATCTAGCCCCTCGCGCCACCTCTGCTATGCAGCCATTTTTGGCACACAAGCCTGATCAGAGCTATCCAGGGTATGGCTCCGCCACCTGGAAACTGTACTTCCAGTTCAAAGTGCAAACGTGTCCCAAAATACAGCATGTTCTGGGCTTTTTCCCCCCCTCGCACCTTGCAAATATTTCTACTCCCTAGTAAATTTAAATGATTGACAAATCTAAAAATCAGCTCTTCCATGGCCTTACAAATCTCATTCTTCCACAGCCCCATAGAATCCTCCATTAGAAATTGCTCTGTACTAGTGAATTGCTCCTCCGTTTGCTCCTCCTGTATCTCTTGGCCCACCCTAAGTTAATAGCAATACCCGCATTACTGTTCTGTATTATGGCAGCTTGTAGATACCCCAGTCAAGGTCATGGTCCCATTGCAATAGGTGCTGTGTATGCATCTACTAAGATACCACTCCCACCCTGAAGAGCTTACAGTATAAATGGAACAGACAAGGGGATGGGAGAAAGGAAGCCAGTGTCCCCATTTTACAGATGGGAAACTGAGGCACAGAAGTTTAGCGACATGCCCAAAGTCCGCACAGGGAGTCTGAAGTCCTGAGTGTTATGCCTGGAGCGTGGGCAATGAGGTGTAGTGAGTGGAGCTGGAGTCTGGGGCCTGGGGCCAGAGCTGAGGGTCGGAGTCAGAAGCCAGGGACCAGAAGCAAGGTGAAAGGAACAGGCTCTGTCATAGCAGCCAGCTGGGGTTCCCCCTAGGTGCGCACACACTTTCCTGGAGTCCTCTCCAGAGACCGACGGGGCCCTGGGTGGGCAGCATATCGGCACTGCTTGGACCCACCAGGCCCATGGCCCCATCCGTTGCTGCTCTGCCACAGCTGTCGAGTGGCAGTGTGGCTGTGTCAGTCACCCGGGCACCAGCAGACCCAGCTTCTAGCTCGCGGAGCCCCAGTCCCAGGCCTTAAGCACAAGGGCCATCTTCCTCTAAAGGATTCCTCCTTCCTCACACCTGTCACATGCAGCCAGTTAGTCTCACCCTTTCTCCCCTTCCCCACTTAGCTGTGTTAGACACCTGCCATTCTTCTTCATCACCTCACTCAGTCCCTGCAAACCGTGATCTCCTCAATCGCTCTCCTGGGAACTGCCTCTGGTTCGGCTGCAGCTGGGAACCCCTGCTTCGTTCCAGGTCTGTGAAATGAGACTTGAGGCCACATCTCCTTGGATGGCTGAGGAGTCCATCTGGGTCCCCTCCCCTCCCCCAAATGCTGCTGCTATTCTCTGTACAGAAACCGAGGGAGTCCGTTCCAGTGCTTTTAAAGGGTTAAGCGCAGCAGTCTTCCCCCAAAGCCCTCCCCCCCCTTAGTTTGGGACATTCCTGGATCCGGCTTTGGAAACCCTTGCTTTATCTCCTTTCCTGCATTCCTCTCTCCTGGTGCCTGTGCTCTGCGAGCTAGAGATAAGGAAGGGCTGATAATTGACTCTCAGTTCTCGGTGGAGCGTGGTGCCAGGGGTTCAAATTCGACATGATGATTTGGGAGACTTGGCAACCTCTTTCCTTGTTCACGGAGCTCCCTGGGGACCCCTTTGAAGCCTGATTGTCCCTCCTCTGTGTCTCCCTCTCCTTCCAAGGGCTCGTCCCTTTCGCCTCCCACCTCTGACAGGGCTCTGCCTCATATTTACCTCTGGAGACAGGCCAGGAGCATTTCAAACAGAAGATGAATTACTTTCCTGATTCCAAATGTCGTCATTTTCCCCACCGAGGTTGTCTCTGACGCGTCAGTTAGACTGAGGGATTGGTGATGGAGAGGAGAATCTTGGGCACTTTCATGGCCCATTCTAGGCTGATGTAGCGAGAACCTGCTCTACGCTAGGCCCAACCCGGCTGAATCTCCCCAGGGGCTGGTAAGCCTTCTTGGCAGAGGGAACCCCCTAATAACCCAGCTCTGGAAATTCACTGTTTTCAGGCCGTGTTCACTTGGTACTGAGTGAATTTCCTGAAGAGAAGCCATGCGCTTGCAGCTGTGTGTCATGATTAGAAAGTTCCCATGGCTGAGAAGGGATCTCACTCTGTCTGACCCACCCATTACTGGGGAGATGAGTGGACAAACATGGCTGTCCTTTCCATTCGTCCAGTTTACCCCATCCCTCGTTGGCAGTGATTAAGAGACTTCCCTTTGGCTGAGGACAGCTGGTTGGGAATCCACCAATGGCTCTCTGAGAAGGCAGTGGGCATGGCTTTGGAAATGGGGTGGGTTCTGCCTCTCATCACCTTCTCATATGGGGCAAGCCTGGCTTTGCCTCTGCAGCCCTCCAGTGGCTTCTCATCGCAGATCTAGAGGAGATCCTAGTGGAAGACACATCTGGTCGAGTTCAGTGACCTCTGGACAGCCTTAGGGGTAGGATGATTGATAGCTCTTTGTGCTTTTCGCTCTTTTCACTTTTTGCTATTTTCTCTTCCTTTTTCTTTTCCTTTTGACCCAGACACTGTGATTATTGTATAGAAGTTGCCCTGAGGCAAGGTGCACCATGGATAAATCAATCATTAATGTGGTGATAGACGAATTCACTTAAAAACCAGGCAAAGCCCAGCTGATTTCTCCTCTCCCATCGCCTCCCGCCAATCTATTGCAAACCGAAGTGTACACAGTTTGCAGCTGTCCTCTTTGCTCCTCCTTGTCTAAACCAATTGCAAAAAAAAAAAAAATCTGATCTTTGCCCTTTTCTTTCTTTTCTCCCCTTGCAGGAATTTAGAAAATGTTCAAGCTGACAGGACCCCAGTTTTTATCCACGAGGTGCTTAGCTTGCTGGTTGCATGTACAGCCAAGGTAAGGCCCGGCTTCCTAGTATGTGCATTTGTGCCAGGCAAATGCCCAGTTGGACAGCCCTCTTGCAGCTGTTGAAGTAGCACAGTGTAAGCATGTAAATGTACGATTCGGGGGTTGACTTGTTGTTGAAATCGACCCTAAATACCTATATGGGCTGTTGATATTAAGAAGGCAGCAAAACGCAACCATTTCCCGTGGACTATGTTATACAGGAGGTCAGACTAGACGATTGGCGGTCCCTTCTGGCCTAAAAAATCTATGAACCTGGAATATACTGGTTCCGTTCTAAAGTCTCATCAAGGATGAACGGTGTCCCTGACATGTCATACGGGGGCCAAGACACTGAATTCTGCAAATAACAACCATGGAGTTACACGCTGCTGTGTTGCATGTGTGGTCTGCAGTCTGTGCGTGAGACACATGCCGGTGCAGCTGGCCCAGACAAGGTCCAGCTTACCAGTGTACTAATGCTATAACGTCTGGCTTTGAGCGGCACTTCTGTGCTGGGGTGAATTGTTACGTTCCAGAGCTCGCATTTTTGTGACTTCTGGATTATTGCTGTGATTTAGAAGCAATTCTGAGGGCTGGTTGGCCCTCCCACCCTCTCCAACCTCCCTTACAGGTGACCCACAAAGAGAAAACAAATTTGATGAGTGCCGTTTTTTTTGTTTTTGTTTGTTTTATGTTGAATGAACGCAGCCTGAAAACGAAAGTGCCTGTTTAACACTAGACACCCAAATCCTGTCTCACATGCAAAACACTAACTGGAGAGCTGAACAGTGATCTCCTAAATGTTGGGAATGAAAATTGAGCTATTACTAGGGGCAAGGATTTTTTAATTAGACTGCATTGAACTTTTTTGGTAGCACTCATTTAATGTCAATGACTAACTGACACTTTGGAAAAGGAAGCCTTTGTTAAAGACTGTCATACCCTCAACCCTTGTTAAAATCCACCGTAAAACATTCCCAAGGCCTCCCAGAGGTCATCCAGCAAAACCCGGAATGATCAGACTTGATACTATGGTGATTTCAAAGGTAAATAACAATCAGAAAACATTAAAAATCTTCTTTTCAGGATGCTTTTTTCTATTAAGAAGCCACAAATGGTAAACTATTGGTTGTTAAAACATCCTTTGTGGGCATTGGCCATGTCGCAGCTGCTGCTCAGTATAACACATGGTCATTCGGCTGTTTCGCCCTCACGCCTGTTTTTGTTAATCACTTGTTGTATCCCATCATATGTTCAGATTGTGAGCTCTTCAGGGTGGAGACTGTCTCTTTACTCTGTTTGTGTGTGTGTGTGTTTGTGTGTGCATGCTAGGTTCTGCGTCTATGTGCACACAACGGCCCTCCCTCCGATCCCAGACTGGCCTCTCGTTGCGACTGTAATACAAGTCGTAACGATAGAGGTCACCTTCAAGGGAAGCTGAGACAGACTCTCACACGTGCTCTTCCGCGTCCTCTGAAGGAACTTGCGATCAAATGAGTGAAATTAGCTTGAATAATGATACGGCATTTCAATAGCACTTTCACATCTTCAAGGCACTTTTCAGCAGCAGGCCTGAATGTTAATGAAGATTATTTAGTGGGGGGAGAAGGGTTTTTAATGCTGCAGATTAACCTGTTTTTTTCTGTCCTTGCAGCTGAAGAACACCCAGGAGCAGTGTATGCCCAGCAGATCTCAGCTAGAGACCGTAACCGTCTATGCACTGCATCTCTACGAATGCCTCTTCGACCCCTACCAGACGTGGAGGAGGCAGTTGAGTGGGTGAGTGGGTGTGGAGCAGCATCCTGGCAGGAAGTTCTTGCTTTGCTGTGAGACAGTTTAGGCAGATTGCAGCAGCTTGGCTGGTCTGCGGGGTCAGATTTGATGATAAGCCATAATCCATTGCATAAAACATATTTATCTGGGGTGTTAGGGGCTGGGGAGTGGGGACTCAAGATCACAAGGCGTTTCGCTCCCAGGGTACCATTTCAAACTTGTGGCACGACATACAGGCATCTCATGATGCTGCGCCACACCGCCCTGATGCCTCGGCCAACTAATTTCAACCCCCCACCTCTGGCTTACTCCCCGTTAGCTGCTCCCCATCTAGAATCCTGTCTCATTTCCTCCTGCCTTTCCTGTGTTTCTAGGGAAATTGTCAGCATGAAAGAGAAGAGCAAATACAAGTTTGCACCAGCTGCTTTGCCTCTAGAGTTCAACACTTTCTTCCAAGGTAAATGCCAAACAGCCAACTCCTCGTCCTCCAATTCTGGTTGGAGGTTTGTCTGTCTCCAGTGTTGTATTATTTCTCAGTTCAGGAGCTCTCCTTCTTCCTCATCATGCTGAAATGAAATGTCACCGTAAGCTTTCCAGCCATTTGCGGGCAGTTATTATTGTCTTTAATGACCCTTTCTTATTTCCTGCTCACCAGCTTTGGGATTGCTCTGTGATGAACGGCTCTTAAGCAAAGTGAGCTGTCATGAGATAAGAGGGAAGGTCCTCTCCTGGATCAGTAACTGGTTAAAAGATAGGAAACAAAGGGTAGGAATAAATGGTCAGTTTTCAGAATGGAGAGAGGTAAATAGTGGTGTCCCTCAGGGTCTATCCTGGTATCAGTGCTGTTCACATAGTCATAAATGATCTGGGAAAAGGGGTGAACAATGAGGTGGCAAAATTTGCAGATGATACAAAACTACTCATGGTAGTGAAGTCCAAAGCAGACTGCGAAGAGTTAAAAGGGATCTCACAAAACTGGGTGACTGGGCAACAAAATGGGAGATGAAATTCCAGGTTGATAAATGCAAAGTAATGCACATTGGAAAACATCATCCCAACTATACATATAAACAATGGGGTCTAAATTAGCTGTTACCATGCAAGAAAGAGATCTTGGAGTCATTGTGGATAGTTCTCTGAAAACATCCACTCTGTGCAGCTGCAGTCAAAAAAGCTAACAGTGTTAGGCACCCTTAGGAATGGAATCGATCAGACTGAAAATATTGTATTGTCTCTTTATAAATCTGTGGTATGCCCACATCTTGAATACTTTCTGAGATCTGGTCACTCCATCTCAAAAAAGATATATTGGAATTAGAAAAGGTATAGAAAAGGGCAACTAACATCATTAGGGGTATGGAAAAGGTTCCATATGAAGAGAAATTAATAAGACTGGGACTTTTCAGCTTGGAAAAGAGACCACTAATGGGAGATACGATAGAGGTCTATAAAATCACAACTGGTGTGAAGAAAGTGAATAGGGAAGTGTTATTTAATCCTTCTCATAACACAAGAACTGGAGGTCCCCATATGAAATTAATAGACAGCAGGTTTAAAATAAACAAAAGGAAGTATTTCTTCACACAACACACAGTCAAGCTGTAGAATTCCTTGCCTGAGGACGTTGTGAAGGCCGATGGTTAAAAAAAGAATTATATGAGTTCATGGAGGATAGGTCCATCAATGGCTATTAGCCAGATGGGCAGGGATTCCTGTTTGCCAGAGGCTGGGAATGGGTGACGGGATGGATCACTTGATGATGACCTGTTCTGTTCATTCCCTCTGAAGCACCTGGCACTGGCCACTGTCAGAAGGCAGGACAATGATCTAGCTGGACCATTGGTCTGACCCAGTGTGGCCATTCTAAGGAAACAAGAAAACTCTGCACTCAAACTCTAGTGCTTCCTAGAGACCGGACCCCAGCGCTGCCACAAGTGCATGCTTGAGAGTGTGTTTGCAAGTTATCCAGAATGCTGTTCTGCCTCTCGATTCCCTGTATCCCGGGGGGAGAGGAGGACTGAGTGCTTGTGTTTCAAATTGCGGTGGGGAGCGAATGTAGTGCTGGTGAAAGGTACCAGTTTACTAGCCTTGGAGACTGGACCCACTCATTCGTCCACATAGCAGGAGCAGCAGCCAAGGTATCTCCCGCTTAACTTGAAGGGGCCATTCCTTGGGCATCAGAGAGGAGTTGACTCTCTCGGCCCATTCAATCCGGGGCCTCCCTGCTGAAGCCATCAGCAAAGGGGCAGGAGATTTGCGATGTTGTTCCACCCAGCTCACATGAATCTCTCTCACCCCCACCCCCACACACCACGTAGGAGCATCTTGTGGTCCATCAATCTGGGTTTGACCTAGTAGCCTAGGTAGGAGGTCTCTCCCATACCCCATTACCAATGCAGTCCCCATCAGAAAGCAGCTGTGTAGATGGAAGCCAGTGTTGTCCTAGTCACGCGTGTCAATGTATAAGCCACCCTACTGTGAGCTGTTGAATGGCTGGGTTTTGTTCTGGCTTTGCTTGGACACTGGGAAGGATTTCTGGAGTTTTCCTAGCTCCTAAGCCACCTCGTGTCCTGTCCCTGCCTATTTTCTGAGGGCTTGCAAGGAGAATTCCACACGGTGGTTTAATTGCCCAAGGCAGTTCTCTTTGCTCCTTGCTTTCCTCTGACTTTTGGGGTCCTCTTGCCAAATGCACCGTTACCCCGCGTGACCCTGGATGAGACTGGAAACTCCTTTATTCCACATCCCTGGGGTGGTAAATCCAGAGATGCCAAGGGTTGACTGTCCTTGAGTGAGATTCACAGACCCGAAGAGTGAAATTCATGGCCAGAATGAGACCTTCCCTGTGGAGTGTTAGGTCACTGCTTTAGGACAAGGACTTTCGTCTTTGGTCCTTGACGACATCCAGTAGTCCAGGTTTTTAATTCAACCAGCTTTTAATGGTTTCTTTTAAAATGTTCACAGTTTAATATTGTGTATGAAACGCTTATGTGTCCTAATTCATCCTAAAGTCTAGGGCACGTGAGACTTCTTTTATGCAATGCAAACCAGAACAACTCCTGGAGACACAGCGTCCATTTAAAGAAAGAAGTCTTGCCTGTTACCAGGACAGTGAAGGGCCATCAGTTTTCCCAATGGAGTTTAAATTTTATTTTGCGGAACCTGCAAACTTTTGATCAAATCCTGCTTGTTTTTTGAGCGAACTCGTATTTTTTTTGGACCCTCGTGTATTCTTACACAACCCCTGCCCACTGCATAGCCTCTTCTCTGGCACATATAGAAGGTATACGACCTGTAGTCTCCATGGTTACCGCCTGCAGCGCCAGAGTAAACACATTTTAAATCTTTACATACCTATTCAGTGAATGATATCCGCTTAGGCCTGTGGAGGAGAGTGAGAGCTTACTAATGAGTGAGTCTCACACCCGGTGAAGGAGACTTGACCTGTCTGTAAATATCCTTGTGTTAGTTTCTAGGCAAGGTCCCCCATGACTAACTAAGGCATTTCCTTCCTTGGGGGAGCTGAGAGCTCGCTGTCTTGAACTCTGAGCCTCACTACGTTGGCGCTCTCAGTTCATAGACTCATTAATGTCTGTAATGAACTTCCTAGGGAACTTGGAACCAACATCTCAGGCGCCATGGGAATTTGGGAGCAGCCTGGGGGCTTTGACTGGCCGCGCAGAGACACAACACAAGGGGGCGGGCTTTGAAAGCCCTGTGTGGGGGAGTAGAACCACTGGCGGTTGTGCTGGGAACATCAAGGAAGGATGGGCTTGTGGCTAAAGTGCTGGTGTGGGTGCAAAATGGGGTCAATGTCCTGTTCCTCCCGCCCTTTGTCTCTTTTGTCTGTGCAGATTGTAGGCTCTGTGGGGCAGAGACTGGCTCCCAGTGTCCTGTAGGATGGAGCTCTGATCTCAGCTGGCATCCCTAGGTGCTACTGTGAGCTAATTAATTTCAGCCTCCCTCCAGAAGGGGTCAGAGCTGTCGAAAGGACGATGTGCAGCGAAGAAAGGGAGGGGAAATGCTATAAATTGGGGCTGTTCTGTGGGTGGCCCTCCAGTTCCTCTCCAGCATCCTGCTGGGTGCCTTCCCCCCTTCCGATGGGCCCAGAGCCGGGAATGGCCGACGCCTCTGTTCCTCGCACCGGTACTCGCAGTGCAGTCTTTTCACCGTCGCGGATTTGCTGTCTGCGGTGACCAGGCTGAACCAGGGCCCTGGTCTTGGTGCCGCCCAAACACCAAGGGTCGATCCAGGCTCCGGAGAGCATGTCTGAGCACATCACACCAGTCTTGTTGGGTTCTTGGCCGGGAGCTTTGGCTGGCAGAAATAACCGGCACCAGCAGCAGTCCAGTAACCTGTTTCACGAGCAGATGGGTTCGTCGTGCTCCTCAGAGTGGGAATGTCCCTCTGCATTCACGTGACATAATCCTCCCTGCCCAAGTCACTCCTTCCCAGCGCTGCTCTGCCACTTCATCCCCAAGGAGCAAGGGAGCTGCTTCTGGCGCTGAGGTCAGGATGTCCGCAGCTACTGCTCCGGCACATTACCATGTCCCTCGTGTGCTGATGGCATTTGAAGAGGAAGATTCTTGACTTAGCCCAGCTGTTTCGGAAAACCGTGCGTGTGGCTGTCTTGCAAGGAGCTGCAGCCTATTAACCTCTGAATGTGACCCTGTTCACTTCACAGTCCCTGCAGTTGGCTTTCCTTCCTTTGTACTGATGATGAAAAACCCAGTGCAATGTGACTTGAAGGGAGAGAAATAGCCAGTTGCTTGCCATGCTGTGAAAATATGCTTTGGATGTTTTCTTTGCTTTTTGGAAGTCCCATCCCACCCTAGGTTGGTGACTTTTTACATTAGAAACTTAGGTCTTGGCTAACGTGGTATTCTTGGAAGCCTCTGGGGCTGGCTGGAGTGAAACCTGATTTAGGGAAAGGGATTATTGCTGTTCACTGTGAAACTTTATTAAATTTGTGCTTTTTATTTCAAATACCCATGAAACAGACCTTTTTCTGAACCCTTCGTATCTCTGCAATGGAGTGCTGATTTTCTCTCTCCACCTCTGCCTCTTCCTCCCACCCCCACCTCTGAAAAAGGGTTCTGCTTGTTCAGTTTAGAAATGTCTCAAATCTCATTTTCCCTGTTCTTGGTGGAGATCTCCTAGGACAACCAGGGAACTGGAGTAAGAGCTTTCTTAGCTTTTCATTGAAGGGGGTTTAATTTTTTTGTGTTGAGAGCTTTTTCTCCCAACTGTTTCTCAAGCATTGGAGTTAGATAGGAGCTAAGCAAAATAAACAAAGTTTTAGACAGTCTGACTAAAACTGTTTTCATCCCTCAACACTTTGTCGATTTTGCTTTCCAAATGACACAACCTCTCTTGTTGTCTTGTACTTGGAAATCTTCCAAGAAAAATCAGGAGAACAAGACCTGAATTTCTAATGTGAAAATACCCCTCCAGGCTTTTCTAAAACCCTAAAAGAAGGAAGAAAGTCTGCAGACACAATTCTCTCCCCATTTATAAGATTACTTTTTTAACAAGGGTGTGGGAGGGTTGGGTTTCATGAAAGATTTCCTTCCTTGTTAACATAACACCTCATTTTTCAAGATTAACTTTAATTCACAAATGACTTTCTATCCAAGAAAACAGAGCTGGGGTTTGCAGAAAAACCCTGGATTCAGGCATCCCCAGGCTGCAGGGAAATGTGAAATCCAGATCTGAATCTGGATAGATATTTTGAACAAGTCCTATTCTTTATTGATGGACAGAATTGAAGCCCCATATTTTATATCAGTGAATCAGCCATGCATGGTAACTGCTTGCATTGGGAGACTTCAGATTGGATCTTGTATTAAACACTTCGGAGTATGTGCATTTGTGTGTGAAAGAGACGCATTGGAAGTCACCAGTAGGTGAGCATCTGATTAAATGATAACATGTGGCACTTGGACCACTAGTGAGGGGCTAACCTTACAGGGTTCAGAGTTTGGCATTACAGTGCCATAGACATACAGGGCACGGTGCAAGTAAATAAAGACGAGGTCCCAGCTTTTGGCATTTCCAGTCCGAATTAGAACTCACGTGGATGCGAGGACTGAGAGGTGGGGGCAAAAACAAATGCCAGGATGCTAGCGCTGCTTTGAGAAGAGGCAGTTATTCCCACGGGGGCGGGCGCCTGTTTGAGTGGATTAATTTCACATCACTCGCTGGTTACTTAGGTTTTTAATATTCTCTGTCACTGGCCGGGGATTTATCCTCTCTGGCTTCTCAAACTGGTGTTCTTTCCTTTGCATGCTAATAGATTTGCTCTGCACACAGGCACATGCTTTCCTGTGCATCGGGGAGACAATAGACTCCCAATGTTTCAGTGTACAACTGTGTACCTATTTACCTTTTTATTTACCGGTTTCCATTGATCACACAGCCCCGGAGTATTGGATACTTCCACCAAGGGAGCAGTAAACTTCCTTTTTCTCTGGTATCTGAGGTCTATTCAGTGCACATTGTATCCACTCAGGAGCCCCACCAGGTCTGTGTGTCTCTGACACAGGAGGGTGTCTCCCTGGATGACCCCTCCTTATGGCTACAAACACACAGGTGCTTCATTTTTCACACCTGTGCTAGTGCCGCTGAGCTGCGAGGCTGCTCGAATTCATCCAGTTACGTGTGAGTCTGATCAGCAGCTCAAGGCTGAAGACTTGAATACAGCAGGCTGCGGTGTTGTGGCTTGAGTTCCTCACTCCCATCCGCACTTGAGAACTGACTGCCAGCGAGAGGCTAATCAACAGCCCCTTTCTCGTCCTGTTAGGGCAGAAAAAGCACCTAAAATTACCCAGGAAGTTTTTTTCTTTTTGTGTGACCGCCTGGTGTAAATCCCCTCACCCAAGTTTAGCCAATTAAGTTATTTTTACAAGGGGGAACGCTTTGCATCTGTGCTGATTTCTCACATAGCACATTTCATCCAGGGCAAAGTGGGAGCGATGGCTTTAAATGCCGCACAGCTGCAAGGTTGTAATCCCACCTCATCCCACAAAGAATCGGGGGGGTTTGGCTGATGTTTGAATCTATGCCAGCAGCTGGGTTTCTGACCGTGTGCCTGCCACGGCATTGGGTCCTGCTGGTATTTTCTTCAAACTCTCCCTTTTCTCCTACCCTTTCCATAGCACCCTCCTTTCTGCTGCTAGCCCTCACGTCCAGCTCACCACCTCTCTTCTTTCCTCCCCACACTTCCCTTTCTCAGTGCCCATATTGCTGCCTGCCTGGAGCACTGAACAGGGCGCTGTTTGTCTTCCCAGATTGCTGTGTGATGCTGGGGCAGTCCCCACTGGCCTTGGCTTTCCATCTGGAAATCCCCTTGTATAGCACTTTGAGGTCTACAATGAAAAATGTTGAGATCTCAAGTACGATCCTGGCTGCCCATAAAGGGGAATTTTCAGCTCAGATTTGGCCCCAAATTTAGGTCTTGAAAAAGCAGCTTTTAATCATTGGGTTAGAAAGGACTTCAAAGCCTTGAGCATTGGCAGCAGATGGAAGGAAGTGATTATTCCCCTCTATTCCGCACGGGTGAGGCCACATTTGGAGTATGTGTCCAGTTTTGGGTTCCCCACTACAGAAAGGATGTGGACAAATCGGAGAGAATCCAGCCTTTAAATAAACTCTGAACCCCAGCATACTATGCCTTGAAATGCTCTGAAATACGATGCTAGAGAAGGACACAGCTTTGCATTACCAAGCTACAGCCAGGCTTCCTAGACTCTGAGGCTAGAAGGGACCGTTGGGACAGACTGATATCCTGATAACTCAGGTCAGAGAACCTCACCCAGGGATTCCTGCACCGTGTCCTGGCCCCAAGCACTGTAAGAGATCTGTACTGTGCTGGGACAGCACTACGGCCTCGTATAAGAGCAACAGTGACCAAGCTGGATGCCCAGTCACCAGCTCCTGGACCCACGCATGTGGTACGCAGAGACGCTAATGCCACAGGGAGATGTTTAATACTGAAGGTCAGTAAAGATGTTTCCATGAGGTGGTTTTTTTTTGTTTTTTAAGCTTCCATTGGCAAAGGCTTTAGTTAAGAAAACGCCCATCTAAGCCCCATCCGCGTCTTTACAGCCCAAATAAGTTTGTTTTGGATTTAGCACGGGAGACCCAGAAGGTGAAACGGACTAGGAACAAAAGTGAAACCAACCAGTCCATTTGCCAGTGAAATGCAGCATGTGAACGGTGTAAACCCACTGTTCTTGCCATTTTACCACCCTAGGGTGGTGCTTGTAACCCAGGTGAGTGGGTTTTTCCAACCAGACAGTGATCCTCATGGCTCAATAAGAAGAGGACAGCCAGACTGGGTCAGACCAGTGGCCCATCTAGCCTGGTATCCTGTCTTCCAACAGTGGCCAATGCCAGGTTCATCAGAGGGAATGAACAGAACAGGTCATCATCAACAATCAGCAGGTAAAGCCAATAGGAAGCCGTCAAGGGAAGAACTGAGAAACGATTTATGTGACTTTGAGACGGAAGCTCCAGCATACATACATCCCATACAGCATGTGGGACAACCCAAGGAGGCATCTCTCCTGCTCTCAAATCTCAGTGCATTGCGTCGGGGTTGGTTGGATGGTTTTTAGTCCATCTGTTACACCATTTCTCCTTTCTCCCTTGGGCTGGCGTTGCTTCCCCCCTTGAAGTGTGGCGCGCACTCTCTGCAAAGCCGAATGTGATGTTCTGCACAAACCCAGCTGTGCAAAAGGCGTGTGATGTGTCTTGGTCTTTTGTATTTTGTGTGTGTTCAGCATTCTGCATAATGGGCCTCCGGTCCTGATCAGGCCATATCTGGCAGATATGGTAACTCAGACAGGAATGATAAAGCGACCGATATTAACTACATACACTTACCGTGCTTGGTATGCCTCAGAACCGTGCTAGAGGGCTCAGGGTTAAGTGCTTTGCCCAAGGGCACATGGGGGGTCTGTGGCAGAGCAGGGAAACTTTTTGGCAAGGAAGCCTAGTGTAGACACAGGTTGTGACAAACCCAGCTCTTGGTCATGCCTTTTGGCTGAGAGGCCCCGTGGGGGCGGAAGAGGAGCCGAGTCGGGTTCATTGAAAGGCGGGGGGCCCAGAGCTCTGCGAGTGTGTGGGGGTGGAGAGGTCTGGGCCTCTGTTGTGTGGGTTGCTCCAGGCCTGCTGGGACTGGGATCCATTTCCTGGTCCCTAGGAGCAGCTGGGCTGGGGACTGGCCGCACTCCACGTGTTAGAGGTCAGGCTCGCACCCCATTGTTCTCATCCCCACCTGCCCCCATGCTCACCAAGAGCTTTGCTAGGAGGAGAACACCGCCACATTCGTCCCCTGGCCATGCTTGGAGGGAGAAGGAAACCGACCCGTTTTGGTTTGACGGGAACGTTGTGCTAGCAAAAGGCACCAAGCTAGCAGGCCTGGCTAGATGCAGGGCGGGCTCTCCCCCCGCCCCCTCCCACGTTGCCTCAGCCTGATGAGGAGAGGAGGCGGTGGGGGTAGTTTCCTGGCTTTATCAGTTCCTGGCTTCTCCATTGGGTCTGCCAATAAAGGGCAGCTAACTGAGGCGTATTAAAACACGCTGTGCCAGCAGGATGCTCCCATCTGTTATGGAGACGCCTCAGGGCTTCTGGGACTGCAGTAAGAGCCTAGGATTTCCTTCTCCAGGCCGGCTTGGCCCAACAGCCTACTTTCAGGAGTTCGCGGGCACTGGGTGTTTTTACTGGCACTCCCCCAGCAGAGCCTGGCTCAGCACTAGCAGTTCGGGCTCTTCTGACGGGCCGGTCTGCTGTCAGCAGCCCTTGGTGTGAGCACTGAGGAGCGTGGTAGCATGTCACTCGTCTGTTTATAGCCTCCCAGGCCCCTTCCTGCAGGGAAAACTTTTTATCCAGCTTGCTGGATGTTTCCTGGAAGCGAGAAGCTGCCTCCCAGAGTTGCTGCGGTGCGAGATCTCTCCCTGCACACGCGCACCCGTTGGAGGAAGTGGGCTGAGACACTCAGTCGTCGCGCTCAGGGCCCTTTTCATCTTCAGAGCGCTTCCCAAGCGCCCGTGAAGTTCTGTCTGACCTGCGCACTCCAGGCTGGGTTTGACGGGGAAGGGGGGGCTTTTGCTTTTTGGCACCAGGCAAAAAGAGAGAATTCCCCACCCCCCCTCCATGCTCCGACCCCCCGTCGCAGGGGGACTGAGGCAGCATCCCACTCTGAAGTACCGTTCTGCTCCGAGGAAGGCATTTGCTAGTGCAGCCCCTGTCCTTCGCTGCCCTGGGCGGGTTCCTTTCTGTACGCTCTCTAGGGTAGATTTAAATAAGAGTGTTTGCCCTTCTGTAGCATCTTCCAGCCAAGGAGTAGGGGGAGAGCTTTCCAAATAGGGAGTGAAGACCTGGCGGGGAACAGTACCGGCCTCCTCTTACAGATGGGGAAACTGAGGCCCAGAAAAAATCTAGCCCAAGGCCACACAGTGAATAAGTGGCAGAACTGGAAGCAGGACCCAGATGCTTGGTCTCCCCAGGGGCACCTATGTCCCCTCATAATCAGCATGACCGAACAGAAGTGCCCTCAGGGGACGTGGTGATTATTTGAGTGTGCCCTAAATGACAATTTCTTATATGTAATATGGGAATACCTAGAGGGGCACCCCAAACAAAGGCCACATTGCGCTAGGTGCTCTACATACACCCAGTGAGAGCCAGTCTCTACCTTATATAGCTCGCAGTCTAACTAGAGCAGGGGTCGGCAACCTTTACTTTCAAAAGAGCCGCATGCGGCTCCAGAACCGCGGCTTACCGTGGCTGAAGAGCCGCATGTGGCTCCGGAGCCATGGGTTGCCGATCCCTGAACTAGACAAGGCACAGAAAGGAAGCCATGTCCATCCTGGCTCCATTGCTGGGGAAACTAAGGCACCAAATGATGATGGTTGATACAAATCCCCAGGGAGTCTTTCCATTGATTTCAGTTGGCACTGAATGAGGCCTGACGTGCCCAAGACCACACGCACCACCTGTTGCATATCTGGGAATTGAACTGAGCTCTGAGCCCCCGCCCGGCGCTGTAACCACCAGGCCAGCCTTCCTCAATCCAGTAAAGAAAATGTAAACAAGAGAGGCCCCTTCTTCCTCTGTTGGCCAGTTGTTGGTGTCCCCTGCCCATCACCCGTCTTGCCGCAGCAGGCAGCGTGGGTAAGGGCTCTGGCTGCGTCCCAAGCAGAGGTGAAAGTCCCTGTGTTCTCTCATAACAGCCACGTACCGTTAGATCATCTGCTGTACGTCCTAGAGAAGCCCCCTCGGACTTGCACGCTGCTCCCTGTGAGATCTCTCTCCGTCTGGGGGTCTGACCAGTGTTTGTGCCCCAGGGGCCCAGGCTCACACCCCATAAAAAGCATGCCCTCGGTCACTGATTCCCAACCTGCCCTTCCCTTTGCTCGTTGGTAACCCAGGTTCTCCATGTGCCCAAGCAGTGGGGTTTGGGGTCTAGCTAAATCCACCCCGCTCCAGAGACCAAGAAACTAAACCGCTCTTCCCTTGCCCTTGCAGAGAGTTTCCAGGGTGAGGGGCAGCTTCCTGAGGCCCTGCAGCTGCGACTCGTCCACCTCTTTGGAGCCATTATCTCTGGAGCCAAGGTAACTTGTCCTGGCCACTGTTGTTGTCTCCATCCTGAAAGCCAAGCTCCAACGTGGGGCGGGAGAGGTGGGCGGGGAGCAGGCATGGTGGTTCCTGATAACGGGGCGGGCTAGTGGAACCCCCAGCCTCGGGATCTTTAAGAACAGGTCCAGCAAACACCTCTCAGGGATGATCTAGGTTTTCTTGGTCCTGCCTCAGGGTGGGGGGCTGGACTAGATGATCTCTTGAGGGCCCTTCCAGCCCTCTAGGACATAAAAACAAGCCGCTCTTTCCCCTGCTGCGTTTGCCTCCTGTTGGATGCTCCCTCCCATTTGCCATCCCCCCTGACTTAGTGGGGTGTCCTTTGTGACCAGAGGGGGTGTAATTTGCAGCTGGCTGTGTTGGGCTCTTGTGCAAGAGCTGAGCCGAGAGCTGTGGAAAGATTTCCTTGGGAAGCCACATTTACGCTACAGGGCCCAGCTTCCACAGGTCCCACTGGCCTGAAAGCCCCATAGGAGATTAATACTTTTATTACATTAGCACGTCAGGGTCTCAGCAAAACCAGGGTCTGTTGTGCTAGGGGCTGCACGCCCGTGTAGTAAGAGCGCCTTCTTGCCCTGTTGAGCTCAAAGGTCAACCAGGCAAGATGGAAGAAGGGAGAGGATGTGTTATGCCCATTTTACAGGTGGGGAGCTCGGGCCCCAGGCGTCTGTGACAACAATATTTACCCATCTGGAAGCAGGGTGGCTCAATGGATAAGGGCATGAAACTGCAGCTGTAGAGAGAGTCGTGATCCCATGGTGTTTAGCCTGACTGTACCGGGCAGCGTTTGCAGGACAGCCCCACGCCCAGAGCGTTAGACTGACGATCCCATGGGATGTGACGCTCTTGTGGGAGTCTAGCTTGCACTGGCTGCGGGCTAGTCTCTGCTGCCTGCGTAAGCCCAGATTCCCACCCCCGTGTGTGAATCGCACCGCACGTGAGCACGCTGAATGCCGTGGGCGTGCGTTCCTGCCCCCAGGCGTGCCGGTGCGATTCTCGCTCTGGCTCTGAGAATCTGGGCTTCATGCCCCGACTGGACCTGGTCCACACTTGGTTTCCTAGTGCACCATCTACCCCGGCTTCTTTGTTTCCACAGCAAAATGCCCTCCAGGCGATCACGCCGGCCTCGGTTGAGGTCCTCATGCTGGTGCTCCGGAGGCGGTGTTCTTTAGGGAACGGAGACGCCCAGGACCCCAAACTGCTGCAGCTGACCTTGAAGAGTCTGGTTGGAATGATTCACATCCTGCACGCCAGCAGCCCGGGCGAACGCAAGATGGAGATCAGGACCATCTTGGACAGCTACTTCAAGGTCCTCAACTCAGACCAGCCCATGGCCTCTCTGGAAGGCTCGCCGGCCGCTCGCTGGGAGGAGGGGCTGGTTGCGCTCAGGGTGAACATGCTGGGTAGGTCACTCCAGATGGAGTTCGGTGGCGCAGGGCTCTGGGCGGGGCACGGATATGAGGGGAGGGGAGTTTTTTCCAGCCCAGATGGGCGCAGGTCCCTGGCTGTGCTCTGGGCTGGCTAGTAGGAACCGCTGGGGTGGTGGACGGAGAGGCTGTCCCTGGGGCTAGAGCCCCGCTGTCCCAAGCAGGATGATACTCGATTAGCAGAGCTCCGTCAGGCTGCTCTGTATCCGAGGGCACTAGGATAGTCTGGCTCGACCTTCCCCTTGTTGCCTTGACTGCAAACGAAGGCCAGGCACCACTGGCCGGCGGGTTTTAACCACCGTTCAGCCCTGCTCTGAGGAGGGCTCAAGCACCCGTTGTCTCGTCTTCACCCGCCCTTACATTGGGGTCAGCACCAGCTCGTGTGCCCCTCATGCGGACCAAGGCCAGGCTGCCTGATGTAGGCAAGGCCTAGCCATTCATCAGCCACGAAACCGGCACCTCTCTGTCCGCGTGGCTGGCTTCCTCCGCTGTGCACGTCTCGGGGAGGAGACGCTGATCTTTGTAAAGGAGAAACCCCGGTGCTTCCCATATTCTCTTTGGCCCCCCGGGGGCTCTGGGGGTGGGCCGTGTGTGGCCTGCTAACTCAGCGAGTGGGATAGGTAGATAGTCCCAGGCTCAACCAGGGCTGCCCTTCAGGCTTGTGTTTGATGGATCACTCTCCCTATCCCCTTCAGATGCAATTCCGGAAATGCTGAATTGTGGCGACCGACCAGTCCTGCAAGCGATATTCCTCAGCAACAACTGCTTCGAGCACATCATCCGGTTGATCCAGAACAGCAAGGTACACTCCCCGGCTTTCTGGGATCAGAGATGGCAGGAGAAGGACCTCTCCGAGTTTCTTCCTGCCTGGGAAAACATGAATCAAGTCCTTAAGCCTCAGGGGTGGTCTCTGCAGGGATTTGAGCTGTTGACTTTGCGTGGCTGTGGTCCTGCAAGGGGCCGTTAACCGTCTCTTGAGCCAGATCTCCCCTGAAGATCTGGATCTCTCATGATGCAGTACAAAAGACTAGCTAATGACAAGAAAGCCGAGAGGCTGGCGTTCTGTTGTGTACCCTCTCCAAGAGCAGTCAGTAATTCCTGTGCTGCTCAACCAACCGGACGCACTCTGCGTGTATGTTGTATCCTCGTCTTCACTCTGTGTCTGCATTTTGTCATTGGATGGTAAACTCTCTGGGGGCGGACTGTTTTCCTAGACGTGTGCATCACGTAGCATCCTGAGAGGCTACCACAATATAAATGGGTCATTAGCATTATTCTTAGTGCCCTAGTGTGGTGCAAGCGTTGTGCTTCTAAGGTCCTGGCCACCGGTGCTCGTTAAAGATGCCAATCCACTTTTCTCAGAAGTAGGGCTATTCCTGCTGCCCTGGCCAAATTCCAGCAAGGCCCTTACACTCCCCAAACATTTTTACAGCATCCTTCACCTCTTGTCCTAAGATGTTATGTGGTGTTAACCAGCACACCCCAGAAGTGGCTGCAAGTCGTGGCACAGGGAAGCTGATCCTGTTTGGCCTTGTGTGTTAATTTCAGGATCTTTATTACTGTTGCTAAAGGAAGAGACAGAAAGAGCCAGCTAGGTTTTTTGGTCCCCCTGGCTGCATTTGCAGAGCTGACAGATGGGAAAGATCATCTGTTAACTTACTGAGCACGTTTGCCCTGGAAATACTATGGGCGAGAGTATGGCGCTGCCACAATCCCATTTCTAACTGAACCTGGAGTTTCCTCCCATATCCCTGCGGTTGTCTCACCTGGCTTTATTTGGAGACCACTTTTCATTCATCGCACTGTTAATTTCAAAAATCAGACCTCATCTGTGCTCTTAAAGACCATGCTGCAGTGGATCTTTATGGCTCATCAGTTCTTGCAGCGTACAGTGCTCTCCTCCCCGCAGGAGGGTCTGCGTACGTCCATCCATCTCGCTGCAGTTTCCAAGTGCAGAGAGAACATGCAGCCCTGGCTTTGGCCCTGTGTGTGTGTTCTGCCCGGACACTCCCTTCAATCCTCGCTTGTGTACAAAAGCAAGATTTAGGTCCCTTAGTAACCAACCAAAAGCCAGACTCTGTTGGAAGCTTCCTCTCCCTTTCCCTTGTGTTGTTTTTAACTCTGGTTTAAACAAACCAGATGCAGGTTTTTCTCTTTCGACTGGAATTTTCCCATTTATGGCACTAGCAGAAGTGGTGGCTCGGAACCACCGTTCATGCATGCATGCCTCACCTGATGCCCTTCCCCGTTTTCGGCAGTGAGAGGAGAACATCTCGGCTCCCTCTCTTCAAAACTCTGGCTATCCAGGAGGGCTCTTCGTTCAGCACCTCCAGCCAACAAGGTGCCACTCGGGCAAACGCTGAATGTCTGTGACAATCATCAGGCGCTGTTGCAAAATGTGCAACAGAGAGCGGGTGTTTTTTTCCCTCGGGGAGGCAGAAATTGACTACATTACCAAGAGGAGTCCTAGATCTACAAAAAGATGGGCCTGGAAGCTTTTCCTTGGCAAATCCAAGGGTGCCTCATAACAGGCGAAGAGGCACGGGTGAATGTGCTTGATTGGCTTTGAATTGGGGACCAGGAGACAGGCAGGTGCTCAGATACCTACTCCTCTGAACAGCTTTTCTTCAGCTGTTAAAATCCGGGCCATGTGGGTAGGGTTTAACCCTTCACGAGGGCTGGAGTCAGTTCTGAGTGTTTCTGAACTTGGGGCTCGCATGTCGGGGAGTGTGTCTGTCAGAACACCCCTTGCTCCGATGGGCGCTGCAGCCCTGGACCTTAGCCACCTTTCCAGCCACAAGAACCAGTGGCAAAGAGCTAACAAATTCATGCAGGGGGGCCCAATTGATTGGCAGGTCCGGCACTCTTCCTCTTGCTGAAGAGGGTGCTCGTTGCTGTACATTTGCGACGTGCTTTATGGCCCTTGGCAGCGGGGTAGGCAGTGACATGACCACACTCTACAGGTCTTGGGGAGGCGCGCAGGGAGAATAAGGCAGAGAGGGGGAGTGGCTTGTCAGAGACCAAGTTGGCAGTCTTCAGTAGAGCCAAGATTCGAACTCAGGATCTCTTGTCTCCCAGTGGTGTGATCAGGTCATGCCTCTGTGATATGTGCCATTCACCTGTCCCTTTGTCCCACCTTGGCTGGAATAGGGTGCATGTTGCATGCAATCTTTGGCACGGACTCGTATGTCTGCAGCAGCCGCCACCTTGTCTTGGTCCTGCTTGGAATATCTGCCACAGCCCATGTCAGGGCAGGGTGGCGTGGGCCTGCAGGCTGGTGCTGTGCGATGGAGGCATTTAGAACAGCCCTGGACACAGCCCAGGAGGATTCTTCTAAAGTCAGGCTGCCCCAGACTGGCTGCAACTCTCAGCTCTCGGCCAGGCTCTTTCAAAGAATCAAGTGTAATTAAATTGTGCTCTGCTCCCTGCTGCTCCCAGCTCCCCCAGGCCTGCGAGACTGATCGGGGAAGCTAAAAGAAGATTTTCCACCTCTCTCTGTCATCTGTCCTCACCTTTGGCTGCTGCTGTTGCGAGGGGAAATTGCCGCCCTGGTCCAGTCCTTGGCAGAATTGCCACCAAATGATGAGCTGCTGGCTAATCTGTGCCCAAAGCGGGCTGCTGCTGGGAGATGCAGGAGCAGGGGGAAGATAACTTAAGACAACCAGCTCTCACCCTGGGCCTTTCCTCTTTTAAATGAAAGGGGCCTGGCTTAGCAGGCTATGCTTGAGTGTTCCCGGGGCTCCATGCTGCTTAAGGGCGGTCAAGAGAGGAGCAGCAGTGACAGCAGCACAAGATGTTAGTCCATGTGTCCTTGTCCGTCTTCTCCAATCCCCTCTGCCCCCAGCTCCATGTAGTGGTTCATGAGCTGCTGCATCACTTTGACTCCAAATTGCTTTTGGGACAGTTACATGGGAGCCCTAGAAAGTGACCCATGTCCCCGTCCGCATTGAGCAGCCTCCTGTGCCTGTCCTCCCGGCCTCCCTTTGAGCTTCCTTCCACAGATCCCCTGCAACTCTACTTCCTATCCCTGTTCTCCAGGATCTTCCCTTCTCAGTAACTCCCTGCTTGCCCCCTCCGTGCGCCAGCCCCACACCCAGCGCTGCTGCATTCATCTGCCGTTGGGCCATGCAGGCGGTGGTTTCCTTGGGAGGCATCACAGCCTTGCAACAAACAGTGATGCATCTTCTCTCCCCTGCTGTCTTCAGGCTTGAGCATCAGAAATGGACAGAGCCTGGTGTAACCTGACACGTGGCCCATTGTTCTTGCGGGACCTAACCTGAACGCAAACTCTGGGGCTGCTCTTGGCAACCGCGGAAAATCCTCGTGCAGCTGCTTTCTGGCAGTGAACATTAGCCGTGACCTCAGTATCATGGGAAGAGCTCATGCCATGGCCTTTTTAAATGTCCCTGCCCTCTTTTAACTTCTTTCTGAAGAACAGCGAAGCCATGGGAGGAAAACCTGCTTGGTTTTGTTTTCATTACAAATTCAGGTGTCCAACCTGTCTTTCTGGGAGGACTCCCTGGACAACTGGAGAACTAGGTGGGTTTTCAGGCTCTCTGTGGGTCATCTGTGACCCGCAGGGGATGCTATAACTGGGTGTAATGGGACGAAACGGAGGAAAGGTGAATCTCGCATGGAATGGCAGGGCATCCTCTCCTAAAGGTCTCCCCAAAGAAGGGACCTGGTCTTGGTTCTCCATCATTGTACAGCGCGGCTGAGCGTGGGGGAAGAGATGCTCATACGGCCTCTCCCAGACAGCAGGTATGATTCTTTGGCTCTCCCAGGCAGTCTGCGAGTCTCCCTTCGCAGCATCTGCCTAGAGCTCCAGGAGCCTTTGCCGTTTGTGTTAGTGAAATGATGCTATCTGTGCTATGGTGGCCGAGGTACAGACACAGCCCACCGGTCCTCCAGACCCCCACGTTGGGACGTAGCTGGGACCAGCAATTCCCCAGCTTTCCAGGGCGCTATCACCATGACGAAATGAGATCCCAGGGGACAGAGAGAGAGAGACAGGTACGGCACAGGTGGCTCGCCACCGTGCCTGCTGATATTTTAATACATTGGCAGTGCGTAAAGACTGAACCCTCCAAGCAGTTCCTCTCCCAAAACCCCCACAATGCAGGAAGAGTGAAAGCCACTCTTGAGTTCAATGAGCAATGACTCGTAGCAGAGGAAGACTGTACGCAGCAGGGGGACCTAGGTCTGCTTGGCAGGGTAACCAGAAAGCATCTGTGCACGAAATCACATGATGCTTTTTGATCTGGCTTTACAGGTGCGGCCCAATCCTGAAAAGCCAGTGTTCGTTCCCGTTGTGGGTGTCACTTGGGCCTGGTCTCCCATTAGCAATGGAATAATCTGGGCAGAAGCTGTACTGCCTGGGAATTCAGGGGATCTCCACTGCTGGGTGCCATGCTCACAACACGAAGGCGGTTTCAGAGATCACCCGCTGTCTGGGCACCCCGGGACAGATTCAGCGCTCAGTGACGCTGCCCCATCGAGAGGAGCGCCGCTGATTGCAGTGGAATCACCCCGGCGCTGTGCTGGTGTCCCGGTGGCGAGCAGAAGCTGACTGCTGATCGTTAGAACGGCCCGTGTTTCCTGTATGGTGGTCTTTGCTCCCCAGGCAAGACCAACTTTTCCTTCCTCCGTCCCCCGAAAAGCTAGAACAGAGACAAAGCCCTGAAACCTGGCACAAAGCAAGCATGCTTGAAACTGATTTATTTCTTTTTTTCACAAGGCATTCAGATTCCACTGCTCCAAGCTGGTTTCTGCCCAGCCTTGCCGGGCTGTGAAGAGCTGCGGAGGACAAGGACACAGCCCATTCTGTGACAGTTTGCTTTAAAGCAAATTGACTAAGGCTGGTGGGCGGTGCCAGATGGACGCCCTAAATGGGAGAGCTCTGTGTTATCCCCCCAGCAAAGTCCAGAAGAGTGCAAGCGTCTCCACACGCATGCCGTCCCATCCCCGGGCCTTGTCTCTCTGTAGAGGCTGGTGGCTGAATTGTCCGTGTGCGGTTTCTGTGATGTGCCAGGCAGTTCAGTAGGCGCTGGAGTGAGATTTCCCCCAAACTCACTTCATAGAAACTGCTGATAGCGGCGGGGGTTACTCAGTCACGGCTTTCCTGGGTGACCTTCCGATCGGGGCCTGGGAGGTGAAAGCCCCATTGCCAATTCCCAAAGGCCATCCGGGTCCCAGGAGCAGCTGCTAGCGTGCTGTACGGTGCCATCCTCTTCAGGCGGCTTCTGAAATCTCAATGTGGTGATATTCCCCTCCCCGCCATGCCCTATCCTGCCGTTTGAAATTACTGCACAGGAGAAATACCAGCTGATCTGATGCTGCTGAGATGAGACTTCGTAAACCATGTCTAAGAGGCAGGCTGCGGTCCACAATTCAGAGCCTGATCCAGGGCCCATGGAAGGCAGCGCTTTGGATCAGGCCCTAAATGAAAGCAGGGCTTGCCCCAGAACCTGGAGCCCGAACGCTGCAATTACTGCCGCCGACTCTGCAGGCGGGCGGTCTCTCTCCTGTGGGCCCTGCGCCCTTTGGCTGGGTGGGGGGAGGCATTCCGCTTGGATCCCAACGGTGGCAGAGTGCAGTGCAGCTGAACGGCCTTCTGGTTACTCCGATGCTCTTGGATGTGCCCGTCTGTTGTGTGCTTAACCCTCTCTCTGTCTTCTCTGTGGCTGACGTAGCTTTTCTGACCCCGTTTCCGACAGCTCTACGTGAGCGGGGCGTGCAAAGCGGACGAGAGGGGAAGCGAGCTCGCCGCACGCTTACTGACCGAGAGCGATGTCGAGAAGGTATTGCATGGCACTCGTGGGGTCCAGAGCAACGCTCAGGCTGTGGCTGCTTTCGTTAATTTCCGTTTCCATTGCAACAACCCGGGGGATGTCAGCACCACCTCAAGGCCAGCGGGAGGGGGAAGGGGACACTTTTGCCTATGGCTCTGCCCCCAGCTGCCAGGCAAGATCACCCAGCCCCATCCAGCTGAGGGGGGGAAAGGAAACTGAGATTGAGCAGGATTTGGTCCTATGATTGGTTTGATGAGGGCTGCGTATTCCCAAGGGGGGTGGGATTTTGTTCTTGCTTGGTGCTTTCCATCCCCAGCAGCTTTGCCGTGATGGGGAAACTGAGGCAAGGTGACGGTAAGGCCCCAGTGGCTGGCGCTGGAGCGAGTGGGTGCCTGGCAGGCCCTTGACCAAACCATGCAACCCCGCCCCACTAAAATGAATGTTGCCTGCACACCGACCAGGACCAGCTCTCCAGGCGGAGCCAGCAGTTATTGATGGGCTCTGCCCCCGTGGTACCTGAGCACTCCCAACAGCCCTATGAGAGAGACTGGCCACTATTCTCATCCCCCTCTGATAGATGGGGAAACTGAGGCAGAGCGAGTGACGCATGCAGTCTGGGGGGGAGCTGGGAATTAGTCCTAGAATCAGAGTCATAAAGTTCAAGGCCCGTAGGGCCCAGCAGATCACCTGCTCTGGCCCTGCCTAACATCGGCCACCCCCATCAGCGCACCGAACTGAAACGGAAATGAGTCCAAGTGAACCTGCAGGAGACTAGACCATTCTGGACCCCAGGCGTCAATTATTAGGGACCCAGGTGCACCAATGCTTGAGGCGCCCACGATGGCAGGGGATTAAGTGACAGACACCCAGATAACCCCAGCAAGTGACCCACACTCCAAAGGAAGGCAAAGAACCCCCAACCAATCTGACCGGAACTGAAACCAGATCTCCTGGGTCCAAGTCACCTCCAGGCCAGCCGTCCCCTCATCTTCCAGCCAGCCCTTCAGTGCCAGGTTTGTGGCTGTACCTTGGGAGCCAGGGTGGATTTGAAGCTCTGGTGGTGCAGCGAGTCTGGCCTCTGCCACAAGCTTGTGTCCAAGGCAGGTTTCCTGCACCCCTGTGACTAGGTGAGAAATAACCCGACCTCTCATCTTGCCCCTCACTGATGGCTTTGTGGGGCTTTTTAAATCCACCCTTAGCTTGAAGTAGCTTCTTTAGTCGGTGTAATAGCCTAGGAAAGGGGCATCTTGTTGGGGCATTTATTTCTCCTGCTCTCTTCCCTTGTCCCTTTTAAAGAGAGAGGACAGATTCAAAAGCTAAAATACGGTGGGGGGATCCACCATTCCCCCCTGTAATGGGACCATTTGGACCTCCCTGGCGCTGACATCCCTGGTTTGTGCAAGGTGAGGGCACCTTGGGAATGAGTCTGCACCAATCGCTTGTGTGGGGTGTGTACGTGTGTGCGTGCTGCACTAATCTCATGTCAGTCGCTCTGAATACGTCCCGGCTGGCCTGTGGGGCAGGCCGTGCGGAATAGTGCGGTCACCCGTATGGATCCAAGAGAGCCTTTTTGGTGAGGGGTTGCTGTCATTAACTTCTCAGCCTTCCACCAGCGCGGCAGCAGAGGAGCAGGCGGGCAAGCTCCAGAGAGTTTTGAAAAAGGGAACATACGAGGTAATCCAAGCCCATCGGGTTGCTGGCCGTCAAGCCAAAAGCCATGAGACCAGCCGAGCGCTCCGTTATAAATAGAGAGCTGCCGGTTGATTGTCTGATGCCATTCGCTGGGAATCCCTGGCATCTTCCTGGAAGTACGTTTCCAAGCAGTGTGATCTGGAATGTTAGTTGCCAAGGCAAGCATCCGTGAATCCCAACAATTTCCGTGGGAGTGGATGATGGGCAGCGCTGTTGTAAGAGGCGCAGAGGACCTAGCAGGGTCAGGACCCTGAAATCCATCTTTGCATTGAATACGCCCTTTCCAAATCTTAGGTAGAATTGGGTGTCTTTAAAAACTCCCTGCCCCTGCCAAAAAACCCTTAAGCATTGTGGGGCAATTGATCAGGCATGCACTAGAGGGGAAAGGGTGCAAAATGAATATCGGACACTGAAGAACACCCTGTTGTCTGCCTGGCGTAGACCAACTTGTAGCGAGCTCTGTCTTTCCTCCCCAATAAAGCCTTGAAACCCAGACACTCGGGGTGCCATCGCTCAGGAGAAACAATCCAGAGCGCATACCAGATCCTCAGCTGGTGTGAATGGGCATTGCTCCATTCGGATCAGTTTAGTGCCAGCAGTTAAAACCAGCTGGCCCTAGGTGTCGTGGGTTGATCCCCACGGAGCTATTGCATGACTTGGGGGGCGGGTTCCTCCCCTCCTAGTTCTAAGGGCCCCCTTGCAGTAATGACCCGGAGTAAATCTCCTGCAGCATGTGTTTATCAGCGGTCCTGTCCCCCAGGTCTGTAGTTTGCTGGCCAAGCACTTCCTGGCTTGGTCCCTGAAACCCAGCCCAGCTAGCACTTAAAATGGATTCTTTTTAGCAGTCGATGGAGCCTCCCCCCGCTCGCTGGCAGGTTCTGATTTGTGTTCCCGTTTTTCCCCTTCCTATCAGCCTGGTAGCTAGGGAACCGATAGAGTTTTTCAGGAGCCGGGGTCTGTGCGGCTGGACAGGCGCAGCCTGGCTGCCTTTGAAATTGCACAGCAACTTCCTGGAGAAGCCACTTAGCCCAGGAAGGGAGCAAAGATAATCTCCTAACAAAGAAAGGCGTGCCCAGCCAGATGGAAGAGCTGAGAGGTATTAACAGCTGGTGGCTCACAATACAATTTAATTATGTATCGCGGTAAATCGGTGGAAACCAAGGGAGCTGTTAAAGGTTCTCTCTCCTTCCCTCCTCCTGGTCCCCTTGCTGGTGTCTGTGGGAAAGCTTGGCATTTGGTTTTATACCTCTCTAGTGCGTTGTCATTTGCAACATGCATGCGCATCTTGGGAGCGGGTTTCATGGCTTTCTCCGGGGAGTGGGATGGGTGTGGCGGGGGGTGGGGGGGCAGGGCCAGGGAAACCCTCGCTGCGTTTTCATAGCTCAACAGAAAACGACTTAGCTGATGCTAAAACCTCTTTCTCTCCTCCACCTTCACATGCTTCGGGGAAACGGGGTGGGAAGAGTCCTTAACCAGCTTGCTTGGTGACCTCTTGATCTGTTTACCCCATCGGTTCTCTGGTGCTTTGGGCCCCACAAGGTCTGCAGAGACCACCTTGGGAGTGAGCAGTGAAAGCGTTTGAGACCCTGAAGGTGGGTGTGTGGGGGAACGACCCAGGTCAGATGCACAGGCGGGGAGAACCCCTCACTGATGTGGGATCACCTGTTTTGAGTAGCATCATCTCTGCTTCAGACCCTTTCCATCGCCAGCTGCCTTTCCTCTGCCAGATCCTTCCCTCCAGGCCCTCTGGTCTGTCGAGCAGAGCTGCCTCCAGCTGCCATAGCTTGGCCAGGCTTCCTGTGCCGTTTGGGGTAGCGGCGCTATGGCAGCCGAACGGAGCATGACGGTTCCCCTTCCCATTGCATCTCAGAGGAAGGGGGAAACCCTTCCGGCTCTGAGCTGGGGGCTGGCCGTATTCGGTCCATGTAACCTATGCCTCTGCTCCTTGGCTGCACCTGCCTCTATTTCACAGGTCACTGGGTGATGCATCTTAAGCAGTCCTGGCTATTGCACAGGTACAAATAGCCCGAAAGATGAGAACCCTGGAATTGGCCCGATCTCCCTCTTCTTTACCAGAAATAATCCTGTCACTTCTGGCCCTGATGGGACAATTCATAGAAGGTCTCCTCTCCCCCCTCCCGGTTCGAGCTGGATTTTTAAAGCCTTGATAAACGGAGCATTGGGGCCCGGAGGCTGAAAGCTGGAGAGCGCATGTCAGCGTGGGCATGTGGCTGATCAGGATGGGCGTGGGGCTGGTTGTTTTTGACAGGATGGGCCTGGGGAGTTTATCAGGGCGTGACAACCATGCCCCGGACTTGGAGAGAAGGGAAAGGAACCCTGATGAGCCCAGTTGGTGGAGCTCAGGTGTGCCCATTTTGCCCCTTCCTCGCAAATGGACCAGAGTTGCTCATACAGCTCCCTTCTCAAATGCCTCAGAGGCTCCAGCAGTCAGAGACCTTGGATCCTGGGGCACAAACATCTCTTCTGGGGCTCACCTTTGCGCGGTGGTGGTGGTTTTAGTGAAGACCCACTCCCCTCCTCCAATGGCTAATGGGATCCTTGGGATCCTGACCACTGAAATCAACCCCCCGTTAACGTCCATGGGTGCAGGTGCTCGTCACTGCCTGAATGGTCATCTTCTGGACTGAGGGCAGCCAACGACGGGAACCATCTCTGTTCCTGAAGGCAGCAGCTTCATCTGTCTCTATCTGCCCCTGCCCCTCTCTCCCCCCTTTTGTCTCTAATGGGCATCATAGAAGATGAGGGCTGGAAGGGACCTCAGGAGGTATCTAGTCCAACCCCTGCTCAAAGCAAGGCCAACCCAACTAAATCGTCCCAGGATGCCCTGCATTTGGTTTGTGTCCTCCCGATGTTTCCTCTCAATGCTTTTGTGTGTCCTTCTCAGACAACGCTTCACTCTCCAGCCGCCTCTCTAGGGGAAAGGACCAACCTGGGAATGGCCCCCTGAATCTCACAAGCCCCCAAGGGATCTCAGGATCACAACAGAGGCTGGATTAAAGGCACCCCCCTTCCCTCGTCCCTCCCAGCCCCTACTCTTTAGCAGTCTTCCATTGATCTAGCCCTCTAGGGACCTTAAGCAGCCCCAGAGAGAACAGATCTGCCTTCAGGAACAAGGCTGGGTTGGACCGAATTTCTTTGCAAGGTAAAGCAGCAGATGAAGGCAGGGAGCACAGAACGACAGCACTGCACTGTGGTCATCTCCTGCACCGGTCATCTCTTTGCCCGGAAGGAGAGCGTTGCTGTGCGGTCGCTACAGGTGACCTACAGAGGGTTGGGTTTTTTTTAAATATTAACCAGATGGGTCTGAGCCCCACAACTTGACTCTTGAGTCTGGATTCTCTCAAAGTTTGGGTGCACGATTTCAAATAAATAGCATTTTCACCAGCCGGCAGCCTTAAATTTCACCTGCCAAGCAAGGAGTCTGCTGACTAACATCCAGTCCTGTAGGTCAGGTGGGAATGCAAAGGTGAGCATGGCTCTCTCTCCTGTCTGGCTCATAGGCATCATATAGCCCCCAGTTACTTTGGTGGCTCTGGGTAAGTAGGGGTTAATGGTTTCGGATCTGCAGAACTAGGATGGTCCAAACTGCCCGTGGCCAAACGGATTTGCTCCTGGATGATCCTGACTGAACTGGTGGATTCTCCTCACATGATTTAAAGAGCGGATCAGCCTGCCAGCCCGGTGGATTTTGATCAGCCGGGGTCACCGCACGGTCATCACTCACGTTCTTTCCCGTCTTTAGGTGTTCGACAACAATTCTGATGCCATCACGGTTCATGCCATCAGAGTGCTCACCTCCATCATGAGCAATTCGCCGTCAGCCAAGGTAAGAGTTGGGGAGGCCCTCCCCTCCACCCCCCAGGGTTCCAGTGGTGGGGGAGTGGGCTGCAATGTGTAGGTGAAAGGGGAGATAATCTGGCCAGGAGGATTGCGCACACTGGACTGGGACTTCGGGAGACCTGTGTTCCAATCCTGGCTTTGGCACTGGCCCGCTGGGGGACTTTGACCAAGCCACTTCCCCGTCTCAGTTTCCCCATCTGTAAAATGGGAGTAATGACGCTGACCTCCTGCGTCAAGCATCTTGAGATTGGTGCATGAGAAGAGCCAAGTGTTGTTTAATAACAGTAATAGTCACGAGGGAGAACACGCTGGAATCGAAACCTAATCTACTTCCAAAGGGCACCCTCAGGACACTGACTTCTAGGCCTGTGATCAGTGGCCCTGTTGAGCAGGGGCGAGTGGCCTGGGGGTGACGGGGTCAAAAGGACAGCTCCTACTGCTAGGTGTGGCCGGATTTAATTTTGGTTAGATTGTGCCAGTCCGTGTCGTGTACATTGAAAGGCTTTTCTGGGCTACCTCTCTCGTACGAGATTCAGCCACCCTTCATAGGAGCGGCGTCCTAGTTTGTGCATAACCACTTTTGCCATTACTGGGAAGAATCACAGCGTAAGGTACCATTGCAGGTGAGGGTGGTGAGGTCTGGCCGTTCTCAGGGGAACTCGTCGTATAAAATGGGAACTTCCGGCACCACAAATCTCGAAGGGTTGGGTGGAAACTGAAACCAGCTGAACTGCTGCTTCAGGGAAAAGTTCAGTCTGGAACAAAAACATCTGCTCACATCTTCAATTTCCACTCCCTTGCTGTCGCTTCTTGCTGCTTGCCTTTTGCGATCTCAGGTGCTATGGGAGGGGGAAGTGCAGTACAAACTAAAGGACAGTGTTGGCACAAGAGTGATAAACTGGCCTGGAATAAATTTAGGCTAGGAACGAGAGGGTTTCGAACCATACGTGACTGTGCGTTGCAGACGTACCCTTACTGAGTGGTTTTGAACGCATCGTAGCAGGCGGCTGTTTTTTAACTCTCGTCGTTATTCCATTACCAGGAAGTCAAACTATTGTTTTTGGTTTGGTTCAGGTTCTGATCTGGTTCAAGCCACCAAAAAAATGCTAACTGTTCGGTTGCCAGTTTGAACTGGTTCAAACCAAATTTCAGCCCTTGTGGAGGTAAATTCAAGTTGAAACTTAAAATGGAAACGATGTTGACTTTCAACCTTTTATTTTTTTTTAACTTTACATGGGTTTTCCCTGTGTGGGGGGGGGGGGTTGTTTTTTTTTTTAAAAGAACCATTTGTTTGAGTGAACTGAAATTGCATCTTCTAACATTTGCTGTTCCAGATTGGACCTCAGCAGTGAAGGATAGATCTGAGTGGGGTAACTGGAGGGAGGAGTTGCCCCGGGTGTTGGGGCTAGTGGAAGGAGGCATGTCTATGAGGCACATGCATTGGGGAGCCATTACCTTTCCCCTTGAGCTTGAAGAACTGTTGTTAACTTCTGGGACCAGGGAGCATCTCCACTCAGCTCTTCCCAGGGGAGTCTTCGGGGGTGCATCTACGCAGCAAAAAAAGACCCACAGCACTGAGTCTCCGAACCCAGGTCAGCTGATTTCGGTTCACGAGGCTCAGGCTGGGGACTAAAAATAGCCATGTGGCCCCTCTGGCTGGATCCTGGGCTCCGAGACCAGCCCCCTGGCTGGATTTCAGAGCATAGGTTCCAGCCCAAGTCTGAATGTCTTCACTGCGATTTTAAGCCCCACAGCACAAGCCTGAGGTGGCCGATCCAGGCTCTGGGACTCGCTGCCGCATGGTTTTATTTTTATTGCTGTGTAGACAGAACCAGAGCTGGTTCATCTATCTCTGGGGGCCCCCTGCTGCTTTGTGTGGGGTGCAGACAGCTCCCCAAACTTCCCCTCTCCTCCCTACTCTGACGGGCTGGCCTCCTCTTCTCCTGCTCCTCTCACTATACTGGGGCAGGCCTTTCTGGTGGCCAGCACAGGCCTGTTGGCTGTTTCGTTGTTCAATAATGAAAACAAGATCACAGTAGCTTTTTAAAAATATTGAGTTTAAAAAAAGAAGCCAGACCCTGTATTTTAACAGGTAACCCCAGGTTTTTTCAGTTCAGTTTGGGTTCAGTTGCTAGGACAAAATTTTGATTCTGGTTTGAATAAAAATACCAGTTTGAACTGGTTCTGCTTCAACTCCGTCTGTCACCCACCCCTACTCTGGATTTCCTGTGCTTGGGTGCACGCACTGACTCGGGCACCCGTCTTGTTCCAGGAGGTGTTCAAAGAAAGGATCGGCTACTCCCACTTGTACGAAGTTCTGAAGAGCCAGAGCCAACCCACCGCCCGACTGCTTCAGGAGCTCCTGAACATGGTGAGGACCAAGCTCTGCTGCGGGGCGGCTCGTGCCTTTTCAAGGCCCTGCCCTGTGCGTCCCGTTCCCCAAGCGGGGTCATAGAGGCTGATGGTTGAGAGCCAGAGGCCCTGGGTTCAATCCCCGTTGCTTATGATTCACCCAAGGGTATTGCCACTGCAGCGCTGCTGGAGGGGGCCGGGCGCCATGTTAACGTGGGTCATAGCCCAGCTGTTTCACCACGGGGCCCAAGGTGAAGTAACAAAAGGCAGCTGTTCTCCTTCCTTACTGAACCTGGCCCTTTGGACGGCGTGTGTGCCTGGGAGCTGTTCTCTGACCCGGCTCAGGACAGTCCCAGGCTCTGGGCTGAAAGCTGTGGCTCCATTTGAGCTGCATTTCCAGCCCAGGTGGACATACCTGCGCTAGCTTTGATCAAGCTTGTGCTCTAAAAATAGAAGCCTAGAAGCCTGGTCATGGCGGGATGGGCTAGCTGCCTCCAGTACGGTTCCACCCGGGACCCTAGGTACGTACTTGGGCTGCTAGCCCGTCCTGCCACCCGCACTGCCACAGCCACGTTTCTGTTTTTAGCCCGCCAGCTGAATCAAAGCTCAAATGTGTCCAGCCACGCTGGAAACGACACCGCCAGTGGCAGAGCAGAAATGCTTACGGGGCACGGAGGCAGAGAGCGAAGCTTTTTACAAAGGCAGCTAAGACTAGTTATACCTGTTTTTTACAGATTGGACAGTTAAGAGACGTAGAGCTGCCCCAAAATCACACGGGCACATCCATGATGCTGGGAATAGACCCCATCTCCTGCCTCCTAGCCCTGTGCGTCTCCATGAGACAGTACTGCTCCCCACAGCATGAGCAAAGTGCAGGGTGTCAGGCGTAGCCCTCGGCTTTCCCTTCAGAGATCAGGCTCAAGGTTTCTCTGCCTTCCAAGGAAGATACCCAATTACTCTGGGCCCCGGAGGAGGGGGAGCTTGCAGACTGAGTTATTTCCCTTAATTAGCTTGTCAGTTTAAGGCAATTGGAGATGCAAAGGAAAGCAAGAAAGCCGTTGCTGAGGGAAGATGCCTTGACAGTGACAAGGCAGAGGGTTCTCATGTTAGAAATGCAAAAGGCTATTTCTCCAATGGCAAGATATTGGCTGTCTCTGCCGCAGTTCTGACGTCCAGGCGAGCGATACCATCATCTGCAGTGCTTGGCTGCCTCAAAAGCAGCTGCTTTGTCACACAGCAGGGTACAGACTAACTAAAACACCCCTGAGGTCCTATGGCACTGGGGGCTGGGGCGTGAGGGACGGTGGTAAATAGGATCAAAATCTGGGGGGAAAGGACAGCCATGGAGTTGTTGAGAGCTTTCCATTTACAAACCACAAGCGCAGCAGTAAAGAGGTTTGTACAGGCGCAGGTTTCAGGCTCAGGGCCCCAACACTTCACCCCCCAGCTGATAAATAAGTAGATATGGCTGACAAGCTAGCAAAGCCATTTCCACGTCTTCAGAAGGATTCCGGAGATGTCAGCCCCTCGGTCCTGTCATCTGAGATGTCGTTTCTAGGGGACGCTGATTCCTCTCTCACCCTCACATCCACAGATCCATCCTTACAGCTTGGCTCTGTATCAGATCTTCTTACTGACCTGGGGGGAGGGTGCAGATGAACTCTGGTCATTTCAGCTCCATTCCTTGGCACCCGGGCTGCGTGTTGCCTGTGCCAGAAGCCTTAATTGGCTGATAAAATATTTCCACAGTGGAGGGGGAGTGGAAATTTATCTCTAGTCAAATTCCCTCGACAGCGTAATGACAGCCCCTGGTCGGGTTGTCTGCAGAAACTGAACCTAGTCCGGAATCACGGCCCTCTAGTGCCCGTGCCTAACTTCCAGTGTCGTGGCAGCGGTAGCCAGTTCACAAACCTCCATCCATGGCCCAGAGGGGGGCAAACCGCCCTGAGAGCATCAGTTACGTGTTCCCCGTGGCTGGGGCAGCTCACATCCCCCGGGGGTCGCTGGGATTGGAAGGTGCCATTTCTACAGCTTGTGATGAATTAGGGCTGGTGAGAGCCTCTCACCCTGGCCTCAGAGCCTGGGGAAAACCCAGTTCTCAATAGAAGTCTCTGCTCTTCCCCCTTCGGTTGATACGCACAGACACAGACCCCCACCAGCCTTCATGTGACCTGCATGCTCGGCGGCTGCTCACGTGTGAGGCTCACGCTGAGCTGTGCGGCATCGTGCATAGATGTGGCATGTTCTCTGTGGGTTGGGACGCCCCGATATGCAGCAGGAGCCCAAGTGCCCTTGAAGCAGGAGGGCAGCAGGCGGGCACCAGCCCCACGGTGGCTGGCGGGGCCGTTGGGCGGAGGGACGTGACCGTGCGGCTCTTGTCTCGCCAGGCCGTGGAAGGTGACCACAGCGCCTTCCCCGTCCGGCTCATCCGTAATGAACAGCCACTCCTCATGCTCATCGCGTGGCTCCCGGAGCTGTCACGGGACCTGCAGGCGTTCCTCTCCAACTGGCTGAAGCGGATCTGCAACGCCTCCCTGCCGAGCCGCATGACGTGCGTCAAGGCAGGGATGGTCAGCTGCCTCCTGGACACCCTGCGCGCTGAGCTGGAGCTGGACCGGAAGTGCTCCGAAAACCTCATCTACCTTCTGCAGGCGCTGGGCAGCCTCTCCATCCGCCCGGGGGAGCTCCGCCAGCTGCTCACGCTGCTGTGGACTGAGCCCGGCAAGGGGTCCCACCCTTACACCACGCAGGTGATCCGGGCGCTCGCTGGCATGGCGAGGAAGGATCGGGCCGAAAGGGCGCTGCAGTACTTTGACCTGACCCCAAGCATGGCAGGAATTATGGTGCCGGCCATCCAGAAGTGGCCCGGGAATGGCTTCGCCTTCCACGCCTGGGTCTGTCTGAACGAAGAGCCCAAGGACGTGCTGGCTCTGGATACGAGGCTGAAGCGGAAACAGCTATACAGGTAAGGCCGTGCGTGGGAGGAGGGGGGTGGGGTACACCTTTTGGAAAGGGGAGATCCTGTGGGAGATCCCTGGATTTTGGAAACCAGCAAGCCAACAAAACGCAGGTTTGACCCTGCGGGCCGTCGCCTCGCCCTTGTGTTTGGCTAGTTCTAATTAGTCAGGCGACAGGGCTGTTCCTGGAGCATGCTTTTGTAGATACACTGTCTTCGCTTATCCTCGGATCTCACCTCACGTTTGCGTTGGCAAGTGGCGGCTGTTGCCGTTCAGGACAATGGCACCTGTATTTCCTCTCCAGAGACCCCTTGTAGGCTCCCAGCTCTTCAGCCGTCCCCGCTGTGGGTAGAGACCTGTGTCTCTCTCCATCCTGAGCAGGGTTTTTCTGGGCTGCACGGTTCCCTGCCTATGCTGCGATAGGCCTATTCTGTGACTGCCTGTGCTGTGAAGCCAGATGGCCTGAATGGACCAGCATCTGCGCTTTGCTTTCTTTTCGAAAGCTATGAACGCTGTATTGCCACCAGCTATTAGGTCCCCCTCGGCCCGTTCTAAGCGAGCACGTTTATTGTCCAGGTGTAAGCGTTGCAGAGAAAACATATGGAGCTAATAAGCTTGCCAGAGGTCACTCATCAGTCTCATAGGACCTTAGGAGCTCAAGTCTGTCCCAACCCTTCCCAGGAACGATGGGGAGCCCCCGGGGCAAAGTCCTGCCTGTTTGCTAGATCAGAAAGCAGGCCCAGAGTCCCTTTATATTCAGACTGTTTATCCAACAGTCCTTTCTTTGTCTGGTCTCTGGAGAATCTAGTTTCGTCCAGCACATGCAAACTTCCCCAAAAGGTGGTAACTCTTGGGGGTAGGGGGAGGAGGCTGCAACCTGGCTGATTTGCCTTTCCATTGCACAGAGGAGCTGCGGCAGCCTCCCCCCGCCAGAGTAGAACAACACAACCAAACATAACCATGCGTTTAAACCAATGGAGCCCGAAGAGACCGCATGGGGTTGCAATCTTTATCGCATCTCCCCCCTAAAGACGTTAATACAATAATACGTGCATTTAATATCGCAAGGGGTTCCCAGGGTACGTCAGGAAATCGCTGTGCTTGTCACCGCACTGAGAGTTCCCGTCACCCCGTGTGCATTCAGTCACTTCCGTCTATGTCAGCGATGCTGTTGAATTCCTGTGGCGCCCACGCAGCTCTGGGAGAGGGAGCTGGAGTCCAGTTTGACTCAGACATTAGCAGAATGCTGAGCGAGGGGAAGGATGGTCCAATGGTTAGGGTGCTAGGTAGGGACTCATTGTGAGGTGCTCTCAAGCTACTGACAGAGGCCAGATAAATACTTAGAGCATCATTGGTAGCTAAGTTGCCGCTCTGCTCCATTAAATCCAGGCAGCCCTAGGGTGGAGTGTGCAACTTTGGGCAGAATCTGAAGTGTTGCAGATCTAATTTGGAGGACTGATCCCTTACTATTACCGGTGATGGTGCATGGGATGGGAAGAACCCAGCTTGACTCCAAGCCCAGGAGGAAGTAAAACCACCGTTTGGCGTAGAAACAGATTTCCCCTGGGGTACTCGTCAGCTTTTTGCAAAGGAAGCTCGATTGGTCCCTAGCACCCAGCGAGTCCTGGTCGCTCCCCTGCATCCAGTGTGGGGAGAGCTCTCTTCTTTAACTAGGAATGTTCAGTCCCCCTTAAATCCCATTCTGAATACAACATGTAGGCCTCCTAGCGGGGAATGTTAAGAACCCCATGTGACATCTCTCCCTTGCGTTCTTCCATTTCACTGCCTGTTCTGTATCCTGTTAATCTTTGCTTTACAATGAGCTTGGCGTCTGGTCCCGATCCTTCCTGTCTGTCTATCGTTTTTCATCCATGAGTGATTCGCTTGACACTCCCCCCCGACCCCAACCCAAGCTGTCTGCAGAAATTCTCACTGCTGGTGTGACTGTCCGGCTCCAAGTTTTTACCTCCAGTACAGCGTTTGTTCACACGCCCCCTCAAGTGTTCCCTTCCCTGATCTCCGGTGCCTTGGGTTGGCTCCAAACACCCAAGTCACCAGTCTCCCCCCATCCCCTTGTGACTTCCCCCTCCAGCTTTTTCACAGCCAGCGGCACAGGCTTCGAGGCATTCTTCACGGCCGACGGGGTGCTGGTGGTGGCAGTGTGCACCAAGAAGGAGTATATGACGGTGGCACTCCCAGAGTTCCCCTTCAAAGACTCTGCATGGGTGAGTGAGGCCCCTTTATGCTGGGATGGGGCCACCGGCTTTCCATTCCAGCTAACCCAGGCTGTCCTGAGGTGGTCCCTTGCTCTGCACTTACAGCCATGGGTTTCCTCTGAGCCCTTTCGTCATGGGGAGGGGGGAGCCAAAATTGAGGCCCACGCTTTCAAACGTGAATGCAGCACCTGATGAGAAGAAAACGCAGAAACAGGAATGTGCCACTTAGATTGTCGTAGCCCGGGGTCATTTTAGCCTATCCCTCTGGCAGTAGATCAGAGTTGGTTTCCCCTCTGTGAAAGGAGATAAGGTCAGAGACCTTGCTGAAGGTCACACGGGGGGAGATTTATAACGGGGTTCAAAAAAGAACGGGAGAAATACATGGAGGATAGGTCCACCAACAGCTGTTTGCAAAGCTGTCAGGGATGCAACGCCATACGCGGGATGACCTTAAACCTCTGCTGGCCAGAAGCTGTGAGGGGCAGGCAGGGGTGGGTCTCTCCAAAATTGCCCTGTTCTGCACACTCTCCATGAAGCTCTGGTACTGGCCACTGTGGAGACAGGACGCTGGACTAGTCGGACCATTGGTTGGACTCAGCGTGGCCCGTGTTGTGTTCTTAAGCTCTCCTGACTCCCTGGCCTTCACCGAAGTCGCCCTGAAGTGTAGCCACCTCCTAGCAAACATCTGTCTGGAATAAACTCGCTGCGATGTCAGGTCTGCCTTGAAAACAAGCAGCTGGCTGTTAAGTTCAGCGTGCTGCGGAGTGACCACTGCGTGTGGCGTTCTCACGCTGGGAGCGCCTCTCTCGCAGGATCTCCCCAGCTGCTCTGGGTGGAGCCAGACCAGCGCTTGTGTGGGAAGCCTTTGGAGACCCCCTAGTGCTTGAGCCAGGCATGGGGGGTCAGTAGGGGGCATAGCTGAGGCAGTGGCGTGGCCTGGCGCTGGCTCGGTGCTGCTGAGCTGACAGCAGCCGGCACTGATCCGATTGCGCCTCTCCCAAGTGTTTAACTGCCCGGGATCTGGCTGGCAATCCGGACTCTCCTGCCTTGCTGCGTTCCCCTGGCCGTTTCAGTGGGATACGGTGCGTTTCGCTCCCGCCCTGCGGTGCTGGGGAGCATTTCAGTGTGTTGCTTTCGCGGCGGGCGCGCCCCATCCAGAGAAGGGTGCCTGTGCTCCCACCACAGCCTGGAGAAGCTGAACCTCTGTTTGTCTGAAACCCATGGTTACCTGGGCTCATCGTGGGGCCTGCGCTGCCTCCGGCCCAAGGAGGAGATGGCTGGCTAAGTGGGGACATCTGGCCGCAGACTCCTGGATGGAGTAGAGTCCAGGAGGAGAGGGCCGGGGGGGGCTGAGCATCTGGCGTTTGGAAGGGGGAATGAGTGTTGTGGAGACAGGCCGTTGGGATGGGGCTGTGTGTCGCTGGAGAAGGAGCCACGTGCGGGGGAGGCAGGGTCGAAGCTGTGGCTTCACCATTGGCGGGCACTGACTGTCCCTGCCTCGCTCTCGCCCCCAGCACTGCATCGACATCGTCCACGTGACCGGCCGACGACCCTTTGGCCAGAACCTGGTGAACATCTACACGGATGGGCAGCTGCGGCAGGTGGCCCAGCTGCGCTTTCCTTCCCTCAGCGAGGTAACGTTGGGGGAGCGCTGGGGTACTGCTGCCTTGTTCCCATCCAACCCCTCACTGCTTTCCTGGACCGGGCCCCTGTCTTCCTGCATGACCCAGACTGATCCTGCTTTGTCCTACCACCCCCCAGCTTTCCATGACTGACTCTGGGAGCACTGGACAGCCTGCGCGAGCGATGGCTGCGTGGCTCAGACCTTCCTCTAATGTGCCCTTCTCCTCCCGGCTCCTGGCTCTGGATCACGGCGCACTGGACGCATGCCAGTGAGCCAAGCTTCCACCCGCCCCTGGGTTAGGCAAGTGTCCTGGGCTCCGTTCCCCAGAGGGCGGGGAATGAAACCCAGATAAGGTCGCGTGAACGCTGTTGCAGATCGAAATCTCTGGCTTCCCAGTCCCACCTAGGTGCCAACCCCAACTGTGCTCCATGGGTCTCCTCCCTCTTCTTAACGGGCTCTGTAGCACGTCTGGGAGCTGGCAGGCTGCAAGCCATTCCCTACGGAGGGTTTTGGAGACCATGATAAGAGGCCATACAAGTACCTAGGCAGACTCGTCCATTGCCTAGATTTTTGTCTATTACCAGCTTTCTTCCTGATGACCTTTTAGCCCCTCAGAAGAAGCAGCCGAGGAAGGAGATACCTCTGCAGTCATAGCAACACTGGGGCGAGTGCTCTTGATGAGTGCTCTTTCCGATAAGTGGCTAACACACCATACTAGGGAAACAATGAACTTTCAGCAGCAGGCCCAGGAGAGAGCTTAGTGGATGCTGAGATGTGCACAAATCTCAGGAGCTTGGCTATCTGGGGCGAGGCTGATATGCAAATCTACCTGATAACGGTCAGATCTGAGCTCTCCTTTCTTTCCTAACTGTAGTGTACTGGGGTGAAAACCAGGCCCCGTTGAAGTCAATGGCAAAACTCCCCTTGACTTTAATGGGGCCAGGGTTTTACCCATCTCTGGCCCTTACCCCACACCACGAAGCATGAGAAGAACATGCAGCTCGTGGGAGACAGGAGCTGTGTTCTGACACCTGGGGTTTGCAAGGCCAAGGAAGATTACGTGAGCGCAATTCAGCAAAGCACCCTTGCTTAGGAGAGCGCTCTGAAGCGCAGGCTTGTTGAGTACGCGAACATTGAATACGTGCTGTGATGAGCTGAGACCTGACTGAGCAGTTTTATCCCCATCAGACTCAAGGGGGGGGTGAAAGAAAGATCCAGGAGTGGTTGGGGGTGGGTGTCTGACACAGGTCCGATCTGAAGACCTGAACTTTGAGAGTCTATAGGTGAGAGCAGTGGGGGGAATGCCTTGACTGCAGCGATACGGGAATACGGAGTCCTGCCTCCGCTAGGGGGAGAGCGACCCCGCCTGGTAGAGGTTGGGAAAACATGCATCCAGAGACCAGTCCCCTCTGATGCTCTCTTAAATGCTAGTGCTGCATGACTGTTCATCAGTTGCTCAACCCGTGCTGGCTTCCTCTTGCAGTGGAAGCACCAGACGGTCTCTGCTGCGCAGCTCTTCTCGCCAGTCCATTGTCCGTAGTGATCTGAGCGCTGGCGTGACAGCCGCAGAGACGGGAGCCCTCTGTGCATCCTACAGACGCACCACAGGTGTCAGCCACACTGCCTCCCATGGCCAATGGGCCTCGACTCCCTGACGCACAAACAGGGATTGAACTGGACCGGGCCAGCAACCCAGCCCTTTTTAATCTTAATCTGGGCTTTTGCTCGGTGTGGGTGAGATGGTGTTGAGCCCTCTTGGCTGTGGAGGGGGGATGACCCAGGCCCTTCGTTAATCGTTAACCGAGTGCAAACAACGGGGTCTGCAGAGAGCCTGGAGCATTGGTTCAGGACAGCAGGGGCTAGCCCCTTCCTCTCCGTGCCGGGGCGTTGCCTCGGTTGCTGGTGATTGTAAACAGTCCAAGCCCAGTCAGCAGTGTATGGGTGCTGTCCCCGAGCCCAGCCCCTGGCCACTGACCCTGCTCTGGGCACAGCCCTTTAGGAGAAGGGGTTCGGGCTGGGGCAAGGGGCTGATCAGCCCCAGCTGTGGACGGGTCCGTGAGGAGGAGAGCGATGGGGAGCAGGTTGGCTCCCCTGGCTGGCCCTGGCGCAGGGGAAGTGTTGGGGAATAATAAAGGGGACCCTGGAGGGGAAGGGCCCGGCCCCAACGCAGAGTGTGAGGTTGCTCTTCCTTGGGCACCCGCCCCTCCCTTCCCCGTGCCAGCGGGGGGCAAGAGGGGAACGCAGCCCAGCTGGGTTTAGGTAGAATTTGTGCCTTCCTGGGTAACCAGCACTATTCGGGGCACACGCAGGATGTCGCCAGTGCAATTAACAGGAGCCCACAGCTCAATTTCACCAGGCGCACGTCCTCGCGTCGAATGCAGCGCTGGTGACTCGACAGCCGTGCCAGGCTGTGGGCGCGAAGGGTTGGGCCCACTGCTCGCCACAGGGGCCCTTTTCCTCTGCACTCAGCAAGTTCCTGTGGACCGGCCCCGGGAGCTGTCTGTGACCTCCAGGGCGCGGGGCAGACAGCCCGATTTCTGGAGTAGAGCAGGCTACAGCCAGGCTGCTGGGGCAAACCAGGGAGGCTCTGGGCAGCTAAAGTACGAGCCAGGCGCTGACCCGGAGAGGGTCCTTGTAGGTGCAGGACAGTGGGGTTCAGTCTGAGCGTAGGGGTCCCTGCCCATGGAGCAGCCAGCAGGGCCGGGGCCTAAAACAGCCAGCATGTATGAGAAGAAGAAATGCTGCCTGCACCCAGGGTTCTCCCCAGCACATTGTCTAGGTCCCTGGAAACTAGAGCAAGTAAAAACACAACCGTGGAGCTACCAGTCGGGAACCAGACATTGGCCCCAGGAAGCTGGATTGGGTGGGTCCTACAGTAATGGGTCTCTTTCATCTCAACTGCCCAGGGTGCTGGTCTCGAGCCATAACATTAGGAGGCACCTTTCTGTCCTAGACCAGCGCATCAGGACCCCTCCCCATTCAGTGCTGCAAGGCTGCCCAGGCAGTCCGGCTCGATCGTGACCCCTCGTTATTCAGGGGAGACGCTTGAATCTCGTTTCCCATCGGGTGCTGCCTGATGTGGTTGTTCCAGCGGGGTCCTGGTGCAGGAAGATGGCTCAATAAAGGTGGCCTCCACAGAGGCCAGCAGCCACCTGCCAATCGTGTCTGGGGACTATAGCACTTACTGTGGTCGCACTGAGAGTGCCTCACCGAGGCCAGGGCTCTGTTGCGCTAGGTGCTGTATAAACTGACCTAACAGACAGGCCTTGAGCTTTCAGCCTAGGTACAAGACAAAGGAGATGGGGAGGTGGAGGAGCTGCATTGCCCTCCTCACCGTCGATGCAATTGTCCCATCTCTCTCTCTCTTCAGTCGTTCACCTCGTGTTGCATCGGCTCCGCTGGCCACCGAACGACGATCACCTCCACAAGCAACCTCTCGCCTTCCCACGCGCCAGACCTGGCCTTCCCCCCCCACCCCTCCCTCTGCCGCTCTCAATCCTTCCCTGCCTCATTGCCCCCACATGCCTGGACCCCCGGGATTGCTCAGCCCCCCAGGGAAGGCCAGGTGTCTACGATGGTGGCAGGAAGCCAGGACAGGGAGTGGGGGACACCTACGTCCCTTGAGGGGCACCTGGGGTCGGTATCCATTTTCTACGAAGCCCTGCAGCAAGCCCAGGTCAAAGTTCTTTTCACCTCAGGTAGGTTCTGGATCTCAAAGCGAGAATCTCCCCCTCCTCGCCCAGGGCATCGCTCGGACGCACGGTATCCCACGTGGGGCAGCCTGGTTAGGAGGCTGTTCTGTCGCAAGGGATTTCCTGTGGGGAAGGGGAAGAAGGGCAGCGAGGATCTCTCGGGGGCCCTGACCATGCAGAGGTCAGAGTAGCGCTAGCTGTCTGACACGGTCGCTGCTAGCCGGGTTCCGGCCCTGCGTCCCGGCGGGGAGGGAGAACAGCAGCAGACAAGCCACCGTTGGGGTCTGGAGCATGCCGACAAATTTGTGGGAGCTGGCCCCCGCCCCCAGCGGCATGGCTGGGGATCACAGCGCATACGCCCCTGGGGCACAGGTGGTCCGATCTGGGCAGTGATTCCGGGGTCCTGACAACGTGGTCTGTGCCACAGGGCCGAACGGTGTGTGCGATTGCATGGGTCCCGCCGTGGGATAGATTTCCTTGGCCTGGATGGGGCCCTACCCCCGCCCCGCCCCACCGATTGCTCCGGTCCCTGGGTTTGGGAGGGTGCCAGGCACTCATTAGAGGCCGCCCTGCCAGGAAAGGCGGCAGGCCTGGCTCCAGCACGGCGGGAGTGTGCGGCGCCGCTTCCTCTGCGCCTTGTGGCGTGGCTGGAGATGCTGATCTGTGCGAGGGGGCTGAACAAGAGGTGATGGGGGATGCCTGGTCAGCACGAGTGGGGCGGGGGTGAGAGGTGGGAAACCGCCTGTGTCCTGTTATGTGGGGGGAGCGGAGCTGCCGAATGGTGTTTGCATGGTGGGAAAGGGCGGGCGGGGGGGCGCTCAAGAATGAGTCGGGGTCTTTTCAACCCTTGGCCGGAGGGGGTGGCTCCAGAGCCAGGAGACGGGTCCAGCTCTGCCATCCAAGCATCACTGGCGTGTGGGTCAAGTGCGGGTCGTTCTCGCATGGGCTGCGGGACCAGGGGGAGCCGTGCTGGCCTCTGCACTCGTTAGCCCGACAGCAGGGTGTGAGCCCGTCCCCTCGCTGACCCCACTCGCCGTTCCCTCCCTCCCCACAGGACCGAACGCCACGTCACCACTCAAGCCAGAAGGCGACTTCCTGGAGCTCCGCAGCAAACTGCTACTCTACTACACGCCCCAGGTGAGGCGAGACACTCCTGAGGCTCCTCTCTGCCGTGCCCCTCTGCCACGGGCTCTCGAGGGATTGGCGCGGCCAGTGCTGCTGGGGACGAGTGTAGAGAGTCTGTACTGTGTTCATACAGGCTGTGTTGGGTCCCAAGTGCGCTGCACTGAGTGGGGCGCGCTGGCTGGCCAGCTCTGCGGAGGGAGAGCAGAAAGGGAACACGGACAAGGGGCTTGCGGAGGGGAGGGGTATATCCGTCGGAATTGCTGGCCGGGGGTGACCAGTCCCGCATGGAATTACCAGTCACCCGGGCTGGCCTGTCCTGCAGTGCTTGCTTTAAACAGCTCTGGGACCTTCGAAGCTAGGGGAGGGCAGATTCTCCCGCTGCAGTCATGGCAGTAAAGGATTGTCACTGGGGAAATGGCCAGAGCAGCTGAGATGTGGCCTCGCCCCAAGCACCTGCTCTGCCGGTGGTTCAGAAGAGCCCTGCCCACGGGAGGCCGCTGGGAACTGGGCAACATCAGCCATTCTGGGACTAGATCCTTCCACCCCCGGTGCATGTAGAGGGCAGGGTTATGTCACATGCCACCAACCAGCAAAGTACCTGCCTTTCTGGGCTGCACGTTTGGCACAAACCACTCAAGCACCGTCTGAGGCTGCTGTTCGTAACACGTGCCTTCCTGTGGGAGCGAAGGCCGGGGCGGTTGAGCTGTTCTCTGTGCTGAAGCTCTTGGATCGTCATCCAATGGGTCACACCCACTAGGTTTCGCGGCAGAGGATGGGGCTTAGTTTAGATTTTCATCTCCTGTCAGGGTGGGGTGGTGAATCCCACGGGGCCAGGGTGATTGGTTCTGCTGTGTGGCGGGACCTGGCTTTTACTGTCCCTCTGGGTGGGCGAAGCAGAGTTTGTGCTGCTCATGATAGTTGCACCACGCTCCAGAGGGAAGACACACACAAGCAGGAGTCCCCTCCCCAAAGCTGAGCACATGGCCTGCTCCCGAACTGTCTCGGGAAACAGACACCAGGCCTGGACTATCAGTCCGACTCTCCCCAGAGCCGTGCTTTGACCAGCTGGGAAACCTCTCCTTTAGCTAGATCTCTGTGGCAGCCACTGTGACTCCTGAAAATGATCACACAGGCAGACGGGGGGCCCTGCCCTGATCTCTGCAGTGTGCTTTGTGGATTCATGCCATGGCTTGAGTAGGTGGGTTTTCCCATGGGCTTTGATGTCCATGTGCTCAGTGTTACAGCCCCTGCCTTGAGAAGCTTACACTCGAAACAGACAAGAGGGCGCTGTTATCCCCATTTTAAACAGGCTTGGAGCGATCAAATGACTCGCCCAGGATCATGCCGGACGTTTGTGGCAGAGCTGAGGTTTCTAGCATCCCATCCCACGCCCCCACAGCCACCCTTCCCATCATGTCACCTCATGTCTGCCTGTCTAGGGCGACGGCTTATGCTGGACAGGGAGTGTGTGTTTTTGAACCCGTTGTTCCCTTGCTCTGTTGTAGGCTTGTAAAAATAACATCTGCCTGGACCTTTCTCCAAACCATTTTTTTGACGGGAGACTGACAGGACACAAAGTGGTGAACTGGGATGTCAAGGTACGGTTCTGCCTCTCCCTCTCCCCCAGCTCTTGGAGTTGGTGGGTACTGGGGCAATGAGATTTGGATTCAGGGGGAAATGACTTCTCAGCTACCCGAGACCACCCGGAACCGGTGCTTTCAAGAGCGCTAACTGGGGTCGATGCATTGTCACGTTGTCAGACTGTCGCATGGGTTAGATCACCCAGTTCATTTTCCCTACAGGATGCTTAAGTGTGTGGGTATTGTCTGCTGTGAGATCTCCTGCACTAAGGCGTAAGAGACCATTCCAGTCTAATGTATTTCACTGCCAGGGAGATTTTCCTGACATTTATCTTATATCTTGCTTTTTTTAATCCCGTCCCATTCACTCCTGTCTTATCTCCCTGCATTCCCCATAGGTAATACTCTTTGCCGCTCCCGGTACAAATAGCCATAGGGTTCCCATTGCCCCATTACTCCACTTACATTGAGCTTGACTGAGCAATAACTATTTAGTTCTTTTACCCCATCACCCCTTCAGCTCCCAGGTCGTTTTCCTTGCTCTTCTCTAAACCCTCTACAAAGATACTGGGGAAACGCTTGAGCCCCCGTCTCTGGATGGCACAAAACTGCTGGTGAATGGCAGCTCTAAGTGCCCACGACAACGGCACGTTACACAACAGCCTGGCCACGGTCTGGCCATTGTGGCTGTTGTAATACCGCTCTAGGACAGCAATCAGCCAGCTGCTCCTGACGGCTTTTTGAGATCGATTGCCTGGCGGTTGCAGAGATCATCCTTTTATTTGCTTTGAGGACACTGGTGCTAACAGAAGCTTTCAGTGCTCTAGACCGTTTCGATGCAGTGGACCTGTTTCTCCTCTCACTCCTCTGCTAAGGAGTAGCCGCACTGAAGTCGATACAGTTAAACTGGTGTTAGTGATGAGGATTCAGGGGCAGCGGCTGAGACAGAGACAAACGGGCCAGTTTTTGCACTGCTAAACCGTTGTTCCCGCTGAGGACGTTTCCCTGGCTGCCTGTTGGGGAAGTGGCTGTGGGAAGCTGCGGCAGGCTGTCTGGCTGACTCCTAGAGGCAGTCCCCTGGCCTGAGCAGGCGTGTTCTTGTAGGGTCTCTCTGGCTGGTCACTGGCTGGAGTCTGGCATGCACCGTTACTTACCCAAGCGCTCCCCGGGCGGGCAGAGCGTGGCCTGGCGAGGATGCTCGGGGTAGCGAACAGAGCCCTGTCTCTCTCCTCCCACAGGACGTGGTGAACTGTGTTGGCGGGATGGGGGTGCTCCTCCCGCTGCTGGACCAAGTGGCAGCCGAGGGAAAAGAATCCGAGGACAACCAGGAAACCCACGACCTGGTCGGGCCGGAGCTGACGTCCTCACAGAATCGCCAGGGGCTGCTCATCCCCCTAGACAAGTCGTCAGGTGGGTACAACGTTGGCACAGCTATTGCCAGTAACGCTTGGGGGCGGCTCTTCCATGTACTGGCAGAGCCCTGAGCTTCATCTGGGCTTGGGCAGCCAGCCCCCACTTGGCCTCCTGGGCAATAAGATCTGTTCCCAGCTGGCTGACCCTTCCTATCCCCTCCTGCAGAGGGCAGAGTGGAGAGAAACGGGGTGGCTGCGTTTCTGCTACTGGTCAAGAACTTTATCCAGCATCACCCTGTGAACCAGGAGAGCTTGGCGCGGTGTCATGGGCCGGCAATCATTGGAGCCCTGCTGCAGAAGGTAAGAGATGTCCAGGGCCAAAGTCGTTCGTCCCCTAGAGCAGCTAAACAAGGCAGTGCCTGGCACCTGGTGCGTTTCAGCCAGCAAACGGCGCGTGTCTGCAGAGGAGACCTTTGGAGCAGAGAATGCACCTTACAGCCACGCAGTGCTGGCTGCAGCCCAGCGGGAGTGAGTTCTGATGGGCGACCTCGGTCCCACTCCTCTCAATGGGGTGTGGACTCTGATGCGCACTGATGGCTTAATTGGAGAGGTGCTGGCGAAACGGAGTGTATTTTATCCACGGATGTTGTGGGAACACCCACACGTGCACCCTTCTGGGCCAAGAGTTTATTCTCGCCCTCCCTCTCATCACCCGAAATGGGAAGTCCTCGGCTACCTTGGAGCCGTCCCTCTTGCTTTAGGAAAGCATCTGCCAGGCTTCTGTTGTGAGATTTCTAATGCAGGTTCATTTTCTTTGGGTCGCATGACGCCTATGACCCAGAATGCCCTGTGATGGCTGGATGGAAATGGTGCAGCTCTTTGCTTTCCACTTGTCAGGTCTCCAGCCTGATGATGGACATGAACGTGCTGATGGCGTCTCGGATGCTGATGGAGCAGGTGGCTGCCGAGGGACACAGCTTCCTGCTGCACCTCCTATACCAGTACCTGCTCTTCGACTTCCGCCTCTGGAGCAAAAGCGACTTCGCCGTCCGGCTAAGTAAGCATCGCCTGAGGTGGCGAGCGCGGCTGGGGGTCTGCCTGCTTCCCACGGGAGCACACCCTCTGGCCGCTCATCACTTCATGGGTCAGGTTCATCTACCTCTTGGCAAGGGTTCATTTGGCCAAGATTTTGCTCTGCGTCCCGGCCATGTTTGCCCAATATGTGTACTGAATTAATCTTCCGGCTCTGTCTGCTCCCTCTCCCTCCTTTCCCCAACACCTGCAGGTCACATTCAGTATTTATCCAACACCATCAAGGACCACAAGCAGCGGATCCGCAAGAAATACGGGGTCCAGTACATCCTGGACTCCATTCGGACCTATTACGGGTGAGTTAACAGCTGGCTCAGCTTCCAGCTTGTTGATCCTGGCGAGGGGGGTGAGCTGCTTTAACCTGTCAATGACTGAGAAGAGGGCCTGTCTGGGGGCAGCACACGGGGAAGCTGACCATCTCCTTGGCTTTGGCAGACTGAGAAGATGTTCTCATCAGCCTGCTTTGCCCAGGGCTGACCAGTTTCGTTTTCCCTCATCCAATGGGCTTCCCCAAGCCTGTGGCAGCGTACTGGGGAGACGCAGGCAGTTCTGTGGGTGCTTCTCCAGGCTTGAGTAGAACAGACTTCCCAGTGAGGATGTTTGCCCAGCTCCTGCCAGAGCTGCTCCTGCTTTCAAAGTCCCCCTGGGTGCTGCGTGCAGCAGTGAAATTCTCACTCGGTTCACCTGGGTGGCTCTGGATTCCTGCAGCCTGAGTTACTGTCTCTCGCCCACCGGTAGGCAGCTCCGGGACCCAGAATCGTGGCCAACTCCCTCAGCAAGCGGGGCTGGAGCCCTGTAGGGGATCGGAGTATAAGGCAAAGCCCGGGGAAGCGGCTGAATGCCGGTTCTCCCTCCTTTCCTTGTCCGGTCTGTGTCCTAGGTGCTGCGTGTGCACTTGGTGTAAAGTCCTGTCCCCCTTCTCCTCTCTCAGGGCTCATAAGGAGATGCCGATTGCCACGGATGACGTAAAGACCGTGCAGATGTCCCTGTTCAGCCTGGTGAAGGACTTCCTCTGCAGAAGCTTCTCTGCTGACGAGATGCAAAGCGCTCTGAACTACATGGCTGGGGTGCACGATGAACACCAGGTGCGGCGGGGCACCAGTAGCGGGGAGAGTCTCGTGTTAAGGGGCTGAATTGGAGCGCGGGAGTCCTACATTGCCTGGCTGACCCCCGGAATGACTGCCAGGATGCTGAGTTTCTCTGGGCCTCAGTTTCCCCTCTTTGAAAGGGGGGGAGCAATCTGTCCTTCCTCCTGCTAGTCAGATTGCAAGCTCTCTTGGGCAGAGACTTCCCTGCTGTGGGTTTGTGCAGCACCTAGCACCACGGGGCTGGCTGGAGCCCATCGGTGCTACTATTAGAGAAGTAAGGGAGGCGGCTGGGGAGGTGTGATGAACAGTGGCCATGGCCTTGCCTTGAGGAATAACCATTCAGGACCAAGTCAACCGTGGCTGGAATCAGCAGCGTATTTTCACTTGGGGCACCCAGTTCCAGCCCTGCATCCTGGGGTCTGGGACCCAGGCCATGCCCTTAGTGACATCCCTTATCTGGTACTGGGGCTGCCGAGGTGTGAGCCACGCCAGGCCCAACTTGCTCGCCCAGGTAAATAGACGGGAACCATGAGTGAAGGGCAATTGCTGTCTGGGTTGTGGGGTTGCTGTTGTCAGGGGGGCGATGGCCAGCAGGGCCATCTCCAGTCAGGATGACGGGCTCATTGCATCTGTGGCGACTGCAGGTGTGCGGGGTGCTGGAGGTGATCCACAGCTTGCTGAAGGATTCACCCTCCCAGGAACAGCTTTACACCTTCCTCTTCGAGTCCGGCAACGTGGAAGTCCTGCTCTCGCTGCTCGTCCAGAGAAAGTTCTCGGACGAAGTGCGGGAGAGAGTCTTCAAGGTGAGATACAAGGCCTCCCACCCACCCCATCCTGGAGCCGTGTATTGTCAGAGTCCTCCCGGTGCCCCAAAGCCTCACCCCTGATGCTGGTGTTCTCCGACCCGCAGGTCCTGTACAAGATGCTGAAATACGAGAAGGTGCACGAGCGGAGCAAGCAACGCCTAAAGCTAAAGGACATTGGCTATCAGGGGCTCGTCTCGTATCTGACCGACATCCCTGTGTCCATGCTGCTTTTCCGGTGCCTCCTGGAGCAAGTCCTCGGCTCAGGTACGGCAAGGCCGCGGCCCTGTGGCGCTAGCCGGGCAGGCGAGAGCGAAGTGGCTTAGAGGGCGTGTTGTTAAAGACAGAGGGAAGGCCCACAATTGGGGGCTGAGTTTGGAGTGCCCCAGTTTCGGGGGGGTATCGAGCCAGGGGATGCCCCAAACGTTTTGAATCTGGGATCCCCTGCTGAGCCCCCCCAAAGTGTGTGCGCGCGTGCGCAGGAGGTCTGGGTTTGGGCCCATCGCCGCAGGTCGGGTGGGCGTGGAGCTGGCCATCTGTGCGGAAGACAGGCTGCACTGTAGCTCGGGAAGGGTCTTTTAGGTGAGTGCGCTGTAGGTCTGCGGCCCATGCCGGCTCTCGCGTCTCTCCCCCCAGACTCTCCCAGCTACAAGGACCTGATGGCCGTGGTGTACCTGTCGCACCGGGCGGAGCTGGCGGTCAGGCTGGATACCTGCCGGAAGGTGAGCAGAGCCTGTGCATGGTGCAGAGCCCTCTGGGTGCCTGGAGGCGGCAGGGAACTTCTTGTGGCCCAGCCGCGGCTCCGGCAGGAGACGAATCCATGTCACTCCCTTCATGTGCAGCCCCAGATGGGCTCAAACCCAGGTCTAGAGCATTAGCCCATCAGGGCCCCCACGCCTCCCTAGTCAGCTGCGTCCGTATGAGCCGTCTCTTTACATGCCCCCTGCGCGCCGTGTTGGCAGTCGCTGGAAGCGGTTACCCTCTGAAGACAGCTAATGGTCTTGGTGCAGATCCTAGGGAGCTGCCGTCTGTCGCTAGGCCGCTGCCCCGTCTGACGCTGATTGGCCCTGCGGCAGATGCGCCGGCTGGCTGAGCCCCCATCTTGCCCTCTTGGCCGTGAGCGGAGCCTGCTTTCCTTTGCTGCCCTTGTTCCAGAGACAGATGGATGCCATCAGTCTCCAGGGCTAAATCCCATCCCCTGTGGGTCTCAGCCAGGCGGATCATGGCCCTAGCTTTCTCCCATGGCACGGTCCTGGGCCTGTCCTCAGTGGAGGGGCAGGCTTAGCTCCCTCTCTCCAGTTTCATCCCAAGAGGGAAGGACGGGGAGAGGAGCTGATGAGCCGGAGCCATGTGGGGCAGGAAGCCAGGCGAGACCCTTGGAGGCAGCCGGTGTCACGGGTGTGGCAGGAGCAGGCCATGGTGGGCTGGCCAAAGGAGCCATGGAGCCGACTGAGATCTGGCTCCATGCGATCGAAAGTTTTCAGCCCTCCCTTAATGTCGACGTTCTCAGCCTGCTGCTGCGGGAGGGTGCAGGAGCCGAGGGGCAGAACGTGTCCCCACAGTGACCCTGGTTCTCTGCTGGACAGGTGTCAGCGGCTCGCCAGATCTGGGGCTGGGAGGGGATTCATCCCCCATGAGATGAGCACAATGACAGGGCCCATGGGTATCTGACCAGTGATGATGGGGCTGTATCAGGACCTAGTAATGTGCATGTCCCCCACCCTGGTGCTTGGCTCGAGGACTGCGTGCTCAATGCAGCCAGTTGAAGCCTGGCTGGTGGAGCGAGGCCAGTGGAGAGCCTGGTGGCTGTGGATGCGGGGCCCTGATTTCTGGGCGGAGGAGCAGCAGGTGGGACCCCTCTCCAATAAGGGTTTCCCCTGCCTCGCACGGCTGCTGGGTTGAGAGGCGCAGGAAGCAGCAGGGAGGCAGAGAGCATCCTTTGTTAATCCAGCCTGGTGCCAGCCTTCGGGTTGGGCGCTGAGTTGAACCCTCATTTGCAAGTAGATTACGCAGCTGATGGTCCTGGTGACAGTGATGAGCTCCTCCCCCTCTGGCAGGCCCGGCGAGTGGGAATGTCCCCGCCCGGCCCTGCGGGGTGCAGCTGGGGGCCAGTCTGTAACGCTCCCTGTTCTCTCCTCTCCCCGCGGGCAGCTCTTCCACCTGATCTACTCCCAGCACGACATGGTGAGGCAGCTGGCGAAGCTGGCTGGCTGGCAGGACACCCTCACCAAGCTCTACGTCAAGGAGTCCTACGAGTCCCGCCAGCACAGCCTGAGTGGCTCTGCCAACGGGGGCTGCCTGAAGCTCTCGGAGCCCTCGGGAAAGGAGTCGGGCACGGAGGCCGGGAAGGAGCAGCTGGACAGCGCCAACCCCGCCTCGGCAGACCTTCAGGACCTGGACGTCTTCCTGCCGCTGGGGTTCGAGGCCTCCGACCACGAGCTATCCGAGGGCTTCTCCGACCACTCGGTCTCCCCAACCAGTGGCTCCAAGCCCTTCCGCTCCTATAACTTCAAGTCCTTTGACTCTTTGGACCGCACCAGTCACTCCTCCTCCAACACCATCGACATTCCCGGCCAGGGGGAGGCCCCCCCGAGCAACGGCCTCCAGTTTGATGGGGTCTATCACCCGCTCTCACCCTTCTGCATGTCGCCCTTTGACCTCTGCCTCGACCTGAGCAGCACCGGCTCTCCCACCCCGGTGGAGAGCGGCAACCAGACGCCTGTGAGCCTGCCGGGGACCCCGTCTCCCCTGGAGTATTTCAAGCCTTTCCCGGGCGTGCGGGCTCGGAAAAGCTCCAGCCTCTCCAACGTTCTGGATGAAAGCAGCTACCAGGAGACGCTGCCCAGCGACGACGTCTCCAATACCAGTAACCCCCAGGTAAGTAGCCCCCAAGAGCCAGCAAAGGAAACTTCTTTCCTCTCCGGCCTCTGGTGAGAGCAACTGGAGGGGGGCTGGTCTCTGCAGTGGGAAGGCTTGGCGTCTCTCCCAGGTGTGGTGTCATCCCTTTGCAGCTAGCAACAGGCTTGTGCCCTCTGTCAGTTGGCATGACGAGGTCCCAGACGTCCCGCTCCAGGTCCCACCCCCGTCGTGTCTGAGCAGGGCGGCTGTCTCTCCCCCAGGGTGCCCTGCATCTGCCGTCTCCTCTAGGAGAAAGGGGGCTGGCCGGGCCAAGCTGGACCCGCTGCTCAGCTCAGCGTGTGTTTTGCTTTCCCCCGTCCCAGCAAACGCCGGAGGAGGAGCTGTGCAACCTGCTCACCAACATCATCTTCTCGGTGACGTGGCGCGGGGTGGAGGGCTGGGACGAGGCAGCCTGGAAGGAGCGCGGGCAGGTCTTCTCCGTCCTCACCAAGCTGGGCACGGCCTGCGATCTGGTGCGGCCACCGGACGAGATCAAGCGCAGGTGGGTGCTGGCGAGGCAATCAGCCTGTTCCCACCTAATGTGGCCAGCTGCGGGGCTCCGGGAGGCTGGCGCTGGGAGGGTGAAACGACTGCTCGCCCAGTGGGATCCTCCTGGCCTCCTCCTGAAACTGAACTTGGGGGGAGGGGTTGGGAGGTGGAGAAATAGGCGCAGAATCGGGCCCGTAGGTGTGTGACCCTTCCCCCCATCCCCTCCCTTCCCCCCCACTAGGCCAGAAGGCCCAGGATACCTGCTGTCAACATGCCCAAGCCTGTGGGTGTCTGGCATGTTGGCCTGGGACTGAGACAGCCCCTACAAAGGCCTCGTCCCCTTTCACATCTTGGAGGACTTGGCCTTGTGAAAGTGACGCAGTAGTGATGGTGGTCCGAGCACGGGGTCTCCCAGACAGCTCTGCCAGTGCCTCAGCCCAGCTGGGACAGCCCTGTGCCCCACACCCAGCCCTGCCCGTGCTCCATGCCTGCAGCCCCCTGCGATCCCAGCTGTGGCCACCCCCCACTCCCCTCCCAGCTCTTCCACTGGCCCCCTCGCTCCTGACCTGCTCGGTTTATTCCACACTTGGGCATCTCATGTGTTCAGTGAGTGGGGTTGATTTCATGACGTCTCCTGCCCCCCAAATGCATTACGCTTGCCACCTGGCCCCAGACTTGAATGAGGGCGTCCGTAGAGGGGGACGCCACTGACCCCCTCTGCCTCCTTGAGATTCAGAGCCCCCCCGTCTGTCTCCGAGTGCTTCGTGACAAACGTTAGTGCCCGGGGTAATCCCTGGTTGAGGCGCTACGGAACGCCTGTTCCTGAAACACTCCTCAGGAGGACTGGCGCCTTGCGAAGAAACTTGGTCTTGGGCAACCGCTCCCTGTGGTTGGTGTGCTGGCTTGAGAGACCTGGGTTCCATTCCCACCTTTGCCACAGCCTGCCTGTGGGGCCTTGAGCACGTCTCTTAGCCTCTCCGGGCCTCAGCTCCCCATCTGTAACATGGGATAACAGCAACGCCCGGCCTCATCGGGGATTGAGGCTAAACACGCTACAGGGTTTTTGAGGTGCTCAGATACTGTGTTAACGGGGGTCATGGAGGTCCCGAAAAGAGCGAGCACTGCATGGCCGACACAGTCTTTGGCCTCTACTCGCAGTGTGCTCAGTGTAGGGGGATACCCGAGAGTGGCCTCTGACTGGAGTCTGAAAGGAGGCCGCCCGTGGGAGGAGAAATGGGTTATTCTCTAGAGCGGGCTGCGCTGTGCGGGATTAGGCCATCGGACGCCTAAAGCCTTCCCCTCTCTGTCTCTTGCAGCCTCCTGGAGATGATGCTGGAGTCGGCCTTCACGGACATTAAGGAATCCGCCCCGGCCGCCTTGCCCAGCCTCACTCAGAACGCACTGAAGTTGCTGAGGCTCTTGCAGGATTTCTTGTTCTCCGAGGGACACAACAACCGGGCCCTGTGGAGCGAGAAGGTGCCGTGCCCGGCCTGAGGGGTTGGGGACGGTGGTGCTGCCCGCTTCTCTGGGGTGGTGTAGTGCTGACACGAGGGTGCTGGTGCGCGTGGGGAAGAAGGGGGCTTCTTGGCTGTTCTGCACATGCTGCCATGACGGATGCAGCGGAGCAGGTCTCCCTCTTTCAGCGGCGCGAGCTTTCCCTCCTGCCGCCAGTCAGTGGGAGCCAGTTGGCGGCTCTTGTGGTTACTGCTTTGCAGGAAATCTCCTTAGCCGGACGATTCCTGGTCCTGTCCTTAGGCCAGGAGAGCAAAGCACAGCCGGGGCGGGGGCAGGCTCGGTCCAGGTCCCTGGCAGGCTGGGAGAGATCACCTTACCTCTTCTGTGGCCACAGATCTATGAGGGCGTGAACAGCCTGCTGGACAAGCTGGGGGTGTGGTACCACTTGGCCAATGGGACCTCCGACCTCAAGGAGATGGCTCAGATCGGCCTGCGCATTCTCATCGGCTACAGTGGGCTGGAGGAGGCACAGGTAAGGTGATGGGAGATGGCCGATGGACCTCAATAGCCCACCCAGCCCCCGGCCGGCTCCCTTCTCTCTGAGGGCAGGGGCTGGGCTCTAAAAAGAAAGTGGGGGGGGCTGTGTCAGCTGGCCGTGGGGCAGGGGAAGGCTTGGAGGGCACCAGAACCACAGTAGCTGCCGCCTCCCCCAGGAGGAGCACGGGGGGGTGTAACGACCTCTCCCCTGCCCCCAGCTGCACTCGCTGGCCTACGTCAAGCTGCACAGCTTGCTGCAGACGGCCTCGGCCCCGAAGGAGGAGGAGGCCTGCTACCTGCTGGGCAAGCTGGAGAGCCCCCTGAGCCGCGCCCTCCACCCCAAGTCAGAGGCCTTTTCCTGGCTGCTGCCCATCATCCGCACGCTGCTGGACCAGTGCTACGAGTCGCTGCAGCTGCAGCGCTTCCTCCCTTCGCTGCCCCCCACCAACGGCAGCCCCACCTTCTACGAGGACTTCCAGCTCTTCTGCGCCACCCCAGAGTGGCGAGCCTTCATCGAGAAACGTGTAGGTGCAGCCGGGCGTGGGGGGAGGGGCTGTTTGCCACTGCAGGAGGAGGCAGTGCCGAGGAGTGGTTAGAGCGGGGAGCACAAGGGTTGCCGGAGGGTGGCTCTGTCCCTGACCGTGCCTTAGGGTGGCGCTGGCGCTGTGCATGTCCTTGCTAAGTCGCTTTGGTTGACGCCCTCAGCATGAGTGCCTACAGTGGGCACCAAACGGGGGGAGGAACCAGTGTAAATGCCCCCAATGAGGGGGCTGTCGGCAGAACGGGTACGGGCAGGCGGGAGGATGCCCAGGCTGGAGATCGGGGCTATAGAAGGTCAGGGACCCGTGGGAAGGTTACCGGTGCCTCTCCGCAGAGCTGGGTCTGAGCTGGGCTAGGTGCTGAGGGCTGTTGAGGGCCCGTCCCAGCTCTGATGCTGGCTGAGCCTTGGGCCAAGTCCCTTCGAAGCGGCCTCCCCCACCCCGTGTGTAAAACGGGGGTTTGTGACGCTATTTATGTAGCTTGCCAAGGAGCTGAGGCTAAAGAGCTGAGATGCTGCAGTGATTTGGCAGTGGGGAGGAGGGGGAGAAACACCTTCACCTAAAGAGTAAACAACAGATGGGGAAACTGAGGCACCGCTCCCATGACGTGCCCAGGGCTATGCAGCGAATCCGTGCCCGAACCGGGATTTCAGCTGAGCGTTCCAAGTCCCCCAGGCCTGGGTGCTCGCCCCTACACCTCACCCTGTTCTAAGGCCCGGCCCCGGAAATTCGCTGCCGTTGAAGGGCTCTCTCCCCTGCGTTCCCTGGCCAGGTGCAGCCCATGATGGCGCAGTTTGAGATCGACACGTTCGCGAAGAGCCACGACCACATGTCCAATTTCTGGAACTCCTGCTACGACGCCTTGATGAGCAGCTCCCTGCGCAGGGAGCGGGAGAGAGAGGAGAGCAGGAAGAAGTTCCAGGTGTGTGCGCGCTCAGCCATTAGAAAGCCCTGCTGCTGTGTACAGCGCCTCGCACGCCGGGATCCTAGGCGCTCCGGAAATACAAAGACCCTCTCACTTAGCCTCTGCTCTTCGGGTTGGGTGAAATGTTACGTGTCGAGTGTCTCCGCCCAGCTGATTTTCTCTGTTGCGTTTTTTGGCGAAACCCTGTAATCTCTGCTGCGGTTTCTCCTCCCGGGGCGTGGCCGTGTGGTCAGCCCCCCTTTCCAGACCTGCCTCATTCTCTCCCCGCTAGGAGCTGATCCTGGAGCCGGTGTTGAAGCGTTCCAAGTATGAGCACATCCGGCACGTGAACGTCCTGAAGCAGATCAACAACCACCACGGCGTTGTCCTGAAGCAGTGGAAGGCCTTGCGCCGCCTGCTGACCTCGCAGCGCTCCGCCTGGGCTGACCGGTCAGCAGAAAACGCTCCCTGGGGGCTGGGGATGCTGCCTGGGGCCATCTCTAGCTCAGCCCTCCTGGGGCAGCCCTGGACCCTCTGGGTTCAGCAGTATTGCTGTCCCCCTAGGATCCCAGGCTGCCGTCCTAACCGGGCTTCCTGCCCATCCCAGGTTGCAGGTCTCGCTGCAGGGGATGCAGCCCGGGTGATCTTTGTCATGGCACATGCCGCAGAGCCCAGGAGCAGGGCGTGGCTGTGTCTCATGGGCCCCGCCTGCTTGTGGCTCCCCAGAAGCAGCCGCTGGAAGACCTGGCGCCTGCTGAAATCAGACAGAAAGCCACGTGAGCCCCGCTGTGGCAAAGCCATGCCTCTCCCAGCTGGAACCAGGAAGTGTCGCTTACACTTGCGTCCCTCTGTCCATCCCAGTTTTGCCTGGCTGTTCTCCCGCTGACCCTTCCCCTCTGGCTCCTAGGCTCAAGCCATCCAGTAAATGATGTGATGGGGCAGAAACGCCTCGTGGCCACAGGACGCCAGACAAGATGGCCCTGGCCTGGCAATTCCCCTGCTTAGCCTGGAGTTCGCGTAGTCCTTGTCAGCCAGCGCCTCGCAAGCCCAGGCTGGCTGACGGACATGGCAGTTCTGTGGATCAGGCCGTGTTCTCAGCGCTGACTCCAGCGGCCCCCCTGTTCCCAGATTTGGGGCGCTTGGGGCTCGCTCACGTCTCTTCCCCCCGCGCAGGAACCCCCCCGAGATCCGCTGGAAGTTGTCGAGTGCTGAGACCTACTCCAGGACGAGGCTCAAGCTGGTCCCGAACTATAACTTTGACCGCCACGTGGAGGCGAGCGCCCTCCGGGACAACCTAGGTGAGTGGGGCACGCGGGGTGGGGCTGGGCCCAGGGGCAGCGTACGCCGTTTGGAGCATGGCTCTGCCGGGTTGAATGGATCGCTCGTGCAGCCAGCTGTTTGTTTGCATGGAGAGGGATTTAATGGACAAGGCGGGGGCGGGGGGGCCTGACCCCCTCTCCTCCTGCTGCAGAAATAAAACCTAGATCAGGGCCCCCTGCAGGAAGCTGCTCCAGCTTTGTCTCCGTCTCTTTTCAGGCGCGAATCATTTGCACAACCCCGAGGAGCCCCTGCCGCTGGCCGTCGCCAAGGAGGCGAAAGTGAGAGAGCTGGAGGATGACCAGCTGGCCGAGGAAGACCTCGAGTTCCTGGACAATCAGTGAGTGTCTCCTTGCCAGCCCTGGCCTTGCAGGTGGGGCCCTTGATGTGCCCAGGAGTGACGCGTGCCCTGCAGCGGAGTGGAACGTCCTCCTCGGAGTGTGTCTCAGTGTGTCTCAGTGCTGCCCCGTCTGGCCCCCGTCTCGGGGAGGGGACAGTTGAGACTGATTGGCCCATCCAGTCCTTGGCTCTTCTGCTGAGACCGTCGCCGGCGGGCCAGTCATGCCCTTCAGACAGCCATCGCACGGTACCAGCTCATGGTCTGGGGCTGTCACAGGCAGGATTTCAACCAGCAGCCTTTAGACGGAGACCACGTCCCCAGCATTTAGTGGTGGGGCCCCGATCCTGACTGGGACCTCTGGGCAGTAGCCCGATACAGCATAGCCTCTTCGATTCGCCCTGTGCCCCCCGTTCCTCTTCGCCTGCCTGGGCCCTGGCGTTAACTGGGAGCAGGGTGGGACGGGGCAAGTGCAGACCTCTCCACATTCCTGGGGCGCTCTCTAGACCAGCCGGCCGGATGCTCCTGGCAGCTGGTACGTTTTTCCCTGACGGGGTGAAGGGGGTCGCTGAGCTGCCCAAGATGGGCTGCCAATCGGGGCTGAGCAGCCGTGAGCGTCACGGCAAGGCCGGCGGGCGCCTATACATTTGCCCCTGTTGCTGAGAGCAAAGTGCGCGGCCTTGGCCAGACCAGCAGCAGATGCTAAAGGCTGCCTCTGTTCTCTAACCAGCCAGTCTCATGCTCTGTATTGGATGGAGGCGGTGGGGCCATAAGGGAGGGGAGTGCGCATGGGACGCCCTTCCCATTAATGCTCTGCCCCCCCAATTTCTTCCAGAGCTGAACCCAAAGAGCAGAACCAAAGGGAGAAGCTGGTGATCTCCGAGGACTGCGAACTCATCACCATCGTGGCCGTGATCCAGGGCCGGCTGGAGGTCACCACGCAGCACATCTATTTCTACGACGGCAGCAGCGAGAAGGAGGAAACCGAGGAAGGTACCTGGGCTCACCTCCCACCTTCCCACACCTCTCCTGCCCTGCGCCGCACCCCCTGATACCAGAGGTCGCCCACCCCGTCGGCTCGCAGCCGTTTTGCTATGGGGTAGTCTCATTTCTAGCACTATATGACAGTAGGACCAAGAGACCCATGGTGCAAGGTGCTGTACGCGCATGTAGTGTGAGAGGAGACTTGTTTCAAGCAAGGCCATTCTCATAACAGTAGGAAGAGACAGTCCCTGCCGCAAAGAGCTGACAGGTTAAGGGGGAGCGAGGAGGACACAGGCAGAAGATGGGAAATTGAGAGACAGGGGGCAAGTGACTTGCCCCAGGTCATGCGGCGAGTCTATGGTGCAGCTGGAAATTGCTTGGGTCTCCTGAGTCCCAGCCCAGTGCCTTAACCTCAAGGCTGTCTTGGCTTGGGGGTTATCAGTGCTGAGCCAAGACGTGGGATGATGGGGGAGGCCTGGACACTTCCCTGAGTCGCGAAGCCTGCGCTGGGGCTCCCTGGTGTGATGACAGCTGGCTGATGGGTCAGCGTCTGGGATCAGGGCATGCCCTGCGGCGCTGGGGGCTGTACAGCCATGGAGGGGTCGGGATTTAGGAGGGGGAGTGACAGCTGGGCTGTCGCCGTCTGCCCTTTCCCCAGGAATCGGCTATGACTTCAAACGGCCCCTGTCTCAGCTCCGGGAAGTGCACCTTCGCCGCTACAACCTCCGCCGGTCAGCGCTGGAGTTCTTCTTCATCGACCAGGCCAACTACTTCGTCAACTTCAAGAAGAAGGTTTGCCCCGATTCCCCTCCCCGGCCCCAGGGACATCCCTGCTTCTCTTTTGGTGGCGGCCTTTCCTGGGCATTGGTATCGAACTCTGCCCCCAGCACGGCGCTGGGCTGCGGATGGCGCTGTGTCGGGTCCTGGCCCCGCGTGGACATGGGCGATCCCATGGCTTGTTGGCATCGGTGGAATCAGACTCTGGAGACCTGAATTCCCTGGGGGCTGCAATCAGGAGGGCGGGGGGGTTCCTTCTGATGCCAAAAGACGGGAAGTCAAGCGTTGCTGGTGCGTGAGGCCTGACTCAGGGTGATGGGCGAAGTGGCCTTTCGTACAGCGCTTCTAACGTGGGTGGAGAGCAGCCAGGAGGGGGTGATAAGGTACTGTGATGGAGGGGGCTGAGCGTGAGACCCTGTAGCACTTGGGGCTTCCCCCCCCCGGCTTTTTCATCCCCCCTCCCCGAGGGGAAAGCAGGGGATCTGCACCTGGCCTGCGGTTTTGATTTTTACCCATCACTTGTTGAAGGGAAAATAGCCGAAAGGGCGCCGGTGTCTTGTGTTCTCCTGTCTGTGTCCTCCCCCGGCTGTGTCTCTCCCTTTTCACTCCAGCTGTGCCCACGGGCCTCCATTTCATTGAAGGTGCATCTACGAAGCATCTGGAGGCATAACTGCCAGCTCATTGGCCGTCCCTAGGCCAGCTCTCGGCGAGCGAATGCGCTCAAAATAGAAATGTAGCTGTGACGGGCCAGGGCCCGATCCCGCCCAGGCACAGCTAGCCCCTTGCTCCATCAAAGCTGGCATGTGTGCATCTGCCCGAGCTGGAATTCACACCTCGGTGGCCATGCAGACGTACCCCAGGCATTTGAACTCAAACGCCAGCCGCTTCTCGCAATTTGGGGGCATCTCTCGAGCCCGTGGCGGGCCCAAGGCTCTGCTGCATGACCTGGGCTGTCAGTGGGGCGTCTCCCGAGCCTCTGGGCCTCTTGGTTTCCTCACCATTTCCCAGCCTTGCTCGTTAAGCTGCTGGGCCGGGGTGCTAGCGAGCCCAGCAGGGTGCGTTCACCCGGGGCGGGGTGTCTCCGCAGTAAGCAGGCGATCGTGGCTAAGGGATAGCAGACCTGAGGCTGAACATAAAGAGCGTTCTGGCTTCCCGCGTCTCTCCTGACTGCCCCGCTCCCAGCCCTCGGGCCAGAGTGCAGCCTTGTTGAGAGAGGACTTGCACACCCATCTGATTTAGGACTGAAATCCCTTGGATCAAATCAAGTCACCTAGTCCTACCCCCTGCCCAAAGCAGGACCAACTAAACCATCCCAGGAGCAGGACAGACCTTGCGAAGAGGCATCAGTGTCCCTGCTAGAACAGGGCGTCAGGAGAGATGGATTCTGTCAGCGTCCAGGCGCTGACCAGAGACAAGAGAGCTCTGTGCCTCAGTTTCCCCATCTGTAAAACAGAGCTAGATCCTGACCCCCCTTGGTCAAATGCTTTCAGGCCCTCTGGAGAGAGGTGTCTAGGCCTTGTTCAGGGGTGGGATGGATACTGTACCTGTGCTCCCCTGAAAGCTTCATGTGCCTCGTTTTGTCCCTGCAGGTTAGAAATAAGGTGTATTCCTGCATTCTGGGCCTGCGCCCACCCAACCAGATCTACTTTGGCAGCCGGTCGCCCCAGGAGCTGCTGAAGGCCTCAGGACTGACTCAGGTGCCCATCCTCTTCCTCCTCTTCCTCCCCCTCCCTCCACTTCTCTCGCCTTTGAAAACCGAGAGTGGAGCCTGGCCAAAGCCGCCTCGGAGTCGGGCGGAGTGCACAGAGAGCTGGGCAAACTTCCTCAAGCCTCTCCGCCCTCCCGGGGCTCTTGGGCCTCACCCTGCTATCCTGGCCCTGGGCCCCTTGGATTGAGCTGTGATAAGCCAGTGAGGCTGGCTCTAGCTTAACGGGGTCTCTCCACACACCAGCGACGTAGCTCGGAGCGCCCGAGGCCGGGTGCATGAATGCCACAGAGGGGAAAGCGAGCACCACGACCCTGCGGGACTGCATTCCCGGGGCGGGTCATTGTGCTCCGGGGCCGAGCAGGCACCTGATGGGGCATGGCCTCCAGAGCCAGGTGCCGGCCGCTGGGACATGATGGCAGGAGCTCCCCATTAATAAGGACTGAAGCCGGACCGGCCCATCCTCCTTGGTTAGATGAGCAGCCCAAGTCTCTGCTGCCGCCTGTGAGCGTCCCCCCCCATGTCCTCCATCCACCCCCCGCACAGCGACTCCCATTCCCCCTCCCCAGCCAGGGCCGCAGGCTACATCCACGGAGCCGGTTCCAGCCCTGCCATCTCTCTTTCAGAAATGGGTCTACAGGGAGATCTCCAACTTCGAGTACCTGATGCAGCTGAACACTATTGCAGGGCGCACCTACAACGACCTGTCCCAATACCCCGTGGTGAGCGCCCCTGCCCACCCGCCGGACCCGTCCCCGCAGCCCTCCTCCACGCAGCTCCTCGCACCAGCGGCGCAGTCTGCCTGGAGGACTCAAAACCTGGACTGACTCCTCCCTCTGCTAGCTGGGGGGTGGGAGGGTCTCCTCTTTCCCCCTCCGTTTATTTGGCCCCTGCTTTCACGGCCTGGCCCCTGCGCCAGACCAGCCCGTCCCCCTGCCGTCGCTTTCCTCTGGAGCCAGTGTAGAGAACTACCTCTGCCCTCCATTCCCCGCCTTCCTGAGCAGGCCGGAGCAGCCATAGAGCTGGCGCTGGACCAGTTCTTTTCCCTTCCACAGCAACTGACAGAATATTCGTGATTGTGTGACACCAGAAGGCACTAGGCTGCTCGCAGCCATCTCTGGCACCTGGGGGTGTTGCTGGCCATCTGTCCATGCCTACGTCTGTCAGTTCTGTCGGCACCCTTTACATCAGCTATCTGGACCCGGGCCTTTCACAGAAAGCATGTTTGTTTCACAGCTACACTGGGATGGTACCTACAGGCCAGCTGGCTGAGAACCTCTCTGCGCTGGGTGCTGTACAAACTGACAGACACGACTTTCCCTGCTGAAAGACAAGACTTGGCACTGGATGAGCCGGCCGAGTGGGTGGGGGAGAGTAGAAAATGAGAGCTGCCCAGCCCGTCCCCTTTGTAATGCAGAGCTCGGGAGCGTTCTCCAACCTCTCCTGCAGGATCAAGACTGTCTCCCTCTGTGACAGTCTGGAAGACCCTAAGGGCCAACCCAGGCTGCCCCAGCTGCACGGCTGCTCCCGCTGCTCCGTGCTCCCAGGAAAACCTGTCCTTTCTGCCAGTCCCCTAGCCCTGGGAGAGCTAGGTTTCGAAGGCCCCAAGGCAGGCCGGGCATCTGACTGTCCTCCTCCTCTGCAGTTCCCTTGGATCCTGCAGGACTACGTCTCCGAGACGCTGGACCTGAGCAACCCAGACGTGTTCCGGGATCTCTCCAAGCCCATTGGGGTGGCCAACGAGAAGCATGCCAAGGACGTGAAGGAGAAGTGAGTGCATGCCCCGGACAGCTCTAGGGCCGTGGGTGCGCTGGGACTCGTGGCCTGGAGCAGCCACGCCCGACGGCTGGCATGGGAGAGGCACAGCAGCCGTAGAGAGCCGGCAGCGTGCCGTACACGTCATTGTTCGACACCGGCCCACGGGAGCATCATGGGGCAGCAAAGGGCTAGTGAAGGCCAAGAGTCGGTGACGGATGCTTCCCGTCTCCATGTGAATGAGCTTCAGGCCCCGGGAGGCCTTCGTCAGAGCTCCGGGAGAGACGTGTGGGGAGCGGGTGGCTCAGGGAAACGGGGCCGGAGCCGCTGTGACGGGAAATTGGTCCCACCTGGTGGTGCGCAAGCATGCCCATAGCCAGTCCTGGCTCTAAGGAGCCCCTTGGGGGCAGCCTGTGCCCTTGCCCTGGGCACAGCACCGCAGAGCGAGGTGGGGGCGTGCTGGTCAGAAGGTTATGCTGTCTCCGGTGCCCGTCGTCTTTTCCTGATGCAATTGCTCCAGCTGTTGCAGCTCGTCCCGGCAAACCTGCCCGGCCAAGGCAGTTGCTGCGTTGCAGCAGCCCCTGACTCGCCGCTGGGATCCCCGTCTGCCTGGTCGGCCGTCTCTGTACGTTCCCCTCCCTTCTCGTTCCCCAGGTACGAGAGCTTCGAGGACCCCACGGGCATGATCGACAAGTTCCACTACGGCACGCATTACTCCAACGCGGCGGGCGTCATGCACTACATGATCCGGACCGAGCCCTTCACCACCCTGCACATCCAGCTGCAGAGCGGCCGGTGAGCTCTGGGGTTGGGGTAGCACCGGCGCGGCAGGAAGGCCCCGTTAGCTTCTCCAGGCCTGCTAATGCGGGATTACCGCCTCCCCTTGGGCGAATTCTGAATATCCCCACTTCCCTCAGAGGGAGCTCGCGGCTGGGAATCGTTTCCTTGTTCGTTTCGCCCCGTCGCTCCCAGTAACGCTCGCCCCGGCCACCTGAACAATCCCTCTCCCTGGCGCTCGCAGCCTGCAAACCTCTGTGCAGTCGGCGGGACCCAGGAGCCGGGTCAGCCTGGCACAGTGACGCCTGCCCATTCTTGCTCTGCCCTCAGACGTCCTCCCCTGTCGCTCGCTGCGGCTATGGTTCTGTGAATGCCCTCTGCCGCCGTCTCTTCCCAGACACGGCACGTCCAGAACCAAGCAGAACAACACGGGGTGAGGGAGGAGCCCTTACCTACCTTCTGTGTGTCTTCACAAGGCAGGGTGGCCTAGTGGATAGATCACCAGGCTGGGACTCATGAGAGTGTGGTTTTATTCGTAGCTCTGCCACTGGCCTGCCGGTGACCTTGGGCGAGTCACTTCCCCCTCACTGTGCCTCAGTTTCCCCGGCTATACCATGGGGATCATACCGCCCGAAGTGCTTTCAGACCTGCTAATGAAAAGCAACCGATATTATTTATTACCCTTTGCAAAAAGTGTCCTAGAGCTGATTCTGAGCCTTGCCTCTGAGGAGATCAAGCAGAAGGAGGCTTTGGCCAGGCCTGTACCCTGCTGTGGCTCGTTGATTCCTGGGGCGTTTCCCGCACCCAGAAAGCAAGTGGGCTAGAGGTGCAATGATTTGGTGGTTTTGCTTTAGTGCCTAGAAACCCGCTCCATGATTGCGGACTGTCATGCTAGGTGCTGTACAGGCATTTAGACTGCAAGGCCTATTCCCATCTTACAGCTAGGGTCACGGGCAGTCAGTGGCAGCAAAGAGCAGCATCTAGAGCCCAGGTCTCCTGCGTGCCAGCTCGGTGCCTTAGCCATTAGGCCAAGCCTGACACTCTGGCTGTCCCCTCTTGCCGGCAGGTTTGACTGCTCGGACCGCCAGTTTCACTCGGTGCCCGCGGCCTGGCAAGCGCGTATGGAGAACCCGGTGGACGTAAAGGAGCTGATTCCGGAGTTCTTCTATTTCACTGACTTTCTGGAGAATCAGAACGGTAAGGGGAACTCCCGGGGCGGCAACGCTACTGGCCAGGTCAGCTGATCTCTCTCAGACCCAGCGGTGGCTCTTGGGTTGAGTGCAGCCTCCCGTCCCTGGGCTCACTGTCCCTTGCAAGGTGTAGTGCCCGAGCCAGCCTGAACTGGAGCAGGTTGCATGTCCTCCATGCCCCAGGGCTCTGGGCGCGCCGTTACTGGGCGCTGGACGGTGCCGGGACGCAGGCCGAGCTCCCGGGGGGCATCTGGGTGGGGGAGCTGGCAGATGTGCCGTGGCTGGAGCGTGATCTCTAGGGGTCCTCTGGGTTCCCCCACCTCGGTTATGGCCTGGGGCAGCTAGGCCTGCCGCCTCCCCCTGCCTCATCCGGTGTCGGCGCCAGGGCTGGGTGGGCCATTGAGCGGACCCGACCCAGCGGCCCCTGTGCCATGGGATGTGGTGGAGGGGGATTGCCAGCCACCCTTCTGCGTCGTGTTTCCTAGGCTTCGACCTGGGCTGCCTGCAGATGTCCAACGACAAGGTGAACGACGTTGTCCTCCCGAAGTGGGCGAGGTCCCGGGAGGACTTCATCCACCAACACAGGAAAGCACTGGTAAGAGGGCAGGGGCTCGGCCCAACACACGCTGCTGTCATCAGGCCTGCCCAGCTCACTACACTCTGCTCCAGACCTCCCCCAGCTTGTAGGGCGGGGGCCTGCTGTTTCTCTAACACGTGGCGTGGACCCACTGGGGCTTCCATCCCCTTCCCCTCCCAGTGGGTCCCTGTGGCTCCAAACCACCCCGTCTTCTCCCTCCAACAGGAGTCGGAGCATGTGTCTGCCCATCTCCACGAGTGGATCGATCTGATCTTCGGGTACAAGCAGAGGGGCCCCGCCGCCATAGAAGCGCTCAACGTCTTCTATTACTGCACGTATGAGGGTAAGGAGCTCTGGGTCGGGCCCTGGGCGGTGCGGGAGGCTCCCTGGCTGGTGTCCGCCACTCACGGCACCTGGCTGACACGTTTCCTTCTCTCGATCCCCCCAGGGGCCGTCGACCTGGACGCCATCGCCGACGAGACGCAGAGAAAGGCTCTGGAAGGAATCATCAGCAATTTTGGACAGACCCCCTGCCAGCTCCTCAAGGTAACGGGAGCTGGAGAGGAAGCGCCTGGCCAACGCACAGGGACAGGGGGCCCACACAGGTTCTGAGTGCAGAGCTCGAGTCAGTGTACAGAGGGCAGAGCTCCTGCCTTGCTCCTTTCGCCCACGCCGCTTCCCCTAAGGCTGAGGGCAGCGGTGAGAATTGGGCCTCTCCTGACCCTCTGGCATTTCCCCTCCTGGCAGGAACCTCACCCAGCACGCCTCTCAGCCGAAAACGCCGCCAGGAGGCTGGCCCGGCTCGACACGTACTCCCCCAACGTCTTTGAGAATCTCGCCGGGCTCAAGTCCTTCTTCGTCGAGGTAGGAGCTCCCCTTCCCCGGCAGCTGGGGTGCGAAGGCCACTGGCCCCTCCGCGGCAGAGCACCATGTGCGCTGGCTGGCAGGGCAGTGTAGCCGCTGACAGCAGCAGCAGATTGCTCTCTTCTCTCCCCCAGGGAATCAGCGACGGGGTCCCCCTGGTGCAGGCCGTAGTCCCCAAGAACCAGGCTCATTCTTTCATCACGCAAGGCTCCCCGGATGTGCTGGTGAGTGCCCTGGGGACGTGGCATGGCTAGTCAGCTCTGCAGTCGGGGGGTCTCAGCTTGGTGCAACTGTCGCCCCCAGCCAGCTCCTATTGGAGCCCCTCTGTTATCCGTTCGTTTGCTCCTCCCCACCCCTGGGAACCGAGGGCAGCTGATTGCTGATTCATTGGGGGCAGGAGGGCAGGAGAGAGGGGGGCTGGGGTACCGAGCGGCTGAAGAGACTTGCCGACGGTCACACAGAGGGTCAGCGGCAGAACAGGGAATTGAGCTCTGGTCTCCTGGGTCCCAGCCCGGGGCCTTCACCATGAACCTGGCCTTCCTCTTGCCAAAGCCCAGTGCTGGTCTGGGGAAACTAAAGGCTTCTCCTGTGGCCAGCGACTGAGCATGCAGACCAGGGGGGTGTTGCTATGGGCTCCAGCTTTGCTCCGCTCTGGCTGTTTCTGGGAGCACCAGATAACGTGCGGGCTTATTGGTGGAGAGAGACGAGGACGTGCCCTGTACGCATCCTGCCGTGTGCGGTGACTGCCTCTGGTTGCACGGTCAGGCCCGGTTAGTTCTTGGCTCGTACGCCCCGCAATCACCCCTGTGCGGCAGGGATGGCCATTCCAATGTCCGCATTGGTGCTCTGCCCCCAGGGCTTTGCTGCGTAACTGCCCTGGCCTGGTGTGCTGCGGGGGGGCGAACAAGTTGTCAAACCGAGGTCCTGACCTGCCATGGTCTTCACGGGCCCCGTGGCGCTTTCCCGATCAGGGGGCTGCAGTCCGAGGGGCTGAGCTAACCTCCCAATGGCAGCGATGTGTCCTGCATTCTCCTACCCCAGCAGATGCCCCCACTAGCCTCCCTCCCTCCCCCCCTCGCCTTTCCTAGGTCACGGTGAGCGCCAACGGCCTGCTGGGAACCCACGGCTGGCTGCCTTATGACAAGAACATCTCCAACTACTTCAGCTTCACCAAAGACCCCACCGTCTCCAACGCAAAGTGAGTCCAGGCCGCGGCTCCTGGGCGCCTCCCCGACTCCTGTGGTTCAGTCCCCAGGGAAAGCCTAGTAGAGAATCGCCCGCCCACACACACACACACACACACACAGTCCTCGGACCCTTTTTCCAGTCTGGTATTAAGTGGCTCCCCCCAGCCCGTCCCTCGGGAAGCTGGTCCCCGGTAGAACAGACCTATCCAGCTGTCGCCCCTACGGCGTCCCTTGCTTAGTGTTTTCCCACTTCTTCCCACCGCCTCCTGCCAAATGGGGGAGCCATCTCTCAACCCTGCCTGCCCCCCTGTTCCTGGCCCTGGGCCACGCTGTGCATGGTCATTCCTGCCATTAGCCCCCAAAGGCCCAGGCCTCATCACCCCGTGGCCATTCATGTTGCACTTTGCGCCTTCCCCTTCCATTTAGCTCCTGTTTCCTGGCCGGAGTGAGCCCCAGCTGAGCGATGCCTCTGAACAGGCAGTTTCAGATCCCTTCTCCAGACTCTCTTCTGGGTCCTGGTCATACACCCCACCCCTCACGCGGCAGCCGAGGCTGGCAGGCCCGAGCCGTGTCCTCCTGGCTGCAGCCGTCTCTCGCTCTCCGTTGCCCCGGCGCGGCAGAGTGCTCCTGGGAGCTGGCAGGCGGCCGGCTCTCCGCAGCGACGCTCTGTAGCCGTGCGCTCTTGTGTCCCCTCTGCCAGAGCCCAGCGCTTCCTCTACGGCCCCTTCGCCCCGGGGGTGGAGGTGTCCTCGAAGACGCTGACCGTCTCTCCCGATGGGAAGCTCCTCTTCAGCGGGGGGCACTGGGACAACAGCCTGCGCGTCACGTCGCTGAGCAAAGGGAAGGTCATCGGGCACATCACCAGGCACATAGGTATGGGGCCCGGCTGGCGGGGAGCACAGCTCCGGTGCGGGGCGTGCAGACTGGAGAGACTCGAATTGTTGGTCGTGCACCGTCCCGTGTCTCATCCTCCCCCAAGCAGCGCTGCCCGGTACACCTCGACCCTGGCCTGTAGCCCACTGGCTGTTCCACCCTGTGCCCAGCTGATCAGCCTTGGCACAGCCACGAGGACACTGGCAAACTCTCAAAGCTTTGGGCCAGGCCGGGGCCCCGAGCCGCCCCTTACTCTTTGCGACTCCTCACCTCGGTGACCTGTCACCCTGAGGACCGCGGGAGGCAGCTCTCTGTGTGGTCACTAATGTCCATCCCCTCCGGAGTGCCTGGTGGGCTCTGCCCCAGAACGCCCCTCTCGGGCGCGGCCTCTCCAGTTACCGGGTGGGACGAGACCCTGCCAGCAAAGGTGACCCGTGAGACCCCTGGAAACGGGGAGCGGTGGGGGCCAGTGTCGCGGGGCGCTGGGGCGGGTGTCTCAGAAACCATGTCCCCTCTTCCCTCCCGGCAGACGTGGTCACCTGCCTGGCCCTCGATCTCTGCGGCATCTACCTCCTTTCGGGCTCCCGGGACACCACCTGCATGGTCTGGCAGGTCCTGCAGCAGGTGAGGGCCGGACCAGGTCCTGTAGGGCACGCGCCGCTTGGGAGCGCAGGGCTGTCGGGGGAGGCTCCTGGGCCGGCAGGTGAGGGACTTCGTGGCAAAGGACCCCCACGACTCTCGGGCTCAGGAGCGGGAGGGGGCTGATCCCCCGACGTGTCTCGCTCCTGGGCTAGGAGGCACCAGTCTGTAGGTCCAAGGCCGCGCTGGCAGCAGGGCCACCCCGGCGTCTCTTCAGAGGTTTTTGAGATCGTTTGCTTGGCTTGATGCTGGTGGGCTGGTGGTACTGATACTGCGCCCCCTCCACCCAGCTCTGCCAGTGCCCTCGCTCCTGACCCACAGCACCCCTGCTACCCCAGCTTTTGGCCCCCCTCCCTCCAGGCCCACCCCCACTCCTGGTCCAGCGCTGGGTCTGTCCGGGGCAGAGATGGCGCCGCCATGCCAGCTTACGTGGCAGTTCTGTGCTGGGGCCAGCGGTCCGCTGGAGTCTAGGATAAGAACTTCCCAGGTTTGGTCCAATGCGCTGAAGAGACTCGGAGCTCTGCTCGCCCAGCGCGTCCAGCTCGCCGCTGTCCTGTCAGTGTTTCTCACAAGCCCTCCTAGCCAGTGCTGCTGTAGCTATTTCTCCAGCCTCACTCGGCCCCCGGGGCTTTACAAACAGCATGGGTGTGTTTGCACAGTGGTTCCAAACACTTCCTGTCCCCAGCATCTGGCTGGAGTCCCGTCCCCATGGTCCCGCCGTCTCCTCTCCGCCTTTCCAGAGCAGACTGCTCTAAGTGGGGGCAGCCCCACTGGCTGAAGATCTGGCCCGCATACCCTGGTTTCTCTTTCCAGGGTGGGTTTTCCAGTGGCCTGGCTCCCAAACCTGTCCAAGTCCTGTACGGCCACGAAGCTGAGGTCACATGTGTTGCCATCAGCACCGAGTTGGACATGGCTGTGTCGGGGTCACAGGTGAGGACGTGTCAAGGTGTGCCGGGGGAGGGGGTGGAAGCGCAAACCGGTCAGTGTTCCCAATTTGCTGTGGTGCCGGTTAGATTTCCAAGTGGAACTCTAACAAACTAGATTTGCCAGTCGAACAGATTCTGTAGCCAGCATAGAAGAAACCCCTTTTGATGGCATCCAAGGAGCATTCGCTCCTGATTTAACGCCATGTTCTTTTCAGGTCCGTTCTTAAATGGAACAGGATTTCTGAAGTCAGGACACTTGGTCATTTGTAACCAATCAACAATATATTCATTGCCCCAGATCCATATTAATATACACAGTAGTAAGCACAACCAATGTTCTTGGTGTGAACAGCACACGCCAATGCAATCTTGCAAACAGCTGTCAAAGACCAGGCTTGCGGTCAGCAGTTACACCAAGGAACGATGCAAAACCCCAAGTCGTTAGATTACATTTAGTTAGTGCCTGACACACGTATCGCACCCTTTCAGCCTTTCTCCAACGAGGTCGGATGCACTTGTCTGTAAGGCACTTTTGAATCCATGCGGTATGAATGCATTGGTCCCACAGGGACAAGTTTCAAATATGGAAAGCAATTGCTTAAAGTTTTGGTTCAAATCTCGTAGGCCAGTTTGTTGGATTACACGGAGAGCCTTCATCTAGCATGAGTTAAAATCGAAAATATGGTTACATGAGGTCTCCCTGGAGAGCGTGGGCTTAGACAGATAACCTACAGCTCTTTATGTTAGAGAGCAGAAGGGGAAATCCAGTCTGTGAAATGAAATCTCCCCACTTCTTATCCTTTTAACCCTGGAATGTGGAGACTCCACATAGCTGTCCCGGCATCCCTCGCACTGGGGTCTCTGCAGCTTCCTCGTGGGTTCAGTCAACTCTGGGGTCCCACATGGTGACCTGAGCTTTATGCACTCTGATTTCAGGGCTCCGTGGAGGGGGCCACCCTCTGATTTTTAAGGGTGCCCAGTTTTCAACTCTGTTTCTCGCCTGCTTCCATTGGGACCCAGCAGATGGCACTGGTGTATAACACGTCTTCAGTCCTTTCCCTGGCGGAGACTTTGTGTTCCATTTGTTTCCAGGACCACGTGGAATTTCTCCCTTTTTCAGCAATTTCTGTGAATAATCCAAAGTTATTAGCCGTGTTTGTCTTTCAACATTCCTCCTTTTGGTGCCATGCAATCGCTGTTATTTCTAGGCTGTAATGTGGTGGCAGCCGTGCCAGCCCCAGGCTATTAGAGAGACCAGGTGGGCAATATCTTTGAATGGACCCACTTCTGTCGGTGAGAGAGACCAACTTTTGAGCCACCCAGAGCTTGTCTCTCCCACTGACAGAAGTGGGTCCAATCAAAGATGTTACCTCACCCACCTTGTCTCTGTATTCTTTCTAACGTTACGATTATTTACGACAACCAAAAAATCCTTGTCTTGCAGATTTGATGGACATGCTTTGTAGGTTCTTTGATTGTACATAAGCATTTCATGTTATTTAGGGTTTGCAACAGAACAAGAGCCATTCTGCACACACACGGAGAAATGTAGGTTTGACTCACAAGACAGGCAAATGCACAGCTTTTAATTTGGAGTGAGAGACACATTGACACGGCAAAACCAGATTCTCCATGGTATATTTGATTTACAAGGCAAACAAATGGATAGTTTGTAACCTGGAGGGAAAACAGTAGCTTTGATTTCTTGCAGTAACAGACACTTCTCCCTATTTGACCTTCAGTCTCTCAGCAAATAATTTCTACTTGGGTTAGCTCCCCGCTTCCCCACCTGCCCCGTGGCCTATTGCACATTGAGTGAATCATTTGCATAGGAAAGCAGGGCGTCACTCTGGTTTTGGGAATTCTTATTTGCTAACTCAAGAGGAAGAAAGAGGTTTCATCCATGCGCAAATGGAGAGATATTTGCCTAGGTGATCATTTAGCCATTTCAATTTCTCTTCCTGCGGAGAGGAACTCCAGCCTTGCCTGATCTGTGGTTTCCACGTGACATGAACCATTTATTACTGTCTTCCCTTCCTAGGCGGATCCTGTTGTGGGATAAACGGAGGTGGATAGCTTTCTAATTTTTGAGGGCAAGGAGAGGTTAATAGCCTGGCTCACTCAAGTCGTATCTGCTCACTACACCCTTTACAGGAGTCTGAGGACATCCTGCCATAGAGCTAATGGAACAGGACTGGTGACTGGGGCACGCAAGCTTCCTCTGGAACTTGGGGTGCCCTGACTTGTCTGTCATGTCTCCGTTGTCCTGGAGCTCGCCACGCCTGGCAGCCCAATGCAGGCGGTGCTTGCTATACTGCCACGTTATCAGGGCTGCTCTTCGTGGGAGGACTGGGGAGAGCGCACACTAGCAGGAAACTTGCCCAGCAAGGGCTCTGCCGGAGCTTTCACCCAGCTGGAAGGGAAGTGCTTGTCTGTGTCGCCTACCTGGCTTTTGGGAGTCTTCACTGGTGGAGAATAAGGCTAGGGCTTTCCGAGGCCTATGGGAGTTAGGCACTCCTTGGCCGTTGACAGTGGATGGGAGCAAAGCACCCAGTTGCCTTGGTGACAGACTTGTCGTTCCGGCAGGACGGCACCATCATCGTCCACACCATCCGGCGGGGCCTGTTCATGAAGTCGATCAGGCCCCCCTGCGAGAGCTCGCTGCCCGCCACAGTCTCGAACCTCACCGTGGGCCTGGAGGGGCAGATTGTCGTCCAGACCAGCGTGGAGGGGAGAGCCTCTCTGAAGGTGAGTAGGCAGGGGCAAGGCGTGGTCTTTCCCTGGAGGAGTCTGGGGGCCAGGAGGGGCGTCCCGGACACGTTCCGAAACCCAGCAGGGAATGGACAGTGACTCCATCCCGTTGGGGGGTGGTCCCAATCCCAAGTAAACATAGCTGGGCCCTTGTCCCTGCCTAGGAACCACCCCTCCATCACCCAGCAGGAGGCGCTGTTGTCCCCCTTCCTATACCACCAGGAGACTCTCAGGGTACATCTACACTGCAAGCAGACACCCACGGTTGGCCTGGGCTAAGGGGTTGTTTAATTGTGGCGGTTTAGATATTCAAGGACCCTCCCACCTCACAAGGCCCCAGAGCCCAGGTGCCAGCCCGAGCCTGAACGTCTACGCTGCAATTAAACAGCCCCCGAGCCTGGGCCACGTGAGCCAGCACGAGCCCGCCGCTGGTTTTTAACTGCCGTGCAGACGTACCCTGAGAGCTCCCACGGAAACTCCATCTACGCTGGTGAATTTCTCTTGGTTTCATTCCTAAGCCAGGAGGGTCCCACGATGTGGGAGTGAGGCTGTGAACGTGCCTCAGGACATGGAAAGCTTGTGTCTCCAGTGGGGAAAATGAGAGTGAAAGGTGTGGTGTGGCTTGGGGGTTTGTGGCCAATGGTTAGCCCCAGCACAGCCGCTGCTCTGGCTTCACTGCCTTGGTCGAAGGGGATGTTCCCCATGATCGCAGTGAAGTTTCTCTCCCTACAAGGCTCCATCTGCCGATCCAAAGCACTAGTCTTAAAACTGGCACCCCCACATCTGTTCCTGGCGTGGATCCAGAGCCGTGTATTTACTGAAGGCTCACCAAAGGGAGATTTTCACTCTTCCAACTTGCAGAGCCGACACTGCTAAGAGGGAAGGCGTAGTTCTTACTCCTTCGCCAGCAGAACGGGGTAGTACGTTCTAGTGGCACCCCTGGCACAAGCAGTGCAGCAGGGCTGCGGAGGCATTGCTGGCCATATAGCTGCAGAACCTTTGTGACTGGTGGTGCCCGAGAAGGTAAGGACCAGGCCCATTCGAGCAGGGAGTCCCAGAGATATGGTGCGACGGCCCGTCCTCACTGCCATTCACCCGGTCATGTCCTAGAGTAGAGGTGCACTTGGAAAGCTTTTCCCCCTTCGACCTCCGCTGTTGGTTGCTCAACCAGTGCCTTTTTCATTTGTCTTAGGATAAATTTGCCCTGCACCTTTACTCCATCAATGGCAAGCATCTCTCCTCCATCCCGCTGGACGAGCAGGTCACGGCCATGTGCCTCACCGAGGAGTTTGTGGTGCTGGGTACCATGCAATGTTCACTCCAGATCTGGGCACTTCAGAGGTAAATGTTCCTGCGTCGGTCTCCTGGGCCCACCCACAGCACTGGATCTCTCCCATACAAGGAACAAGGGTTCTGAGTGTCAGACTTCCGTGATTCTCTGCTTACAGTGGACGCTTTTCTTCAGTTGCTGTGCATCTCTAAAACCACCAGCAAGTGGATCTATAGAGCAACTTGTGGGTCATGTATCTGCACCCCTCTTCACCCCAGGGGAGCCTACCATCTGCTGGAGGACCTCCCCACGCAGATGAGATGTACTCATGCAGCTATTAACATCCCGTTTTTAATGGGGGTGAGGTTAGGACGTGGTTAGTGCCTTGCTCTCGGTGGCACGGGAGGTGAAATGTACTAATGGGTAAGGCACCTGCCTCCTAAGGTGGGGCGAAGTGAACTTGTTTTATAGTCTGTGTTTTATACAGGAGATCAGAGTAGATTTTTTACAGTGGTCCCTTCTGGCCTAAGAGTCTCTGACTGTGAATGGCATTTATTCCTGTGGGATTCAATTGAAATCCTCTGCTGGTTTCCCAGGTCTTTAGAATCAGTATCTCTGAGGTGCCCGTTAGTGGCATATCTGTGGGCTGCTCACAGGAATTAGAAAGCTGATGTTTGCAGGTCGGGGTGGACCTGCCCACGTTGCTTTCCAGTTTGATCTGGGCTCGCTGGTGAAAGAGAATTGCCCACTGTCACGTGGCTCTCCCTGCAAAAGGGTCTGCAGGACTGGGACCCGCGTGTCAGGGGTTCCAGATCAAATCGACTCTGCTTGCAAAGTAAAACGATTTGTTTTTCCTCCCTGCCAGCCTGGGATCTGAGAGGCAAGCTTGGCTCTCTCCTTTTCCCATGTCATCCCCATCCCAAGGGGTCTGGGGCATGAACTCTGCCCTCAGGGACGCCCGTGCATGCCCCATTGCCCCGGTGGGGCGTTTTCCCCGCAACTGGAATTTAGTGAACGATTTGACTGATGAGGCGGGAGCTAGAATAAGACCCAGCTCCCTGTCCTGGAGCTGCACCAGCTTAGCAGGGTGAACGGGTGTAAAATGCAGCAAAATCCCCAGATCTGGCTCTGAGAGCAGCCGGGAATGGTGTGGCTGAGTGAGCAGGGCCGTTCATGCACAGCGGCTGTGAGACACCCCCTGATTTAAAGATATTGGGGAGAGGGGTGGTGTATCTGTGGCCGAGCGCCCTGCCCATCTGCTCCCTTTCCACAGTCCTTGCTGAGTCCCCGGCAGCTTTCCACACTGTTTACATGCTCCCCCCCGTCTTGCCATTGCAGCCTCCAAGCACCGGTGCTGTCAATGCCCATGAAGGTCCCAGTTCACAGCGTGTCCGTGACCAAGGAGAAGAGCCACATCCTCGTGGGGCTGGAGGATGGCAAGCTGATCGTCGTAGGAGCAGGCCAGCCCTCAGAGGTGAATGGAGACCGTCCCTTGCTCGTGGCTTGGTGGGGCTCAGCTTGGAGGAAGCTTGCCCTTTCTGGAGCTGTGGGCGGGTGCAGTATCAGCTGGAAGCACGGGTGAAGCAGTTGCATGAGATGGGGGGACAAGGGGGTGCACCTTGCTGCAGGATGAGACTGGGGAGGCACTGCATTCCTGGCCAGCCCAGTTAGGAGACTGGATGGCCCCACCGGTATTAGCGAAATCAGAGCCGCTGGGGGCACTGACTCCCCAGCCACTCTGGTGGCTCACCCGCTCTCCCTCGTGGGCAGTGTAGCGGCAGGGTTAGATTTCCCACAGCAGGACATTGGTAAGGAGCCGAATCTGCCCCGCCCTGAGTTTGGAGGCCCCTTTCCAGAGCATGAAATGGCTCAACTCAGCACAGACCCTTAGGACAAAGCTTCTGTCCGCTCTGCCCCCCTTGGGGAGACTTGTCAGCCCTGGGGGGCCGGCTTGAGCTCTCCCAGCATTGGGCATGCCCGAGGGCCCCGCAGCTGCACCGCCCAGCTGGACGGTGAGACCCTGGCCTGGAGAGCGGGGCTCCGGGATGCAGGCAGCCCACTCTCCAGACGCGGGGTCTGTAACGTAGCCACGGCTGACTATGCCCCTGCATCAGCTGAGCGACCTCCCCCGCAAAGCCCGTTCACCTTGCTCATAGACTCTTTGCTGAAGCGGGTCCTTGGTCCTGCTCTTCAAGGCCCCGGCCCTTCGCTCTGCTCTCTCCCCAGGTGCGGACAGGGCAGTTTCACAAGCGGCTGTGGCGTTCCACACGGCGGATCTCCCAGATCTCCTCCGGAGAGACCGAGTACAACCCGCCTGAGACCAAATGACAGGCTTGCTTGATTTGAGATGACCCAGAGCCTCACTGGGCAGAGGCGTCCCGCATCAGAAGGTCTCTGAGGTGTGACGGGCGTGGCGGAGCCAGCCTCGCTGCTCAGATGTCTCCACACTTCCCCTGGGAGCGTAGCGATGGCTCTGAACACTGGGGGCCTTGCTGCACCGGGCGTCTCAACTGCTCGCTCTCAGGGCCGTGATCAGTGTGCGCCCAGCTTGGAAGGGGATTCCTCTCCAAGCCCAGGGGCCTGCGCACACCTGCACCGGTGACTCTGGCTTTCCAAGCCAGGATGCACATAGGACAATCCAGCATCCCTCCAGCCCGTCCCGTTCCCTGAGCTTTTCCTGCAGAGCTTGAAGTGGAAAATGTTTGTCGTTGCTCTTTGTTTGTGACTCTCTCACTGACTGAGTGGATGGGACGCCTGCAGCCGGTGTCTCCCTGCTGTCCAGCAGGGCAGTGTTGCAATAGATGCAAGACGGGGACCATCGCTGTGTTCTCAGTCCTCCTTGGGTGGCCTTAACCAGACCTCGTTGCACTACGTAGAGAACTTGTACCAAAACCAAGCACTGCTTTCCGCAGCAGGCCAGTCTGCTTCAGAAAAGCTTTAATGTGATGTTACTGGCAAGAGCCTGTTCTGTTTCCCCTTCCCCCCAGGTTCAGTTTTGCAGGGCAACAAGTAACGGGGCCCAGAAAGATACCCGCCCCAAATCCTAGATGTGTCTAAACCCCACGTGTTCCATGTTCATTGGATTCTTCAGAAGATGGTTTGTCTCCCTCTTCCGACAGGGGCACCCGAATTCAGCAATCCCCCGGGCCTCAGTAATTTGCTTAGGGGCCCTTCCTAACTTTCCTAATGATTTATACTTTTTTTTTAAAAATAACCGAAAATAAACGTGCGCAATCTTACTGTCTCCCAAGACTCGTATCTTCCGGGGAGCACAAGCTGGAGCGGCTCATTGGATAACTTCACCAGCAATAAAACCCGGCCGTTTGCTAGCTTTGCCTTCATCCTGCAGCTCCTGGGAGGTTCCTGGCTGCTTCTGGCTGCAGGTCGGATACCCCTGCGCGCAGAGGGGAGTGGATCCCGGAGCCAATGCAGAGCCCTTCCGAAGCGTTAAAGCTGGTGGCGGTGAATGCTCGAAAGATCGCAAGAGAAGTAAGAAGGGTCCAGCAGAAGAGACGAAGCAATCCTGGGATTTTATCTCGTTTGCGGTCTGGCCCGGCATTGAGCCCATCTGCGAATGCTCCCCATCTGCTTTTGATACTGAAGTGGCACAAAATAAATAGAAATTCACCCAGAAGGAGGCTTGTTTTTGCAGCCCCCGGCCACCACTTCGCTGCTTTTAACCCCCCCGGTGAGTCGGGGAGTGGCCCGGTCCTACAGACTTGCCGTCCTGGTCATGGTGACATTTCAAAGCACATTGGCACCGTCTCAGGAGGACCCAGCTTCTGAACTCTGCATGACCAAGACCTTGTGGATCCAGAAAGGAGCAGGGGTGTGGGGGTTGGATTTGGCTAGACACAGCTGTCTGCGCCATGGACGTTTCCCCGTTCGACGCTTTCAATCGTCGCTGCGGGAGCCCAGCAGTGAAGATGGGACCTCCCATGGTTATGACGCAGGGGGCATGAGTCTGTCACCAGAGTAGTTGGGAGCGAATGTCCCCGGACAAGGGGTGATGGATCCAGTCCTTACAGAACGCGGTGACTGTAACTTAGCTGGAGGGGGCTGCCACGGTGCCCGGGACTCTCCATCACGGTTGCTGATGCACCTGTCCAGGCGGGGCCAGGCTCTGGTTCAGCGGAGACGAGCAGGGAAATCCACACCTGACGCCAACCCCCCTTGAACTCTGGAGATGTTGGTTCCTTGACCAGAGCCTCCCGGCCAGGCCCCTGTGCTTCATCCACGCCTGCATCCAACCCTCATGGCCCAGCCCCATTGCTCTCCAGAACCAAATGAAACTTCACAGTCCTTGAGTCAGGACGGGGCATAATGAGGTGGGGTGTGGGGTGAAGAGCAGTTAATCGTCCCCCCCTTCCTCCCATAGCTCATTCCCTGGCTCGAGGAAGTAGATCTCTAAGTATGTTATGCCAGGCCACTAAATCCACAGCACAGAGATGGGCTGCTCCCCCGCCCACGGGGATTTCTCAGGGCCCTGGTGAAAATCTGTGAGAAGGAGGCAGAGTGGAAGGTGAGACAGGAAAAGGTGGTCCAGGAGTGTTCGGATCTCAGGGCAAGTCTGCGGGCTCATAAGCCCATTGTTAGTCACGATGAGCAGAGGGGCACTTTGCTTTAATTATTCATAAAGGCTCGTTAAAACCGCGGCACCTTGCATCCTCGCAACGTCCTCCCATCAGGCCTTCGGGGTCCCTTCCCGCCAAGCTGCAATGGACAGCGGTTCCAAATGGTTTGGACCTCATGACACCACCTCCTGACCAAAAACAGGACAGTAGATGCCTTGGGACACGAATTGTGTAGCTTAAAAGCTGAGAGGAAAGGACATGGGTTGGTTGCAGCTCAAGCTAGAGGAAGCATCTACTGTAGGCCTGGGACAATCGGCTGCAAACCCCAATAATCAGGGACCTTTTAATAAGGGGAGGGCGGTGCTCTCAACGCGCTCCTTGTTAGCCACCAAACCCTGTTGTGTGCGGAGGTTGTTGCCGGGCACCTTTCTCCAGTTCTGATCCGGAGCTGACGTTTTGACTGGGGGGCAGGTTAAATCAGGCTCTAGCACTCACTTCTGGGAGGCGGGGTTGGGTTGTTTCTTCGTTTTTCTTTCACAAATTGAAGAACCAACACTGGGCAAGGGCTCCAGCGATGTCCTCAACTTCCTTCCCTGGGTAAAGATCAGGGTCAACCGCGTACAGTGCAATATTCGCAACTTGCAGAGAAGATGTTTTTAGCGTGTGCTGTATTCGGGTTGTGTGTACAGAATACAATACATATATATATAGGGTTTGTAACTTTTTTTTGAATGATGTAAATCTAAAGATTTCTACTTCTCCCCCCACACCCCAAAAAAACCCACCAGGATTGTAAGTGTTTGGCGCTTCCCAGAATCCCACTGGCTGTTATGGAGCACTGAGGGACCTACCAGCCTCAATGTGGATTTGTCCTTCATCTTTCTTAGAGTTGCTTGGGCCAGTGGAAATCCCAGGGGACTTTGGTGGCCCTGTTCTGAAGATGCTTGAAGTCAAGGGCTACCTGCTCGCTGGTTGGCCTTTGCCATGTCCTCCTACTTGATGAGGTTTTTCTTTTCCTCCTCTCACTTTGCTTGTATTTCCTCTGGGTTTTTTGGAGCCTGGAGGCAACTTGCTGAGGGATCTTCCTGCTCCAATTTTCTTCCCAAGTATGCTTGGGCCATATTCCACGTGGGGAAGGGCCTGCTGGCCAGGCCATGATGTTCACCTCCAAAGAGAATGGTCTCATTCTGACCCTCAGAAGTTGAGCTGCAAGATCCCTTCCGACTCCACCCACCCCTGGAATAACAATGTGAAACCTGGTCTCCAGCCTGGAGTGTCTGTTACGCTGCCCAGTTGGGCACAGGGCTAGTCGAGTTGGCATTTGGGCAACCTAATGTTGGCACCCAGGTTTAGAAAAAACTGTCCCCTCCGCCTGATCCCTGAGTGTGGTGGCATAACTGGGGGGTGCTTACATGCCCCTCCACACTTCTCTACCTCTTTTGGGAAGTGAGTGGTTCACGCTGGGCTCAGCCTTTTGGGGAAGACATTCGTTGAAGAGGGTCGTCCCACGGGAAGTCCCAGCTCCTGGGCTGCAGCCTGCATGTCAAGGGGTTGGGCTGTATCCTGATCGCCACCCATTCTGAATCTTGGGGAGGAGGGTGTTAACAAATCGACCAGCCTTGTGTCAGATTGTGTCCCAAGCAGGCCTGAAGGCAGTTCTCATTCCTTTGTAGAACAGGGCAAGGTTTGCTGGGGGAGACCAGCAGAGAATTTGAAGGAAGAGGTTGATAGCTGAGAGCCAAGCCAGGACTTCAGCCTCCTCACCTCTGAGCACGTGGCCCTCCGGGCATTATTTACAGGACCATTGCTTGGGCTTTTCTTAGAGGAGAAATGGACTGGCCAAGTCTGTCACTCACCCTCCAGTCCAAACTCCACAGAGAAACCCCAGCAGGGAGACGGGTGAATGACAAACCCACACCAGGGCTGTGTTTGGCGCTCGGAAAAACGTATTTATATGGTAGCTTTGTCTACAGGTTCTTTCCAAAAGAAAAATAAAGCACAACCTGCTAAAAACATTTATGCCTTAAACTTGAAGATGAGCGTGGCTCGTTCTGGCTGGCGCCAGTTGTCTGGGTTGCTAGCAATTTACAGTGTATGTGATCTTTAATAAACTTTATTAAGGAATAAATGTTTCTCACCAATTCGTTGACCTTCCCAGCCCAGGGCTCTGCCATTTGAACTAGAGGCACAGCTCCATTAACTGGCAGTGGTAGCAGGCTGTTATCTTCTCTGTGGATGAGCCCCCGTAGGGGTATGGCCCGGGCCCTTCACACGCACGTTGCGGGGGCAATGCTGTGGCTCCTCCGCTCTGCACGCACGAGGGCGGTGGGGAGGGGGCTAATAGGGCGGGGGCTGCGAGGCAGGTTTTCCTCTATAAGGCGCGACGCTGGGTGGCAGCAATCCAGGCCATCGCCTAGGCAGCCAGCACTGGTGTTCATGGATGAGCGACTGGCCCCTGGCTTGCCCTCATCCTCCAGGCAGCAGACGGCCCCCGCTGGGGCATGCTGAATGGCTCACGAAGGCTCTGGCTAGGCCGCTGTTCCTAGGCCGCTGCACAGCTCTGCCTCCAAGCAAGCTACACCCAGCCCCCATTGCAAGCGGCTCCCTGTTTGGTTGCACCAGCCCAGAGGCCAGTGTTAGCCCTGGGCAACACACGCAGCTCTCTGCTCGGCCCGTGCTCTGGAGCAGCTGTGAGACGAGCCGCCCTGGCACTGGCTGGGCCCCGGCTTCTCCCCACCTCTTCTCTTACAAGCGGCCCAGGCCGCCCTGCCCCTTATCTCGCGGCCGAGCCCTGGGGCCCAGGTAACGGCTGAACTTCCTTAGCTGGACTGGTGGCGCTGAGCCAGCAAAGCGCTAGGGCGAGACCTCCCCCCCCACACACACCTGGCCCCTACCCGTCCTCTCAGCTGCCAGCATCCGGCCACCTTTGGGGGCCAGCTCTGATGAATGAGGCTGGGTTTGGGGAATGGCATCTGGGTCCTCCCTGTACATGTCTCAGCCCTGCCCTAGCCCAAACCACCAGGGAACTGGGCGGGAGTCTGAGGGGTTTGGGCTCATCTGGTCTCTATGGGCCATTCACCCTCCCTAGCAGAGGAGGAGGATGGGCCCCAGCTTAGAGGGTTAGCCTGGGACTTGAGAGCTGGGCTCCTCCTCTGTCACAGACTCCCTGGCTGACCGGGCACAAGGCTCTGTGCCTCAGTTTCTCCATCTGACCCCTGGTGAGAATAGCACAACTCCTCACCCCCCTTCCCAAGGATGGGACGAGCACAAATGCTTCGAAGAGCGAGGTGCTCAGGTCAGGAAAGGTTGGATCTCGCTCGATGGCCCCCAAGACCTGGAGTGGGGACCCCCCCACCCAGTTCATTTCACCCAGGCTCCCAAACCATCCTCTAGGAGCACGACTTTCAGCCGACCCGCTTGGGCCATCTTCCAGCGGGCGGCCCAGATTCTGCTCGTACAGCCAGCCCTTCCCGTGTGCCGTGCGCCCCGGACACTGCTATGTTTCAGTTGTCCCGGTTTTGGTTCTGTGTGTGCTTGCGTGCGCTCTTCTGCGCTCGAGGTGGTGTCTGGCGGCCAGCCTGCAAGTGGGGGGGTGCTGTGGCCACTTCCAGGCACCCAGCGCCCCATCGCTCCTGCCCCTTTCATGCAGGAATATTTCCGTCAGATGTTGCTGAGGATGTTAAATTAGTTGCAGACAGGAAGTGGCCTGGGGGGGGAGCCAGCACATTCCAGGCTTGTGCAGCCTTTAATCATCCAAATGTGAAGTGGGGGGCGGGGGCTGAGAAAATGTGGCCAAGAATAGCCACAAGACGCAGCTGGTCTCTGAGCCACTGCTCGCTGGGTTTGTCTCTGCGGGGAAGCCTGCTCCAGTGAGGGCCAGGAGAGGGTGTTGTCTTTGGGCAATCAGATCCCCCACTAACCCCCGCCCGGGGAACCAGCTTCTGGCCTCGGCTTCTTCCCGGGACTGCTTCCACGACAGGTGAATTTCCCCAGGAGCCGGCCGCAAGCCAGCCTGCCCACTGAGGGGCTAATGGAGGGCTGGGGAGCCCTGGCTTTAATTCCCGGCTCAGCCTCACGCTCCCTGTGCAACCTTGGGCATGTCCCTTAGTTGCTTCCTGCCTCAGTTTCTCCACGTGGGTGATGGGGAGATGACACGTCGTGAGGGGTGGCAGGGATCATAAATCCAGCTGTTAATGAGCCCTGCTGCTGGGAGCCTTAGATCTATTTAGGCCTGTAGATTATCCCTCTGTCCCTGGCTGGCTCAGACTGGGAATGGTCCCGTCCTACGTCATAGCCCTGCCTCTTTGCTTCAGCAGAGGCAGGGGCTCGTGGTAGGACATGCCCAGCCTGTCGTGTGCCAAGGGAGAGGCCCTCTTTCCAGTGGGGGGGCAGTTGATCTTGCTTATATCTCCTGCCCTCCCAATCTCCTGGGGCGCTTCAAGCCCTGCAGCCTGTGTGCGAGCGGATGGGGCGATGGACGCGTCTCCCCGTTCCTCTGCGCTGCCGCCTCGCAAACCTGTCTCGTCTCGCAGAGGAGCGGCAGCTCGGCTCTGGACAGCTCCCCTGGGGCAAGAGGGATGGGTGGGGGAAAGGCAGGGGGCCCAGTGCTGGAGGGGAGGGGAGACGGGGGTCCCTAGCACTGGGGTAACGGGGGGACCCTGCATGATCCCTCGAATGCTCTAGGCCCGCCCCGTAAATAGCGCTCATGTGCCAGATGAGGGGGTCCCCCGGCAGCCCAGAGCCTGGTGATGGGAGGGAGAGGAGGCGGGGGGCGCGCCCTTTTCCCGGGGGCTTTCAAAGAGCCGGAGGGCTGCGCTTGCTGTGGTGGCTGGGGCGTCACAGGCAGGGCCCAGAGAGGGTGGGAATCCCGGCTGAGGCCCCCAGGCCCTTCCTTGCTCCGAGCCGTGGGGCTCGTTCTGGGGCGTGCCCCCGGGGGGGGACTGGCCTTGGCCCGCTGCTGGCCCCTGAAGAGCTAAGCAGGCCCCGGGGGTGGGGGGGGCTCCTGATTGCTGCCACCCTTCCATCCCCCCAGCACGTTCTGCCCTGGCTGGGCTCCCCGACCCATCTGTCCCCAATTAGCAGCCCGTGACCTCAGCGCCTGCCAGGCAGCGCCTGTTTACATACCTGGCTGAGTGTTTAAAGCCCTGGGTGACTCAGCCGCTCGGCTGGGGGGGGGCCAAGCTGGGGGTGGGGGGCTGAGCAATGCTGGGAAGGGGCCGAGGCTAGTGCACTAACCTCGCTCCAGTTCAGCTCCCGAGGCAGCTGCCTCCAGTGCACGCACGCCCAGGGCAGGGGCGCGGTGCAGCGGCAGAGCTGGGGGGATCCCAGGGCTCGGACCGTGGGGTGCTGCAGGGCCGGGGGGCAGGCCTGTGAGCCCAGAGGGTGCTGCAGATCAGGTTCGGCTGCCTTGGCAGAGCTGCACGCAGACATTTGCACTGCGCCTGCCTGCTCGAGAGTCTTGCTCTCCCCGTGGCCTTTGGCAGCTCTAAAACTCCCCGGAGCCAGGGGCATGTCGGCTGTTCTGAGGACTGGTCCCAGCTCTGTACCTGAGTCCCTGGGTGGCCAGCCCCAAGTGAACCCCAGCTGTGCCTCAGTTTCCCCTTCTGTGGGATGGTAACACTGGCCCTCGTGCGGGCGATCCCCCAGGCTAGTTAGCTAGACCAGTCACAGAGTGGAGAAAGGCTGGTTGCTTATCCCCATTGTACAGATGGAAAACTGAGGCCCAGGCAGCTTGAACGACTAGCCCGGGGCATGCCGGGAGCCTGCGGCTGAGTCACGAATTGTACACAGCTCTCCTGCGGCCCGGCCTGGGGCTACAACCACAAGGCCAGCCTGCCTCCTTCGTTTGAGGCTCCCAGGAGCTCAGGATCCTCCCAGGGCACCAATTTCACACAATACCTGCAGTCGTTGCCTCCTGCTGTGCAAGGCCGTGCCACGGTGCCCAGGGCGTCCCCCCGGGCCTCCCTCCTAGGCTGTCTGGCCGGGCTGACCCGCTGGGACCCCGGCTGCTGGAAACGGGACCGCCCGGCCTCCAAGCACGGGCTTTTGAGGGGAGGCAGTGACAATGGGGCAGGCCATGGCTGGGTCCCGCTGTGCCCGAGGGGCTACCCACCATGGGAGACGCCCAGGCAGCTTCTGGAGTCCGGCCCCCCTCAGGCTGCCACGTGGGTGGGAGGCAGCTGTGGGTTTCGGAGCAGGGCAGCAGACTCCATCAAGCCCGCTGTGCTAGGAGCTGCCCAGGGGAGCTCGGCATGTGAACTGCCCCCAGAGATGCCCTGGCAGCAGCTGGCACGTTTACTGAGCTGACAGGGCGGCTGGAGGGCAGCTTCGTACCCACGGGAAAGGGGGGGGGGGATGAAAGCAGGACAGTGGGGGCTTGGCTGCAGCAAGGAGCCGGGCAGCCAAAGGGTTAAGCTCTGCGCCCCTCTGCAGTGGAAGGGACCCCAAACATGCGGGTGACCCTGGCTGCGGGTTCTTGCCCTCCCGGCGTGCCCTTTGACCCTGCCCGCGCTCCCTGGGCTGGGGCACGGCTCTGCAGGCTCGATAACGCCGGCTGGGATGTGCTGGGGCATTCCCCTCACCTCCCCTCTCTCGCTGCCATTCAGTGTGGGAAAACCGATGCCCCGGCGGCTAAGCCCCAGGCCGGCCCCCGACTGAGGACCCAGGTGGCTGGCCCGTCCCCTTGCTCGGCTGTCCCTGGGCCGGGAGCCGGGGCTACGGAGCCAGCGCCCTGGAGAGTATCGAGAGATCTACGGCCAGTCTGGGGCTGGGGGGCGGGAACAGCCTTGGTGGTTTCACTGTGGGGAGGTGAGGCAAGGCCCCCCCCACCCCCGGCCTCCACTAAATGTTCTCTCCTTCCCTTCGTTAACACCGCTGGATCTCCAAATTAAATGTAAAGGGCCCGGTCCTCGGCTGGTGCAAATCAGCCGCAATCCCACGGGCGTCAGGCCCCAGCGGGACGTTGAGGCTAGGCGGCTTGCAAGGCTGTGGGCGTGCTTTCCGCACGGTGGGCTGGTGGCAGCGGTGGCCCCCCACCTGATCACCATGGCATCTGAGCACACCCCAGGCCCCTCTCGGCCCCCCCGCAGACCGTGGGGTGGTGTTGCTAGCCCCCACGGCACAGGGCTGACGCCTGCCTGGTTCGGGGAGGTGGCGAACCAACGGCTCGGGGCCATCTGCCAGCAGGTTGAAGCGTGGCCCCCGTCACACTCCGGGTGCAGGGACTCGCAGCGGGAACGCGCGCTGGGAAAGGGGGCCAAGGCACGGAGTGCGATCTCTGCCCAGTTATGGGGTGTTGAGACCCGAGGGGGGGATTTGGCTGAGCCACTGCCAGCAAAGCACTTAAGCACGTGCTGGATGGCCTGCCCCCTGCCCCCAGGAAAGTTCCCACTGGCTGCTCAGGATCCAAGTCGAAGTGTTTTGCTGGGCCGAGGCCACAGAGAGAGGGGCCAAGGCGGATGTTTGCATGGGCCCCCCAGGAATGCCGGGGGGAGGAGGGGGAGCATGTGCGCTAGTCACGCAGGAGGCAAGCAATGGGACCAGCCTCTCACAGCTCAGCCAGAAAAGTCGTGGGGGCGGGCCTGGGCCTGGCCTCCCTCCCTCCCCAGCCTGCTCTGCCCGCTCTGGGCCGCCCCAAGCCCGTTCCTGTACCCGCTGCTCGACGCTGCAGGAGAGAGACACACGGGCAGCGTGAGTGTGTGTCCGGCCAATGTCCTGGCCGTGCGCTGTGCGTCACCCTCCCAGCCAGCTCCCCACACCAGGGCATGGAGGGGGGCTAAGTGCAACGGGAGGCCGTCGGCCCTAAAGCATCCCTGCCCACCAGCCCCATCATCCGTCCCGTTCACTCGGCTGTGCCTCTGGACCTGACAGCGCCCCATGCTGCGGTCGGACACCCAGGGCCGTCCAGCGCGCTCCCAGCCCGGGCAGCCGCCAGCTTTAGCATTGCCTCCACCTCAGGGCTTTCCGAGTGCACAGAGCACGTGGAGAGGCCAAGCCAACGGTCGCTCGCGAGGCGCTGGGCCGGCACCGACACGTTTCAACCCATGGAGCACGCAGGAGCCATCGGCTCGGGCCGCCAGGTATGGTCATTCCCAGAAGGCGAAGTCGCCCTAATCGCTGACTTGGCTAAGATGGCTGAATACTGGAGTCGGCGGCATTTACACCCACATGTGACCACGACAGTGTTGAGTGTGCGCCATCTTCCCAACGCCAGAGCACCCCAAGAACTGAATAGCTTCCTCATGGCTCATCCCTTGAACCACGACTCTCACCCAGTGGACCCGGAGTAGCCCTAGGTAGATCTCTCCCATGTCTGCAGCTGTGGTGAAGACCCGTAACAGCCTCCTAAGCAAATGGACTGGACTTCATGGGGAGCAAACCCGCAAACACCACCATTGTCCGGTCTAGCCCTCTCTTACTCCGCAGCAGAATACTGCGCTCTGGCCTGGCTTCGCCCGGCTCACGTCAAGTTAGTTGACGCACAGCTACGCTCCGCCATGCGCAACATCACTGGGATGACTTGACTCACATGAGTCTGAAGCCACATCACTCCTCCCCGTCTCTGTCGGGAGGATGCTGCCCCCAGAAGGGTTGGGCAGACACGGGCAAACCTGCGCCTGTCACCTCACACAGATCTCTTTGCCCACCCAAGAATGGGCTTGGCCTTGAGGCGCCCACTTTCCTTGCCCCGATTTCGCTCCGATGTCAGTGTGGCATGAGGGACGGTCTGTGGCTGACAGCAGAAACCAGGCTCTTACAACTAACCCCACCAGGCGTGCACCTGGCTTAGATTTTTGCCACGCCACTAGCGAGCCCTTCTGAACTGCTTTCGGGGTCAACAGGCAGCCAGCCTTCACGACTGGGGCCAGTGAGAGGATCCCACAGGCGGCTGTGGCCAAAGCCAGGCAGCATCACGCGTCCCTGATGCCCAGATGGGACGGGTGGTTAGTGGTCTCTGCAATGGGCTGATGAAGCTGCCGTCTATTGGCCTGGCGAGTTCTGCATCCGCTAAGACGATGACGTGGCCTCCCGCCCGTGTTTAGTCTACCACTCGGTTCTGTTTACAGCCGTTTGCCCTTCTGTAAATACAAGGGATTCCACCAGGGACCCTGGAGCAGATGCGGGAAGGCAGCTGCTGTGACGTGCCTCTGTCCGGATCCCTCTCCAGGGGAGAGGAGGAGGGCGGGAGCCTTTGCCAGGCTGGGTCGTATCCCTCTCCGAGAAGCTGGGTCCGCCAGTTGCTCTGCACCGGTAGCTCGTGAGGCTGACCTGGCACGTTGGGGCCGTGGTTCCTCGTACGTGAATTTGGGTGCTGGCCTGACAACTCCAGAGCCTGGCGTCGGCTCGCCGCAGAACATCCGCTGCCTTCCTCCGCCCTACCCCGCCGATGGGCCTGAGCCCTGCTTGGAAGGGAACGTCTTGAAGAGCGAGCAGGGAATTCAGTGTCCAGGGGCCCATTCAGACCTCGGACTCTGCGCCAAACCAGCCCCAAGGGGGGCCAATCCTGCGGGAGCTGGGATGGTGGGGCCACAGAAGCGGGAGAAGTTGGCAGCATCCCCGTGTATATTACTCTGCGTTTGCCTCTGGCGCAGCCGCTGCTGGAAGACTGTGTCCAGCTCGGGTGCAGCCACTGTTGAAGGATGTTGCTAAATGGAAGAGGGTTCAGGGAAGAGCCATGAGAATGATTAAAGGGGTGGAAAACCCGCCTTATAGGAAGAGACGACAGGAGCTCAATCTGTTTAGCGTATCAAAGAGAAGGGCTGCCTTGATCAGTCCCTAAGTACCTACCTGGGGAACAGACGTTTAACAATAGAGGGATCTTCAGTCTACCCCCTGGCCGGAAATTGAAGCTAGACAAAGTCAAACTAGGAAGAGATGCCGTTTTTTAACAATGAGAGGAATTAACCATTACTGGAACAATTTTCTAAGTGTCCTGGGGGATTTTCCACCACTGGACATTTTAAAAATCAAGCTTGGATGTTTTTCTACGAGATCCCTCTGCTGTCTTTCGAACAGGAATTAATTCAGGGTGGGGCCATGGCTTGTGTTAGGCACCAGGTCAGGCTAAGTGACCACCGTGGTCCTTTCTGGCTTTACAGTCTATGAATCTGTGGCCGGCTCGTCTTTTAGATGAGGCGGAGTCAGAGGGAGTCCCTGCCCGTGTCTGAATGGACACGTTGCCCCAGAAGATGTCGCTGAGTTATCAGAGCTCCCAGTATCTTCCAGCTGTATCTGTTCCCCATACAGCAGGCAACCAGGTATACGTGGCTGGTCAATGCTAGGGCTGGAATAGCAAGCAGGAAGTTGCCCCAGGGGTTCGGTGCTCTGCACAGGTTGTCAAGCTCTTGCCTTTGGTTTGCAGTGATGGGTGAACTTCAGAGAATTGCACTAGCAGAAACCTAGGTGCTTCCGTCCAGCCCCCCAGCTGTGCATCTGTTGTGACGTACGTGATTCAACCACTGCCCATGAGTGCCGTCGGGGCTCTTGCATACAGGCTCTTGGCTTTGTTCCGAGGGCTGGAATTCAGTTAGCCCTGGGTTTCAGGAGTCCAAATCCCATGAAATCGTACTGTCGATGCCAGGTGTGACAGCGTCACGCAGGGCTCTGGGCCCCTGCCTCTGAACTGCAGCCACCGCTGGGGTGAAATGGCGCAGCCAGCTGATACGGTCTGGGACAAAGCGAAGATGCATCCAACAGGAGCGTCCAGAAGCCGAGCATTGTAGCACGCAGAGCAAGACGTTGCAGGGGGGAGGAGGAGACACCCCATTCGTATATAAAATAAGGTTTGGGATAAGAAATGGTTTGATGGAAAGCCAACAGCAGCATAGGGCCCTGCGTGGCTCAGCATCACATCACAGCCCTCGCGGCCAGGTAACCGAGACGCTGGGCTCACAGAGGGCTGCTGTGGGCGAGGGCTGTTGAAGGGGGCCGGGCTGCAAGACGGGGAACGAAGTGTTTGCCCATGAAAGTGACCCCCGGGGTACAGAGCAGTGGCGCGCCAGACCTATAATTATGGGGAATACATCCCTGCCGTAGGCGGCTTGGAGCGCAGAAAGCGAATGCCTCGTGGTGGGTGGGGTTAGCCAGGGAACCCGCAGCCTGCCTCGGCTGAGCGAGGGGATGCGTGTACCCATCCCGTTCCTCTCGTGCATGTTAGATCTGCCTGGCTTCGTTCAGCTGGTGCTGAAGGCCAAAGCACACTGTGCCAGCGTGTAACCCTCCATGGTAAACCACGGCCCCTGGGGCACCGGGCCAGCCACCGCCATGAAATTGGAGCGCACGCCGTATCTCTGCGCAAGCCGGGCACCCGTCTGCTGTTGGTTCCCGCGGCCTGGCATCAATCCTACTGCAATGCTCCTGAATTCAGTGAATGAGCGCCCCCCCAACAGGCCAGGCCAGTGCACCCTGCGAGGAAGCAAGGCAGGCGATTCCCCTGGAGTCAGGCCCATTCGAAGCCCAGCTGTTCTTTGGGGACTTGTTTTGCAGGCAAGGACTAAGGTGGCTTTATCCCTGCTGGGATTGTCTCCTGGGAAGAACCCCCATTCCTTCAAGTTGGGGGGTGGGGGGAGGCTGCAGGCCTGTCCCCTAGCCCAGGACAGAGCAAGGCCATACCCAAAGTCTGGGCCCAGTCCTTTGATCAGGGCATCAGCTTTATTTCCTCCAAATAACACATGTTCATACCATCCATTCTCCGCCCCCCCCCCGCCCCCAACCTAGGGCCTCCTGCTGGGGCTGTCCAGTCCTGACAGATTTCCCCTCTGCTGGCCACTTTCCTGAGTCACCCTGCCACGGGGGCCAAGCCAGCAGCCAGCCCCTCGCCCCTCCACCCTGCAGATGCTCATAAAAAACCTAAAATGCCCTTGAAGTGCCCCAGTTAACAGGCTGTAAATGCAGCTCTCCTGCTTGCTTCTGTAATGACACAGCCGGGGCAATAAACCTCCCGGGGGGGCGAGGCTCATTTCCTGAGCTGCCTCTCCCATGCCACTCCTTGGAGGGGGGCTGTCAACTAGCCCATCACCTCTGCCCCGCGCCAGGTGAACCGCTGCCTTTGAAGCGCCCGCAGTTTGGGAAGCTCCCTTTTGTCCCTGTGCAAAGCCGGGGGAGGCAAGGGGGGTTTTGGCATCCGGGAGCGAACTGAGTTTGGATGGTTCTCACCGGGCCGGGAAGATGAGGCGGATTGGGGTTCCCAGACCCCTCTCCGCCCCCAGCTCCCAGGCCTCACCTCGGCCTCTCGCTCTGCCTGGAACTAATTCCCGAGGCGCTGGGCCGTGTAAACCCTGACAGAGCAGCTTGTTCCCAGAAGGCCCCCTCTGCAACTGCGTTGTTGCTCCCAGGGCAGGAACCAGAGGATGGGGCGAGTCGATGCCGCGTGGCAACGGCACAGAGAACAAGCAGAGAGCTCCCTTCTAAGCAGGTTCTCACCCCGTGCCTGGCACTGTGGCAAGTGGGCGCCTTCCACACCTGGATTTAGCAATGTGCCGACCCTTCGGTCCTGGGGCGTTCTCTCAGCCTCCCCCGCCCCCGGATGGGGGGAGAGAGAGGCAGTGGCGTGTCTTGTTTTGGCAGGGTTTGGGGATGATGACAGCGAGAGGGGGGGTGTTAAATAAACCCGTGGCTCTGTGTTTAGGGTAGAGAAGGCAAGGTCGGAGCGCTGCACCGGGAGCGGGAAGTGGAGGAGGCTGTGGTGAGTCTAGAAAGGTTTCATGGGCCAGCTCCTCTGCTTGTGTGACGCAGCACGGCTGGGCAGCGACTGCTTTTTCCACCAGCTGAAGACGGGAGCGATTGTAGGCGCACAGTGGTGGGGCGGAGGCCTGCAGGTCTCCCAAAGAAGCAGCCTCCAGGGTCTTGCCTCTGCTAGTTAAAGGCCAGTGGAGACCCCATTCCTACTGGATTTCCTTTTTCCCCGCTGTGGCTCCACCACTTAATGCCGAGTTTGGTGCTGGACTTGGTGGGGCTAAGGCCCGGTCCCTGCCGCACAGGTTCCCGCAGCCAGCCGCCAGTCGCGGTCAACGTGAGCTGGATTCAACCCGGCGCAAAGCTTTCTAGCCGCACGGTGGCTGGGTGCAGCCAACCTGAGAACATCAGCAACCCAAGGAGCCAAACCCTGGAGGCCCCGTGTGGTGCACAGGATGGAAAAGGCTCTCGGTCACATTCCCGGCGCCTCTGGGAATCCGCCCTGGCCACCCCCGGCTGGTGGCCCAGTGCTCAGTGACTGGTTTTAAACAGCGGGTCAACAGTGATGGCGGGGGGGGGGTTCCACTGTAAATCCACCGCCTGGGGAGGTGGAATTCTTCTGTGGGCTTCGTGGAGCCGGTGACGGGGCTTGGGTCAGCTTAACGACGCCTCTCACGGGGAGGGAGGGGTGAATTTTTCACAGCCCTGAGCGACGTGGCTAGGTCGAGCTACGTTTGCCGTGCAGAGTGGGCCCTGGTGTGTGTGGGGTGGGGGGACGGGGACGGGGACTGAGAGAGGGGTGTCCGGCTGAGCGGCAGAGCTGTGAGACAGAGGGAGGAGGAGGGCCGGGCTGCAGGAAGGGGGCAGAGAAGAAAGAGGATGGGGTGGCTGAGACGGGATGCGCGAGGAGGAAGAATGGGCTGGGGGGAGGCTGCTGACGATGAGGCCGGGGTGTCAGAGAGAGCTAGCGCCAGGCAGGGCCGTCTCTGCGCCCGTTTGTAGGGTCCGCGCGCTGCCCACCTGGGGCTGCAGCGAGCAGGCGGGGCACGGAGATGCACAGGGGCTGGCCAGCGGTGCACAGAGCCATCCTGCCGAGGCAACGCTCAGGCAGGGGCCTAATGAAAGCCACGTGGGCTGTGGGGAGGAGCCCTGGGGGGTGCTGTATTCGGGGCAGCGGGGGCTGGAGAGGCGCCAGGGAGACAACAAGAGCCAGGAGGAGGAATGAAAACCTCATGATGGGGAGAGAGATCTAGGGGAGGGGGAGGCCCCAGACAGCCTCCCCCCCTGCTGTGGGGAGAGACAGACAGCAGGGGCAAAGAGGGGACAAGGCACCGGCTGTTCCTAGTGCAGCTGCATCGAGTCTATGGTATTTTTGCCCGCCCTGACCCCCTGGTGGGGCAGCCCTGGTGTGCCCAGGTGCTTTGCAGACGGTTGAGCTCCCCTGGGCCCGGCAGCCTGCCCCCGTTGTGACCTTAACTGCTGCCAAGTGGATAGCGGGCCCTGGAGTGTGGGGCTTGCTTCACCAGCGCTGAAATGCAGCCACCTCTGGGGGGGAGGAGGAGAGTCAGCAGGCAGTGGCCCTGCACCCGTGGCCTCCTTCCTCCCCACCTCGGCTCTCTTGGGCATGGAGGTGGCACCACCGGCACCAGTGGGCCATGCTCATACCCGCCAGCCCTGCCTCATAGCGGTGCTTTCTGAGCTGTTGTTGGGGCCTAGCCTGCCCTGCCCTGGCCGCGAACCTCCCCGATGGGGAAGGGCAATGGGTACTTGACTGCACGTGACCCCCGGAGTCCCCTGGCGCCCTCCTGGCATCCACGTTCCACCCTGGACTGTCACGGCTCGCCGGGGAGAGGCTGGCTAGCCGGTCAGATGGCGGCCCCGCGCGCAGTTCCCGTCTGCAGGCTCCCCTGCCCCGGCCCACCGCCCAGCTGAGTTCAAGCAGCCACCAGTTAACAGCCAGCAAACCCGAAGGGCTGGAGACAGGACGGCTCCGGGGCTGGCAGCGCGGTTTGGGAGCTTCCAGGACAGCCTGACTGATAACACGCGCAGGGAGCGTCAGGGAAAGATGGGGAAGGGGGTCGTGGCTGCTGTTAACTGCAGGGGTCTCTAGAAAGAGAAGGCTCTAAAGGAGTGCAGCTCAGGCTGGGCGTATCCCACAGCTGTCGCCATCTGGACGTGGTGGTCTCCGCCCGGTTCCTTTCAGGCGGTACCTAGGGCCAGTCGGGCAGAGCGCGCTGGGGTTGCCTTCCCGTGTCTCAGCGGAGCCCCACGCAGCGTGGCTCATTGTCCCGTCCTGTGGATTTTCTGGCAGGCTCCGACATCGCCACGAGTCGATGTCGTTGGAGAGTGTGAGGAAATCCCTTCTCTGCTGCCCGGGAACGCCTCGCGGGGAAGAGGCAACGTCGCTGTCAGGGCACACACGTGAGCGTCTCCCCCACCAGAAATGTCCCCCCCCACCCAAAGGAGACTTACTTGGCCTGCACAAACAACTTTTGGGACTGGCCAGAAACTTGAGCCAGGGGTGAAAAATATTTCCCGGCCCGCAAACGCGTTTTCTTTTTGTCCCTGGCGATTGCTAGTTGTCATGGGGATATTCCCTAGGCCGGGTCTACACTAAAAAGGTGACGTCAACGCAGCTATGCTGCTCAGCCGTGAAAAAGCCATAACCCTGAACAACATAGTGAAGCCAACCTAACCCCAGGTGTAGACAGCGCTAGGTCAACAGAAGGAAGGAAGCTAGTCTGGAGCTGAAGACATCAAGATGGAGGATCTACCAGTCGGTTCCAGCGTTGAATCACTTTCACTGATTAAAAAAAAAATGGGCCCAATTTCTAATCTGAAAGTGGCTGACTTCAACTTCCAGCCACGGGTTCTTGTGCCTTGTCAGGAGAGAGTGGTCCCACCAAAATCAAGGCTCCAACCCCACCGCAGACTTTGGAATCTGAAACCAGTTCAGAATTATTGCCACGTCTCTGGCTTTCCATGCCTCTTCAGTTTCCTCCTCCTGCGCACTAAAGGAAATAGCTACAGCCCCTGGCCCTTTAAGAAGCCGGTTTTGGGGAAGTCCTTGATGGTGAATAGGATTTCTGCGCTGAGCTGCCATTCCAATCCAACTCGAGATCCAACCCTGAGATGCTTTGCAGCATATTTTGGAGCGTATGCATGTCTGCTTTCCACAAAGGACATGCCCGAGTAGAAAGGAATGGAACCAGAGACAGGACGGTGCTTGGTGGAGGAGAGCAAATGGCTACTAGGGCCCGCCACTCCCACCACTCAGCACTGATGAGACTTCGCTCTTTCCTGGCCCCTAAATGGGGTGGATCTGAATTTTTCAAATTTAGAAATTTGATGAGAAAAGCACTGGGAAAACAGTGGCCAAAATCTCCATTTCTTTTGTCTTTTAACCAACCCTGGAGCAGGTTGAAATTTATCTGCGAGTTACAATTCTGAAGTTTCAAACTTTTTGCCCACAAAAACATTGGAAAGCGTTTAAAACATTAGAACATTTTTTTCCTCTTTTTGTTGTTTTTAACCTGTTTTACCGGTAAATTCCTCCAAAGACTCTTTGGGTGGGTTGCTTTGCTCTTACCTGCTGCTTGGCGACGGAAAGGTGAGATGTACCATCTCCATTTGACAGAAGAGGAAACTGAGGCACAAAGCAGTGAAGGTACATGCCCGAGGTCACGCAACAAGACAGTGGCAGATGCTTGGCCCTGAGCTCATTCTAGTGGATGTTAGCCAATCCGTCTAGCCAGGCTCTGGCTGCGTCAGCAGTGCTGACTTCAAATGGATTAGTGGGTGCTATGTCTGAACATCAAATCCATAGCGTAGTCCATGCTGACAGTTTCTAGAGCACCTCACGCTATACGTACACCATCCCTGACATGCAGCCCGCTCTGGGGTGGAGCATGGCAACTCACTGCCACACAACATGCAGCACGGGACATTTTGACCAAGGACACTAGGCCTGACCCCGCCTCTTTCTGAAAGATCTTTAATGTCCGTGCTGAGTTCGGTACGGTCTGCTCTAAAATCCACACCTCTCCACGCTCACAATAAACTGCAGACTAAGGTTGTCCAGGCCCCCCCGGGACTGTCGTGAAAGGAAGGCGGCGGCTAGGCTGCTTGGAGACAGTTAAAGGGGAGAAGGGAGGGGAAGCGGGTGCCTTGTTGCGTCGCTTTGGTAAAACCACATCAGTGGTGGCGGTTCTCGGCCCAGCTGGGTGTGCATGAATCTCGCCCTCCCTGGCTGAGTTCTCCCTCCGGGAAGGAATGTCTGCCAGATGCTCCCAGGATGACATCATTCCCCAGGGGGCAGGCGGGATGCTGGGGAGGGGATGCTCTTTGTGCGCTATTGCAAGGACTGGGCCGACTTGAACAAAAAGCGCAGGCAGGTTATTGCACTTATAGCACAGCTACCAAGGGCAGGCGGAAGGGTGGGGCTCCTGGGCGGGTAGGTATGGGCTGCAGTTCCCAGTTAGCCTCCTTTTGCACACAATATTAAGGCCCTCGACCTTTTAGCAAGAGCTGCAGGGCCCTGGCCCGCAGGAGAGAGGAACTGGATGAAGGAGAGTAGAAGTGAGGAGAAATCGGGTCATTAACGGGGCAGAGGAGGTGAAGAATTAGCCCCTAGGTCTGTTTTTCCAATGCCAGGCATGCTTTAACCCTTTCCCAGCTTGTGGGGACTCGCTCTTTGCCATATCCCAGGACCCTGCCTGTAGCTAAACACAGTTCTAGAGCAAGGTTGTTCAAGAATAAAAATGGGCCGGCTGGTGCGGGGGAGAGGGGGGGAACAAGTGAGGGAGGCAAACCATCACCGGTGGAGGTGTGGGATCCACTGAGCCTACCGCCACGGGGAGGCTGTTTCCGGCTGCATAGGAGAAGGCTCTCTCACCTCGGATGGTGGGGTTGTGTGAATGGGGGGGTAAGAAAGTCGAGACAGCAAAGCACACGTAATCTGGGCAGTGGGCTGGGGCAAGCGGAAGAGGTTTTCAAAGGAAGGGGGTGGATTCGGGGTTGACGGTGGAGCGATTTGAGGTTGCAGACCAGCAGCTGGGACTGGCCCCCAGAGATGGGCTGAGGATTGAATAGCTGAGCGTGGGAGAGAGGGAAAATGGCAGCTTGGCTGGTGCTGAGGCCAGGGCAGCACCATGGAGGTGGGGACAAGCCGAGTTAGACACACAGCGGGGCGTAGGCAGGTGAGGACGGGTCCGCAAGCAAATGACCTTCCACTATCTCCTGGGCTAGCATCAGCCCCATAAGTGAGGCGGGCACTTCACGCCCACCGACCCTGCATCCTGCGCCAGCTGGGCCGGCTTCTCCAGCAGGCGCCCAGCTCCGCAGCTCCCCCCACCAGCCGCGTACAATAATTTTAAAGGGGAAATGCCTGTCTTCCGACACCGCCTATGGCTGGCCCCTTTCCCACCTTGCTTCACGCATCTGGACAGCCCAGGTTACTTTGGCCGAGCAGGGGTGAGTCAATACAGGGGTGCTGCTACCGCCGTCTGCTGGACAGGCCGTCTCAGAGCCGCTCTCACATCTGTCTCAGCCGGGTCTACACCAAGTCACCAACCGCAGGCTCACCCTTCAGTTCAAACCCAAACCCCCACTACCATTCACTGACAAATCAGTCCAACTTCAGGGCTCTAGGGCCCACCGGGGGGTCTCCTGTTGAGACTTGGGGGCCATCCAAGCCCTGTCATTATGCAGTGCGGAAACAGAGACCCAGATCCAGCTGGTGTCAGTCTTTCAGGCCACATCTTGCTGCCTCGGGGCTTTGCCGCTGTCTCATCTCCCAGGCGGTAGCTCCTTTAGTCCGTGCATGTTAGCTGCAGCTTGGATCAGCTGCTCCAAACCCTCACAACCCTGCCGTTTCGAAGCCCCATTGGCACGGAGGAGCCCAAATGTGAACCCCCACCCCCGTAGAGAAGGTGCTCGCTTCGCCGGGCCAGCTGGAGCACTTCTGCCAAGGCCGCAGGTTGAAATGAAGCTGCTTGCAGGCCCGTTTTCGCTGCCCAGCCTTACCACGCCCAGGGCACGGGTCTGGTCCCCTCACAGCACGCCTGGCATGGCCCTGCGTGCTCAGGAGCCGGGTCCGGCCAAGCAGGGACAGGTGGTGGCCTCGCGATAAAGATTTGCTCTCGCTCAGCCGCAGGCTGTCGGGCGGGACGTCTCTGGCCTGTGCTCCGCAGGAGGTCTGGCCGGATGAGCGGAGCAGGTCCCTTCTGCCCTTACGTTCTGTCTCCGTCTTCAAGGGAAGGGGGCAGCGGGCGAGCTGGCGTTCAGAGCCTAGCGGCGTGGCGGACTCCCTGGGAGCATGGCGCGGAGTTGCTGGTCCTGGGTGCACGGCCGGGGCAGGGGGGCCGTGGTTATGGTTCTACCCCCGTGGTGCTGGGCCTTTCCCAGCATCCCGAGGCCCGCCAGGCCAGGAAGCGGGGATGGGCTCAGGCCTTGAGGGGAGGGAGGGGCTGGGCTTTGGGCCAGAAGCATTTCAGCATTCCACAGGCCTCGGCTGCATTGTTATTTATGGGCCACGGCTCGCTCGAATTCGATTTTGCCTGGCTGATGTTCTCCAGGCTTCGCTTCGAGAAGGCTTCAGAGTCTGCAATGTGTTTCCTCCCTCCCCCGGAGCCGCCATCCTGTCAGCATCCGAGAGTGGGAAGAGCCACAGGCTTCCAAGTCACCAAGCGTTCTATTAATATTGGAGACACCTCTGTAAACGCCTTGCTGTCTTTTGAATCAGCCAGCCCTTCCAGAGAGGAAAGGCAGCAGCCCAGGCCTCAGGAGATACAGATAATTGCCAGCTCTTGTACAGCATTTCTCCTCAGAAGATCTCAAAGTGCTCTATCCCCATTTTACAGATGGAGAAACTGAGGCACAGGAGGCTTGTGGCAGAGGTGGGACTAGAACACAATTTCCTGAGTGCCAATCCACTGCTCACACGAGCGTGCGCTTCCTTGGGCGAGTCACTTAATCCCCCAGGATTCACAAGCCTGGAGCAGCAGGATGGCCCAAAGGTTAGGGCACTAACCTAGGGTGTGAAAGTCCTGGATTCTAGTCCCTGGTCCACTGCAGCCTACCTATCTGAATCGAGGCATGTCACTCAGCCTCTCCGTGCCTCAGTTCCCCCCCGTACAATGGGGATAACAGCACCACCCTGCCCCACAGTGGTGCTCAGAGGATAAATCCCTTAAAGACTGTGGGGTGATCAGATACCATGGTGCTGGGGCCAGCTCGGAGACAGCTCGCTACTCCAGCCTTCTGGAGCTTGAGGAGACAAACAGAGATGCCACCTCTTACCCCGTGTGTTGAGAACCATGGCAGGGGCGAGCTGACATGGGCAAACTCTCCGAAGTCCCCCTCTGGGAGTGACATCTTCTGGGGTAAGCTGGGAGGGGAGCTTCTGAGCTGGGCCAAGGCCCGTGGCCTCCTACCCCCGGCAGAGAAGACCCCGAGATGGGGCCGCCTAACATCGCTCTCCAGACCCCATCCAGCGGGGCAGAGGGGAAGCCCTTCACGCCCCCACCTCTCGTCGGGGCCGCTGGAAAGGCCAGGGTGTAGCAGCAGGGCGGGGTATCATTGCCAGGCCTCCCCTCGGTCACTGCTGACTGACGCTATCAGTCGCTACCAGAGCGGCACCAGTGCAGCCCGGCTGAGGCTGGTTTTGAACTGGGGGCAGCGGCAGGGTATAAGCCGCAGTGACGCCGTCCCCTGGAATGCTGGCGTGGACACGGCTCCAGGGCCAACGCCCCTTTGACTTTACACGAGACTCCTCAGCCGCCGAGTGGAAAAGCGACTTGACGGAGTGGCCGCGGGGTGCCGAGGAGGTGGCTGTGTATAAATCACGGCTGCCCATGTGTTGCCGCGCCCAGCACCGACTTGCCAGGAGCCCAAAGGTTGCCCCGTCCTGGCAGAGAAATGCTGACTGCACGGCATACGACTTCAATACGTGCTTGTTCATCCCGATCCAGCTAAGCTATTCCTCTGTCTCCCGCTCCCGCAGCGTCTGAGCAGTCCCTGTCCCTAAGGGGCTTTCACTCCCAGCACCCCGGCGAGGGAGGGCAGTGCTGTTATCCCATGGCACAGATGGGAAACTGAGGCACAAGGAAGGGACCCCCGGTCTCCCAAGGTCTCAGCTAGTGCCCTAACCATCGGTCCATGCTTCCTCTCAGCTGTGGAAACCTCCAGCCCGGAACCACTTCATTCCCGGCGGGAGGTTTCACCACAGCTGGAAGGGCCTGGCTGGCTCTGGGTGGCACCCAGCTGGACTCTCCGCCCCACTTCCCTTTGGCTGCGATGAGCTTTGCCAGGCCCCCCCTCAGCCTCTGAAGAGGGGACGGGAAGTGGCCAGTTGGTGTAAGCTGCCCGCCAGGCTGAGCACCCCTAACGCAGCCCACGTCTCCTGACCCCTCTACTTCCTTCCAGGCTGATGTGCCCCGGGGAACACCTGGGCCCTTCCAACCTCCAACTCCATGGTGTTCCCCGGGCCGCATCAGCGGAGGAAGGAAGCGTCTTGGTTGGCGGGAGCAGAGGAGGGGTCTTCATGGAAGCGGCAGAGCAGACGCTTGCGGGAGGGCTCAACACGGCACCCAGCAACCTTTCCAAAGAGGCCCAGCAAATCGAACATCACCCATGACCCGAGCCTGCTCGCTCCCCGGCCCGTCGGCCTGGCTATCTGCTGGGGCTGGCAAAGGAGCCGGGGCCATTCGCCTGTGCTGCCAGCCCCGCTCTGGATCCGGGACCCAGGCTGCCCCTCTGGGGCTGGGTGTAAAGACGTGGTGCAGTGCAATGGCAGCCAGCGTGGCGGCGTCCAAGCTGGGAAATGGGCACTGCCTTTTCTCAGTGCTGTTCTCATGGGCCAGGGATTGGTGACGGCTCCTTTTCCTCGGCTACTCTGTGTGTGTCTCTCTCCCTTTGGCTCTTGCTCCCTGCGGCCGTACAGCAGACGGTGGCTGGCTGGTGCCGGGTGGCGGGCGTGTGCAGTCTGGACCCTGACCGGGGCGATCAGTCATGATCCACATCGCAACCAACTACTGAGGACTGCGGTGGGACCAGGATCCGACGGGATAGCCTGGTGTAGTGGCCGACGGGACATGCACTCCTCGAGGGCCAGCCAAATCTGCAGTGAGTCCAGCCAGCCGCAGGGTGAGGGGGTGTTAGACCTGGTGCCTCTGCTTGAACCTCTTTCTAAGGTTACAGGATTTCCTCAGCCAGCTGGGGCTGGGTGAACAGTGCACGCTGGCTCCGACCCTCCCTTCAGGCCATGCTGAGCCGGCTTTATGCCCTCTTTGCACATCCCGGATTCTGGGGCTGGAAGAGGACAAATGTGGTCCGTGGCATGAATGAAAGCAGCCTTGGGGGTGAGCTACCTTACCTCCTGCAGCCGTCTTCTGTGGATCAGTGCAGCAGGCGACGCCCCTTCCCTCCCACAACACACGCCCTCGTGCCCCCCGCGATGTCTGTTGTGTGACGTGTCACCGGGACAATGCCCCTCCGCTCCGGGCACTACTGACTGGAGGCAATGCACCAGGCGTGCAAGCCCTGCGTGCCAGCTGCTGAGGGCAGGGCTGGGGGCGCGTGGTGAACGAACATCGCAACCGGCAAGCAATGAGCAGCTGTTGGCGCTGCCAGCACCAGCGTGATCACGGCTGCTACAGAGCGTCGGGCCTCTTACGAGATGTGCCACTTATGCGATGGCCTCCAGAGATGCACGCGTCCGCCACCGCAGCTTGGGCTAACAGGCCCAGGCTGTGGAGATGGCAAGGGGGTCTGTAACGCGCACCGACCGGCGGGTTATAGCTGCATCGCGTCTTGCACCGGGGGCCCTGATCGCCAGTGAGGTTTCATAGGAAAACCCATAAGGAGCACAAAGGAGGGGACACGGCCGTCCCTCCCTCACCCAGCCAGCCGCATCGCCATCACAGGTAAAGTCAAACAGGCCCGCCCGGTGCACCGTGGAGTGGGAAGGGTGCTCGTTGCCATCATTTTTCGGCACATCCTGGCTGCTATGCTACGCCTTGCGCGGCCACAGACCCTGCCATCTGCTGGCCCCAACGCACTTTAGAAACGTGATGATGTCCAATGCCCCCGGGAGGCAGGCCGGTGTTCTCAGCACCATTTTATGGGGGGAGGGGGCCGGGTCACAGAGCACTTGTGGCCAGTTTGGGGCTGTACAGCACCGAGCGCGAGGGGGTCCTGGGCTATAACTGGGGTCCCTAGGCGCTATAGTAGCACAGGTAATAAAGAAGAAGAATGTGAGGTCAAGCAAAATGTCAGTGGTGACGTGGTTAGGAATAGAAGCCAGGAGTCCTCCAAACAAACACAAAACACACCTCCTCCAAGCCCCTCTTCGCCATAGCCCTGGAGGCAATAAACCCCGGTCTGTATCTTTTATTGGCGTGCCTGGAGTTGTGATTTCTTGGCCACCCCTATGTCGTGGTACCTGAGCCACCACATTCAACCTTGCTGGCTTGGATCAAAACTACCCCTCATCTTGCACCCTCGGACCCAGACCCGGCAGTGTTGGCCCAGCCTGTATGTACATATGTACCCACACACACACACACATATAGTCCCCAAAGTCTTTTACAAGCTCAGCTTCCACCTGTTGGGTGGAACAAGAGATTATTCCGCAGCCTAATCGATCTTGCTATCAGGCCAGGAGCTAGACCGGGAGAGCTGCGACTGCTACTTACTGTATGATGCCTCTGCCTCCTCCCCACGCCTGATTCTTGACATAGTGTCTACTGCAAGCTCCCTGGGGCAAGGACTGTCTTTTGCTGCCAGCCTAGTCAGCGCCCACCCAATGGGGCCCTGGTCCCTGGTGCTGCCGTAATTCAAATAAATAGCATTATGGCAGGTGTCACCAGGTGGCGCTGTTGCACACAGGTGGCCAAGTTCTTAAGAGTGCGAGCAAGTTTTTAGTCTGAGAAGAAATGCCAGTGGTGGTTGCTTTAGCTTATATGTGGCTCTGGCTGGAGGGAGCTAGGTGAATGGCAGAAGAGTTTGCACTCTGCCTTGGGCTTTGATGAAAGTCAATTCTTGAGGCAATCTTGAGTCTATCCCAGGACTGGTGTACATGTGTAAATAAAGCAGGTGACATCTAGCATATATCCAGGCTCTAATGCTGATTTCTGCCTAAATTCACCTTCACTCAATTTCATCCCAGTTACACCCAAAGGGCCCTAAACAAGCCTTCTACATCTTTGGGGAACCTGCTCCCACTCGCCTTCAAACCCTTGCTGACAGGTGGAAGGGTCAAATTCTGGGCTTGGCCATGCTGGTGTCAAGCGAGCAGCCTCGCATCAAAATCTCAGTCCAGTTCCATGTCGCCAGCACAAAACCTATCACAGCCGCAGCGGCAAACCGAGCGGAGTGCATGGGGGGGCCATGCCCCCAGGTGTTGGCCTGGGGGGTGCTGGCCGGGCCCTCCACAGAGGAGGCACCCTCCACTCGCTGTCGCAAGCAGCCAGGGGCCGCCAGGCTTTAGTATCCCCAGCAGCCGCGCAGACCCCATCAAAGGTCTGCTGGCGGCCGCGGGTTCCTGCTGTGGGGGGAGCAAATGTTTTCCTGGCCCCTCCGCCCTCACGCTGAGTGCAAGGAGGGAGCCGTGGGGACCCCAGCCACACAGGGGCCAGGCAGACAAAGATGGGGTTCTGAGGCAGAGCCTGTCGCGTGTCATGCCCCTGCCGCCAGGCAGCCCAGGGGGATCTGCCCCTGTCACTCGTGCTCCCCACTGCCCCCACAGTGTCCCAGAGACCCATGGTTCTCCACTGCGCAGCCTTCCTGGAGGGAAGCCACGGATTGAATGGGCCCTGAATGGCGGAGCCACCCCAGAAGCTGAGCCTTGCACACCAGGTTGGTGTTGCCTCTGCTTAATACGTTACCTAGTCTGCAGCACTTAGATTCTCAGCTCCTTGGAGCAGGGACTGTCTTTTTGTTGGGTGTTTGTACAGCACCTAACGCAGTGGGTCCTGCTCCATGACTAGGGCCGCTTGGTGCTATGATAACACAAGCAATATATAATAATTTGGGGACAGAGGTGTCTCTTGAGCCGCCTAACTGGATTTCCCCAGCCTCCTGTGCTTTGAGGGTGGGCAGCCTAATGAGATAACGGGCATCTATTATTTGCCTTGCCTCGGGCCTGGAGGCTAGGTGCTGTGTGAACACAGACTGAGACATGGTCCTTGGCCTGAAGGGTTTGGAAGGGGAAATACGGGCACAGAGAAGGGAGACCCATGATCCTCAAAGCTAGCTAGGGGAGTAAGGCAGCTAAAGGCATCAGCCATTGCCCAAAGCTGCCATCGACCAATCTCCCATAAAGCAAGCCTGTAAGGTCCCTTGGGCCCAGCTGTGTGAGTAGCTCTTCCCATCTCCCCTGCAACGCCAGGGAGGGCTCCCCCACTTTGAGACTGCAGTTCCTCCACCTCCACTCATAACATTTTGACCTGGGGGGTGGAGGGGGCTGTGCTTGGCAATAAAACTCGCTGCTCCTTCCTGATAACAAAGAGCCGGGCTGGGAGATTAGCAGACGGCCCCAGGGAACTCCAATTAGGCAGATAGGCATGGGCCGGGAACAGTAAAAAGATCCTGGCGCTTGAAAGGGATCCAGGGATTGGCTCATAAAATGCGATTGCCCTCTCCGGCTCAGTGGGGGGGACATTTGGTTACAGTTTGCCACTCTCTGATCTTCCCCCTCAACAGCCCCTTTGAAGTCCCTCTCTGCCTCCACTTGTGGCCCGGCTGCCGTCCTCGGGGATCTGCCGTTTGTTAGCGTTGGAGACACACAGGCCCTGTAGAGGCGCGCCCATGCCAGGCCCATGAGACCACGCTGCGTGAAATGAACAGGGACCTAGTTCAACCCCCCTCTCCCTCCGCCCCGAGACCAGTGGCATCTGAGACAATATCACTGGCCTGGCGAGGGGCGGGGGGTTGGGGAGAGCCAGATGCCACGGGCAGGCGTGCGTCACAAAGCCAGGCCCGGTTCAATTAGTCAGCGGCACTGCAGGTAAAGACGGTCCAGCCGCAAACGGGGGTGCTGGAGCTGAGCGAAGGCTCGTAGAAATAAGAGCTGGGGAAGGCGTCCTAGGCTAGAGACCCTCAGTCCATTTGCCTGCCGGGGTAGGTTCCTGCCCAGCAGAGCGTCGGGTGGGTCTGTCTTTACTCCCGCGTGAGGCCCGAAGCCAGGCACCCTGGTTAGCCTGGCCCTGGTGTCGGCTGCCCCCTAGCAAAGCCCTGCCTCAATTACGGTGTCCTCACGGGCGCTCCCGCAGCCGTGTCACCGAGGAAAGGGGGGCACATCCCACGTTTCCACCCTAACTTGAGCCACGCTATGCTTCTTTCCCAGTGAATCATGGGAGAGCTTGTCTGTCCGTCTGGGCACATGGCAGGGGGACGGGAGGGGGAAAAATTGTGGGACAACATCAGAGGCCTCTCAGTCCTCATTGCAAAGCGGGTGGGTTACCAGGTCAGGGAAAGCAGCATTCGGGGTCGAATTCACGCCCCCCCCAGCCAGGCAGGTTGCAAGCCCCAGTAAATAACTGGGGTGCGAGGTCTGTACGGGGGAGTTGGGGTGATCAGGATTTCCAGTTAGGAACAGCAGGCACGGGCCTAAGGGCGCCGGCGTTCTAGGGGTGCCTAAACGGTGGCCGATTGCCGCACGAGCAGATGGGGCCCGTGCCCAGGGGCCCCCGCACGAGCAGCGGAACTGTGGCCCCACCCTCTGCTCCGCCTCCTCTCTCCTGAGGCCCCGCCTCCCTGCTCCTCCTCCCCCTGAGGCCCCGCCCCCTGTCCAGTCCAGAGGCCGGAGCCCAGGAGGGGTGAGAATATTCCCCCCGCCCAGAGCTGGCCGAGCCAGGTGCCCCAGCCCCTCCCCCCATGTGGGAAACACGAAGGTCAGCTGTGGGTGGGGGAGGGGGCACTGAAGATGCTGTGCCTAGGGGGCGTGAGGTGTAAATCCAGCCCTGGTGCGGCTGGCTCTTCATTTCCAAGCTACAACACTGCGTGACCCAGCAGCTGCATCCATCGCCTTTCCTGCCATCGCCCGCCCCGGGAATCAAGCGCTGTCATCGCCATTGGGACGCTGCACCACGGTGTGCTGGAGGGGAGGCGGGGCTGCATTCACGGGGCTAGGCTGAGCGGTGCCTGCTGGACAGGGGGGAACGTTTCGCCACGGGAGAGTCTGGTCCCATTTTCCACGGGAACGTCACATTTCAACCTGAAAACAGGAACAAAACAGTGGGGAAAATATTGCCTCAGTTTCTCGACCTGCTCACTCAATGATCTCACCATTGGGATGTGCCTCCCCGCCCAGCGGGAACGCTGTCGTTTCCTGCCCAGGAACCCGTACCTCGCTACAGGCCAGTGCCCAAAACCCCAACAGACTCTCACTGTGGTGCGCTGAAAATGGTTCATATGACAAGCTAAATGTAAATTCAGATTGTCTTGGGGGGGAACGGGTTCTGGTCCTCCTTGCAGCCTAAGGGGCTCTCTGGAGTGAGGGAAGCGTGCAAATCCAATCTGGGCCAATTCACTGCAAAGAGCCACCTAGTTAAAGTGGGGGAGTGAGTTGTGGGAGCAGCCTGTTTTCTCTCTCTCTGTATTTGTGTTGTTGGAATTCGGGAGTCTCACATACACTGCAACCTTCCAGCAAGAATATTCAAGTTTTGTTTCTAACTCTCTCTGTAAGCCATGATCATATAGAATAGGGTTGAAGCCTGCTCACATTCAGACCAGCGTGCCATGAGGTCATTGGAGCCACACTGGACTGACACTGGTTTAACCAGGGTCAGCATCTTGTCGCTAGGACTGACAAAGTGGAAGCAGGGGAAACATGGCATGTGTGAAAGCGAAGGGATCATAGTTTGGTGATCCAAGTGGCCAGAGGGAAACTGAGGCAGGGAAGCCTTTTCTGTGTGGCTGTACAGATGCCAGCATGGCAGTGGAGTGCGGCTGGGAGTACCGGAGTACAAGGATTCCTGCTAAACCATAAGAGGGAAAAGCTCCCGGGGCCTAAAGGAGACAAGGCGGAGAGAAGGCAGCTGTAGCAGCTTGAGAGAGGGAACAGCCTGTACTGCCCAAGGGCCCCATGGTGGGCCAGACGCTCAGCTCGGTGGTCCTCGTACAGTCAGCAGGGTATAACTGAGGGCTTGAATCTGGCTGCTCCTGTCGACAAACCAGTCTGGACACAGCACCAAATCCAGCCCTCCTGGCAAGCAGGTGCAGCGGCCATCGATTTCAGGGTGCACACACCCAAAAATGTGTGCATGGCTAGGCTTGACAGAGCCAGTGCGGGCTAGAGGGTAGGGTGCTGGCCTGGGACTCTGGAAACTTGGTGTCTATTCCTGCTGCTGGCCCCTGGGGCCCTGTCCGTGCCTTGTTTTCCTCTTCCTCCCCCCACCCCCTCTTTGTCTGTTTAGAGTTCTTTGAGGCAGGGCCGGCCTGCCTCTGTGCATACGTACAGCGCCTAGCCCCACGGGGCGCTGAGCTCAGCTGGGTCCTGCTGTAACACAAATCATAGTGTGTGCCCGCCAGTGTGGGCGCATCTCTTGGCTGTGGGGGAAGGGGTGTGTGGACATCTGGGATGAAAGAACATGACGTTGGGACGTTTGGTGGTGTTTCCACCCGCCAGGAACTTGGCCTTGTACTTCACTGGCCCAGAATGGCCTCCTCCCAATCGCTTTGCAGTTCAAACCAATGTGTCACAGGGGCCGGGAGAGGGTAGCGGGAGAACCCATTATCCAGCCACGCTTTCCCTGCAGGAGGAAGGACCGTGAGATGGACACCTCCCCCGCCCCCCCGCCTGAGAAATGGGCTCCCTGGGAGGTGCTTCCATTGTTTAGCTCAGAGGAATAGCTTCCAGCAGTTGCGTTTTCCATGGCATGAAACTGAGAGCCAGGAACTTCTGGGTTCTAATCCCACTTCCCATGCCGGCCTTAACCCCTCTGCCTCAGTTTCCCCATCTGCCAAATAGAAAACAATGCTTCTTTCCCCCATCGGCACATCGTGAGCCTTACCTTCACAGCTGAGACATAAAGAAACGGCTCTGTTTGCAGTCGCAAAGGTGGAGCTGGAGAACCACAGAGGTCATTTGGTCCAGGGGCAAGTATATTCCTAGACCATCCCTAACAGGGATAAAGGTACACAGCGACTCCCACCTGCCCGAGCCAGAGGCCTAGACTCACGCCCTCTGCTGGCTGGCTGGGCTCATGCGAACCAGACCTGCTGTAGAGGGCTGGGGGCAATTAACAGCGTGCTATAACTGGAGGAAGAGATAGGCCTGCGTTCAGCATTTGGCTCCGGTTGGAGCCCCTGCCACGGCACTCAGACATGATGGTGGCGGAAGGAGTTAAAAGCAGGGAGCTGGTCGGAGGCAGGGCAAGGACCATCGATCTGATTAATAACGCAGCATTTAGGGTGGCCCATTCATCGATTCGCAGGCCAGGGTGACCGCTGTGGGCTGCTCTCCTGAGCAACATAGGCCAAACCGCCTGGGATTCATTCCTGGTTGAATTAGAGCATCTATTTGAGAAGAACGTCCAGTCTTAAGACTGAATCCAGAGTAGGGGCAGGGTGAGGGGGCTAACAGCTGAGCAAAGGAAACGGAGGGAGAGGCGAACAGCAGGGATCAAGGCCACATCTACACCACGGGGCTCTGTAGGGGCGGCGCTACGGAGCCGTAGCGATACCAGCAGCACCCTGCAGTGTAGACGCAGCCTGCGCTGACGGAAGGGTTTCCCGTCACTGTAGGAGCTCCACATCCGTGAGGCCAGCTGGTCGTGGGGAGCATTCTCCAGTCAACCTGGCGCGCTCAGGAAGGGGGATTGTTCCCACCCCGAGCCCTGGACCTATGTCGCCCGAACTTGCCCGTGGAGACCAGGCCCCACCACCCTCCTCCTCCAGCCAGCAGCAGCTGAGCAGAAAGTTGTTGAGTGAATTAGTGCAATTGCCCTACAGGGGAATCTTGCTTCCTGCTCTTTCAACCCCAGCCGGGCCATCAGGTAGATCAAAGCTGCTGCTACTGTCCGTCTGGCAGGATTAATGTCCTCGGGTCCCAGCTGGGGAGGCCTCCCTTTGGTGTGTGAGGAAAGCAGGCAAGAGACAGGCAGCTGCAGTCAGCCTGGCCAGCCCCCCAAGCACATGTGGGCACAGCCCTGCCTCCTGCCTGCTCTGGCACGCTGGCAAAGGTCTTCGGCAGCCTGGCTGCCAGTGCTGGCCCAGGGCAAAGAGTCTCCACTTGCATCCCACTAGTTCAATCCCAGCTGCAGCCGGGCTGGGCACCGGTGTTGGCTAAGCCTGGCCAGACCAGATCTGGACATGGTCGGGGGGTGGGAGGGGGTGCGCTGCCTTTGGAGGCCAGGGCGTTGATGTGGCCACCGGAGACGGTAGATGAGGCTGGGGAGCCGCGCAGCCAGCGGCGCTCAGGGTAGAGATGCAATGACCCTATCCAGGGGCATCGTGAACCAGCATCCCGACATTAGATGGGGTGGGGGTAGGCAACAGGACAGGCTGTTTTCCTGGGGCCGTGTCTGCATTTCTCCAGCCATCCCGGGTGCTAGGCTCTCGCCCTGCCGCAGGAACTCTGGGGAGAGGGGCGAGCAGGAAGGCCAGCTCCCATGAGCTGGGGGAAATGTCGCCATTTGGAAATATCTTTTCACCGGGGGTGGCTGCGTTGGGCGCTGGTAGCTGCGATTAAATCAACCAAAATCACCCGTCACTGTTGCCAGGGCTCATGATTTGTCAGGAGGCTCATGGTCCTTATTGTTTCCTTCAAGCCCCAGCTTCTGGAGTCAAGTGGATACGTGATGATTTCAGCCTTCGTTCTTAACGAAGAGGTAAGTTTCGCGCCCGTGTGGCTGTGGGGCTAGCTTCAAAATGTGATCCCGGCGTGCCCAAAAGGCTCAATAAACCCAGACGGCAGATAAAACGAACACTGAATCTATTGCATTTGTTACATAGTCTGGAGATTTCAAAGCCAATCTTGTGATTTTTGGGGCGCCTGAAGCCTGTTTTTTTAACATTTGGGAAGCCCGTCGGGGAGGAAAGGTGCTCTGCAGAAACGCCAGCTCCACGCTAGCAAGTTCCCCAGGCGGAAAAGGGTCAAGTCAACGGGGGGAGAGAAGAGATGCTGGCAAACTGAACACAGTGGGGGAGCTCTTTGAAGCGGAGGTGTGTGTGTACCCCTTTTGCAAACGCCGCCCAGGGCCAGCCATCAGACGAGGGCGGCCCTTTGATTTCAGCGTGAGGAGAGGAAACTCGCACCTCGTCCCCCTCAGGGCCTTTGTTCCATCCTCACCCTGACGTGGTTGTGATGTTTGCGGGCTGGTTGTAAAGATGTGGATTGGAGGCTGTAGTTCCTGCCCCCACTGCCGGCCCTTTGGAGATGGAAATACAGACAAGGCCTTTCCGGGGCCGGGGGTGCGGGGGGGCAGAGGAGGGAAGAACAAGAATTGGAGAAGCCCTATTAGCTCCAACCCTTGGGGCCATTGCACGTTCCTTCCTTTCACTGCCCGCTCCAGTGGTGTAAATAGCCCACTTCCCCAAGATCTCAGACAGCCTCCCTTAGGTAATCAAGGGCAGACCCACATAGGTTTTGAGTCTCCTAAGTTAGGACTTGAGCCTTATTCCTTTTGGGGACCCAAACTTTTCTTGGACTAATTTCATCCGATGGTGCCAAGATATGAACTGGTCTAAATAGCTCCTCGCCCTCCGTACACCTGTCAAATAACTTGTCCGCATCCCCTTCGCTTTCCTTTCCAGGCTCCAGGACTCCTGGGTTCTGTTTCCCACTGACTCACTCCGTGTGGGACATTGGGCAAGCCACCTCCCACACCCCCTGAGTGCCTCAGTTTCCCTTAATCGAGCAGCTTCCTATCTACAGCTTGCTAGCTGGTTGCTAAGTATTAGGGATATGAATAATCACAAGCAGTATTTGACCAATCTGTACGCATGGATTAGAACTGCCCTTTGAATTATGGGAGCACTGGAAGGCCCCCTGCCAAGGTCCCCTTGCGCTAGGTGCTGCATATACAGAAAGTGAGAGATGGTTCATGGCCCAAAGAACTCACAATCTTAAGACACATAGGGCCTGGTCTGTGAGGGCTTGAGTAGCTGAAGCTCCTGGTGACTTCAATAGGCGTAGCAAGACCACCACATCAGTGAGGTTCAGGCCCTTAGCTCTGTTAATCTTTCCTCCCCCTCAAGTAATCTCTTTAGCCCCTTAATCATGTGTGCTGAGCTTCTCTGAGTTTCTTCCAATGCATCAGCTACCCTCTGGGAAGCCAAAGCCGGTCGTGGTTTAAGCCTCACAAAACCTCTCCCTGTGAGGAAGGTTAAGACTCATATCTCCATTTTGCAGATGAGGAAACTGAGGCACAGAGGCGTAGTAGTTTTTCCCAGGTGTCACAACTAGGAATAGAACCCAAGCATCCCAGCTCCCAGTCCCCCTGCTCTACCCACTAGATAATATTCCCTCCCCTTCTAAATACAGTCCCAGAAGTGCTGACTAGCATCTCCTCGGCCATTTCCTCTGTGCATGTAAACCAACATCACATTGGCTTTGGGTTTTTTTCTACCTTATCACATTGCAAACTCTTGGCCAGCTTTCACTGCTAGGTCTCTTTCAGCATTGCTAATTGCCAAAGGGAAGAGGGAAAAGTCCCAGGACTGGTGGTATCTTTGGAATGCAAAAATGATCCATTAAGAGTCATGCTTCACGGCAGGAGATGAGCACCAGCAGGTGTCAGGAAGGAATGACACCTCTGACCCTTACAGCATTGCTCAGTTGCATAGGGTCAGTTTGGTGGTGTGCTGGCACAGAAGCATTAGGTGTTGGTATCTACCACGGACTAGGATACATTGGAGGTGGTCTGCTTTGCCGTGGGAATCCCATGTTCCAGAGTGAGATTCAAGCTGCCTAAATATTGTCAAGCCCACGTCATGGCCAAGTTGCTTAGCCTAGCTGTGCCTCAGTTTCCCCAGCGGCACCTGCCTCTAAGAGCGCCCTGCTTTTTGTTCATTATTGTTTGCCAGGTGCTTTGAGAGCCTCAGATGAAAGAGCAAAATATTAAGAATGAACTGTTGGAGTGGAGTAAACGCAACAAAATCCTGATTAAAAAAAAAAAATCTCCCAAATCGATCTTTCTTTTTATCCTACCACCCACCAGTAGTATCTGGGCCCCTGACTCATAAAAACCTATAGCAACAGCAAATTCCCCAGGGCGTTTCATGGAGTCTCTGCCACGTCTCTTTTTTTTTGGGGATCATAACGCTGCTTGAGGCAAAGGGTTGTTACTTTGTGTTAGATTCTATTAATTTCCCTTTTTCTGTCTCTCTTGTTCGTGGTTGATTGGAGACCCAGGGTTGAAAGGGGACATTGGAGTTTGGATTTAACCCCTCGCTGTTTGTTTGAGATGGCCGTGGGTCGTATAGCGTCACGCCTTCTCCTCTGCTGCTACTTATCTCTCTTGTTTCCTTACACTCCCCCGTCGGTCAGTCTGTCTCGCTCTGTCATTTCTTGTCTTATACCTAGATCAGCATTCTTCATTGCAAGCCCCGGGAGCCAGCGGCGGCCGCCATCGACCTTAAGTGCAGCTCCCTGGCTAATAGTTTATATTCCAATTTTATTTTGTTTTTAACATTAGAATATATGCCGAGCCTATCAAAGTCTGCCTTCTTTACACAGCACATTGACCACATGGTACGATGTGCGCCCATAAGTACATCGAAGTATTCCCGTTATATAATAAGCATTATCTGGCCATAGTAACCAACTTGTTAATTTAGTAGTTGATGTGGCTCTCTCACTGAAGGTTTTTTGCCAAAGGGGCCCCTGCTGAAAAATAGTGAAGATCACTGACCTAGACTGTAGGCGCTTTGCGGCAGAGATTGCCTTGCGACCTGTGTTTGTAAAGCACCTAGCGCAGAAGGATCCTGGGCCATGATCCCTGACCAGGTACTTCACATAATGAAGCTGGGATCTGAATCCAGAGTCAAAGTTTGAAAGCGTTTGGATCCAAGTTGTTGGCTCTGGAGCATTTTCTACTATTGATGCCACCGAGTTAACTGTTACAGCCGCACGTGATGTCATGTCACACCGAGGCTTTAGATAAGATCAGGTCATTGGGAACAGCTCACCCTTTGCTTGCACCTGTTCAACAGTGGGTTGGAAACACCTATGGGAAATAAAGGGGGTAAGGGAGCTGGGATGGGTCAGGGATTGGAACCTTTCTCCACTGGGTTGCTGGGGTGTGGTTTCAAATATGAAACTGCAGAACCACTAACTGTGGCATGTAACCAGTGATGATATCCAACCGGTTCGCAACGGTTCGCACGAACCGGTTCTTAAAATAGAAAAAATTCAGCGAACCGGTTCTTAGCGCTCCCCGCCTCCGAAATTGAGGAGGGAGGGTCAATTTCACTGTGGGGAGTGATTCTCCCTGCCCCCGAAATTGACCAGGGAGGGTCAATTTCACGGTGGAGGGCACTGTGAAGTTTGGGTGCTGGGTTGTTGGGGTGCTGTGTGCATGATGTTTAAGAACCTATTCAGAATAGGTTCTTAAATATCACCTGCCTTTATAGAACTGGTTATTGGAAATTTGGGATATCATCACTGCATGTAACCTTTCACTTAAGTCAGCCCCTGGGCCAGACAGCTGGTGGATAGCTAATGGACTGCTTTTTAAAAAAAGGCTCCAAAGGTGATCTTGGGAATTAGTCTGCTAAACTGCATTTCAGCACCAGGCAAATTGGTTTCACTAGAGTAAAGAACAGAATTATCAGACACAGAGATGAACATGATTTGTTGGGGAAGAGCCAACGTGGCTTTTCTACAGGGAAATCACGCCTCACCAATCTATTAGAATTCTCTAAAGGGGGTCAACAAACACGTGGACAAGGGTGAGCCAGTGGATACGGTGTACTTGGCCTTTGACAAGATCATTAACCAAGGCTCTTAAGCAAAGTAGGCAGTCATGGGATAAGAGGGAAGGTCCTCTCCTGAATCAGTAACTGATTAAAAGTCAGGAAACGGGGTAGGAATAAATGGTCAATTTTCACAGCGGAGAGTGGTAAATAGAGGGGTCCCCCAGAGGTCTGTACTGGGACCCGTGCTGTTCAACATATTCAGAAATGATCTGGAAAAAGGGGTAAACAGTGAGGTGGCAAAGTTTGCAGCTAATACAAAATTTCTCAAGGTAGTTAAGTCCAAAGCAGACTGCGAAGAGTTACAAAGGGATCTCACAAAACTGGGTGACGGGGCAACAAAATGGCAGATGGCATTTAACGTTGATCAGTGCGAAGCAATGCACATTGGAAAACATGATCCCAACTACACATATAAAAAGATGGGGTCTAAATTAGCTGTTACCATTCAAGAAGGCCGCCTTGGAGTCGCTGTGGCTAGTTCTCTGAAAACAATCCCCTCAATGTACAGTGGCAGTCAAAAAAGCCAACAGAATGTTAGGCGCCATTGAGGAAAGAGCTAGGTAATAAAACAGAAAATGTCATGAGGCCACTAAATAAGGCCATGGTACCCACATCTTGAACGATGCATGCAGATCTGACTGCGCCATCTCAAAAAGCACATATTAGAATTGGAAAAGATACAGAGAAGGGCAACAAAAACGATTAGGGGTGTGGAACAGCTTCCCTATGAGGAGAGATTAAAAAGACTGGGACTGTTCATCTTGGAAACAAGACAATTAAGGGGGGATATGATAGCAGTCTATAAAATCATGAATGGTCCAGAAAAAGGGAATAAGGAAGTGTTATTTTCCCCTTCACGTAACAAAAGAACCAGGGGTCCCACAATGAAATTAATAAGCAGCAGGTTTAAAACAAACCAAAGGCAGTATTTCTTCACATAACTCACAGTCAACTTGTGGAACTCCTTGCCAGGGGATGTTGTGAAGGCCAAACTGCCACGGGGTTCAAAAAAGAACTAGATCAGTTCATGAAGGTTAGGTCCATCGATGGCTGTTAGCCAAGATGGTCAGGGATGCAACCCCATGCTCTGGCTGTCCCTAAGCCTCTCAGTGCCAGATGCTGGGACTGAACAATAGGAGATAGATGGATAATTGTCCTGTTCTGTTCATTCCCTCTGAAGCACCTGGCGCTGGCCACTGTTGGAGGACAGGAGAGTGGGCTAGATGGCCCATTGGCCAGCATAGCCGTTCTTATGAGAATTCCACCTTGGATCATCCAAAGCTGTGACATACGATAGCTGTTCGGGGACATCAGTGGAATGAGTTTGGTGGGTCTCTGGCATATTCCCAGTGGACAGTGTCCATATCAGTTAAATTACTAGACCCACAATCGGCACGCTTAATTGAGCAACCAAGTACTGAACGGACTAAAGAAGAGAGCTGTTGGAAGAGGAAGAAGGGCCCAGGGGTTGGGGTACCAGCCTGAAAGAGTGGACAAGAGCAACACAATTAAAGGTGAGAGAAATCCATGGAGAGCAGCTGCATTTTTAGCAGAAAAGCCACCTTTTTACCCCCATTCCACTGCCTTCTGGAGTATCGGCTCCTGTGGCTTTGCTTTCTGCCCTTGGTCTGGACTTCCCCTGCGCCAACGTCTGAAATACCCTGGGAGAAAGCTTAGTCGTACTTGAAGGCCCCCAGTGAAATGGGAGTCCCCCTGGGCTAGGTGCTGTCTATACACATCACAAGGGGCAGTCTGTGCCCTAAAGAGCCTACCCCCCAAACAGGCAAGACAGATCAAGTTCAGGAGGTGAAGTGACTGGCAGGAGGTCAGTGTCAGACGTGGACCCGCATCTCTCTGGACTCCCAGCCCACTGCCCTCTGGACTGGGACCGGCTGCCTCTCTTGAGGTCGTGCCACGACAGTCAGAACTGACCAAAGTCTTTTGATCAAAACCAAAAGAGAATGACAATCGCATGGGGGGGAGCCAGGCGAGAGGGCCCGGGGTCCCCCAGTGACCCACCCCCACAGCAGGGTTGGACAGTGATGGCAAATAGATTCGGCGGATCTGATAGGAGAGGTCTTGCACTCCATGCAGGCAAACACAATGAGTCCATCGTTATGCTAGGGAGATGGCAGTATGGTCCAGAGGGTCGGGCACTGGACGGGGAATTCCTGTCCCGTACAATGTGTTTGTACAGCTTCCTTCACAGCCGGGGCCCCCGTCTCAGCTGGAGCGTCTCGGCGCTAACTTCATATCACGAGCAAGACACAATTCAGCCCCGGGGCGGGCTACTCACGGCAGTCGGCGCCCAGGCCGGTTGCTCTGTAGCCTGGTGCCAGCGCTCTCTTTCCCTGACAGGTCGGCGATTCGTTACACGGGGCAACCTTTGCAAAACTCCTGGCATGTCGGAAGCATTGTGGGGGGCCACTCAGCCGCAGGGAAGGCGGGGTGGAGCAGCACTGAGAAGCATTTCGCAACTTTCTTGATACCAGGGACCGGGTTGATGCCTTCCTAAACTGTACCAGGGGATCTCAGGGACCAGCGCCGGTCTTTGGACCGGTCGTTGACAGACTCTGCTTTCAAGCGCCACAGAGAGTTGCTTTTATCTGATCAAGGCAGGCTCCCATGTCCTTACCCAGCAAACAATGGGCATCGATGGACAATCTTCCTGTGCATTAAAAAACTCTAAGATGGCATGCGTGTGTGACAGGAAGTGCTTAGGTGCCCTTGTGTGCCTCTGGTGTGTGTGTAACACACAGACACAAATCTAGGGGAATCCAACGTTTGGGAGACTTGGTGCTGGGGCAGAGGAGTTCATCCTGGCCTCCTTCCCCAGGGCAAGAGCGGGAAGGACAGGAGGGCGATTGTTACACAACCAAGGCGGGTGGTGATCAGGTCTGAGAGTGGTGTTGGGCTCCAGAAATTGGGAAGCTGTCACTCCCCTTCCTCCCCACCAGGCTCTCTGGCAAGATTTACGACCCCTTCTTGCTCTGGCCAGTCCCAGAGCAGAAACCTTCCCCCCGTCCTGCTTTGCAGCCAATCAAAGGGCTGAAACCCGCCCCCTCCCCCATGTAACTTTAAAAAATGTATGATCTCCCCCCCCCCCAAGCCTTGCTGCTGCCTCCCCGTCCCCTCGCCTCTTTCATGTCTGCATGGAGAAGAGCGGAGACAGAAACGGGGAGGGTGGAGGACGCGGCAGGCAGCCCTCCTGGGAGGGGAAAAGGGTAGGGCCAGGAGACGCACATCACCACAGCTCTCCTGACACACACAGGCATTTCCAGCTGCCGCTGCGGCTAGCCCAGGAAACTCCCCCCGCTTCCAGTCCTGCAAGAAAACTTGGTCGGTTCCCCAGGGGGAAGGCGGCTCGGATCCTGGGTCTCCCAGGCCCGAGGGCAGGGTGAGGGGCGGAGCGGGCGGTTGATGCCCCAGACTCGCCCTGGACTGAATCTCTCGGCTTCTTTACCTCCCCTCCTTCGGGCTGGGCTCCGAGCCGGGGCCGCCGAGCGGCTGGACGCGGCTCGCCGCAGGGCGAGGCGTGGATAAGCGGCGCGACCCTGCCTCCGCTGCCGCGGTGCTCGGGGCTGCGCTTTGCAGCACGTCGCCTCTCCGGGCACTTGTTGCGCGAGGGGCCGGTTCGAGCCCCGCTCCCCGGACTTGCCCCGGGCGGGGGGGGTCCCGTAAGTTTGCAAAGCGGGAGCCTTCCGTGCCCCAGGGCGGGGCGGGACGGACGGACGGACGGAGCAGGGCGGCTTGGAGAGAGACGCCGGGATGGAAGTGAGCCGGGCGCCCCTGTGTCTCCTGCTGCTGAGCCAGCTCTTCCCTGCGGAGGTGAGTGACCCCGGCTCGGCCCCGCGTCCACACGGGCAAGGGGGCGCGTGCGGCTGAGCGTTCAGGGGGGCCGGGAGCTCGGCCTCCCGCTGGCCGTCGGTCGGTCGGTCGGTCTGTCGGTCGGGGCGGTGGCCCCCGCGGGTGGGTGTGCGGGGCTGGAAGGGGCCGGGGGGCCCCGAGCGGGGGGCCGGGTTTCCAAGCGCGGGGCCCCCCCGGGCCAGCGGTTCTGGGGAGCCCCGAGACGGGCTTTGGGCGCGGGGTGGCCCAGGCGGGCCGGATCCCGGGCCCGAGCCCGCGGGCAGCCCCCGAGCTCCAGGCCCCGAGGTCGCTGCCGGTCTGTGACGGGGTCCAAGCCATGCGATCCCGGCCGGGGCTACAAGCCGGTCTCGGGTGCCGGGGGACGGGGGATCGGGGCCTGGGGAAGGGGTTGGGTTCGCCTCGCTGTGCTGCTGCGATCTGGGGGGGCACAGGGCAGATGGCCTCACTGGTCACTTCTGGCCCCAAAACCTGTTGGCCAGGTTCTGCCATTCTGGTGTCAATGGTGCCTGGCTTCGATGCCAGTTTGCCTAGACCTAGATCCTGCCGCTCAGGCTCCCATTGGAGGCATGGAAGACTTGAATGGGGGTTTTGGATCAGGCCCATGCAAGCACCAAGATCAGACACCAAGCTTGTCCTGGGGACCTTACAGTCCAGGTCCCTGGCCTACAGGGAGATGCGGGCCCTGCCCTGGTCCCAGCAGAACTCTGGCATCTCTCAGGAGGGCCCCTCGGCTGCGCAGTGGAGTGCTGGCGTTCCCCGCTTGTCTCTGACCTCCAGGAAACCCAGTTTGATGCTCACGGGACAGCCTCCAGCCCAGTGGGGCGAGCTCAAAGGTTCTGCTAATAACCACGCACATGAGCCTCACATGCCCTACACCAGGGGATTCTTGTTACAACTCTTCTGGGGTCCCTCCTTTAATGTGGACAGAAAACAAGTGAGGGGTTTTGTGGATGGAGGTGGGGTCAGGACTCAGTGTCCAGCTGATACAAGGTGGGACGCAGGCAGGGGGGCTTTATAAGAGCCCTCTGGTTGGAATGAGGTGGGCCCGGGTGTAACTCACCATGCAGAGGTACAGAGCCTGCCCCTGAGTGGCTTATTCCCTGGCAGGTAGGGCCGGGGCTGCCTCAGCGGGAGGCACCCTTGCCTTGCATAAGGCCCTGGATACCTGGCTCCCACCACTGGAAACAGCTGGCAGTGTCCTGCCCAAAAGGCTGGTACAACAGGTAGCATACACAGACACACACACGCTCTTTGCTCCTATTACCAGAGCGTTGCACACTTTGTTGCTTCTATAGGCCCAGTGCACACAGGGGTCCTTGAGTCCTTCCATTCCCCCCCCCCACACACACACTTCCCACTGGGCTCATTATGTGTCACCTTCCCATCCCCCTCTGTTTCAGGGACTCCCTGAAATTCCCCCATGCCAGGGGCTCTGTGTGCCCTCTTCCCCCATACCAGGGTCCCCCCTTTCTCACCGAGCCCCAACGGAGGACAGAGTCCCATTGTGCTAGGTGCTGTATGGACAGAGTGAGTGACAGACCCCCACCCCAAAAAGCACATGCTGCTAATCTAGTTTATTCCCAGCAAAGGATGGATCCAGACTCCAGCCAGCTGGCTGGCAGCAAACGGGAGGTGGCTAGACTCAGGCCATTTCTGATGTGAGCAGAAGACTTGAAAATCTGGCCCTGATTGTGGGGGCAGAGCCCTGAATTTTTTTTTTTTGGCAATGCAGCTCATAGAACAGATGCGCTGAAATTCCTGCTAAGCACTCCAGGGCTGACTGTGCACACACCGACACCCACCCCACCCACCAACACCCACACACACAGTCTGAACTGCGTCACCGCCACGCGAGACAAACACAACCACGCTGCACCCAGTGCCTGGCACAAAACCACCCCTCTGACACCGACGGAGGGTGTGTACACACAACACACATTGTGCATGTCCACATGAGCACAAAGACACACTGAGGTTGTTTTCAAGCTCCCAACAAAACCTCTCCTTTTCAGGGAAGATAATGATTTCCTGCCGCAGGCGGGAGGGGTGAGCCCCCCTCCTCCCTCCCTCCTTCGCACTTGTAAAAGCTTTGCTGCCCCATATAAAGAGCATATTTTCTTCTTCTTTGGCCTATAATTTTTTTTTCGGCGGGTAAACGAAACTCGATCCGTGCAGTAGCCTATAATTTGCCGGAGAGTCTGTGCAGCCGCCGCCGTTTCATCCTAATGTGATTTCCTAGGGTGAGCGTGTCAGCTTGCACACCACACACACATGTGCGTACCCGGTCACGCACCCCAGCCTCCCCCTTCCCTCCCCAATCACACGCACAGGCACAGATGACAACCCCAGCCCAAACTCACATTTTTACTCCCGAACCTGAATCGTTCATCACAGGGACTGACGTTTCCCTAGTTATGGAATCCAGGATCCCTGGAAAGCACAGCTTGGCCTAGATCGTAAAACGCAATCCACACAGGAACATTTACAGCACTAGACTGGGTCAGACCCGAGGTCCATCATCCAATGGCATGTCTCTGGCAGGGGCCAGCGCCAGCCGTTTGAGGGAAAGGAGTGAGAACCTCCCAGGACTGTAGCAGATAGAGGGTAATCCACCTCCCCCCCCCATAAAATCTCCTGATCTTTAATAATTATAGCCCTGAAGCTGGAGGGATCGCACTGGAGGGAATCTCAGAGAAGTTCAGGAAGCTCTGGCCTGGTGCAGAAATGAACTGAATGGAAATTCAGAGGAGTCTTTCCACTGATTTCACTGACCTTTGGATCAAGCCCCATGTATCCAGCTTGGCTGAGCAGCCCCGATGCGGGAGAGATGCCAACTGGCCAGCCGTGTTTCAAGGCTGTAAATCCCAAGGAGAGAGGCGGTTTTTGTAGTGAGTATAGGAAGCGGGGGTGCAACGGGATGAATTTAAGGCCAAGTCTTAGGTAACGCTTGCTGACAATGTGTGCGATTCGATTTCCCAGGGGAAGTGATGCAAGCCTGATTAACTGGGATGTTTTGTAAATGAGAAGGCCCGGTTGTGAGCACAGGAGCTGTACAGGAGCTACGCCGCATCCGCCTCGAAGTTAGAATGGTTCTCTCTTGGACCTCTCTGCTGCTCTGGTTCTAACTGGCCGCTTCCATCCCACTACCGACATTGAAATGAAGATGGGGAGGAAGGAAGCAGCGTGGCATTTTGTACTGTCCGGACTGGGAACCCCAAAGCAGGAGAGAGTAGGCTGGGTTAGGCCCCGTCTGAATAATGCATTACATTCCTATAGCGCCTTTCATGCCGTGTATGCCCGGCGCTCCTGGAATGCAGCCACCTCTGGGGTGCAAGGCACAGAGCATGCGCTAGCTGAGGGAAATGCTTGGTATGGTAGAAGGAGTCCTGGTCTGGTTAATATCTCTGCAGAGCAGGGGAATGTTTCCCTCCCAGTAAATGACATGGGGCTCCCTTGAAAGCTTTTTTCTGGTTGTGCAAGGCTCAGTAACAATGGGGTATTGATCCTCGCTGGGGCCTTTGACAGCTGCCATCATATAATAAGCAGCCTTAGGAGGATGAATTGATGAGGCCTGTGGAATGGAGGGAGAGTGGATCGGCTAGCCGGACCTTCCAGTGAGCCGATCACCGGCTGGTTGGAAAGCAGCCTGGCTTTCTAGACTCAAAGGGAGAGGCCTGCTCTGCTTTGAATCCCTCTGTCTTAAACTGTCCCAGGCTGGGTTCAAATGAATAAATATTAATACGTCACCCTTTTGCTGTGAAAGAGAATTTATGCCTCCCAGCCCACCCTGGGAGGCTGGTGGAAAGTGGTCTTCCCATTTTGCCTATGGGGAAACTGAGGCACGGAATTTTTTTCAGCGGACCGAGGTGGTAGCAGGTGCCTGTGTCGGAGCCTGGAATAGAAGTCAGGTATTTTGAGGTTAGCCACCAGATAATACTGCCAGGAAAGAGCACCCCGTGGCTTGGCTGGGATGATTGAGTTGGGGTTGGTCCTGCTTTGAGCAGGGGTTGGACTAGATACCTCCTAGGGTCCCTTCCAACCCTCATCTTCTATGATCCTATGTGCTAGCTCTCCAGCTGCTTCATCCGGTGGGCGGCATAGTGTGTTGTTGTGCTGGTGGCTAGCGGGCCTCCCGGGCCCTAGCCCTGTGCTGTAGCTACTGGACAGCTTTGTCTCCCATGAGCCAGCCTCCCCTACCCCTCCCCCCTACTTCCAAAGTCCTCTCCTACCACTTGGTTCCGCAGCTGTTTCCTTCTGCAGACCTGAGATCCCATTCTCCTTGTCTACGCCAGGGCCTTTTGCCCCCGGTTTCCCACTGCTGCTTCCACCAGTTCAGCTCCACGCAGGATAGCAACAGTAGGAAATATGGGACAAGTAAAACAGGCCGGACTGTGCCCAGGGCCGCTGTTATGGCCAGGTGATCCGCTTGTTAACGCTTATGCCAGCGATGTGTGAGGCTAATGTGTAAACCGGCTCTGTTTGGATTGGGGCCGGGTTCTGAAACTTCCGCAAATCTTGGGGCTCTTCAGATCCATCCAGACTGTGGGTTTTCCTTCGGGATGGGGGCTGCTAGTCAATACCTCCGTGTCAGGCGTAGTATACACCACCATCAGAGGCGTTAATATAGGGTCCATAATTTATCTAAGGGTCAGGGAGCGACGTTAACTAAATGTGTTATGCACCTTCCCCCCGATTCTGATCACCCACATCAGGATCCACAGTCCTTTGCAAAAATCAAGTCAGCTTTGGCATTAGAAAATAGAAAATTTGGCAGGCGGTGTTCACGTTCTGCCCTAGTACATGCTGCTTCCCAGGAGGTCTGCGTGTCACCTTTTTTGAACGGTACTGACAACGAATGGGGCAATGCTCACCTTTTGAGTCTCTGGAGTGTTTTTCAGACCAAACTGCATGTGTGGCAATTGTCGACAGTTTGAGTCAAGAGAAGCTAGGCGAGAGGGTCACTGGGCATGGGTTTTGGCCCTTAGCAAGTCACCATCCCTTCCAGCCTCTGTCTGTCTAGTTTATTTAGCCTGTAAACTCCTGGGAGCAGGGTACGGACAGGACAACCTGCAGCACAACGGCCCCCCCACAAGGCCCCTCCCAACGACCCCCAAGCCTTGCCGGTAAGAATATGCAATAAACATGCGTTTGGGATTGATGGCTTCCCGGCTTCGTTCTTCCCGGGATGCCCCAAACCTCCGAATCAGAGGGGAGTGTTAATTGCTTTTAAGCAGCGAAAATGAGAGAGGGCTTGGAGTCAATGCCAACCACCTGTGGAAAAGCCTGCGACCTCTCCCTGCAGTTCTGTCCCGTTCGGTGCAGGTTTTCAGTCTGCCGCAGGATCTAGGGCTTGGTGTACACGTGGTCAGCAGAGCTGCGTCAGCGAGGGATGTGAAAAAACACACCCCCGACCATAGGGCGACCAGAAAGCAAGTGTGAAAAATCAGGATTTGGGGGGGTAAGAGGGTCCTGTCTAAGATAATGCCCCTAATATCAGGAGATCTGTCACCTTTCCTGACCACCAGAGCTGCGCTGGCTTCACGTCCAGCCTAGACACAGGTGTGTGGATGGGAGAATGCTTCCCTCAGCATAGCTAACAGATGCTATCGCGTCGACACACCCTGAGGATAAGCCCCGTGGCTGTCCCCTGTCACAGGCAGGTCGTATTCTCTCATCCTCTCCTGGCAGGAAGACTGGGTTATGAGTTCCTTGGGGAGCGTTCGGCCCACGCCGTGCAGGGCAGAGCGCTGAGACAGCCTGCGGAGGAAGAGCAGGGGCTGCTGGGAAGGCAGCACCCCGTTGGGTGCAAATCGAGCAGGGGTGGGGTGCCGTCCATGGAGCAGCAGTCTAACAGGTTGGGCGGGATTGACCGGGGTGGGGGGCTGCTATTTATGGATCAGGCGTGTGTGAATAGCTGGGGGTGCTTACCTGGCTCCACTTGGGTGTGAGCAGCAGAGGGGCAAGGAACAAGTTGGGTGTGACTGGTGGGGGGAGGAGACCCCCAGCCTTGTAATAGGTTGGGTGGGAACAGCAAATACCTGAGCGATTCTGCCACGGGGGTCCCCTCCCTTTGCCAGTCGAACCCTACTTGTTCCAGGGCTGCTGCACTGCGAGGAACTTTCCCCCTGCACTATTCACACCCCTGCCAATCACACCTCACGAAGACCTGCTAGAAATCAAAGAGCCACGTGGAAGCGGGGGGGGGCAATGCACATGTGGGGGGGATGCACAGCGTGCGTGCATGGAGATCGGGAGCACGCGAGCGGGAACACGAGGCGCGTACACGTGGCCAGTGGGAACATGCAGTGCACACACAGATGAGGAGCATTCGGTGCATGTGTCCATGGAGATTAGGAACAGTGGCAATTTTCACAATTTCTTTTCCACCTGCTCAATAAATGTTCCCCCCATGCAGATCCCAAAGGCTTTTATATATTCAAATGTAGGCGCTGATCTGTGTCCAAATCAAGGCCCAGCTCCCATGGTGCTGCGCCGGCTACACCAGCCGACGATATGGCCCATTGTTTTTGGATTTCAAAATTGTGAAGTGAGAATTTTATGAATTGTATGTGACATTTTTTTTATGTGAGAGGGCCCGTTTTTGCTTGGAAATGGGGCTGATGTGAAATGAACAGATCTGAGTGAACGCTGCTGGAATTTTTCACAGGGCGGTTTCCTCCGGATCTTGACCATTTTGCCCTTAATCGCAACAATATGAGGAAATTCTCCAGTGCTGAGCTTTGCCGAGTGCATGGGGAATAGCACAGTCTAGCTTTTTTGCACAGCCCCTTCTGATCTCACTTAGGCAAACATTTACTTAACTTGAAGCACATGACGGGGCTTGAAGTCAGTGGGACTGTAACAGGGCCACACGGAGATTTTTAGGGGCACAGGGCAAAGTCTGAAACTGACCCCCACTTCCCCCCCAAAAAACCCCAACCCAGAGTGCAAAAACAGGAGAGGCCCAGAAGGTGGGGGTGGGAAAGCAAGCCCCCCCGCGGCTTTGGCTCCCCATTCAGGGCACTGCCACCTGGCGCCCGGGGTCGCGCTGCTATTCAGGCTCGGCCCAGCTGCCTCTCCATCACGCTGGAAGGGCAGCTGGGCCCGCTGGAACCCTGGGCACCAGGTCACAACGTCACTGTTTGGGGGCCCCCTCAACTGGCGCAGGCCCGAGGCAAGGTGCCCCAGCCTTTGGGCAGCACCGAGGAAGAGGCGCCTGTGCAGGAATCGTGGCAGGATTGGCGTCTTAGGCAGGCTCTGAAAGCCAGGCCGCGTCACTTCGATGCTGAAGGCCGGATTTTCCAAGGGGCTCTGGAATAGATTTGTCAGGGTCAGACGTCCATCAGGGCACAAGCCTTTCCCTGCCCAGCTCTCCGCAAAGCCAGCTCCAGGAGCGAGGCTCTGGAACGAGGACGTGTGGGGCAAACACCCTCGCCAGTTCGAGGATGGAGCTTGGTAGATTTCTGAGTGGGCTGACGTGATGGGGTGCCAGGAGGGGCCTGGACTCACTAACCCAGAAGGCCCCTTCCAGTCCCTGTGTTCCAACGAAAACCTGCCCCTTGCTTTCCGCTCACGTGTAGAAACTCTCAGGGAAAACCAAGCAGACAAGGCTCCAATGTAAGAAAAAAAGTAACGGGGCGGGGGGAGGATTCTCCCTCGGCTGCTTTATCCATGCCGGAGAAGCAAAGAACAAAGCAAGGCACACGTCCAGCCTTGGGAAACAAAACCTGCGGACGTGCCAAGTGTTGTTAATGGTTGATATAATTCCCACTTTAGATGAGTGCTTCTTTGGGGGAGAAACTCTGCCCTTGATGAGCAAGCGGTTGCTGAAGGGGTTAACTCACCGAGAGACCACCTCTGGCTTTCGCGGCTACTCTATTTACTGCAAGTCTGCCTTGTTTCTAACACTTGTCCTCAGGTCAGGAAAAGCGACTGGGGCTTACAAAAAATTGCAAGTGTTGCCTCTTTTAAGAGAGATGTGAGCAGTTGGGGGCGGTGGGGGGGCTTTGGCTTTAAGGTGACAGTGTTACAGTCACAAAGGGGCCGAATCCTCTGCGGGTGTAAATGGTCATAACTCCATTGACGTCAATGCAGCTGGGCTGGTTTACATCCACCGCAGATCCAGCCCGAGGAGTTTAAGCCCCAGTCGCATCTCTTGAAAGCGGGCTCTGTTTGGCACATGTCCTGCTGATCGGCCCCATCTGTTCAGGTTTGCAGCCTGTTACAGAGGGTTGCATTACCCAGGAGTTAGAGTGAAAGATGAAGGATCGGATAGACTCTAATCCCAGCCGTGACCTCCAGCCAGAGTCATTTGATCTCCTTGTGCCTCAGCCAGTCCAGCTAGAAAACTGAGTCAAACCTAAAAGCAGGAGCTTTACTTGGGACAAGAGGCTGCTTTGGAGCGGAGGTTTATGGGTCGATTAGCCACCCAGGCCTGCAGCGGTCTCCACATCTAGCTGGGAGCTGGTCAGGTCTCATCAGCTAAGCAGGGCTGATACTTGTAGAGAAAACCCCAGACTGCTGTGGCAAGAGGGATGAAAGATTTTAGTAGGTGGGGCTGTGCAGATCTGCCTTTGGTGCTTATCTGGTCCCCATTCCTGTAGTATTTATCCCCACGGTGCCCCCTAGGAGTCAGGACGGTGCTATTAACCCCACTGTATCGATGGGGAACTGATACACAGAGAGGCTAAGTGACTTGCCCAAGGTCATCCCGGCAATCTGTGGCAGAGCTGGGAAATGACCCCCGATGTCTCAGGTTAGAGCCCCTGACCACAAAGCCATCCTCACTTCCTCTTCCATTTTACAGATGCTGTGTAAAATAGAGGCTCGGCCCCTTCTGAGGTGCCTCTTAATGCTCCCTCACAGACAGCAGTGGAGGAGGACCAGCAGCAGAAGAGTTAACCGAAAATCTGAGCACCAGGCTGTAGCCAGAAGGGCCTTTTTTGCAAACAGGCCGGGCACTTTTGAAGGCCTGGAAGACGTTGAAGGCTCTGTTGCTCTAACAGGCCTGCCTCTGTTTGAACGGCCCAAAACACATGGATGCTGACAAATGTATATTAAATTAAAGCCAATCCACCCCTGCCCTCCGGATTCTCTCCCTAGGAGAGCCCAACCCAGCCTTACTCTCTCTCCTTGCTTGCTTTATTTAGGTGCTGCTGTGCCTTTAAGATGGCTTTATGATAATTAACTGTCTCCAGATGCATGGTGCCAATTAATGCCTTTGTTCTTGGATTCAGAGGGAAAATATTTAAAGGCACGATGCAGCCAGACGAGTTCCTTTAGCAAATATGGATCAAGTCATTGTAATATGATCATCAACCCATAAGAAGTGGGGGGTGGGGGTGGGAGGGAGGGCTGAGGAGAAAGGTTCTGGCTTAATTAGAACAGGCTTTGACTCTGAGCGGGGAAACAGCCGGGGTTCCACGGCTCGGAACAGCGTGGGTTTTGTTCCCTCAGCCGGGATCTACCAAGGCCGTGGAAGAGCGCTGCTAATAGCAGCTGGGGAGTCCCCCTTTGCGCCCACCTTCATGGGTCTAGCTGGGTCACTTTTGGGGGGAGCAAAGGGGCCTGTTTTAGAGCGCTCCCTGGCAATCCGCATGCCCATCCCCTGAACGCGATTAAGGTGGAGACATGGGGTGGAGGGAGAGAGGCTGGCGGGCAGAGCAAGGGCGTATTTTAAGCCTTCCGAAATGCAATGGCAGAGGTGAGCCTTCTTGTGGAGACTGGGAACACAGAGGGCTAAGGACTGTCCGAAATCCCTAGTTTGCCCCTTCTGCATTTGTGGAGTTTCCTTTTCACCGTGCGGCTAAGAGAGAGTGCAGATGAGATGTGCAGCCCACGCTCGCCCCTGTCTGCACAGGTCTATGCACGTGCCCACTGGAAGTGGAAGTGGACGGCACGCCACGCACACCGCAGTGAGCATGCTCACATTGACGTGCACACCACCCCTCCACACACACACACACACACACACACACACTAGCAAAGGCAGGTCCATACGGGCAGGGAGAGAAACTCTTAGCGGTGGACCTCCATGTGGCTGAGATCACCAGGTCCATCCCCACATCGGGGTGGGTATTGCCCGGGCGTCCCCTTCTCTGCTCCCTTCCCCTGAGCCAGAGGATTGTGAGGAGTGTGGTGGTGGGGGGAGCACTGAGGATGAAGGCGTGTGGCTGAGACAGGGAGAGGGAGAAGATTGGAAGGTGGAGGGGGAGAGACAAGTGAGGGAAAGGCGCCAACGCCTGTCCATTGGGAACTTGGAGACAGCCCAGGCCATTTCCCACAGGCTGCCGGGCAGCCACAGGAGGGGGTAACTCCTGTTTCCCACCCCCCCGGGGAACCCTAAGAACATAAGAACGGCCAGGCTGTGTCCGACCAATGGTCCATCTAGCCCAGTGTCCTGTCCTCCTACGGGGGCTGGGGCCAGAGGCAGCGGAGGGAGCGAACAGCTCAGGGCAACCATGGAGTGACCCATCCTCTCTCGGCCAGCCCCAGCAGCTGGCAGTCAGAGGTTTAAGCCAGTTGTTGCTGGCCGCAGGCAGGAAGAAGGCGTGGCGGCAAAGCGCGGAAGAACGCCCTGCCTGGCTGCAATTGCAGGGAGAGCGGCGGCAGGCAGAAAGGAGGGGTCCTGATGGGACCCCAGGCCCTCCCTGCTCTTCTCTTGGGCCACAAATATTAATGACCACGTGTGCATCGGCCCCAGCACCAGCGTCCCCCACCCCCTGCACCGTGCAGGGACATTGGTCAGTCCTGACCCAGGGAAAAGAACCGCTGCTCTCGGTGCTTTCGGCCTCCCCAGACCCACTTCCTGCAGCTCCTGGGGCTGGCATCGAGGACACCGGCCCCCTGGCGCCAGAGCTCTGTGGATCCCCCCGTGACCGGGACACGGGCGGTCGTGCCTCGCGATTAGAAGTGGGCCAGGAGCCCTGGAAGGGGGCACGGCTGGGTTCGAAGCGAGGACAGGTGCAATGACAGCCGTGGGCGAATGCTCTGAGCAGCCGCTGAACTGCTGCTCGGCTTAAGAGCCAGGGTGCTGACTCTCCCCGCCAGCCAGGCAACCCGCTGCAGGCCAGATCCGTTTGGTCCATTGCCTGGAGACCGGCTCTGGCACAGGCCCCGCTTCCCGACAGCCTGGTTCCCGGTCTGAAGAGCTTGCCGTCTCAGGGGACAAGTGGAAAGGAAGGAGACACCGAAATAGCCCCAACTTTTAAAGCACGTCCATTTATTTCCCTTCCTCACCCCAAACCTCGACCCTCGCCTGGCCAGCCTCTTGTAGCTGGCGCCGCAGAGGTAGCCTCGGCGGAGGAGACGGGAGGGGCTTTGTGGCCTAGTTCAGGGAGCTTGGCGCATGAAAGCAGGCGCAGGGGTTTGTGGAAGAAGGCGTTGAGCACGCAGCGGGAGCAGGGCAGTAAGAGAGGCGAGTGGGCCGAGAGGACGGATGCCGCTCGGGCTAGGCCACTACTGAAGCAGTTGGGAAACCAGGCTTCAGATCTCTGCTCTGCTACAGCCTCCCTGTTTAGCCTCTCTTGTGCCTCAGGTCCCCAGCTGTAAAATGCAGACGACAGCTCTGCCCTGCTCACAGAGGGCTTGTGAGGCGAAATGCAGCGGCGATGGCGAGGCTCGGATACTGTGGTGCTGGGGGACAGATATGTAACGAAGAGGGAGGGGTGGCGCCCCGAAGGTCCTTTAAAACGGAGGCAAGCAGATAGACCTTGCTCGTGGCACTCCCAACGAAGAGAGGACCAGGGGAGAGGGTTGGAACAAGCGGAGATCGGCAGAACGCGCCGGCCAATGTGAGCCAGCAGATGCTTAGGCTACTTAGCTGATCCAAAAGGGAGGTTAAGAAGAAACCCGATCGTGATCTTCAAGTGCTGACACCGCATGAATATATTTGATCCTCGAGGGCTCTGGAACCTTCCAGACAAAAGCAGAGCCCCATCCAGTGGCGGCAAGTTGAAGTCAGCGTTCGAGGGGGCAGTGGGTTGGGTGTTTTTAACAGAGCTGGTGACAGCATGGAGCCATTTGATGAAATTAGAAAGGTGGCAAATTCAACGCTGATCAGGGGGAAGTACTTTCCCACATACCCTGTGATCGGACTGTGGAACTCATGGCCACAAGATGTCCCCAGAGCGAAGAGGGATTGAACACATGGAATATCAGGCTTCAGGGCGTAAACCGGTCTCTTAGAGATCAGGCTGACTTAATGGGGGACAGATTATCTCACATCTGCTACTTTAGGGTTCTTAAACCTTCCTCTGAAGCATCTGGACTCTGTCAGAGACAAGATATTGGAGTAGATGGACTCAGCCGTGACCCAACCTGGCAATTCCTAGGTTTCTACCATGCCACTCGGCGGTTCCCATTTCCACTCGAAGCTGCACTGGAGACGTGGCAGCAGGTTTTCACGCAGGCTGTGGAGTTGAGCCTGGAAAATCTTTCGGTTTTGACTCGGGGCACCATGGGGGTTAACACTTGACCAGGTTTGTCTCTGTCACCAACAGAAGTTGGTCCAAGAAAAGCTATAACCTCACCCACCTTGTCTGTCTAATATCCTGGGACCTGTCATGGATACACCACCACTGAAAAAAGGCTTTACATGGCATTCCCAATAGCCATGAGCTGAAACACAATCATGGGACACAGCCCCAGGTAGCTGCAGTCACATCGTAGACTCCGTGAGGCATTAAGGAAGCCACGTAGCCTCAAATACCATACTAATATCAATGAGCCCGTGTCTGTAAACCCCATAGTGCTATGAGAGCTACTTCCACTGTGCAGTCACTGCCCGTATAACAGCAGCATCATTGAAGATTTTGTGCTCATTAGCACATCACCGTAGCTTGTTGATTGAGGCCAGGGCTAGAGCCGTGCAAAGAACAGAAATTTTTGTTTGCTGGCCATACTGAAAAATCAGGGGGAGGGAAATCATTTCAGGTCCATCCAACACAAAATTAAAAAAAAATTTCATTGACCTGAAAAATTGAAAAAAACCTCATCTTATGTACAATGAAACATTTTATTTGACTGGAAATGAAACATTTTGTTTCATTTTTTAGCTTTATTTAAAAAAAAGGTTTTTTTACATTTTTTTTTTTTAATAACCTTCAAGTACATTTCAAAATGAAGGGTCAGTTTGAACCAAGAAATTGAAATGTTTCCATTTTTTTCAGAATAATTTTTAGGGGCTTTTCTTGACCAAAAGAATTTGGCAAATCCAACAATAATTTGTGAAATGTTTCCATCTACCTGAATTGCCAGTTTTTGGTGCAAAATAGTTTTGACTGAAAAATGATGCCCAGCTCTAGGGTCTTGCATGTGATCATGCTTGTAAGAGTGTAAAGATTGTGATGTTAAGAACATAAGAACAGCCATACTTGGTTAGACAAATATTCCATCAAGCCTAGTATTGTGTCAGTGCCAGATGCTTCAGAAGAAATGAACAGAACAGGGCAATTAGTGAGTGGTCCGTGCCTAGTTGTCCAGTCCCATCTTCTAGTAGTCAGAGGTTTAGAGATAGCCAGAGCATGGGGCTGCATCCCTGACCATCTTCGCTAATAGTCATCAAATGACCTGTTCCTCATGAACTTATCTAATTCATTTTTGAACCCAGTTATAGTTTTGGCCTTCACAACATCCCCTAGCAAGGAGTTCCACAGGTTGATTGTGCATTGCGTGAAGAAGTTCTTCCTTCTGTTTGTTTTAAATCTGCAGTCTATTAATTTCATTGGGTGATCCCTGGTTCTTGTGTTATGTGAAAGGGTAAATAAGGCTTTCCTATCTCCACAGCATTCATGATTTCTAGACCTCTATCATATTCCTCCTGAGTCATCTCTTTCCTAAAATGAACAGTCCCACTCTTTTTAATCTCTCCGTATATGGAAGGTGTCCTATACCCCGATTGTTTTCATTGCCACTCTGTAATGGGAGCAAAATTAAGGTTATTGGGACGTTGCTGGACTTTTGAGGGTACCCTTCATATCCTTTGGGTGCTTTAAATGTTATAGGTAACCGACATGGCTGAAGTTCGGCTAAGTTGTTAGCAATTGAAAACAGGATCTGAGCTGCCAGCTGCACAGTTAATTCAGTGTGTCTCTGTGCAAATGCTGCCCCTTGGAGATGGCAGTAGTCCCTGGGACTATCTGCACGTACTCCACTTGCAGCCACTGAGTTTGGTGTTGGCTGTACTGAATGGTGGAGGTGTTAGCTGGCGCGCGTAGGAAGAGGTATTAATTGGGTATGAGGGGAGCTGGAAGGCTTTGTGCCTCGGAGTGTATGTGTGAGCCTTTCTCATCAACTCCTGTGCACATGAGCAAATGTGCATATGTGTACCTTGTGAGCTCCAGCGTGCCTCATTTCCAGTGCTGTACCGATGGGGGCCAGGCCTGGGGGAATGGAGGGTACCGGGGGGGGTGTCTGGTGGGAACCAGGGATTCCTCCTCCCCTGCACAGGGGGCATGTGAGGCGAGAGGGGCACAAATGCAAGCATTGATCCCTGGGCGCAGAGACCCGTGGTACGTCACTGCTCATTTCCATGCTGTATGTGCATGCATATATGGGAGCTGCATGTATTTCCATCACAGCTGCCCAGATAGTACTTTTGCTGTTGACTCCAGAGCGAAATATTTCCCTGACTCCTTTCCCCACCACGTTTCACCCATTGTTTGTGGTGTCTTTCGCTCTTTACGCAGCTCCCAGACGGTGCAGAAACGACTTTGGCACCTCCAGTTCCCAAATCACCATGTTTGCTAAATATACAAGTAAATGCAAGGCCTAGCTCCTGGAGCTGGGCAAATATTTTTTGCTTCACAGGCCGTTCCAAAAAATGGTGGGACAAGAATTCAGATCAAACCAAAACGGAATTTTTTTGAAACGTTCAGAACCCTGGAAAAGCAGGAAAACGTTTCCTTTTGGGTCAAATGAAATGTTTTGTTTCTGTTTCAAGCACCTTTTAAACATTTTGTAAATAAAGGAAGTTGTGAAACAAAATGTCGTTTTCAACTGGAAAAGATCTAGACGTTTTGATTTTTTTTTCAAGATCTTTTTTTTAAGATTCTTTAAGCTTTGTTGAAACAGAGACAAATTCACCCAACATTAATCAGTGTCGTCGACTCTGCATTTTTCACCCTCAAAAAGGTTTTACGGGAACAATTTTGCCAAAGCTTGTACTCGCTGCCTACACAGGTCGGCTGTGACTGGTAGCTCCTAAAACTTGGAGCACATGGTGAGTGCTATTTAAAGTAATGCTATTTAAAGTAACGCTACCCTATTGTCCTGCACACCACACCTGTGGGCTCTGCTTCCCCAGACCTTTCGAAGTTACACGCCTTATGCTTTTGTTCCCAGTTCATGTTAATGATCATCCTGGCCTGGCTTTCAGCCCTTTTGCTGTTTCAGGCAAAATGATGTTAACCAGAGAGATTGGAGCCTCTTGTGCTGTTGCGTGTGTATTTAACCTGAGCCCACCGCTGTGTTTTGTGGGTGGAGGAATCAATATGTGCATATTCAGAGACGTGTCAAAGGGCGGTGTGGGCCGTGCATGAGTGCGTGGCTTGCCTTCCCTTGATGTCCCCCGCTGTGAAGATCACAGAGGAACAAACAAGCATTGTTAGAAGAGGACTCTCCCCTCGCCCCAGGTCCCTCTCTGGTTTTAGGGCCTCTTGTCATTCCTCAGATTTCTGCTCTGATATGGAAACTGGTTTACGACGTCCCAGGTGGTGAAAGGCTTCCCACAGGTGTCGGATCTCAGAAAGCCATCTGCTGGGGGGAGACCCCTTTGGTAGGCCCTGAACAAGAGAAGGAAAAAGGGGCCTGGAAAAGGAGAGGGGGAAGGAAGAGGAGCGAGGAGGGTGGGGCGAGGAAGATGGATGAGGAAACTCCCAAATTCTTTCAGGTGCCCACTTTAAAATAGCGAGATGAAGTGTGAACAGCCAATATAATTAGTACTGGACAACTGAAGCTAGGCCAGGCTCTGCCACTGATTTGCCCTGGGACCGTGGTCGTGTTGTTTTGCCACTCCGTGCCTCAGTTTTCCCATCTTTAAGCAGGGGAATCACGGTACTGTACGACGGTGCCAAAGATGTGCTTGTTGCCGTCCAAAGCACAGATCAGGCCAGGCCCTGCCCTGAAGCGCTCGCAGGCTGGATGACAGACAGGGAGCAGCGCCCGTGGGGGAAGGTGCTGTGGTTTAACGTGGGGCGTGGCGAGCAAGAGGGACTGACGCCCAGCGAGGAAGGAGGGGAACGTGGGGGAGGGGTAGCGAACCGGGAGCAGGGTGTGGGTGGCATGGAAGGGGAGCTGAAGCAGGAAACTAAGTGGGGGGTGGCCCCGAATTTCAGCTGCAGGCTGGGGCAGGGAGTTCATAGATTCAAGGAGAAGAAGGGAATGCAGCGTTAGCTGGGCCCCTGAAAAGCCCAGACCTGCGGCACTATGCCTCCCTCTGGCTGCATTTTGCTCTGGGGTCTGTAGATGCAGCTTTGTCACTATTATCGCGGCGGAGGGCAGGGCCCTGTTGTGCGAGGGGCCGTACAAACACCCGGAGTGAGACCTGCCCTGAAGATCTTGGAATTTAAAGAGGCAAGACAGACCGAGTCACCATTTCACAGCTGGGGAAACTGAGGCACCGAGCGATGCCTGGACTTGCCCAAGGTCACCCTGAGAGAGCCAGGAAACGGACCCGGTTTTGTGCTGGGACCACAATGCCATCTTGTGTCTCCGAAGCACTGCGCGCCTGGCTCGTGCGGGCACTGATAAAACCTTCAGTCTTTTCCTTGGGCCGTCAGGGGCCTAGGCAGGATATCGGGTCATTCTAGAGCGACGCGTGAGGGCCAGGGCGGGCTGGAACTGGACGGCTCGGTGCTCGGTGCTCAGCCCAGATTGGTACCCAGCGAAAAGCATCCCCCTGCCACGGTGTTTGGAGATCAGTGGGGAACGGGTGCGGGGACCTCGGGAAGCTCATGTTCACGGCTCCGTTACCACGTTCGAGGTCTTCTCTGGCCTCTCAGGCAGGAAACCTCCAGAAAGCCCGTGGCGGCAGTGGTCCGTCTGTCCATCTGACACTGAAGGATAAAGGCAGGCGGGCTGGGCTGCGGTGGCTGAGGGGCAATGTAGTTTGTCCCTGTCTGGGTCCGCAGCAGGCCAGGCGGGTCTCAGCCCCATTTTGGTCCCAAAGGGTCCCTCGGCAGCCAACCCCTGCCTTGTTAATCATCTCTCCACTCCTCTCCCTTCCCCTGCAGGTCTCCACCCGCCAAGGCTGCAAGAGCGGACGTGTCACCTCCCTCGGGGACTGCTGCGACCTCTGCCCCCAGGGCTACGGGGTGGCTAGCCCCTGCGGTGACGCCAACACCGAGTGCGAGCCCTGCAGAGCGAGTGAGCCCTGGGGACCCCGGGGAGGGGCGAGCTGACTGATGCCATGGCGAGGGAACTGGGGACGGCCCGGCTGGATCAGATTGGGGGGGCTCTGTAGGCCAGCAGCCAGAGCCAGCAGCTTCGGAGGGAGGGTAGAAAGCCACCCTGAAGGCCAGTTAGGGGATTGCTGGACTCCCCTGGGGATTCCCCCTTTCATCTCTGCCATGCCACAGCCCCACCTCGCTCCGCTAACTGCAGCGAGACCTGCTGCGCCCCATGCCGGGGGCGCTGGGCCAAGCCGCTCAACAGGCACCTCTTCCGGTTTGATTCCAAAGGCCCCCCAACGTTCTGCCGCCTGTGGGTGTCGTGGCTTGATCTGCACCACCTCACCGAAGTGGGGAGGACGGGGGGAGGACCTGGGATGGGGAGGGCAAGGAGAGGTCAGGGGAGCTGTAGATTGAGCTGGGGGAGGCAGAGAGGAAAGCTACCAGGAGAGATGTGGGGGTGATGGGCCCATAGACAGAGGCAGAGCACAACACGGGAAGGGAGATTTAGTACCCCCCAGTTCCAGGCCATGGGGGGGAGAAAGGGGGACAAGAAGCATCCCTCAGTCCCCGCCTGCTATTCCTGGCCATCTATTCCCGCGCCCCGCCCCGCCAAAAGCTGCCGGTTTTGACCAGCCGCTGCTCTAAGCCAGAGCCTCCCGCCCCGAGCACCGATTATTAGCCGTGTCGTGGCTGCGTGACGGCTGGGAAAACGGCCCAGCTCGATTCCCGGGTGACCTGAGCCAGGCTCGCGGGTAGGGGAGGCGCGTGTGCGTCAGCCCCAAGGAGTCCGGGCCAGCATTATTCCCCCGGCAGAGGCCGTCCGTCCCACGAGGGGGATTTCCAAGGTGGTTGGACGCTGTGCTAATCTGAATGAAGCCGACTTCCTGCCTTGACGGGCCTGGCCACCCAAACGCGCTGCCTGGGTCAGTGGCTAAACAGGCACGCTGTGTCCTGGCTGAGCCAAGCCAGACAGGGGGGGCTGGGGCCCATGCTTGGATGGGGGACCTTGCCAGAGCCGCTGCAATCAGCAGGAGAGGTGATGAACGTGGCCCTTCGAGCCACACTAGCACTGTGCTGCCTTTCAAGTGAGACATGAAACCCAGGTCATTGCAAGTCCCAGCCCAGATAATCACGTCCTGTCTCTTTAAATGCCCCCCCGCAGCGCTCCGTTTCCTATTCCCAGTGATCCTGGGGGGCTGTTGCTGTGAGCTGTTAAACAGCTGCCACGTTCCACCTCAGAGGTGGCCGCATTTCATCAGCCGAGAAGACGCTCCGACCTATCATCCCTCAGTCCCTGTCAAACGCCTCACGCTCCATCAGCGCACGATGAGTGACATGAACGCACCCTGCGAGAGGCCGTGGCGTTTTACCCACAGCGCTTTGCGCAGTGGCAGTTCCCTGGCCCAGTTCAGACGTACGAGCACGTCCCCCGCTGGGGGCTGGCGCCTGGAGCGATATTAACCTGCTACCCCCAGCTGAGGGAGGGATTCCTCGGACTGAAGGGCCGGGGGCTTGGGACTTGGCTGCTGACGGGTGCAGGACCAGTTGTTCCTTATGCCCGGAGTCGGTCCTGAGCTCGGTGTCTCTCTCTTTCCACGGCAGATGTGACATTCTCCTCCAGCAGCAGCGCCACGGAGCCGTGCCAGCCGTGTTCGCGGTGCCCAGAGCACGTGCCGGTGGCGGAAGCGTGCACCCCCACCCAGGACACCGTGTGTGCTCCCCGCTGTGCCCCCGGCCACTACTTGCCCGCCGCCGAGAACGGGAGCAGCAGCCAGTGCCTCCCTTGTCTCGTGTGCTGGCTGGGCCATGGGGCAGCAAGGCCATGCGGGCCCACCGCCAACACCCTCTGCCAGAAGTGCCCCGAGGGCTTTTACTCCGAGGAGAAGAGCTACTCCGCTCCCTGCCTGCCCTGCCGGCCGGAGTGCAACGAGAGCGAGGTGATGATCCGCGCCTGCAGCCGCCAGTCGGACACGCTGTGCATGGGTATGTACCGCGCTGGTCGGGATGCTCGGCACAGGGCGTGGCTGCTTGCCTGCGAGGGTGGGCGGGCGAGGGTGGGGAGAGCTGGGGGTGGCCAGCGAGGGCTGTGTGTTGCGGCGGGTGGGTCGGGACACTCGGCACAGGGCGTGGCTGCTTGCCTGAGAGGGTGGGCAGGGAGAGCTGGGGGTGGCCAGCGAGGGCTGTGTGTTGCGGCGGGTGGGCAGCCCTGATCTGTTTGGGCATTTCGGGTTGCACCGGTGGAGTTCTGTGTTGAGTGCTGCTGGGGAGGGCGAAGCAGCCTGTGAAGAACAGAGGAAGAATCCGTCTCCCTCCTGCCGCTGACTCATTGCAACCCACGCGGTTGTGGCAAGCAACACGGCTGAGGAGCAAGGGCAGCGATGGGTCCCATCGCGCCTGAGATCCACAGCCCAGGACCCCCTTGTGCCAGGCGCTGCACAAATATGGAACAAAAAGTCCCTGCCCCAAAGACCTGACAGTCAAAGCTGTGTGTGTCCCCTCTACAGCCACAGAGGAACAGTGTGTTGTTATCACAGCGGCGAGGCTGGCTGTCTCATCCGCCCAGGATGGAGGCACGTCAGGCCAGAGGCGGTTTCAGGCCCTTGCATCAGGGCACAATTTATTGGGTGAACAGAAAACTTAAGGCTAAATAGCAAACTAAAGTCATTCCTCTGCGCAGTGTGGCCTGCAGTTCCCAGAGGTGAGGCCTGGCCTGGCCATCCCCTCTCTCGGCCTCTCTGGGTCCAGGCACTCCTGCCGCAACCTTCCTACCATTCTCCAGTTGGCTGATGAGCCCTTGCTGGCCTTCATAAGGACCAGCTGGCACTCGATACTCCCCAGCCCTGCTCCATCAGCAGGGAGGCAACTGATCTGTCAAAGGGAGGCCTGAGCCAGCCACTTTGTGACCAGCTGGCTGAGGTTTTATGAATGAATTTTGTTGTTGCTGAAAAATGGCATTTAAAAAAAATCACACACTTTTTTTTTTTAATATTGGTGAGGGAGGGGACGGGATTGGATGAAAGTGGAAGGCTAAACATTTATCTTGGTTGGTTGGTTGGTTTGGGTGGTTGTTTGGTTGGAAGGTGTTTGGACTTTGCTGGTTTATCATTTCCCCCTTCCCCTCCCACCTTTTAAAAACAAAGCGAGCAAGAAAGCAAAGGGGTTTTGGAACCTGTAGAAGGAAAATGACCTTGCTGATTTTAGCACATTTCACCCTCTCCTCCCCTCACCCTATTTTGTGATCTGCTCTGGTTCTTAGGGGGAGGAATCAAACTGTCTCGTCACCAGCCTGCCGTGGTGCGTGGCACTCGGACAGTCCCACTTGCAGGCATAAAGGGGCTTGTTCCCCCTGCCCTTTCCCAGAAGGCCTTCAACCTCCGTAGCTCATTTGGTCCTTGGTGCCTATGTCACAGAGTGTGATTAGCGCTGGTGTCATTAACCATGGTAGGCCAGTGTCCGCTTGAGACCTGACAAATTCGTGTCAGTGCCCATCATCAGATAGGAATCACTGCAGGCCAGTACCAGGCTGGGCTGGATTTGAACCAGCAACAGACACCAGGGAAGGTATTTGGAGAGCACAGAGCCTGTCTGTGTGCCCCAAGCACACTGTTTATTTGTCTATCTAGCCCCATACACGCTATCTGTCTTTCTATCTATCTGAAAGACAAGGCAGGGGAGGTCATATCTTTTATTGGACCAACTTCTGTTGGCGTGAGAGATCAGCATTCGAGCTACGGAAAAACCTGTCTCTCTTGCCAGTTGGTCCAATAAAAGATATATCCTCACCCGCCCTGTCTGTCTAATATCCTGGGACCGACATGGCTACAACGCTGCAAACAACGTCTACCTATCTGTCTAGCCTCATACAAACTGTCTGTCTAGCCCCCACACATGCTTGTTAATCGGTTTGTCTGTCTAGCCCCTGACTAAGCTGGCTGGCTCTCTATCTATCTACCCTCCTCACACACAGACACACACGCACTTGTTCATTTGTCTGTCTGTCTGTCTAAAGAACGAAGGGAATGTTCTGGGGAAGAGGATTGGAGCCAGAACTAGAATCTGAGTCCATAGCGGCTTGAATCCAGCGAAATACTCCCCTCCCCTCCCAGTTTCTCTCCCTTTCCGTCTTCCTCTCTCGCTGGTTTTGTTTTAGAGAAACAGTTGCTTTTTTGTCTGCAAGGACAGAGTCTCCTTAGGTTGCCCTTAATCTCCCCTTTGTCCCGGTCGCTGTGTCTTTAATCCCACTCGGCAGTTGTGGGCCGAGGATGCGGGCTTGTTAATGAAACACTCCGAAGCAGAGTGCATTAAAAGGCTGGCTAGCAGCGCCAGTCCCCTTCAGGCGGCATTGTCTCCCCGGTGTTTGCCGCCAGCCTCTGCGTGATCTCGCCCTCACCACTTCTTCAAGTGTCCAGCAAAGGGGCGTTGTTGCCATTCCAGGCGCAGGAGGGGGCGGCTGCACAGGAACAAGGAGGCAGCATCTCTGGGCCTGGTTCACTTCTTAAGGGGGAGGACAGATGTTTCTGGGGGAGGATTGTCCCATAATAGAACCGCGGGGGAGCCATCGCCTGTCAGTGATCTGATGGGAACAGGACTGAAATCTACACTGGTCCAAGGTCCAGGACTTGCTATAGCTGGAGAAGTAGCAGGTTAGCAAAGCAGGGGCTTTCTGCTGCCAGAGCCCTGGGAACTTTGGGTTTCTGATGGTGTAAACGATGAACTCCCATCCCCAGGGCCTCGCACCTGACGCTAGAAGGGGAAGGAGACAGTAGTCCGAACAATGACCTGGATCAGATCCTGCCTCAGGCTTGGGGCCTGACCCAAACGTTTTTGGTGCATGCCCTGCGGGAAGTCACTTACCCGCTCTGTGCTTCAGTTCCCCTTATCCAGGAAATAGGGATGAAAGGAAAGTGCTTTGAGCTGGGAAGAAGAAACTGCTGTCAGAGCAGCAGAGTCTCAGGGTAGAAGTGGCTGCTTCCACTCAAAATGAGCAACGCCTTTTGTGCCAGCGAACCCAGTCCCCGTGCATTGCAGGATCGGGGCACCAGGCTGGCCGGGCTGCAGCTCTCCTCCTCCAGCACCACCTGCGCGCTGAGAGCTGGCGCCTCCACCTGCCTATCCCTGTCCAAATGACCTCCTGGAGACTACCACCAAAGACCCACGGGGAGCGAAACAGAAACGGCCTTTCCGACTCCCCAAACGTCCTCCGCAAGTGAATAGCGAAAGGCTGTATGGGGAGACAGCAGAACCTTGCTGTGTTGGGCCTGAAGAGGTGTCGGTTCAAATCATGGCTTTGCCGTTTACCTGCTGGGTGACCTCCAGCAAGCCTCTGTGCTTCCCACCTTCTGTCTGTCTTGCGTATTTAGACGGTAGGGCCTGGATCTCCCACCTCACCGCCGTTGATTTCGGTGGCGCTTAAACACCTTTGCGGAGTTGGGCCTATGCCCTGTGGAGCAGGGGGCTGCCTCGTTTGCACCAGTCTCATTAGGTGCTTCTGTAATATACATAAATGATCAGGGCTCTGCTGACGCTCACCAAGCTGCCGTATTGCTGTTGGGGAGGGGATGGTGCTGTGCACCGCGCGCAGGGATCCCAGGGCTGACAGCCTCTTCGCAAAGGGTTCACCCGCCAAATTTCTTCCATCTCTTCCTTCCCTGGTGGCTCTTCCAGAGTCCCAGGGGCCCCTCTGCTGCGATTACATCTGCAGCATCACATTCAGTCCTGGGCAAGGCGCTGGCAGAGAAAAACTGCCCTACTGGAGGTTCAAAGACGTGCAGGCCCGGAGGGGGCCCGAGGCCCAGGAAACAGCAATATGTGCCTGATCAAGAGCCCATTGCAATGGAGGGCACCTCTCTGCTGACTCCAATGGATCAGGCCTCAGCGACAGATGGAATGTGCATCGGAAGGGGGGGGAAGAACGTTTCAGGCGAGGGTTTGAGTGACGAGTGATGGGATGAAATCAAGAAGGAGAGAACCCACGGTTAGTGTCAGAGGGAAACGTCCCAGCGGAGCGATCTCTCGGGGCACGGCAGCTGCAGAGGGTGGCGATCGAGGTAGTGGGCTGAGAACAGAAGTCGAACGGTGCGAACGGTGGGAAGTGCTGATCACCCGAGAGCCTAGACACTTGCTCAAGGCAGCTTAACCCCCTCCCCCTGCCCGTGCGGCTCCCTTGCCAGTTTTAGTGTGGTCACTTCTTCTGGGCGTCTGGACAACATGCCTCAGGGAGCACGGAACCAGGAATTCAGTCTGCAGGTTGGATCAGCAGCTGCCCCGGCCCTGGCCGGGTACCAACGGGGAGAACGACATGGACACTGATCCTGCTCAATTAGAGCTAGTGCGGTGCATCTAGTGGGGCGGGAAAATGCATCTTCCCGCTCTAGTGTAGACATATTCTGAGCCTGGGGAATAATCCCCGCCCTTGGGGGCCGTTTTAAACTAGCCTGGAGGAAACCCCTGGAAAAGGGATTGGAGGGCCCGACCCCGCGCTGGCTCTCGGGCTCAGATGTTAGTGGCTTAATAAAGCTTTTTCATCTCCCGTTTTCTCTTGAATTTCAGAACATGGTCAAGCTGGGAGGAGCCGAGCCCCTGGGGGGGAAGGGGAAAGGGTCACAACCTCTGATCTCTGGAATGAAAGTGCTTGTCCCTTTCTAGTGTAGTAGTTAATTAAAGTCCTCCCCCCCGTCAGCCACCACACAACACAGGGGCAGAGAAGACAAAATTAATATGTGCCTGTCTGTCTGAATGTGCGGGGCTGGGCGGGACGGACGAGGCAGGTTTGCAGAGACGTCTCTGGAACAAACCCCACTTGGAAAAATGGGAGCTGTCCAGGACATGACAGGATGAAAAGCGGCCTGCAAAGGATATTAAAAACATCAGGCTCCGGCCTTTTTTTGCCTCATATGATGGAGGAAGACGGCCTGAAAGGTTATGCTGAGGGGAAGGGGGTTTGCTTTGTAGTCTGCCACTGTTTTCATGAAGAAATATCCAGAACATTAATTCTTCTTTTCCTTGCTTTTGCTGGCGGTCTTCTGGGAGGTCTCAGTGATGTTTATTGTGAGCTCTCTGCTTCAATTGATAGGGCCAGATGTTGAATCTTTAACCGGCATGTCCTTTCTCCCAAGCGTTCATTAGGCATTAGAATGAAATAGGTGGTCATGAAAACCAGAGTTTTGAACTTAGTGACTAAATATCCCATCCCCCTCCCAATGGCTAAATGTCAGTATCGTGTGCTGTCTTGATTTCACTCCCTAGCTCTTCTGACATCTGCCAGGGCACACCGCAGTTTGGAATGTAAAAAAAAAAAACCCTCCTGTTTCTCAATGCTGGCTGAGGGTCGCTGCTCATTGGGAAATGGGGGGTGCATGACCCTCGTAGGGGGCGTGTGAGACGTCCCCCCATGTCCCACGGCGGGGAATTCACAGCGAGGGGTGCTGAACGCTGCACGCTCTGCCCCAAGGAGGCGCTGACGCCCAGGAGGGTGGCCCTAAAGAGAGCATAACCTCGAGAGGTTGCCACGCCACCAGCAGGTCCCATCCAAACATCATTCAGAGCAGGTCCAGAGCACTGGCAACTGAGCGCCCTTGCTCCGCCTCTTCCTGCCTACGGCCCCGCCCCTGTTCCACCTCTTTCCTCGAGGCTCCGCCCCCACTCCTCTTCCCACCGCCCTCCTCCCCGCCAGCTGAGCAGGGCTCTAAGTGGGGAGAGGTAACTTTTTCCTCCATAAATGTCGTCTCGGCATTATCTCAAAACAGGTTTTTTCAATTTTTTTGATGAAACTTCATTGCAATTGATGCAGTTTTGCAAAAAAAAAATTTAGTTTCCTTAACACATTATTTTTCCAATGAAACATTTTCAGCAGCCAAGGTCCAACCGGTTCTTCTTGGCAGCCACTTGACTTGCTGCTCTGCCCAGATGACACAAGCAGGGGAAAACGAGGTCCTCTTATGATCTCATTAACAGCCTGGGCCCTGATCAGGCCTCCTTCGTGCTTGGTGCTGTATGTACATAATAAAAAACATCCCTGCCACCAAGAGCTTTCCTGCACACACACGCCGCTCTCATATCTCCCCCACACACACACACTTGCATGCCACTTTTGTCTCTGCTTGAGCTACTGCAGCTGGTGGCTATTTAGGTTAAGAGATGGACCCAGGCCAGCAATTCCAGAGCCCAGTCTCTGTTCAAACTCCCCCAAGTGCCAGGTACCTGGAAAAGCGGGTGACTCGATCCTGTGAGTTGGAGCTTAAATCTCTCAGCGACCAAGGGGACCTGCCCTCGTGTCGCAGTGCAGGCCCTCTGCGTGAGACGGCTGTGCTGAGGGTTCGCTCTCAATCACCCCTGAAACCCGAGGCAGAGAGAATCTGATTGAAATTCTCCAGAGCCTGCCTAGCACCCGCTGAGCGGTGAGGCCCTGCAGCCGGGGGGAGACAGGGCAAGGGTGGAAAAGGCTCACTATTGCCAGCGCATGAGTTCAGCCCGCCCCATGGTGGGCATGCTCCCTGCACATTGGGGGCATCCAGCTCAATTTGGGGATGAGGCAGGAGGGGAGGTGGGGTGGGAGAAAGCGTTCATGCACCCTGCTTTGCAGCTTCGGCCTCTGGCTGCAGGGGAAGCCGTCATCTCTCCAGCTGCTCCGCCATAGACAACGCCTCCCACCCTCCCGCGACTTGTCATCGCTTTCCAGCAGACAGACCAGATGCGCCTTGGAGGCGCTCAGCCTATTTTGGAGACTTTGATGTAGCCCTGCTGGGGGGGCGGGCGTCGGGGGAGTGGGGCTAGCAGGGCCAGACGGGGAGGGATGGCAGGCTCGGTTTTTCCAGCCCCTGTCTTTCTCACAGAGCTAAGGGCCTCGCTGAGAGAACCCAGCCCGGTCTCGTCCGTTATCTGCTGCCTGCACCTCGGATTGTGCCATCAGGAGAGTGGGATCAGGGCACCATCTCGCTCGCATGTTCTGCAAGGAGCAGATGGCCAAATGCCCCTGCTGCAAGGATCAGACCTTCGGGCTGTCCTGTATCGTCACTGTTCCCCCTCCCCGCTGCTTCGAGGGGCCAGCTGCCCTGGTTATTTTTGTCTCTGACGGCAGCCGGTGGGAGGAGGAGGCAGGTCCTGTGGCTCATCCAGACTAGGAACTCCCTCTGTGCCTGGCCTTGGGCAAATCGCAGCCTCGCTCCGGGCCTCGGTTTCCCATCTGCAAACCAGGGAGGCTGCCGCAGGCGAGACGGGCTTTCAACGACATGTCTCTCTTCTTAGCCAGCACGTCTCGCTCGCCGGCAGAAGCTGGTCCGGTAAAAGATGTTACCTCGCTGCCCCATCGCTCCCGTCTTCATGACGGCTTGACGTGAGGTCTGAGACCGGCCCGGTTTGTAACCACACTGCGGCAAGCAACTGCAGCTCTCAGCTGAACTAGGAATGCCAGGCTCTTCCCGTCTGCAGCCATTAAAGCGCTCCCAGCACTTTCCCCCAGACCGGGCTATGAACTCAGCGTCCTGGCCAAGTCCCACACTGCGTCAATTCCCCCTGCAGCGTCAGTGGGTACCTCGATTCCTCCTCACCCCCTGCCCTAAACCGCCGTGTAGTGCAAGGCTAGTCTCACCCACCAGCAGCTGCATTTCACTGGAGGGTGAACTGACGTCTAGCCTGTCGCTGGCCTTTATCGTAGAGTGACGCCAGCGACTTCGCTAGCAGCGTTACTCCTGATTCACTCCAGGCGAAGTGAGCAGAGAGTCAGCCCCGTTGTCTGGTCAGCACCTCAGCGTCTGTTGGACTGACAATCACTACAGACAAGTCAACTCTCCTGCCTCCGACTAGCCCCCGCTTCCCTACAGCGCACGGACATGGCCCGTGCATGCCACCGTGAGAAGGATGCTCTGTAGCCACGTGGTTAATGGATGAAGTGCTGGTTCTTTGCAAACATTCGTCAACCACACAACCCGCTTGGGGAGCAGATATTATCTCAGACCTTCTTGAATCATCCTCCCCCTCCGCCCCCAGCAAAATTTTTGGTGAAAAACAGTTTTTTCCACTTTTGTCAAAACCTACTGTTGAAAAATTTCGAATTTTGTTTGACCCCCTCGTCCCCCGTTTGTTGGTTTATGACAACCCTAAACCAGTTTCAGTTTAAACCCCTCAAAAGTCGGCCTTTGGTTGCTGAAAACGGGGGGCTGGGGAATCAATTTTGAGGGGGTGATGAGGCAAACTTGAAGTTTTGGGCTGAAAAATGGAAATTTTGCCTGGGGAGGAAAAATGTAGTTTTTCTGTTGTGCCCAGAAAAGCTGTTTTCTGCTGAAAAAAGTGTTGATGGAAAATTTGTCACCAGACAGGAGGGAATTGAGGCTCCCTGGGAACAGCCACAGCCACTGATGCAGGGGAGCCCGGTGTCTCACACTGGACCACCAAAATGGAGATGCCCAGGGAGGGGCGAGCGGGGTCTGTCTCTTTGAAGCGGCTCACGTTGCCGATTGTGTTTGTTTGCAGACAGAGAGCTGCAGATCCTGAAGCGCAAGGACCACCCGAAGAAGCCCCGGCTGTTGGAGTCAGAGGGCAGCGCCTCCCCCAACGCCTCCTCCGAGTTTGTCCCACCGCTGCCGGACCACAGCAAGAACATCATCCCCGTCTACTGCTCCATCCTGGCCGCCGTGGTGGTGGGGCTCCTGGCCTACGTGGCTTTCAAATGGTGCGTGTCGCCATTCACCAGGCTGCGCCGGCTCAGGGGTCGGGGTACCGTGAGAATCGCGCGGGGGGGCCCATCAGGAACGGCGTCGCTTCTTGTTGGCCTGCTCCCACGCAAGGCACCCTCCTGGGCTAGCCAACCCCTCCTGGCCTGGAGTTCCCCCCTCCCGGCCTCTAAGAGGACACGCTTCACAGGTCATTCCCCTGGAACTCGGAGGACGTTCTGGTTTGGATCCAAAGTCCAGGGCTTAAGCCCGTTTCGGTGAGCTCCGGGGTCTGCCCCATGTTTCCATCCCTCGTGGTATGAGGACACCTTCCCCTCCTCCTGCGCCGTGCAGCCTGGGGTCACCATGTGCACCACTCGCCTGTGCAGAATGACTCCCACTCACCCCCCCAAGAGGCAGAGAAGTATCATTAATCCGCATGTCACAAATGGGGAAACTGAGGCACAGAGCAGGGAGGTGACGTGCCCCAGGTCACCCAGCAAGTCAGGGGCACAGCCAGGAACAGAACCTAGGTGCCTTGATGCCCAACCTTATGCGCTAACCACTAGACATTCCTCCCCTTTGCCCCTGAGCTCCTGGGGCGTTGAAGGAACATACTGCATGAAAACAACAGAGTGGAAGAGGGACATCCAGCCAAGGGCAGGGCTTGCCCCACGGCAGGAAGAAGGAGCAGGATTATTGCCTAAGAGCTTAGCACAGGTCTGGGGTCCGGGAACTCCTGAGTTTCTAAACCAGGCTCTGACACTGACTGCCTCTGTGACCTTGGGCATATCCCTTAGCCCTTCCGTGGCTTGCTTTCCCTGCCTGGGATCTGGCTGTACCTCCTACCCTGCGAGGGGTGGGAGGGGAAAAGTGATGAGCTAGGGGGTGTTTGTAAAGCGCTTTGACGCTGGAAGGCACTAAGTATTAGGCCGGACTCAGTGGGCCGAATTTGCCCAGGAGCCGCTGCGCTGAGGCCGCTGGTCCAAGTCTGTGGCGGAGGCAGAGGGAGCACAGCCAGGGAGGACTCGCTCACAGCCTGTTCCAGAGGAAGGGATTTGCCCTCCGGTCCCCGTGTCCACCCACTGGGCGCCCAGGCATTCAGCCGGGGAACCCGCCAGGCCCGGGGGGGCATGTGAAAGAGGGTAACAATAGGACGAGAAAAGGGCCCTTCCCCCGCCCGTCTTCTTAGCACGGCCAGTGAGAAGCCCCGTTCTTCCCACGGGCCGAGGCTGGCCCACGGAAGGGGCCGTGTCCCCCGCTGCGTCGGGCACACAGCTGGGGCCCAGCAGCTGAATAGGATTAAAGCTCACTTGGAGTGCCGCAGGTTGAGATTAGATCCGTCTGTCCCTCTGTATCCAGCCTCTGCTGGGGCGTGGGGGGGGGGTAGATTAATGGGAACCCTGCTGAAAGGATTTCAAACTGCTGGCTGTTCTGTTGGGAAGAGCAAAACCAACCCCTCCCCGGCCCCTGCCCGGCTCTCTTTGTGCCTGTGTTTGGGGATTTATTTCCCTCCGCAGCGTTTGAGCCACCCCGCTCCCCTTCCTGCTTGTTTACATTCTTTATATTCCACTCACATTGAGAGACTCCAGAGCCAAGCGGGTCTCTCCTCCTGCCATATAGATCACAGACCCCCTCTTCCGCCTCGCTCACCCCAGCTTCCTTTTCCCCAGTCTCCGTCGGCTGTATGAATCGGACAGGACCGGCTCCGCCGATCAGCTTCCCCGCCCCGGCAGTGGGGGTCGCCCCCCGAGCACGGACCCGCAGGTCCTGCTGTCAGAGCACGGCCCCGGTGCCCGGCCGTCTGGTCCAGCCCTTGCTGCGATTCCCACATGGGAGCACTGTGGCCGGAGGCGGTTTGCACTACTTGCATTCGCTGGGCAGAAACCCCTGTCTGCCAGCCCTAGGCGCTACCGGAGAGTGGCACAGACACAGAGACAGTCAAGAGCTTAGGGCCTAAATGCACAGAGGGCGGGAGGGGACCCGGCACCGAGCTCTCCTTATTGCATTAGACAGATGCTCCCGGGCACAGACTGGCGCTAAAGGACTAGCACTAGCCTGGGCTGGGGGACGGGGTGGAGGGGGGCAGCGTAAGGTGCATCAAGCGGCTTCCAAACCGCTGCCTGGGCTCCTCTGTGCCTGGGATGGAAGGAAGGGGGAAAGCGATTGAGCCGGGGGGCGGTGGGAAGCCACAGGCGGGAGAAAGAAGAGGAGGAAGGCGAGGGGGCGAGAGCCAGAGATGAAAGCAGGACAGACGCAGCCGAGGGGGCTCACGGATTCCAGTGCCCCCCCCACGCCATGCAACGCAGCCCTGGCTAAGCCATCTGTCTTAGGTGTCTGCAGGGGCCGGGGAAGGGGAGGAGAAGATATCAGCCTGGTTTTTGAGAGCCGGCAGAGAAAAGAGGAGCTGCTCATTGAGGCTTTTCTTAAGCACAGCTGAGCCCGCAAGCTCTTCCCCGGGGGGTGCAGGGCTGGGCCGGCTAAGGGCCTGCGGGGCGTTAACCCCCCACCCCCCGCGCACCTATCAGGATCCCCCCTCGTTGTTCCCTCTCCGCTTGTCCTGAGCCTAGCGTCTCTCCCCCGTCCCTCTCTCCCCCTGCCCCACTGCAGCTGGAACACCTGTAAGCAGAAGAAGCAGCTGGCCAAGGCCAGGGCTGGCGAGCTGGGGGCCTCCCCCGAGGGCGAGAAGCTGCACAGCGACAGCGGCGTCTTCCTCGACACCCACAGCCTGCAGGAGCCCCACCCGCTCAGCAAGGGTAAGGGCTTCTCGCACACCCCCGTCCTCCGTCCCCAGGATGGTGCCTCTTCCACGCCCCGGAGTTCTTGGTGGCTTCCAGTCCCCCAGAGATATGGGCCTTGGTGGTTTCTATGTCCCACAGAGATATGGGCCTTGGTGGTTTCTATGTCCCCCAGAGATATGGGCCTTGGCGGTTTCTATGTCCCCCAGGGAGATGGGCCTTGGCGGTTTCTATGTCCCCCAGAGATATGAGCCTTGGCGGTTTCTATGTCCCCCAGAGATATGAGCATTGACAGTTTCTATGCCCCTCTGCCCCCCAGGGATATGTGTATTGGCGGTTTCCATGTCATCCCATGGAATATGGATATTGTCAGTTTCTATGTCCCCCGGGGAGTATCATGGGCCTTTTTTCTAGGCCCCTCCCCTGAGAGTCTGGGCTGTAGCAGTTTCTGGGGCTCCCACAGCTGAAAATAGCCCCTGGGGAGCAAACAACAGAGGCAGCCTTTGATCTCCAGCCCCCCAATGCGAACCGCCAAGGCGTCTCGGTTGTTATAAATGTGTATGGGTAGGGTTTTGTGGCCTGCCTTGTGCGGGAGGTCAGACTAGATGATCATATTGGTCCCTTCTGACCTATGAGTCTATGAGTCTCGCTGGGCCTGCACCGTGCGAATGGGGAGGCAGAGCGGGCTGCTCGATAGACACCTGCATGGGCCCCCTGTGGAGCCCCTCCTACTCGGGCCACCATGGCTCCAGCTGACAAAGTATGGAGGGGCAGGTGGGGGGGAAGAGGGGTGCTGTGGGAGGAATGGGGAGGACCCAGGCCAGGAACGGATCCAGGTAGGTAATGGAGTTAGACTAGATCAAGCCCTCATAGCTAAAGATTGCTGCCTCTCTGGTTTATCCCTTAGGGCCCCGCTCCAGCCCGCCCCCCGCAGCGGTCCGCGCGCTGGAATCTGGCAGGGATCGGGTCCCAGCCCCTTATGTCAAAGCTCCACCGACTGTGGTCATTTAAGTTCAGCACCAGTGTGGGCACAGGAACCAATGAGTATAAACTGGCCACTGAGACGTGTCGGCTTGGAATTAGGCAAAGGTTTCTAGCCATCAGAGGAGTGAAGTTCTGGAACAGCCTCCCTGGGGGGGCCGTGGGAGCAAAAAACCAAACTGGCTTCAAGCCTGCGCTGGAGCAGTGCGTGGAGGGGATGGTGTGAGGGCACTGCCTGTAGGCGCGCGTAGCCGGTCTGCGACGGCTAGCAGCAAATATCCACATCGGCCGGAGATGGGACACTAGGGGGGGAGGGCGCTGAGTCACTACAGAGAATGGTTGGCCGGGTGGCTGCCTGGTGGGTCTTACCCACATCAGGGTTTAGCTGATCGCCAGAGGTGGGGTCGGGAAGGAATCGTTCCCTTGGTCAGATTAGCAGTGACTCTGTGGGTTTCTGCCTTCCTCGGTAGCAAGGGGCACGCGTCACTTGCAGGTTTAAACTAGTGCCATTTTGCAGGGGCAGGCAGAGTGGGCCGGGTCCCTTTTAAAAATCCCTTTTGACATTTCCACACCTTGTAGCTAAGGCAGCCGTCTGGCTGCAAAGCGGCGTCTGTGGCCAGCGGGAAGCCACTAGAGCCAGTCCCTGTCTGCTTTATTTCTGCCTCTAAGTCAGAAGGGAAAAAAAAAAAGTTAATTAATTAGACGCTTTGAAAACGAAACCTTCACCGTCTGCCCTGGTGTGTTCCTGACCACGCTGCTCAGCCCCGACACCGCCACACGGCTAGAAACGCAGCATCGCCCGTTGGCACAGCGGTCAGAACGTCACGTGGCGGAAGAGGCTCCCAAAGCGCTTTATGTTTATCATGTTGGCAAAGGCGTGCCAGACCCAACGTTACTGTGTCGTGTGGCTTTCCTGGAGTCAGCTGGCCTCGCACCAGGAATGCATTTCCCCCCGCAAATCTGCTTCCAACATTTCAATGTAAAAGAAGCAGCCTGCCTGGGAAAGGCGTCCTGCTTTCCCCCACATTGTGGGCTCCTTCCCCAGCCCAAATGATCCCTGAAGGAGGCTTAGGATGGCCACTCTCACCTCTGCGCCAATGACCGGTTTAAAGGCCATGCCCTTGCATTCCCTAGGAGCTAGAAATGGCAGCTTTCTCCCACTGGGAAGGGCAGATTTCCATCTTTCCAGGTGCGTGTTGGTCATTTAATTCATGTTTCCTGCTGACTAACGCACAGTTGGACACAGCGTCCATGTACTCTTTGGAAAACCTGGCTACATGTTGTAGTACCTGGCTGGAAACAGCTCTTTTGAAATCTCAGGCCTACCGCAGCAAAGGACCCAGGCAGAGAGAGACAAAAACAAACGAACCCCGGCCAAAGTAGTTCACACTCTCCTGTCAATAACAGGTCTATGGGCTACGCGCTGCAGCACTTCACCACGTGGGTGGTAGCATGGCTGTCCTACGTACACACCTTGCTGCATGGCCCGTGTGCCGGGGATGTGTGTCCATCCACCCGTGTGTGTAATAGGCACCTGACAAACGGGGAAGTTTTGCCCTTAAACTGCTCCCCTAAAATGCTGCCCCACAGTTTAGGACAGGAAGTGGAGAGCACTGTACACCCCTGAAACCCCGGGCGGGGGTAGTCGTGGTTGGGGGGGGTCGGGGGTCTTTGCGAAGCACACTTAAACCATGCCACCAATACACGGCGAACGGCCCTGGCACACAGCCAGGGCAGCAGCCTAGTGTCCGTCGTGCTTCGTATCGCACGAGGGGAACGGGGCTTTGGTGCTGAACGTGGGACAGGCCCTGTTTTGTGAGTCGGCGAAGAGACGTGGCTCCCCGTGGCGCCAGCACCGCTTCCTTCCCCCCCGCCCCCCACCAGCCAACCGCTGGCCCGACCTACCGCTGTGGCACATGGACGACCAGCCCCGATCCCAGGGCCATTGTGCTGTGAGCGGCTGGGCCGGGGAGTGGCACGGGTCAGCGGTGGTTTCTCGTTAAGCAGCACTTGGGTAACGTCCCCTCCCTGACGCTCTCCTTTCTGCCTGTCCCTTCGCAGCGCACAAGGCCGAGCCCTGGCTGTACGGCAGCCTGCCACCCCACAAGCAGGAGGAAGTGGAGCAACTGCTGGAGAGCTTGAGTCACGGCAAGGACTGGCGCTGCCTGGCCGGCCAGCTGGGCTACCAGGAAGAAGCCATCGACACCTTTGGCCGGGGCGAAGCCCCCACCCGCACCCTCCTCTCCGACTGGTCCACCAAAGAGGGGGCCACGCTGGAGGCCCTTTGCGCAGCCCTAGCTGGCATCGAGCGGCCGGATGTGGTGGAGAACTTGACCGGCCCAGCTGAGGCCAGCTCGGTGGTGTAGTGGCACATGGGCAAGCCAGCCGGGGGACGCGCCCCACCCCCTCCAGCCCTTCCCCCGCGAGAACAGGGACTCGCCAGGAATTTTAAAGAGCAACAACAACAAAAAGAAAAGGGTGGGGGGGAGGGGAACCCGTTGTTAATTGTAAGGGAACCATTTAAAAAAAAAAAAAAAGCAATGCGACAGAAAAAAAAATCCACGGCACCGCCGTCTTTGGCATGGACAAAGTGCAGCGCAGCGTGACTGGCACGTGAGCCCGCTGCCCCCTCCTGGCGGGAATCGGACCTGCGGATGTGACCCACTGCCCCCTCCTGGCGGGAATCGGACCTGTGGGTGTGACCCACTGCCCCCTCCTGGCAAGAATCGGACCTGCGGGTGCCACCCTCTGTGGCAGCGGGGGAATTACGCCTCAATGCTAGGGTAGCCTCTATAGTGCAAATGGAAAAGACGTGAGAGTCTGGAGCCTCGCCCTGCATCTGTTGTTGCACAGGTGCAGTAGCAGCTGGGACCCGGGCTTGACCGTGGACTTGGGAGGGAGCCAGCCTCTGAGGGGAGCAGATGGGTGACGCCTTAAAGCCTGGCGGGGAGAGGCTGGCACGCAGCCACGGGGAGTGTGGGGGCAGGTGGGGTGGTTCCTGTGGACCCTGACTTTCCAGGGCCAAGCCATTTACCCCACCAGGCAGACGCCAGTCCCCCAGGCCAGGCTGAGGGGTGAAGGGACAAATCACCCTCCCCAGGCACTGCCAAGAGGGTCCTGGTCCACTGCCTGGAGCATATCCTTTGCCTCTGTCACCCCTCCAGCCCTGGCCCTGCGCCACCCCCAGCCTGCACTCACCACCCCTCCCCGCTAGCTCCACCATCCCCCACACCTGGTGCAGAGAAATGCCTGTGCCAGGCAGGGACTGAATCGGGACTCTCCTGGCGCCAAGGAAAAGTCTCTGAGACGTGTCTCCCCTGGCCTGGCCTGCTTTGGGGCGGGATTTGGTTTTCAGACCGTCTCCCCCTCGCAGTCGGCCCCCTCCTGCGCAGATAGCCCCACTGGCCTCTCCGCCTCTGCCTCGGGACTGAGCACCGAGGATGAGTCCCAGAACCTTTGGGGCACAGCCCCATGGCCAGCTCCTCAAGGACATTTCCCGCAGGCTTTTTAGCGATTCCGCCTGTTGCCCGGGGGCCAGCTGCTGGTGGGGATTGGCCCAGTGGCATATGGGGTCTGCCAAGGGACTGGGGGAAGCCCCTTCAGCCATCGCGCAGTGAGGGGGCAGGGGGTGGGGGAAGCACTAGGCCACGCCTTTGACCCGGCGTCTCCCAGACGGGGCTGCTGGTGCCCCCCCATTGGGATTCAGGATGCCGATGCTGGGAAGCGCTGGCGGCGCCTGGCGCTAGGCACAGGCCGTTACGGTTTTGCATTTGTGCAGGGGGCGAGGGGGCGCACGCTCCGGCCCCACAGCCTGCCTGGGAACCGAACGCTGCCCTGTAACCGCTCCCTGCCGAACTGGCTGGCAGGCCGCCTAGTGGCTCGCCTACCTCCCCCGCGCCCCAGCACCTCGCGCCTGGCCAGCCGAAATGCCAGCCAGCGCCCTGGGGCTCGCCACGCTGCCTGCCCAGGCCCTCCTAAGCCCTACGGGGCTCCAGCGAGACAAGTCTTGCCACGGGAGCGGGCTGGGCAGAGAGGAGCCCCCTTGCTGGCCTAGGGGGCTGTGTGCGCCTAGGGCCAGGCTGTCTGGCGCTGGCGCTCCCAGCGCCCCAACACATGCTCGGGTGCAGCGCCGCACCAACCACTCGGGGCTGGGCGCTAGTGACGCAGGCCCTCGTCCGCCCGCCAGCAGGGCCCGCGCCAGAGCCCCTCGCCCGGCAAATGGAGCGTTGAGCTGAGGAAGAGCTAGTGTGTGCCTGGGAGGCTGACACAGGTGTCGGGGGGCAGGGGCCGGCCTGTTGCCAGGAACGGCTCCCCTACAATAAGATGTTCCCCCCCCTGGAGGCATGAAACCCAACCCCTGTGAGGCTGGTGGCCGGGGGAGAACTGGTCTGCCAGAGCAAATAGCATCCGGCCTCTCTCGGCGTGTCCTGGTGCCAGGCTCTGGCCAGCCGTGGAGTCTGGGCGCTCGTCTCCTGCCAGGGACTGTACCGGCCTGCTGGGGAGGGCGGCTGGGTAGCTCACACAGTAGCTGCGCTGTTGTTTGGTGCAGCCGGTGCTACATTTGATCCTGGGGCGAGCCTTACTACAGTGTGTGCACTGCCGGGGCATTACTGCCAACAGGCAGCTGCTGTCCTGGCCCTGTACTATGGGGAGATCGGGGCTTTGGAGACTGGGGCCTGGGCAGAGGAAAGGTGGGCTCCGGGGGACCATGTAGCAGAAGTGAGCAGCTGGGCTGGTGTAATGGGGCCGTGTGAATCATGGGCATTTGGCAAGGGCTGAATAGCACAAGAACGCCCAGCAGCTTTTACCTGTAATCGATGCACTCTGGTCCTTTGTCTTCTTCGCTTTTAGGACAGTTTTGGTGGTTGTATTTGACTTCTCTGCCTGTGCTCATTTTGTTTTGGTTCTCCCTATAGCTGTGTATGACTCTGCCATGTTTGCTGACATGGGTGTAACGCTCACGTACTACAAAACAATTGCATTAAACGAGCCTTCCGTGGCCCTGTGTCTTTGGGAGCTAGGTGCTTGGGAAGGGGAGCGGGCGAGTCGGCGCAGCAAGCGTGCAGCGCCAGCGAACCACTAGGCATTCCCTCAAGAGCGAGGTGCACAGTCACCAGCCAGGCCAGCATCAGATGCTTTAAGAGAAGGCGTGTGATGCCCTGGCGGAGACAGTTATGGGCTAACCTGGCCCCCGGGAACTTTTCCTCCTGACCCTCAATAGTTGTAGTTGGTTTAAGCCCTGAAGCATGGGACTGAAAGATGCCTCCGGCTTATTTCAACCAGCAACAGGCGCCGCCCATGGGAACAGTGGGATGGTGTGTGGTGTGGCTGAGCCAGTGACCTCCACCACATGGCCTTTGCCTGGATGGTGGCACTTGTACATACAGGCCAAGGACTAGTTTTGTAAGGGCTCCACCCCATTCTGTTATGTGCCTGCTGCACATGCTAGGCGGCCACTGGCAGCAGGCCTAGGGGCTCTTGGCCTGGTGTTGCAGGCGGGGCGTGGTGTACTGGCCCTGCACTCCAAGGTTGCCGGCTGTCCACATGCCAGCACCCCATTGACCAGCAGCGGCTCCTCCAGGCCAGCGGACACTGCTTCCCCAGGTCACTTTCTAGATGAGATGTAAACCCAAAGCCCTCGTGGTGCACAGGCTGTCCTGGCACACAACATAGGCCCTGGTCTCCTGCCAGTTTCAGTCACTACTGTCTGCCTCCTTAAATCTTCCCTCCTCGGGATTCTTGTTACAGACAATCGCACCAGCTCCTAGAGGATAACAGCCTACTACTACTGCTGGTTGATGGAGTCAGTCCTTCAGCTCAATTAGTGCCATGGAGGTGAAGGTCCTGACTCAAACAGCAAGGGGGGAAGGGGCCTGTGTCTTTAAGGGGCCCCCAATCTATGCTTCCACCGGGGAAGCTGTCCCTCCGAGACAGCTGCCCATCCTCTTGCAGCAGCTGGGGACACTTGATTCCCCCTCCCGAAGTCAGCGCCGGCAGGAGGGGAGGGGGAGTCGTGCCCATGGATAGCCAGGGCCGAGCGTGGCGCAGGGCTGCAGCAGTTCCAACATCCCCTCTGGCGTCTCAGCGACGGCTCTGGCCCCGGTGCCTTTCCCGATGGCCCCGCGCCTCAGGGAACACTCGCAGGGTGAGCGCCACACGGGGCCTGCTCATGGGGCTAATGCCCCTCCGCCACGGAGCAACACCTGCTTCTCCTGTGCCCTGCCCTCCGGGCACAAGGGCCCCGCAGAAGACGCCCCCGGGCCCACGAGGGGCTGTGCGCCGGCGGGCGGGGCTGGCAAAAAGCCCAGCTGTGGTGCTCTGGCTTTGGCGGCGTGGGGCACAGGGCAGGTCTTTACCCCAGGCGCCTCCGCCAGGCAAGTTCCTGGCTGCCCCAGAAAAGACGCAGGTTCTCGTGCCACTGGCTGGAACCTGCCCCTGCGGGTTAGGTGTGTTTCGACAGCCACGCGCGGCCTTGCCCTAGCGCCGAGCCCCGCTGGGGCGAGGGAGAGCCAGGCCCTGCCCTGACGTGCTCAGTCTGTCTAGACACAGGGTAGGAGGGGAAACAGGGCAGAGATGGGGCCTGGCCCCGGGGGAGGCAGTCAGGGCCCAAGCAGCATTTCTTCCAGCCCAGGACAATCTTGTAACACCGGCCCCCGCCCGTGCACCTCCCACAATCCCTCACCCTTCCCATACCCTCTCATGAGCCAGGAAACATTTTTATTCTCATGGTAATGGGGGTTGCAGCTGGGGCCTGTCCCTCCGCCCCCTGGGTTTCCGGGCTGCAGTAAAGGGTACCCTTTTTGCCCCCCATTTGGGGGCCCAGGATGCAGCAGCTTAGCCTAATGGGCTAGACAGCGGGCTCCCAAACTGCAGTGCATTGCGCTGCCCACTGGGCCACCCTGCCCTGTGGCCCATCCCTCTTTGGGCCAGGGGACAGGCTCTCACTGGAGGGTGCCGGTGCCCGGCCCACAGAGCCAGGCGTGGCCGGCAAGCGCTCGCTTCAAAAGGGCCCGCACCCAGGGCCGGCCGAGTCAAGGGAAGACGCTGAGCAGCTGGGGCTCATAGACGCCAGGCTGGGAAACTGGCGCTCAGGAAGAATGCCAGCCCTGACTGGGCGAGCTGTTTCCCTTGCGAGTCGGGCAGGGCAGCTGTTGAGGCCACCAGGACCCATAGTTTCCAGCCCCACTAGCCCCTGGAACTGCTTCACCCACTTAACAAAAGACACACAGGGACCTCTGCCCGGGCACTGAAATGCAGCCACCTCTGGGGTGGGGCACAGCAGCTGGTTAACGCTCCCGGCCGTTACAGTGGAGGGGAATAGGCAGTGGGCCCATGGCACACAGGGCTGCTAGGCGGGAGCGTGTTGCTTGGGAAGGACGCGGCCACAGCTGGGACGATGCCGACGGCCTTAGCGCACAAGTCTGGGAAGCGTTGGATTCCACCACCCCACCAGAGAGGCCAGTTAACGTGGGCCAGGCTGGGGTGTCCCAAAGCTGTGGGGGGGTTCCCGAGGGGCAGGGAGGGAGCGAACAGGATAGATCGGGCAGGTGGCAGGGGCTGTCTCCACTCTGCTGCCTGGCTGAGCGGAGATGCCAAGGCTACAGTGAGCGGGGTGCCTGGCTGCTGTGGCAGTCCCCGAGTGGGTGGCTGGGGGGAGACGCTCGCCCTGTGCCCGTGGGGTTAGCCGTGCCGCGGGGATAACTGAGACGTTCAGGGCCACAACTGCTCCCGCCAACAGCCTCTGGAACGGGGCCAGCTGCCCCCAGGGCGGCGGGGGATCAGCGGGCACCCGAGGCGGTCTGGGCACCCGAGGCGGGGTCCAGGCCACACCGTGCGGGGCTACGCTGCTGGCGACTGCACGGCGACCGGCTCGCTGCAGCGCAGGCGTCGGCCCAGCCCACGGCCTGCCGCGCTCGCTGGGTTGGCTGGGTCTCGAAGGAGCCCGTGGGGGCTGGTTGCTCCGCGAAGGGGTGGGACGCCGAGGTAACACACCCTGACCCCAGCCGCACACAGCGAATGCCCAGGGGGGCTGCACGCAGAAGGGACGCGGCACTGCGCGGGCGAGGGGCTAGCGTCACTCCCCACGCTGGGGACGACAGCCACCGCCCGTCACACACACAGCGGGGGCAGAACCCTGCTCCTTTTGCCGCAGACACTCCCCCCATGAAATCCAGGCGCTGCTCCGCAGCTGTTAGCGGTGGTGACATCATGGGAACAGCTGTTACGGCGCCTGTTCCCGCAGGTGCTCTCAACCCGCTTTGCCCAGGAGGGCAGCGGCATCGCCATTGTACAGATGGGGAAACTGAGGCACGCAGCCACGCCGTGACTTGCTCAAAGCCCCCAGCAGGCCAATGGCATGTCTGGGAACAAAACCCAGGTTTCCCAAATCCCTGGCCAGCGCTCAATTCCCCTAGGCCAAGCTGCTCTAGAGAGAACCCATCCTCCCAGGATCCGCCTGTGTGCATAGTGTCCTCTACTATTGCCTCGCAACAGAGCCCAGTGCCTTCCAGCACCACCCGTCTGACACCGCGAGCAGCCCAAAGCCTTTGGTGTGGAAGGGGAAGAACAGCGTCCTACCGCCGGGGCGGGGGGGAGAACAGCCCTTGCCCGGGACGGGCCCAAAGCAGAACCGCGACTGGCACACCCAGCCCTCTGTGGGACCCCCGGCACAGAGGGGCGTCAGCCCCAGGCTGCGGGAAGGGAGCTTGACTCTCAAACTATTCTCTGAGTCAACCCTCCTGTGGCACAGCTGGTATGGCCCCTGGGGACCACGGGCTACAGCTTGGTAGCCAGTCAGCCTTGGCCATGCCAGTGCCTGTGCCAGTTAATAGAACCCTAGAAGATGCGGATTGGCAGGGACCCCAGGAGGTGTCTAGTCCTACCCCCTGCTCACCGCAGGACCAGCCCAACTAAATCGTCCCAGCCAGGGCTGTGTCAAGCTGGGCCTTAGAAACCTCTAAGGATGGAGATTCCACCCGCGCCCTAGGGAACCCATCCCAGTGCTACACCACCGCCTAGGGGAAACTTATCCAACCCAAACCTCCCCCACGGCAGCTTGAGACCGTTGCTCCTAGTTCTGTCGTCTGCCACCCCTGAGACCAGCCCAGCTCCATCCTCCCTTGTTCTTCTCTGCTGCAGACTAAACAAGCCTAGTTCCCTCAGCCTCTGCTCATAAGTCTTGTGCTCCAGCCCCCTCATCATTTTTGTTGCCCTCCGCTGGACTCTCGCCAATTTGTCCACATCCTTTTTGTAGTGGGGCCCCAAAACTGGACACAATACTCCACATGCAGCCTCACCAATGCCGAATAGAGGGGAATAATCACGTCCCACAATCCGCTGGCAATGCTCTTACTAATGCAGCCCAATATGCCATTGGCCTTCTTGGCAGCCAGGGCACACTGCTGACTCATATCCAGCTTCTTATCCACTGTAACCCACAGGTCCTTTTCTGCAGAACTGCTGCCTAGCTCGTCGGTCCCCAGTCTGTAGCTGTGCATGGGATTCTTCTGTTCTAAGTGCAGGACTCTGCCCTTGTCCTTGTTGAACCTCATCAGATTTCTTTTGGCCCAATCCTCCAATTTGTCTAGGTCACTTTGTTTCCTATCTATCTCTCCCCTCCAGCGTATCTACCACTCCCCCTAGCTTAATGTTATCTGTAAACTTGCTGAGGGTGCAATCTACCCCATCCTCCAGACCATTAATGAAGATGTGGAACAAAACCAGCCCCTGTACTGATCTCTGGGGCACTCCACTTGTGATCGGCTGCCAACTAGACATGAAGCCGTTGCTCACTACCTGTTGAGCCCGATGAACTAGCCAGCTCTCTATCCATTTTATAGTCCATTCAGCCAACCCATACTTCTTTTACTTGCTGGCAAGAATCCTGTGGGAGACCGTATCAAAAGCTTTGCTAAAGTCGAAGTATAGTGCAGGGGTTCTCCAGCTGGGGGTCGGGACCGCTCAAGGGGTGTGAGGTTATTATGGGGAGGGGGGTCACGAGCTGTCAGACCGTGGACATGCCGTGGCTTCAGTTGTCAGCCCCGTGCATGGCTGACAGCTGGAGCCCTTCAGAGCTGGGTGGCCAGAGAGCAGCGGCTGCTGGCCGGGTGGTCTGACGGCAGCGCCACCCCCAGCCGCAGCACAGAAATAAGGGTGGCACGGCCGGGGGGGGGTCGTCACAGCCTGAGATATTTTTAAAGGGGGTCCCAGAAAAAACAGTTTGAGAAGCCCTGGCATAGCACGTCCCCTTGCACCCAGCTGTGAGCCTGACCTCGCCTGGCTGTGGGACACGCATGGGGGCGCAGCAATGCTCCTGGCCGTGGAAGTGACGATGACGCGTGGCTGCAGACTCCCGGGGCGTCATCCCAACGGCCACCCTCTACTGCCCACGTCCATCCAGCGCGGAGTGGCACTCCCCAGAGCTCAGTGCGCCGTCGCCAGCCACGAAGAGCTGAGCTCCGCTCCTAGCTCGGCCAGCGCCCGGCTTGCGGTCACAGAACCAGTCGCTGGCGGGGCTGGGGGCAGCCCTCAGGACGCAAGGCCCGTTGGTCACCGCGGCGTTAGCAGCCGCTCATCTTTACCAGACCCAACAGGGCTCGAGAGGAGACCGGTGCTGGGGAGGAACGATTGCCCTGGCTTGGCAGCTGCTGCTCTCTGCCTCCCTTGTAACACGCACAGGGCCTGCAGTAGTGGTGGAAACGCAGGGAGCCGGGGGGAGGTTTCATCACAGCAGGAGTCACCAGAGGGTGCTGTAACTCGGGGTCCTAGCCCCGGACAGCCCCCCCGCCCCAGGAAATGCTGCATGGTTCGTTTTGTGCTGGGCGCTGTTGCAGCGAGCTGTTGCAAGCAGCTGAGTTGTTTCTTCTCTGCCCCCATCTCGCTCACGGGGGCAAAGTGGCTCTCGGGGAGCCAGGGCGTGGCATCGGGGTGAGACTCGGAGCCAGGCAATGGCTTGTTTCACTTGTGACCCCAGCCCTGGGGCATGGAGCGCAAACAAAGACGCTGCCCGGGGAACCCAGGACGCGCTCGGCGGAGGGGGTAGCGGCGGGCGGAAGGCCAGTGCCCCAGGACGATGCGGCCGGTGGCCTGGGGGCACGTCCCACTTGCCTGTGAAGTCTCCCGTTTCCCAGTTAATCTGCCGGGCCCGCTCTGTCAGTCACTGGGGATTACGGCTCCCATCTGCCGTACAGGAATCCCTTTCAAGGGCCCAGGGATGCTGGAGTATTTCATGCCGGGGCATGTTCTGAATTACAGTCGGCCTGCGGGGGGGAGGGCCTGAAATGAGACTCCGGGGAGCAGGGGTGGGGAGGGACTGGCTGGGGAGGGGGCCGGGAGCAGGGGGGGCTGGAGTTCCCGCCGTGAGCAGGTGGGTTAGATGTGGGGGGTGCCTGGCCCTGGCCGGGTTGGGAGGGGCAGCAGCTGGGGCGGATGAGCAGGGCCTGAAGGACACATTAATGGGGTGAGGAAGTGGGTGCCCCCCCATAGCCTTCAACCTGCACCACGTCTTTGAAACAGGCGTCGTGTCCCTGACTCGGTGTCTCTCAGGGCGGACTGCACCTCCCCACTCTGTGCTGGGGCCGGAGAGGGCCGCTCAGCCCCCGGCCTCCGCTTCCTCGCTGGGTCCCGGGCTCCCTGCGGTGCAGCAGCAGAGAGGGGCAGCGGGACTGGCCCCACAAGGAAGGGTCCCTGCGCTGCCTGTCCCCTCGCCCAAAGAGGGCCCTCTTGCTCAAGCACCTGCATCCACAGGGACAGGCCGAAGACGTGGGCTTGCTGAGGCCTCCCTGTAGTGCCTCCCCCAGCTCACAGGCTGGGGGGAGAGTCTAGCCTCCCTCCTCCGCCCCCCCCCGATAACGAGCCGGAGCCGTGACCCGCCGTCAGCACAGCACTGAAGGTCCTGGTGGCAGAAGAGATGGGAGCGGACGAGGGTGTCTTGCACGGGGGGCTGCCCCGATGTCCGGCTCACCCAGACCTGGTTCCCATACACGGCACCATTGGTATCATGAAGTTGATGGGTCTGAGCCCAGCCTGAGTGGCCTCCAAGACGGAGGCTCAACCGAGGCCCAAAGGAAGGAGCCCTTTCCCTGCTTGGCGGGACAGGGAACCTCGCTAGGCTGCTGCTCAGGCCCTATTTGTCCTGTGAGCGGAAAGGGGAGGCAAGGGACTCACGCGGCCTATCCGGAGCACGGGAATTTGGGGGCAGAAAGGGGCCCGGGAGTCTGGCAGCTCTTCAGCTGGTGCACGCACAGGAGCCACCCGCCAGAGTGGTCCCAGCGCACAGTCCCAGCAGCACAGGAACGGCTTTATGTTCAGTCTGGGGGAAGGAATGCCTGGGATAGCTGGATTTATCCCAACACACACGAGAGACCGTCCGTGTCACTCAGGTGGACGCGCAATGGGCCGGCCTGTGTGATGACTCCGCACTGCCACCTGGTGGTCACAGCTTTGTCTTTTGATCCACCTTGTTGGGTGCTTTAAACACCTGTCAAGATCTTAGAAGATGTGGGTTGGAGGGAGCCTCAGAAGGTGTCTAGTCCAACCCCTGCTCAAAGCAGGACCAACCCCAACTAACTCATCCCAGCCAGGGCTGTGTCAAGCTGGGCCTTAAAAACCTCCAAGGATGGAGATTCCACCCCCTACCTAGGTAACCCATTCCAATGCTTCACCATCCTCCTAGGGAAAACGTTTTTCCTAATATCCAACCAGACCTCCCCCACTGCAACTTGAGACCGTTGCTCCTTGTTCTGTCATCTGCCACCACTGAGAACAGCCTAGCTCCATCCTCCCTGGAACCCCCTTGCAGGTAGTTAAAGGCTGCTATCAAATCCCCTCATTCTTCTCTTCTGCAGACTGAACAGGCCTAGTTCTTTCAGCCTCTCCTCATAAGTCTTGTGCTCCAGCCCCCTCATCATTGCTGTTGCCCTCCGCTGGACTCTCTCCAACTTGTCCAAATCCTTTTTGTGGTGGGGGGCCCAAAACTGGACACAATACTCCAAAGACGGCCTCCCCAATGCCGAATAGAGGGGAATAATCACTTCCCGCGATCTGCTGGCAATGCTCTTACTAATGCAGCCCAATATGCTATTAGCCTTCTTGGCAACCAGGGCACACTGCTGACTCATCTCCAGCTTCTTATCCACTGTAACCCACAGGTCCTTTTCTGCAGACCTGCTGCCTAGCCAGTCGGTCCCCAGTCCGTAGCAGCGATTTCAGGCCCCATCACCCTGCTACTTGCATGCTAAGCCCCCACTCACACTGGGCTGTCACTGGGAAGCCCAGGGGCCAACGCTTCACTCTCTAGACTGCTCGTTTTCAAGGCCTGTCATTGCCCGAGAACCAGTAGCGCCGACAGGGGAAGAGGCGGCGATGCTGGAGGTACAGGTTAGCCATTAAGAACTTCTCTGTGAAGAGAAATCAGTCCGCTTGTTTTAGCTTTGGGGCAGGTGGAAAGGACTCAGCCCGAGACGAGACAGAGGAGGTAGACCGGGAACGTCCATGCACCGTCTCTTATCGTACAAGACAGACGAAGTTCGGTGGAACTGAAAAACCAGCAGCAAAGACTCTCTAACCCAACGCACCATTAGCTGGTGGGTCTCTGCATTTCACATGCTGTGGGAGAGCTCTAATTCTGAGCAGACGAAGGGGGCAACGTTTGCCTCCAGAGCAATTGCCGTGCGGGTGCTGGCCCAGGTCCGGGTCCAATGTAAAGTGCTTAAGGATATTTAGGCCCCGATTCATCAAAACATGAGCACGTGCTTCATCAAGTCAGAGCCCCAAGGTCCAAATGTCGTATGAAGCCAGATTCTCTCCTAATCCACAGAAGTGAATTCCTGCTCCCCTTGGAAGCACTGTACAGAGTCTCGGCGCAGGGCTGAAAGTTCGCTCAGCCCTCCCGTGCTTGCTTTAAGCTGTAACATTGACTCACTGGCACCGAGGGATAGTTAACAGAGCTTTCCCTGCATAGCTCAGCCCAACAGCGAGCTAATAACGTTGGCTGCGAAGGGGTTCCCATGGCCAGGCGCAACACAAGCGAAGCTAGAGCGCCCTTTTGCTGATCCTGTTAGCCGTTTATAGCATTCGAAGCAGTCTGCGGATCCCACTCCCCAAGGCGATGGAGCTGGACGATGGGACAGCCCTTCAGCCAACGGGACATTTGAACGAAATGGAACAATGGGGCTGATTCCCTTCCTGCAAGATAACGAGCAAGGCCCACTAAAATCTACGGCAGCAGCTTGTGTTGTCTAAGGAGAGGACTGGTCCGAACGTCACTTTCAGGAAGTCCATTCAGAGGGGAGACAGCAGGGCCTGGTGGATCAGGCACTGGACTTGGAGTCAGGAGATCTGGCTTTGCCACGGACCTGCTGTGTCCAAGTCACTTCCCTTCCCAGGCTATTTGGGGCAGGGATTGTCTCCGTGTGTGTATGCAGCCCCGAGCACAACAGGGCCCTGATCTCTGCTGGGGCCTTTGAATGCTACTGCAAATACACATCAGCTGAGCTCACACATGGAGATGGAGGCAAATTGGGGTCCAGGCCAGCAGCAGGAGTCCGAGGTTAGTGTATTCAACCCAGTCTCTGAACGTTGAATTGTTCCCCCATGGGACCTTTGCTACGGTTGAGCATTCCCAAGCAGTAGCTGTCTACACCTCCCCACGGGAGGCAATTCACAGCCTCATACATCTGACCGGGAAATCGTTCTCCCTGATGCGGAGCCCAGATCCCATCTCACCCCCTTCTACCCACTTTTGCCTCCCAGAATGATTCCTGCTCCCCCCTTGGCCTCTCCACCCTGGCCATGGGTGCAGGCACAGCTCTACCTAACACGCAACTGCCCTTCCTAAATCCACCCCTCCAGCTTTCTGCTTGGATTCGTTGCCTTTGACCAGACTCTCTCTGGTTTGTCAGTGCCTTTCTGGCAATCAGGAGCTCCGGATAAAGTGCCACATTCCAGGCTCGGAGGCAGCACGTGAGCGTCAGAATTATCTTCAAAAGGAACCTCATTTGTCAATCCATACGCGTTTCCAGCCTCAATCCTCCCGTGCGTGGAAGGACAGCTGTGCCGCAGTCCTTTGGGTCACGTGGTTCCTCACCCACTAGATTTGGGACTAGGGGGGAGGGCCGCTCCAAAGGAAGTCAGTGGGAAATCTAGAATAGGAAAACAACGCTGGTTGGCTCAACTCTGCGGCTCGTGCAAGGCCTGACTCCAGTCCAAGGCAGTCAACAGGAGGTTGGTGTACAAGGGGTCGGAGGGATGGGGCACTGGCCAAGTCAGAAGGTCTGGTTTCTACTTCCTGGTCTGCCAGGGAGTCACCATGACACTGTGGCAAGTCAGTTATTCCATGCCTCAGTCCCTCCATCCGCAAAACAGATGACGAGCCCCTCCTTTTTTGTGAGCACTTTGGGATCTTTGGATGAGCAGCTCCGAGTGTTCTTAATGGGTATGAAATCCATTTCCCCCGCGGGGAAGCAAGCTAACTCTTGGGGTTTTCCCCACGCTGCCCCTGGAATACGGCTGGCTGCAGAAGCGTACAGTCGTTTTAGTGCAATCGTTGTCAGCCATTTCAAAGCCACAGCCCTCGGTCCTGCGGGCTCTCCCGCACCACCAGACCCGTGCCAGTGGAGAAGTTCCTTTGTAGACAAGGGGAAGAGAAGTTCCTTGCAGGACAGGGGTGTTTGCCACACAATAGTCCTGAAAAAAGACTAGCCCAAGCATAAAATCCGCTCCCCTTCGCTAGGATGATCATGAAAAAACTTGCCGTCTTCCCAATCTTTGCTGCTGTGCCAGTGCGGTTTAGCAAGACATCTGCCTAGCGGTCAGAAGGGCTGGCTTCTGTTCCTGGCTCCAGCACTAACCTGTGGTAAGGCACATCAGTGCCTTGTGCCTATCTGCCCCTCCTTCTGTACATCTATTTCCACTGTAAGTTCCCACTGCCTATCACTATACAGAGCCTAACCTAATTGGGCCGGGATCTTGGCTGAGAGCTCTACACAGTAGTAATTTTGTCCACTCTTGGACAGAGGATGACACCCGTTACCAAGAGAAGCTGAAGTCCACCCTGTAGCTGTGTGTGAACACATCTGTCTGCTCTCAGTCACACTGCGCTTAGTTATGTTCAGAAGCACTGTAAGAGCTTTTACCATTCTCCTTGCTTGGCTCGCAAGCGACTTGCAGTCCAAGTACATTCTTTCATTTCATTTTATTTTTTAAATTTTTTTTTTTTTTTTTACATAAAAAGTTCAGTAAAAATTGGATAAAGTAAAATGATTTAAGCAGTAAAATCAATCTTATCAACATAGCACAAGGCCTGCCAGAAACCCAGGGGCAGCCTGTTCCGGAATATTTACATGATAACAGATTAACCTTGCAGGAGAACAAAAAAAACGAAACAAAACTATCCTTACAAAGTGTTCCCGTGATATCACCACGTGTTGGGCTAAAAGCAAAACAAAAAATTTATCAATATATTCACATATACGTTAAAATATAATACAGATCTCGGAGATACAAGATGTGCGCATGGGTCAGTGCGCATAACAGCACCGCCAGATTTAAGACCCAGGTTTGCCTGTGGAGAGGAAGAGGATGGAAGGAGCTGTCTCTGCTCTGCCTCACCTCCTCACTCCCTAACAGTGGGCAACTGCTTCATTTCATACAGAGAAAGGGTTAATTCCATCACAGATTTCACAGGGGGTCGCATCAGAACTGTGAGTTCCGTCCGAGTGGACGGTCTCCGAGGCTAGTGGGGAGAATTCTTTCTCCTCGGGTCCAAAGAGGATGGATCTCTCCTTCCAAAGGTTAGAGGTGGTTATTCTAAGTCCGTGTCCTCTTTGGGCTTGTAAACTGCCCCAAACTTCTGCATGTATTTCTTAATGTACTCCTTAGTTTTGTGCTTCACATTTTCGTTGCACTCCAGGTCCTCTGGGTTCTTGCAGTATTTCAGCTCCTTGTTCATCACACCATGAGTCAGCTGGAAAGGAAGCAAGAAATGCAAAGATTACTCATTGATCCAGGAAGCTAGAAGGCACATGCCTATGAACTGGAAGGATTTCATACCCGTTGGGACGGCTGGAATGGAAAGTGGGACCTTCCTAAGGGCGGAAGCAGGGATTTTTGGACAAGCTATTCCGCTATCTAATGGGGTACTGGATTGAGATGGAACTCCAGAAATCTTCTCCTATTTACTCTCTCTCGTCATAGAACAACAAGGGAAAATCCAGTGAAACTGAAAGGCTGCAAACATTTAAGATAGAAAGAATGATTCACCTGTGGAACTCATTGCTACTAGACGCGAGTCCAATGGCATAGTGGGCTTCAAAAAGGATTATATATGAAAATGGGTAGGGAGAATATCTGCAGTTTTCTTAGACAGAACAAAACCCTCTCACTGCACAGACCCAACTGAGCCACTGAGGGGAGCTAGGAAGCAACTTCCCCTACAGGAGAGTTGTCCAACAATTGACCCAAACAGCACTTTCACCTTCCTCTGAAGCAGCTGGCACTGCTGGCCCGTCTGAGACAGGCTGGCAGACTAGGTGGACCATGGTTCTTCTGCGATCTTCAGCTACAGAATGGCTGCTCTCAGCGCATCACGGTCCTTTGGCAACACAGGAAGTCACTGAAGGGAAGTGCCCAGAGCACACCTTTCCACCAGCACACTTGTCTGTCACATGCCTGTGGACTGGGTGCAGGTGTGGGTGAAGCTGGGAATTTGTGAACCAGCCCCCTCCCTCTAGACAGGGAAGGCCCAGACGGTGCATGGAGGGGAAGTCCCAAGGGCTGCTTGAAAATCACATCCATCTGCTGCGCATTAGCTCCCTCACTTCACTCCAAAACACAGGGGCATTCCCAGCACAGCATCTAGGGGCTATGAGTGGAAACCTGTTCCTGGTTTTGTTTTAACCCACACATGAAGCCGGGTACCTTGCGTGCTAAGTGTTTGAAGTCTTCGGTTGTGGTTATCCTTCCTACTTTGCAGTCAGGTTTGCGGTAGGGGTTCAGGCACTGCACGATGAACTGGGACATCTGGAGGGGGGACGAAGAGACACTAGTAAATAGGAGTTCTTCATGCCATTGTTGATTAGATCCTGCAGTTCTGAACCCAGGAACGTTTGCCGGAGCTCCTTTAAATATGCCTCCCAATCGACATTTCACAGTAGTGAATTTAAAAGCAAGTCAATAGAGCTGCAACATAGCGTTAAACAAAGTTTAACCTTCTGGGCGCAGTCTAAGGGACAGATCCCACCTCCCACTCAAACCAGCAGTGCGTGAGAAAAGACCAAGGTTCAGTGTGTTAAGCAGCTGTCAGTTACATTGTACATTTGTGGTAGTTGCCAGCTTCAGCCGGCAGACTGGGTGGATTGAACCGGAGACCATCCCAGACAAAACCCTATAGCTCGGGGTAGAGTTGGCTGTAGCCTCAACTCATCGCCTCTGCATACAAGCACAGAGGACACGCCACCAGTGGGTTACACACTCTCTTGCTGAGTAATTGTTAAACGATCTCCTAGGGTCACCTACATTTTCTTCTCATAGCCATTCCTTTCTCAGCACAAGCTAAGCAAACACAAAAGGCCAGCTAAGATAGCGAACAAGCTTTTGAAAAGTAACCAGCTAATGGTGGGAGCAACGTAACTACGAACCCAACCCTGAACTCCTTTCCCAGGCGAAGCTCCCTTTACTTCCAGAGGAGTTCAGCCAAAGGCAGTCAGGATTGGGCCCTCTGTACGTGACCTGCAGGGCTATGAACATCTACAGTCTCGGAGCTTTCGCAGCCCAACTGTGCCACAGGATGGGGATTGGTTTTCCCTTTAATGCAGTAATGCCGTGTTAGTAACGTATTCAGCCTGCCAGACGAGTTTCTCAGCAGACCATGACAGTCATTTCCAGAGAGCTGGCCTATGTTACCATATTGCATGGGCAATGATTCCTCTTTTCTTGCTCAGCTGCAGCGAGTCCATCTCATGAGATGCCCCTTCCCACTGTGCAAACAGTCCTGTGACACTTTATACCCTAAGTAGGATGGATCTATGGTCTTGGGTCCTTCAGTCCATCTGCCCTGCAGGGTGAATTCCACTGAATTGCTAAAAAGCAACCCTCCCTTCCTGCAAGACACATGGAGGTGAAATCCTACCCCATTTAAATCAATGTGACCTTTGCCACTAACCTCAGTAGAGCCAGGATTTCCCACAGGGAATTTTTAAGGCTCCACAACTGCATGTATAGTAGCTGGGCTAAGGGGTTATTGAATCAAGATTCAGACCAACCTCTTCCGCAAAGAACAGGATATCCTGCTGCCCGCAAGCCCCACTCGCTAGAGAGCCCATCTCAGCGTCCTTACCTCTTTCCTGAACACTTCTTTGCTCTTCTTAGCCAGCTCACTCGAAGTGTCAGCTTCTGCGGTTTTGGGTTTTTTGGAAGACTGCAGGGGGGGAAAGTCAAACTGTCACTTTCTGAGTTATAAACAAACTACAAACCAAACCAAGATGGTCCCATGCTGCTGCAACATGAGACACATTTCCCCATTCGCACCACAGATATTACAAGAACGTGGAGCTGGCCCAATAGCATATCTTCCAAAAAATTTTGAAGAGTAAGAGTTCCGATGATGAGGGAGGGTTGTCACATACGGCAGAAGTCACTCATCTTTACTGGAGCATATGACTGGACCTGAATGCATTAGCCTTTTTCATTGATGCATCACTTTGTTGACTCACTCATTTTGTGATCCACTATAAACCCCAGACCCTTTTCAGCCATACTACCATGTAGCTGGTGATTCTCCATTTTGTAGTCATGCATTTGATCCTTCCTAAGTGTAGTACTGCGTACATGTCTCTGCTGCATTTCATCTTGTTGATTTCATACCAGCTGTCTGATTTCATTTCCAGTTCGAACCCTGATCTGTTTCTGCATTAAATTAAGAGACTCCTTGTGCTCATCTGCAAGATTCTGTATCAACCTGCATCTCTGCTCTCCTTGCAGTCTGCTCCTCCATAGTGCACCCTATGCCCTGACCATGCCTCTCTGATGGCTTGTCTGCATGGGGAAATTAACTGGCATAGCTACAGCATGTTATTTACTCCACTACAGCTGTGCTGATTTAAGTCCCGTATGTACGGGCTCTTTTCTTCCACCCACTTGCAACTCATTGCTGATAAACATCCTACTCTTCTCCAAACACCTCAAGATCCATTGCTGCTGGCTCACTTTCCATTGCTACGGCCAGCTCCACAGCTAACTGCTCCCTCACTTGTGCCTGACCACACTGAAAAGAGAGCACAAAACAGTAATAAAATGGATGATCTTTGCAAATAGCTCCCTTCCCTCTACCCACTTATTTTCCTGGCTTCTCCTCCTCCACGCCCTGTCCTTATGTTCCCTAACTCAGAATATGAGCTTCTCAGGCCAGGAAGCTTTTCTCTCTCCTCTACGGTGCTATATAAATAACCATCCAAAATTTAAGAGATCACTAAAGTTGCAAAGTCAAGCACTCAAAAGTCTGGAAATGCCAGAATTAAGGAGAAGATGGCACGTGATCATACTGTATGTGCAAAGGGAACAAATCAAGATTGCACCGGCCACCTTAATTCAGTCCCTTGCATGTATGCATTATGGTACAGTCCAATTACACAATCACATACTTCATTTTTTCCCTTAATTCTGGCATCTCCTAACTTTTGAGTGCTTGACTTTGCAACATTAGTGTTTTTAATGATCTTTTAAAATGTCATTTCCTAATTAAAACACAACATTTCTGGTTTTTTCAGTTTATCATGTGGAACCACGTTGACTCTCAACTCGCGTCATCAGCAGGGTTCAGACCATTAGATTGGCAGCATAGTCCTGTCACTTGAGCAAATAGAATAACTGGTAGCAGTAGCAGGCTGTTAACTTCTATGTGGACCAAGCAGGGGGATGAGACATGTTTTGCCCATCAGTTTCACAGCTGTTTGTCCCCAGCCTGCCTCTTACCCCCATAGGCTCCTCCCCTTCTGCTCCTGGCCACCCTCCATCCTCTTCGCCTCACCCTCGGGCTTCTGCTTCTATTCTCCCTCTGCCCTGCTCTGCATCTGAGTCAGGATGTTTCCTCCTCCTCTCCCAGACTGCCTGAGCGCCAGGTCACAGGCACTCTGCTTTCACTTCTGGTGCCCAGTGCCACGGTGGTCAGGGCACGTCTAGCTTTGCAAGACCCGCAGTCCAGGACTAAAGCATGCTCGGCTGCTCTGTGGTGAGGGTGCGCACGTGTCCTGCCACAGCACAGGAATCTCCAAGGGGAGTAAGCACGCTCAGTACAGACATTAGCTGCCAAACTCAAACCTCTACAGAGCACATGCAAACCACGATTTTTCAGAGGCTAATCACTTCAGAGACCAAATTTGGAAAGATTTTCATGGGGGACGGGCAAAGGCACATCCCTGACACCAGGGCAACTCTCCGGCCACGCTTCACATTCCCGCTCTAAGGAATGGAGCTTCTCAACAAAAGGACTGTCAGAATTTTTTAAACATGAGGAAACCACGTATTCTCCCTTAAGCTCATTTTCAGAAATGGCTGAACCAACTTAGCTGAAACTTTCAAAAACAATTCCTCCTAAGGCAGTCACCCAGCATGGAAAACTTCAGCCCAAACCAGTTAAAGGTTGGCAAAGTTATAAGCCACTGAAAACAGGGCCTTATAACAGTGTTGTAGCCAACCTGAACTTTAGGTATTGCTACCACTCCGCCTGTAACAAACTGCAGATCCATTACACCAATAATCAACCTCATTTTGATGCCAAGTGGAAAGACTGCCCTCTTTCAAATGGTCTAGTCCTCAGGGACATACCCATTTACATTCATCCTGTTCATGCCTTGGAGTCACCTTCCGTGCAATCAGAGGCAATAGCGTTTTCAGTTTTGCCTTTCAGGAACCTAAGACTGGATCAGAAAACTCCAGGGAACCGCCCGCCCCTTAGGGCAGACATTTTCAATGGAACATGAACTTGGCTTCCCGCTGATGGAGCACTTTCAAGTCGCAAGAGGAGCCTATGATTGCTCTGCTGCATTGGTGCAACACGCCAGGTTCAAGCCTACTATCAAGAACATGTGCTGTGCCACTCTGATCCTGTGCAAACTGCTTTGGTGCAGTGGCATGGCACTTTGTACGTGCTCTGCTGTGTTGGAGCAAAAATGCAACAATGGCATAACATAGCAGAGAAGGACTGGGAGAAAGAGCTTCCTTTCACAGAAAACAGGGTTTGTCTACACAGGATATTACAGTGCAGCAAGCCAGCACGTGAATCTGTAGCGCCTTAGCCATACATCTCATATGGACACTGCTATAGAGCACTAAAAGTTCTATAGTGTGCTTCGAGGCACACCCATTACAAAAGAGCAGTATGTCAAACTATACTGCAGAACTTTTAGTGCATTGTAGCAGTGTCGAGATGGGATGCGACTGTGTGGCAGACTAAAGCACAGTAGATTCACACCCAAGTTTCGTGCACACCAACATCCCATGTAGACAAGCTCACATTTTCCATGGAAAAATCTTAAATTGGCGAGCCTGGCTATCTGAACACAACTGGTTAATTCAGAGACCTAATTCAGGTTCCCCATGGATTACTGTGGTTAGCATTATTAGTGCTGAAGTATGTTTTGCTGGAGGCTAGGAGGAGGAAATTGGAGGATTTTTTTCTCATTTTATTTCGTGCATGTTAATGTGCTATTATAAATGCAATTATAATTCTTTAACTTTCCCCCCCCCTTACCCTTTAGCACCATGGCAGCTTTCATTTCTGGTGTATAAAGCTCATCTCACGGTTTCCAGGACAGGTCTGTCCAATTCTTAATTCATCCTTCCCCCTCATCCCCCATATTTTTGTGGACAAGAGAGATGTTCATACTTGAAACTATTAGACAGTACTGGTTTACAATCTGCAAACTATGCACATCTGTGGGGGTGCATTATTATGTTTTATTTATACAAAGGCTCACAATGGCCTTTTGAAAATCAACAGGACTATTCATTGAGACACTACCCAATGCTATCTTAGAAAAGAACCCCAAAAATGGATTACCTAGCATGTAAACTCCCCAGATTTAATACACTCCCCAGCTGCCTTAGGCAACATCTACACTAGAGAACGTACAGCATCACCGCTGTACCGATGCATTTGTGTAGCCATTCTATGCCGACGGAAAAGAGCTCTCCCACTGGGATAATAAAACCACCTCTACGAGCAGCAGGAGCTATGTTGGTGGGAGACGCTCTCCTGCCAACAAAGCGCTTAGCGCTGTCCACACCGGTACTTCTGTTGCTGTAACTTTTGTTGCTATGGGGCTGTTCTTTTTCACACCCGAGTGACAAATTATATCAACAAAAGCAGTAGCATAGACATGGCCTTAAACATTTTCCATTGCACCCCATTCACCTGCATTATGTTTTCAAACAAGTGGAAGAGAGAAAATGTGTTATTTTACAGGTGTGCTAAGCTCTTCACAATGCGGGGAGAGAAATCAGCCCAACTCCGAGGTTTGTAGGTGCTTGATAGCACCAAGGAGGGACAATGAACAGTAGCAGGGGACGGGGCAGGGCAGGGAAGGGCGAGGGTTATACAACTGTAAGGGCACCTGGTTATTTGGACTGGTCAGGATCACCTCATGGAGGTTCAATGACCAGGATGGTGGTTCTTTGGGAGGATTTTTTTTTGTTTTGAAGTTAGTCAGTGGTGGTTAGAAATTATGGCATCACAGCAGGCAGTGTAGCCATCCTACAGTTAACCCAGGCCACACCCAAAAAGCTGACATGCAAGCTAGACCCACAAGGATCACTTCATCCATTACCAAAGTCAGCTACCTCAGGGGTAAAACGCAGCAGCTGTTAACTGCACAAGACAACGCTAGCCAGCAGACTAGTGGGAACGGTGAAGAGGAATGCAGTACGCTGTTGAAACTGCCCGGGCAATTTAGGGAGACCCAATGCTCAACTGGAATTGGACCAGGGCACCCAGATTAATATGCATTCTCTTACAACCCTAATTCAGGGTAGGCGTTCCCAGCCTTGCTGTGGCATGCTCACAAACTCATTTGGCTCACTGGCAATCCTATGCTAGCAATAGCAGCAGGAGATCCAGGAGCACCATATGTATTTTCTTTGCTGGCACTGCGTAAAAACATTTGAAAGTGTGTGATCTGACTGGAGAGTGGTCAACACCTCCAAGCCAACCCAATGGCTGCAACTCAGAGTAAATGAGGGGTAGGTAGAGTTTGGACTCTGGGATCACAAAGCAGCAGGAGCTGAGTGTGTCTCAAAGATGCTCGGCTCCTTATGTGCAATGAAGTGGGACAGAAGGATGCTTTGTGGGAAATGAGACACCCTTAGGTTGCCTCCCGGCACTCTGGAGAATGGGAGGAACTGGTGGCTCAGAAGCAAGCAAACCTGGGCCAAATTGGAGCAACGTGTCCTGAAATGCTACACAAGGAGTTCTTTGACACCACCTGTTTTCTTCCTTCTAGTCTGTGAAGGGACAATCAATCTGTTGACATAAGGTCTTTTGAAATATCGGGCTGCCATATGGAAAAATCACATTTAATTGCAGCACCAGGATCCACTATTAACGAGTATGGCGTACAGCCAGTTTACACTGCGTTTTATATCAGCGCTAGCCCAAAGCCATGGGAAGTCAGACTGGCGCGCTCTCAGACATTTGGCAGGGCCATTTTCATTTCGTTTTACACCCCTCGTAAATCTGACGTGCTGAGACAGGGCTGGCCTCGAGGGAGCTGTGAATCACCTGGACAGAAAAGTAAAGGAGATGCCGTACGCCACAAGCACGTTTTATCTCCACCGCATTTTAAAAATTATTTATTTAATAAATGTAGCGCTGAATTCTAGTTTGCGCTGCATCTGTTTGACCAAAGTCCAGCTTTATCTACTTCTCTTACCCAAGCTGAACATTTGGCAGTAGCTACCAGTCATTTATTAGAGAAGCAGAGCCAAAAATATCTTCGGGAAGGGCCTTTCTAAATCTTCTTGATTTTACATTCGACATGGACATCATTCGGACCACTTATTCATTCAAAAGCGAACAGGATTCTCAGATGAGGGTAATTCATGGTCCTGTAAAGACAGTATGCCCTAATGATAAAAATCAGGGCTTTAGTGCAGATGTTTATCTTCAGATGCATCTGTTCCTCTCCATTTCCTTAAAAAGTAACTCTTACTGGTTTCAGTCTGGGATCTCTCTCCAATTACAATTTAAAAAGACAGAAGCAAGGAACAGGTAACTGTTTTTAATAACCCATGCACTACTTTAATCAGTTTAAGTAGTACTTTATGCAAACAGGTCTTGCCTGTTGTAAGGAAGTATTACAAGACTCTGATTTGTTGAAATTCAAAGATGTAGCTACAGTTGCATTTGACAAGTTCCAACAGATCAGGTGTTCTCACACTTTTTTTTGCTGGGACCCCCTTGGAAAGTATTTCACTCTGACGGCCCCACCTCCCACTCTATGCCACCCTTATTTCTGCACTGCTGCTGGTGGTGGTGTAGCTTTCAGAGCCACTTCTCTGGCCATCAGCAGTTACTACGTTCGTAACCCCCCCCTCCCATAGTCTTACAACCCCATTTTGGATTGGGACCCCCCGTTTGAGAAACATTGCAAGATATACTATTCCATTGCCTATCTGAACTAACAACTGACAACATCAAGAAGGCTGAGGTGTTAAATGCTTATATTGCTTCAATCTTTACTACAACCGTTAATGGAGACCAGATACTCAATGCAATTAATACTAACAACAAGGAGGAAGGGACACAAGTCAAAGTAAGAGAAAAGGATGAAGAATATTTAGATAAGCTAGATGTATTTAAGTCTGCAGGGCCTGAGGAAATTCATCCTAGCATTCTTAAGGAACGAGCTGAAGCAATCTGAAAGCCATTAGCAATGATCTTTGAGAATTCGTGGAGGATGGATGATGAGAGAAGGGCAAAAATAGGACCCATCTTTAAAAAGGGAAACCAAGAGGACATTGGGAATTATAGAGCAGTCAGCTTAACTTCAACACTTGGAAAGATACTGGAACAAGTTATTGAACAATCCATTTGTAAGCACCTAGAGAATATCAGGCTTAAAAGGAGCAGCCAGCATGGATTTGTCAAAAACAAATCATGCCAAACCAACCTAATTTCCTTCTTTGACAAACTTACTGGCCTAGTGGATTGGCAGGGGAGAGAGTGTGAAAGGAAGCAGTAGATGTGGCGTATTTTGATTTTAGTAAGACCTTCGATACAGACCCACATGATGTTCTCATAAGCAAACTAGGGAAATACAGTTTAGATGAAATCAGGTGGGCGCACAACTGGCTGCAAGACCACATTCAAACAGTTATCAACAGTTTGCTGTTAAAACACGAGGGGTTTAGCCAGTGAGATCTTGTGGTGGGGGTCTGTCTTGAGTCCGGTACTATTCAATATTTTCATATGTGATTTGGATAACAGAATGGAGAGTAGGCTTATAAAGTTTGCGGATGACACCAAGTTGGGAGAAATTATAAGCACTTTGGAGGACAAGATGAGAATTCAAAATGACCTTGACAAATGGGAGAATCTGTCTGAAACAAGATGAAATTCAATAAAAGACAAGTTCAAAGCACTAAGGAAGGGGAAAAAAATGAAATGCAGGACTACAAAATGGGGAATAACTCACTAGATCAGCAGTTCTCATGCTGGGGGTCACAACTGCTCAGGGGTCACGAGCTGTGAGCTCCGATCCCAACCAGGCGCAGGGCTGTGACCCTCCCTGCTTCCTCCTGCTGGAGAAACATAGGGGGAGGGGGGGCGAGCGGCAATACACAGATACTGCTCACCCCCCAACATTCCTCCGCGCCCCCCAAGGAGCCCTATTTTTGCCCCACGCAGCCCCTTGGGATGCGTAGAAGAGCAGTTTTTGAGGTGGGAGCAGCCGCTCTGTGCATTCAGGTCTGTTTCCCCAGGTGGGCACAGGAACGGGCTGCAGGGTTCAGCGAAGGGGGCACAGTGCAGGGGTTAGGGGCAAGGGGGCCTCTCACATAGCAAGCCACTGAGTAAGGGATCACCAACACAGTTTGAGAACCACTGCGCTAGCTGGTGGCACTGTTGAAAAGGAACTGGGGCTTACAGTGGACCATAAATTGAGTGTGAGCCAACAATGGGAGGCTGCTGTGAAAAAGGCTAAATAGCATTCTGGACTGTATTAACAAGAGTGTTGTATGCAAGACATGGAGATAATTGTCCTGTTCTACTGGGCACTGGTAAGGTCTCAGCTTTAGGAAAGATGTGGACAAACTGGAGAGTCCAGAGGACAGATGCATAAACTATAAAAGGAAAACCTAACCTATGAGGAAAAAAAAACTGGTCGTGTTTAGTCTTCAGAAAAGAAGGCTGAAGGGGGGGAGGGACGAGGTGGGGGGAGAGACACCTGCTAACAGTTTCCAGCTACGTTAAGGGATGTTCTAAAGAGGATGTGATCAATTGCTCTCTGTCTACTGAGGGTAAACCAAGAAATCAAGGGCTTCATCTGCAGCAAGGGATATTTAGGTTGGATATCAGGAAAACTTTCTGCCTATATAAGGTTAATTAAGTGCTCCAACAGGCTTCCAAGGGAGGTTGTGGAATCCCCCTCAATGGAGGTTTTTAAAAGCAGGCTGAACAAACACCTGTCAGGGATGGTCTAAGTTTACTTGGTCCCAGCCTCAGTTCAGGAGGCTGAACTTGATGACACCTCAAGCTCCCTTCCAACCCTATATTTCTAGGGTTCTCTTTCTTAGACCCACGAACACTGCTTGCTTGATGGAAGCAGAAAGAAAACGGACATGAGAATCTCCACGATCCTGAATATATATGAAATTTCTAAGGGTGTTCTGCTGTGAAAAGGAGGCGGCAGCCAGGCATATAGGCTGACCCACCACCTAGTATACCGCTCTGTGTTACAATGCAGTAAAGCAGCGTCAGAGCATGCTGTGCTGTCAGATCGTGACCAAAAGCCACTGGTCTGTCTCCAGTTCCTTGCTGCCATACCCAGCTGTGAAAATAATGCAATGCAATATTAATATCTACTCTACACAGAAGGCAACAATAACCACTCCACCTGCCAATCTTGCTCTACATGTGAGTAACTCAAGGGCCAGTGCTGACTGTCAATTACGCTTGGAGCTGCTCCCTTGTCTGACAATTTTTCTGATCACAAGCAGGCTATTACCAACAAGAGACTCCCCCCATTTTGGCCTGGAGAACAAGCAGGTCTGACCACATAATCCTACCTCTGCGTTGCGCAGATGTTATGCTGCTAACACAGCTTACAAAGTGAATTACACAACTGTGGATGTGTTAATAATAAACCGACAGTCAAAGCCTTCAGCCTGAATTTCTCCCTCTAGTAAACGGCTAACATTTTCTCTTGCTCAGAGCACCCTTTCCTACCTCGCCCACCAGCACCTGGCACATATCTGGCTTTTAATAGATTTGCAAGCATGTTAAATGAAAAGTCAGCTTGTAAGCCACATATCAAGGAATAGTGTAACATTCCTGAACTGCTGTCACTGAGTATATTTAGGGCTGGGATGACCCAGGCCTTCAGACATGAGGTACGATATGCCCCATGGTTCCCCCCCCAAAGTGTAACTGCACAGCCATGACTTGTTAATTGCTGCTACAGGCCAGCAGTAGGAAGCTTAAAAAGGACACTGGATACACCGTTTTGGAGAGAGCAGGCTAAAATGGTGGCAAGTTTTCAAACAGTGCTTACTGAGAGGGGTGGATTTAAAAAAAGGTTGAGAAATACATTGCATAGGTAGTCCTGGCTATTTTGAACAAGGGCTAAAACCAAATCAAAATACTTATTCCTGTCTACGGCAAACCATGCACTGGTGCTTGAAAAGCAACATCTTACAGTAGTGTTTCAACATTAACATTCTGGATGTTTGGTAGAGTGTAATGAAGTGAAAAATGGTGAACAATACTTTACCACTTCTCCGTAAACCTCAAAGCACAAGGATTAATTACTATTGTCACCATTTTACAGATGGGTAAACTGAGGCACAGGCGGGGGGACATGACTTATCCAAGATCATTCTGCAGGTAACTGGCAAGCCAGGAATAGCACCTCCATTCTCCTAAGTCCAGTGCCCTAGCCCCACTGTACATCTGCTCATTTGCCTCCCCCCCCCCTTTTTTTAAAAAAAAGATTCAAAGCAAATATGACTTTTCTCCCCCAATCCAAAAGTGTTCTGAACTCATTAAAAGCATGTGTGACGCATTGGCCAGGAGGTGGCATTTTACATTCGGAATCGTGACCTAAGTGTTTTGCAATAAAACCAACGTTGGGTTTAATAATGTTTTCATATAAAAGTGAGGCAGATATGGGTGAATTAGTATTAGTATAGTCTACTTGCTGGCTGAACATCAAAGCTAAATCATTTCCCTCATCCATGGTATCCAGATCAAAGGGTTAATAATGAAGAGCAGATGAGTTAATTTTGATCCTCTACACAGCACAAAAGGTACATGAGACACCACAGAGAAAATCCAGAGAATAGAGAGTACAGTCAGATCTCACAATGCAGTCTGGGTATGTACGGAAAATCTACTTGCATCTAGGTGTCTGATTGTGTCAGTAAATACAGGCAGCAGGTTATAAGGCTGCCAGAAAACAAATCCTGAAGTGCAAATTACTCCATCCCCTGCTGCTGGAACTGGCTTCAAGCCACCTCTTGGTACGGAATTCAGCCTATTTTTCCCCTGCATGGTAACTCCGCTACATAATGGATCAGTGACTTCATCATTAGCATCATGTTCAAACTAATGCAACCCAGAAACTTTTTGATGGGCACTTTTATGAACTGAGTATTAATAATTAAAGCCAAATTTGCAGTCTGCTGTGCCAAACTAAGCCTGATTGCTACCCTCCAGTCCCAGCAAAGCTTCTCAAATAACCCACAATTATAGGCTGCAGCTGGCACGCGCTATAACTTGATTTTGTGGGGTGCAAGTGGCTCCAAAAATGCATGGTTTAAAGAATTAAGCCCAAGTGCAGTGGTAAGATTTTGCCATTGGTTGTATAGGAGATATTGTTACAGCTAAAATACAATAACGTTGCTTGACACTGGGGAACGTGTTGGGGCTGTGTGTTGTAACAGTAACAATTTAAGACCCACAGGGCCAAATAACACACTCACCCTTACGTGTAAATTCTGAAGTCACTATAGTGGAGTCACTGCTAATGACAACAGAATTTGGCCTGTAACATTTAAACTTTTGAATGTTTTTATACCAGATTTTGGTGCAACAGTGAACTGAACTGAGACACCTTACGCATATGAAGATAATACGTGGTATTTACCCTTTGATTGGAAGAGTGAACAAGGGTAGGTCTCTCCAACTGCAAAGAAGTGTTTAGAAGAGAAGCTGGGACGCAGAGCAGGGCTCTTATTTTATTTTAAGACAAGCTCTGTCATTACACCCTGAAATCCTGTAGCTATCAGACATGAACAGCCAATTCGTGTGAGGTATTTCAGCAATCTGCTCTGAATTGTGATGTCTCAATGCTGACATGCACCCTGGCCAGTCTCACTGTGTCATCTCTCAACACTTCATGCAGAGGGAAAAGAGCAGTTCGTTTTTAAACCATTACTTCTCTTTGGAACGTCTGTCTTGGAATGATGGGGCCAGAGTAAAAACCGAGTCATCTTTTGAGAAGATGCATCTTCTCTCTGTCATGGGCAGAACACAGCCCAGTCGTGCCTCGCACGTGACCAAGCGGGAGCACCATAATGTTGTGGTTGCAAAGGACCAAAGGGAGCGCAGAGATAGCAGGGGAGGACCAACTCATTTCCTGCCCCGTTCTGTTGCTGATCTTGTCAGCAGCAAACATCAGCCAGCCCCAGAGCAGCTTCCGAGTTCTTCCCTGCCACTAAGCTCTGGGCAGGGAAAGCAATGCTGGCTTCACAGCCCTTTGGAACAGCACTACCCCACCTCCTCTGACTCCCCCCAAATGGATCCCGCAGCCACAAAGGACTATGGGATACAGGGAACACCGGAACAAATCTTCGGCCATTTGTGGGTTGTGGTCTAAAAATAGCTGAGAACCTTTATTATAAGCCTAGAAAATTTTAAGTGAAACCATGAATTTAATCTTTTATAGTAGATTCTCCCAACCTGCACCTCTGCTTCTCCCAAAAAAATAATATACCTTATACAACCTTCCTAAAATTATTTGTAGATTTTTTCCTAGACGTACAGTAGAAGTGTTCTCAAATGGGGGAATGTGATTTCCCATAAATGTGAATAAATAATATACTACAAAGAGCAAACACGAGTTAGGAACATGCTTTTGCTCAAAATCTCTCCCTGTGTTTTCACATGAATGTCCCTTTTGCACCGTAAATTGCATTCATGTGCTTTGCAAGCTCCTCCTACTTTCCAGTGCTGTCGATTTTTGTGGTTTTATGACAAATCTCTCAATATTTGGTGTGTTTTTAAAAAAAGATCCAGCCTCTGGATTCAAATGATTACTTAAGAACCTCAACTTTCATTTAAAAAGAAGTTTCTGTGCAATCATAAGCACTAGAAAGCCTGAAAATGTGACAGTGAGCTGTGCAGTCTCAGACACCGGATGGCAAAGAAAATGAATCTAGAATGATATTTTAAAAAAATCTCACGCTTTTAAGGCACTCAATTTTGGGGAGGGGCATGGCTCATGATTTTTGAATGCTTAAGGTTGGCGAGACTGCTTTCCTTTTGTTGAAACTGATATTAGGGGCCTCTTAGTAAAGAGGGAAAAAAACCCATACACTTCCATTACCAGCCTACTCATCTCATTTTCTGCATACTTTCAGCTCAGTCTATTTTTGACATACAGATGGCTATTTTAATGATTGTAGGGGTACGTGTGGTGTGGAGTAAAATATAAAAGCAGTAAAACTTGCAGAAAAGGTTCTTTGAATGGCAAGTGAAACAAGATACAGAATCCTTCATTCCAAAGGCTCACATAATATGGGTCCACTACCAACCAACATGTAACTAACTGTCTGCTCTGATTATCAACTCTAAGAACAGCTTTTTGCCATCACGTTGTTTTTCTAAGGTGTGCTTAATCCCTTAGTACCTTGGAAATGAGTATATTTTCTTCAGAGTTCTGCACAGAGGAACAGAACACTATTTAAGGTTGAACATTAACAGAATTTAAATGTATTTGTCCAGTGGTTAGGTTTAATACTAGAACATAAAAAGCTCTTAAAACCAATAGGGTTGAAAGAAGCATCTGCTGATTTTGGCTTGGAAAAAATGGAAAGGAAACGGATGTAAAGCCACTGGATGTAGAAACCAATCAGAAAACACTTCACATTTCTACAGTATTTTCTATGCATGATTCTCATGGTGCTTTTCTAACAATGAATTAAGCCTCAGTTCCCTCCTGTGAAGTAGGCAATAGCCCCTTTTTACAGATGGGGAAACTGAGGCACTGAGTTAAGTGACTTGGCCAAAGACACTGTTATAAGTACAACCCAGAACTCCTTTGCTCCCAGTCCTTGTTAACCACAAAGCCAGCCTATATCTTGTTTATCATCCCAACCCTTACTGACAGCTGGCATGAAGAGAAACCACAGATGCCTCTTATGACAGAGGCCTTCGTATCATGTAGAAAATGTATAAATACAAGCACATGCACAGAGTATTGTGTACGGTAATAGACAGAAAAAAGCAAGCAATACCTTATAAGCATTTGGTGTACCCTCTATGCTTCCATCTTGAGACATTAATGGATCCTGGGGGGAAAAAGAAAGGTGGGGGGATTTTTTTCTAAAAATACCTTGATTGAATGTCTATACACAAAATTCACTGGAAGACCATGGCCTTTTACAGAGGTGATATTATATGAAGCAGGGAGTTGGGATGAATTTTTAACCACATGGACGTGTAAATACCAGAGGCCATAAGTCAAGATTTTGGGCAATGTGTTATTTACTCTGACAGCTATGAACTAGGAAACTAACATCCTTAATGGTTCAAACTGGGGTTCAGGAGGCGGACAGCAGATCTTTCTTTGCGGCTGGTTCAAGACTCTAGAAATCCCTTCAGGAGGAGATGAGAAAGGCGACAGATCTTGCTGCCCATAGAATTAAATGCAAAACCAGCTTAAAGTCTAGCCTTTCCTCATCAGCATCAGCTATAACAAAGGACAACAGTACAGGAGAAAGAAAAGCTTGCACAAAAACACACTTCCTGCAACCTTCTGGTGAGAAGAAAGAAATCTACTACTCTAGTTTCAGTGTTTGGGAAGGTGCTTGGACACAGACGAGACCTTACTGTTTATGGACAGATTAATGCCGTTATATCAGCAGCACCCATGTTTCACAAAGACAGTCCCTGCTACTGTTTACAACCCAAATTTAAGCATGAACTGAATAGTGACAGTAACAAAGACAATGGAGTTAAGAGGAGAGGAGGACGAGGTAAGTTCCAATGAAAGTTCTCATGGCTACTTTTCTGCATGTCTCACATTTTCTGTGTCAGTATTTTTAAATGCCTCGATTATCAGCTGAAGTTGATATTTCTGTTTGCTTTGTTGATGAAGAGTTGAGGTGATGGTGGGAGCAGGAAATGGGGTGGTGATGGTGGTACTGAGGAGACCTGGTGGAATAGGGAAGATGTAGAGGTGAAAGGCTGGAGGCCTAGACAGGAAGGGTCTAATTCTTCCAGCTACGTTCAGCAGTGTCAAGTTTTCATGATGAAGGGCTTGTCTACCATGGGGATATTCGTACTGAGGAGCTATCTTAGAGCAAACACCTAGTACAGATGGTGCCACACAAGTGTAGAATCAGGACTTACACTTGCATAGCTTACCCTTGTTCAAAACCAATGCAACCCCATATATCATCAGTTCAATGCATTTATGCTGGAGGGTTTGCACTAAGATAATTTACCAGAACAGATATTCCCAGTGTAGATAAGCCCTAAATCACACCATAGTTGGTGCTGTGGATGGAAGAAATACTTACATTGTCAATTTTAATTTGAAGAATTTACGTTAAAATAAGAATCTGTCCTTTTCTTGCTTTGTGCCCAATGGCTACTGTTAGACATCTCCAACCGGATAGTGAATGCGGCTGCTTTTCCTACCTAGGGAGCTAGGATCATATCAGAAGTTTGGCAACCATGTTAGCGGCTAACGAAATTTTGTCAGAAACATAAAACCCACTAGACATTTGACAGTCTCTGTTTTAAAAAATGCCCAGATTAGGAATACTAAATTGTTACTGCAGGTCAAGTAATATACATTAGCTTCACCAATGGGCAGAATAAGATGAAAACTGGGACTGGAATCATGGTGTCACGGGCCAAGAATAAAGTGCATTTGCAAACACCTGTCTGCAACGTCAAAACTTATTACGCAGTCCTGCCTTGAGTGCAGAGGGACTGGACTAGATGACCACTGAGGTCCCCCAGTCCTATATGTCTATGATTCAAAAGGAATGTACTGTACAGGGATGAAGCTTTGTAACTACACTGGAACAAAATCAAAACGGAATGAGAGGTTAACAACAAGAGCAGGGACCACTGGAAGAAAACAGAAAAGCAAAGCTCGGTGCAGTTGCCTCCCACAAGCTTTGTCTCTTGCTGGTCTGCATTCCAACACATCAAGATGTGCATCCTGCACAACTGATGGCAGTGTCCCCTCACACATAAATGAGAAAACTGAAGTACTGCAAAACTCTTAAGGCATGTCCCTACTCTTGATCTGCTAACAGATACAAAATAGTTCAAAGGAATTCTTAGATTGTCTAATTTACTGAGAGGGGTTCTCTGCCGAGAGTATAAAGAAAGGGTCACTTTCTACACTTACTAGTATGCAAAAATGGGAGCTGAGTTTCGTTTTGGGTTGGGAAGTGATGTTTTGGGCATTCATGGATATGTTTAACTGGAGAGCTGGTTAGAAAATAGGAACATTTTTCACAAAAAACATCTCTTTTTACCAAAACTTTCAATTTAAATTTTTTTCAACCAGTAGTGAAGCTGACTGGAAAACAGGCTGAATTTGTCACTGAAATTTTGTCTAAACCACCATCCCTTTTTTAAATCAAAATTTCAATGTAAAATTTTGTTGTTAAATCAAAATTTGTAAAATTTTGATGCATTTGGCTTAAATGTCCATGTTGTAATCTTAGATCCTGTCTACACTACAGATACAAATGTGCTTTTCAAACCAATACATGACACTCCTCTGACCCAGTTACATGGCTGTGTCCTCAACAGGTTTTTCCCATGACACAAATGTGTCAACCCTATTTGTGCATCAAAACCTAACATCTTACCTGCATTTGCATTGCTACGCAGTGGAGAAAATCTAGGCAGCTCTCTCACAGCCTCATTAAAGAACAGGGTCTGGAGGACATGCACGAAGAGTCTTGCCAAAATCACACAGGGCAATACACTTTAGGGTATCCTTCCATAGGGAGGACTGGAAGGAAGAACCAATTGCCTAGATACCATCAGAAGGCCCTGTGTACACTTCAAAATACAGCATGCCAAACTATTTATAGGTAGACAACCACTCACCAGCCTGAGCCTATGGCAGGGGTGAAACATTTAGCTGCCATGGATACTAACAAAACTGCAAAACTGGTGTTGCATGTGGACAAACGCCATGTTCAAAATCAACATAACCCTACATGGTTACAGACTCAATCTGTAATATAGACAGCACCCGGCTGGAAAGAAGGGAGGAAAGGGAGGAACATGCAGAGATGAGTTAAGATAGTCCAAATAATTTTGTTTAAACCAATGAAAATAAAGATTTGGAGCTGAAACCTGCTCAGAGCTCCCTCCAAAGGAGAAGTCTTCCCCTGAGAATTTCCATGGGTACCATTCACAGCTCTCGCATCCCCAGCATGTGCTTTTTCTGCACATGAGACACAAGCAAGCTGCTCTGCTTGTGAGAGCTGGAATTGGCTGGCATTTTGGAAGGCACGTGCTACAGCTATTCTCAGCATCTGCCCTCTTCTGAAATGAAGACTGAGGCAAGGAGGAAAAGAGTCTTGTTCAAATAAGCACAGTAGGGGTAATTATTAAATGAACACTGACAAATGGTTTAGTCACACAGCTGACCCCAACTTGACAAAGGTCTTAACTAATACGAAATAATTTAACTGTGCACAGAAGGCCTTATATGAACTCATTGTCTCACTGCTCGCTCTCCTTGCCTTAGGTTAAATTATAGATCGTCTTATCACTGTGTTTAGACAGCACTTGACACAATGTGGCTCTGATCCTGTGCACCTTCAAGACAATCTATTCCATTCGCAAAAGTGCATGTAGTAGAGCAGTTTTTAAACTTCCAATAAGATGGTCATTACAGTGCAAGTTATATTTTGCATATGGAAATTTAAAATTATAATTTAAAGATCAACACACTCTGAAGTCTACCATCTTATTGCCAAGAAATTAAGACCGACACAAGCAACTTTTGTTTCAAACCTACAGACAAGTAGTTTACAGCTCTCTAGTAGCTGCGACAAGCAAACACTATTCCCAAGAACCATAAGGGTAAGGGAGTGGTGCACAAGGCCCCGGATTTAGCATACAGAAATGATGCACAAGCTGAAATTAAAATGTGATCATCTTAGTTAAGTCAGCTGTTTCTTGAACATGCAAGGTGGATGAAAGTCAGTGCTCATCTGAATCTAATGAAAGAATCTAATCAGAAAGAGAAAAAGCTTCAAGCTGCGAACCATGAGAAAGTTAATTTTAACTTTATTATTTTTAACCTCTGTATTTTTCTTTTAGTAAAGAAACTTGCTAGTATTTATTTTTATTGTCAGTGTCTAGCAGCCCTAGACATGGAGCAGGACCGCCTTGTGCTAGGTGCTCTACAAACACAGAACACAAAGACTGTCAGCTTCTTGGGGCAGGGACTATCTATATATAAGACAAGAAACAACAGATGGATACAGACCAACATGGGAGTATGAGGAAATGAGACACTGCTGGTCAATATAGCTTTAAAAAATCGTAGGACTGGAAGAGACTTCAAGAGGTCATCTAATCCCGTCCCCTGCACTCACGGCAGGACTAAGCATGACAACAGTATAAAAGGTAGTGGTCTGTCCACACCAGCAGCTGAGCTGTCACTTTTTTAGTAGGTTCCATGACAAAGGAGAATTTTGAGGAGACGTTAGCTTTGCAGATGTAGATGGGGAGCTCCTCCTGGAGATAAGGGCCAGCATGGGAGAAAGCACAAAGGTGCTTGTTTTGAAGATGGCAGTGGAGAATAGTATCATGAGCTTAGAGTGGGAGCTGATCTTTTGATACTGAATGAGAAATTATACGTAGGGTGGGGATAGAATGTGAATGGCTCTGAAAGTGAGGACAAATGGCGTATGTCTGATACGATAGAGAAGAGAGGGGTGACATGGTCAAAGCAGTGGTCTAGGAAAATGGTTTTTGCAACAGCATTGTGAGTGGACATCAGCAGGGCAATACTGCATCTGTCAAGGCCAGAGAGAAGAATGTGGCAGTAACTGAAATGCAAAAATCACAGTTGTATTAGAAACACCACAAGAGGCTTGTATTTCAGCACAGGACACAGAATTTGTTCTTTATATCACTCCAAGGTCTTCCTAATTGTCAAGTAAGCTCTGCCTTGATTGGATCATCATACTTATGTAGGAATAAAATTGTAACCCTGTAGATTCATTCATAGCTTTGTCCATTCATACCCTTATTTGTGTCAATCTCTATATAGTTTTAATTAGGTAACAGCTTTATTTGTGTCAGTCTTCATACATATATAGTTAAGATAGTCACTCCTAGAATTGTGCCTTTAGATATGGATTTGATGGTTGATTCAATCCTGGAGGTGTTTGCCCATTGTTTGTGGCTTTATTGGCAATTAATAATCTGCTGCTTTTTGCAACTTTGTTGCTAATTGAGGCAGTCCCCCTCTGTTCTTTGGTTAGGTATTGGGGATCACTGGGCTCGAACCGCTGTCCTTTTGTTTCTCATGGTAGGGTAGGAAGGCTATGTCTCTTCCTCTGAGCCACTCACTCCCAGCCTGCTTTGCTATACAAGTTTATACCTATCTGTCCTTAGGTAATAAGTGTGTCTTTTATTATCATCATTAAAGTTATTGTCAACCCTTCTTACCCAGAATGTATAATCACCATCTCACAAGTCTGTCTGTAACATTTGCAGTCCTGTCAGCCATACTCCACACTGTAAATGTAAAACCCCACTTTGACCAAATGTATTCCATCTTGTACAAAACTCTTTCTAAACTTTTAGATGAATAGGTAATCTTATCTGAACAAGGTATGAATGGAGGGTGTATGTACGTGTGAATCAGACCCAAACTGCCAGCTTGTCCTGATGAAGTGTGGAGTCCACCCTAACGGCTGAAGAAAGTGAACAGATCCCTAAAAAACAAAAGAAGAATCCACTCCAGAAAACAAAAGAACACAATTAATCAAGACACCAAGAACGAGCTGAAAGTCACGTCTGCTATTGTCCAGCAAGCATCGGTCACAGAGAAGCGACGTGACAGCCAAAAACTCATAAGTTTGCACTGAAGTAAAAAGCCTATAAAAGACTGGGTGAGATTGCAAGGCTTTGGGGAGAAACGCTCTGCACACCATCAAAGAAGAGCGTCGGTGCGTGCCAGACAAAGACCCCGCTCTCCTCATGCCCAGCTTCCCTGGCCAGGTAGCTGCCACGAGCCATGAACTCCAGCAAGGGCCCAAGCTGCGACCTCAAGCCACAATAAGGAGTGGTCGCTATACAACTACAGAACGTTTCCTGGTGTGTTTGGGCACGTGTGTGTGTGTGTGTGTACACACAGGCTTAAGATAGTTATTAATTTAGTTTCTGGTAGTAAATGCAGCATACTGCCTTTTCCCCTTGAAAGGGTACCAAGTGCTCTTTTTGCACAACACAGATCATGCCTAGGAGGAAAATGGAGTGAGACAATATACTAGTAATACTGTGATGTGAAAAAAGAGCACTCTGTTGACATTCAAAGTCCTTAATCTTGCATCAGTGGGTGATGCGTTACATGAAAATGCTGCAGAGCTGAGTTGAGAGCAAGAGCTGGTCCTGAGGAGCAAAGAAGATGGTCCTGAGAGAAGGAGAGAGCAGGAGGAGGAAGGTCAGGGTTGAAAATGAGGAGCAATGAAATGGAAGACACTAGCATGTGAGGGAGGGAGCAGGTCAACATGGTGAATTGAAAGGGAGGAACTGGGAATGGGAAAGGCGAAGAGCCAAATGCGCAAAACGTCGGAAGGGGGATCCTATGCCTGTTGCTGTCCTCCATCCTCTCAAACGAAGAAACAGCGAACAAAAGGAGAAGGAACCATTTGGTAGCCTTCTAGAAGCGTAGCCATAGGGGACAACAATACAGTGGGCTGGCAATAGAAGTGTTGATGTATTAAATCCAGATTTAAACATCTTTAAAAAAGTTATAAAGCCTAGATATTTCAAACACTGCTACTTCTCAGAGGCACAAACTCATATTTTAAACTAGGCATGCAATCCTCCCTTGACTGCAATTCTTACAAGAGAATGAAAGAAGTGGGACCAATACAGCAGACTTCAGAATCATTTCTGTATGTAAGACGAGTGGAAATAATGCTAATAAACACGCTTTAATGCATCTATAACATCTTTCATCCAAGGATAAGGCAGTTAAACGCATACAAACTACATAGAGGGTTTGCTTCCCCCGCCACTGAAATACAGCCACCTCTGGGCCCTGGGTTTAACAGTAGCCAAATGAGCAGTGATGCAATCTGGTGAAGCCTTCCTCTGCGGGTCAAAAGAATCAAAGAGGGGAAATAACCATTGGTGAAGACCATCTGTCCTATACGCCACATACATTACCGCCCGCGTTCCAGAATTGTGCCTCTGCACATCATCACATGGCGTACAAAAGTGATGCTGCCAAACAGGCTAATCAGAGCTAGGAACTGCAGCAATACTACTTCTATGCAGAAAAGCCTTTGGATCTAGATTAGGAAGAGCCTGAATGATGTCAGAAATTTGATCTCAGTCCCTACCCAAAAGGGTACAAAACGAGAGTAAGTGGGAATGTGTCTCCTTCTGAAAGCTTGTTAATGAATGGGGACAACCGCCTCCTAAACAACCAGACAGCATTCATTCAGTTTGAATATTTGTAAACACACGGATATTTCTAGTATAGACAACAAAAAGGACAGTCTGTAAAAGGGAAAAGGTAACCCTGGCTAGTGAACAGCAAATACACTGCCATAAAACAAAACGGGGCTTACGGGTAGCTAAGGCAGAGCTTGTGGCAGTGATTTAGATCTGAGGAGTATTTGACTGTAACAAGTTCCACACCTAAGAGGGGACTTACCTTCTTGGCTAACCAACAGAAGCTGTTTGACAAAACAACAGAACTGATTGATTTGTGTCTTTCTAGCCCTCTCACAATCCTTACAAGTCCCCCCTTCTACTGCTGCTGGCGCTCCTCCCTCCCGCACCCTGCTAGCACCCTGGCTAGCCCCCAGTGTAATACACTATTAGTTAACCCATCTTCTCCCTGATAGTTGCACATACAGTCCTTAAGTCACAACCAACAGATGACACATGGGAAGCAGGTGAAGTTCACTAAGGGATTCTGTTCTTCTGTTACCGTGACACCCAAAGACATCCAGGATCAGGGCCCTGCTGTTCTAGGCACTGTACAAACAGAGGCAGATGCAGTGCCTGCCCTGAAGAGCTCTGCTCTAAGCAGGAATAGCCTTGTCCCATTTCACTTCTACTGTGGAGACTTTCCTCAGGCTCATGTACAAACTTCCCGACAGCTCTCCTAAAAGTCCTTGAAAACATCCAGTTCCTAGGTGTTACCACCTGGGAAGGAGCCAGGCTCCTGTGGGTTAATAAAATGTGGTGTTTTTCTTAAGTATTCTAGCTTTCAGCATTCTGTTAAATACCCAGTTTGCAAATGCCTACTCCTTTGCAAAAAAAACCCCACACAAAAACAAGCAAGAACTTGGCATACGACTGCTTGGCTGTGGAGTAGTGAGCTTTGCAAATTGTCAAAGAAATCCATAAGGCCATTTAACTACTTGGCTGTTGGTTCTGTATCCCAACTGCTGCATTAGCTTTCTACTGGAATTCACAGAACATCAAGACATTCCTGGTATGACAGGCGGTAATCATGTCCCTTAAAATAGATGAGTCGTAAAGATAGACACATCTTGTAGTTTCTGGTTCTCGTTTGCCTATGTAGTTTTTAAAAAAAGGCAACTGAACACCTTTTCAATGCGGTATGCAGTGAGTTTCCAGTGTGACTTAGCTAAAGCCCTACAGCACACCACTGTGAAAATGTATCCCTTTAAAGTAGTTAGTGTGATGGCTAAAAGGATTAAACATTCTGTAAACTAATTTCCCTTATGAATGCTCTAGAGCAGGAGTTCTCAGACTTCATTGCACTACAACCCCCTTATGACGACAAGAATCACTACATGACCCCAGTACCCTGTGTTACTCTACGTTCTAGAATTGCAGCTGCTGTTAGGGGATGGTAAGCAGGGCATTCACCTCGGATCCCATGCCACAGGGAGCCCCAGGAAGCTAAGCTGCTCAAGCTTTGGCTTCCACTTCAGTCCCGCATGGCTGGGCTTCAGTTTTCTGCCTGGGGCCCCAGCAAGTCTAATGCTGGCTCTGGTGACCCCATTCAAACGCACTTACAACCCGCTTTGGGGTCCTGACCCAGAGTTTGAGCACCGCTGCTGTAGATAATTAGAAATAAAAGAAATGTTAAATGTATTTGTTTCACCAATTATATAGTTGTATTTAACTCAGTCTGCAGAAAGGAAGAAGTCTAGTCGCTTTGCCTTTTGTTCATAATCTGCTGCTTCTGGTCAATTTCATTTTCTTGTTTACCTGCACTAGCCCAGTGCTGCTATGTATAAGTGGCAACCAGCACAGGGAAATTGTTGCATCCAAACCAGAAGCACGCTTTTCATCTAGACTTAAAAGGATGTTAATAAAGACATTTCAATTAAGTTCTATAAAATATTTATTAAACAAAACCTATATCTTAAACCCTCCTAGTATCTTTTTAATTAGACGACATTAGTTTGTGTACTTGAAAATAAAGGCTTCACTCTTCCTGGGAATGAAAAATGAATCTGAAAAAATGATTGCTCTTTGTTTTGATCCCTGGACTAACAATGGTACGGACACTTCCTATTGTAAATGGAAGCAGACTTGATCTGCGTTCATTTGTATTAGGGAGTGGGCTCTTGCATAAATCCAGATGTTTCATTTGGGTCTGAGGCAGTCATCATTTTAAGGGATCCTTTAAATATATAACCAATAAACTAGTTAATGTTCAAAGGACACCAACTTAAAATCATATCTGTTTTGTTTTACCTACTATGGGTACCTTAAATTACAATAACTGAAAGTGGTGGTGGGGGTGAATGTTTTTCTGTAATTTCCTATTTGTTTACTTTGTTCTGCATTTGGCAGAACTTTGTGCATTGTCAGTTAGTGTGGGTCTTTCATGCACCAGCAGAAGTACCAAAAAAAAGCAACCCCAACATTTTTTTAAAAACAGGACAATGTAATTGTAGAGCCACAAAACCTGTTCGGGAGACTCTGAGCAGCTGAAATTACAACTAATTCTCATCCTGAAATGGTCTAAGTTTCAGGTTGATTGTATCCCATTACAATTTTCAACATCTTATGCATTGAGATCTCACCAGATTAAGACTTTTTTCCTGCAGTTAGAAAAATTTGCTATAAATTGAAAGACTCCATGCCATATTTCAGGCTGACACTGCATCATCATCCCATTGACATCACATCTGTTTTGTTTTACCTAGTAGGGGTACCTTAAATTACAGTAACTGAAAGTTTGGGGGGAGGGAGGGAAATGTTTTTCAGTATTTTCCTATTTGTTTGCTCTGTGCATTTGGCAGAACTTTGTGCACTGTCAGTTAGTGGGGGTCTGAGTTTGTGTAGTGCTAAGATATGGCCTGTCAGTATTCATCATTCACCTTCATGAAAGGCTGCAGCTATAAAGGATGGGCTATATTTTAGTTTATGCACTATGCAATAATTTAACCTAACACTCATGGCAATAACTGTACTAATGCTGACTTCAGTTGAATGCTAGGAATTTCACTGTAAATTATATCAGGTTTGCCAGTGCGTATGAATGAGCACAAAGAAATTGTACAACCACTGATGTATTTAATCTCCATCTATTCGTGGTGAATTAATCACAATTAAATCAAGATCTTAGATGTTTTAGTAGATTTTGTTTAGTCATGATTATTAAGTGCAGGGGACTAGACTATATGACCTTGCGAGGTCCCTTCCAGTCCTACAATTCTATGATTAGACGTAATTGGAGGAAATCTTCTAGAGTTCATTCATTTCAATGTCAGATTGAGCATTCACTTAAATCAAAAAAAAAAAACTTGTTATGCATCTAGTGCAAAACATGCAACATTTGTCACCTGTTTAAAGACATGAAATTGCCCTAAGGAACTGAATTTTGTAATTAAAATCAATGTAAATTTCATGAGGGCCGGAAAATGGGAACTGAGTGTTTTTAATATAGTATTTGTAGGAGCAATTGCTGTTATTCTCCGAGGACTTTGGAAGAGTTCTGTGAAGTTCATTTTTAGCACCCATTGTGTTGTAGGTATGTGAAATCACTTATGTGGGGCTATGGGATCCAGTGTCATCAATATGCTGGTGATGTTCAGCTAAACGTCTCCTTTTTATTGGACCCAGACAGATGTTCCCTCGCTCTGTATCTGACAAATATGGACTTGGGTGTTCAGTGTGGAGAAGACCAAAGTAGTAATGGTTGTCAAAGGGGGAAGCATTTTGAGGATCTGGAAAAGCCTGACTGCTCCTTCAGTTGAAGGAGTTTGCATTCCTGTAAAAGTAGTTAGCAATCTTGGACTCTTAATTCAGTCCTCTATACTCTGAGTTATGGCTAGAAAAATCCTTCTGGGTGTTAAGTTCTTCTGAAAATATAGCCTCTAAACCTCTTGATTTTGAATGTGGCTATGTGCATAGTAAACCATTTCCAAGAAGTTACAACCCAATAAAACATTCTCTCTAGCGCATCTTGACACAGGTCTCCTTTTCCCCTTCATGATTTCAGATCCTCACTGAGACCTTGGACACAGGCCTTGGTATGTTAAGAAAAAACACTAGTACTCCACTTTTGTTTGCTTTGCAAGAGAAGCTACTTTCTCAGTGGGATTTTGCGACACATTTTTAACACTCAGATACAGATACATGACAGACAACCCTTGGATTTACACGCTCTTATGATCGAACAATACAGGCAATAATGGCTCCTTTGGGAGAGTTAAAAAACCATCAGCTTTCGAAGTAACAGCATTCAAACGACACAGTCATAGAAAAGTGCTCCACTACAAAGCTAAGTAGCCGCTGTAAAAATCATTCTAAATTAGCCAGGAAGGAGGGTTTGGTGATCAGTGAGAGACTTCTGAGCTCTCAGTTCTCAGGCTGGCAAGGGCTGGGACAGCTGAAAAGTTACACTGATGAAGGAATAGCATTGTGGGATCCCAAAGGGAGTCCCATATATTGAGTCCTCCTTACCCAGAAGCTTGGAGACAAAAGACATGAAACCTGGAAGGTATATATAGTAGGGGGGAAATTAGGTGCGCTGAAAGGACTGCCATTCAACCTTAAATTCCATACGCTTTCAGGATCACATTAACATTATAATGCACTTCTATAAATCTCAATGTTTTACAAAGAATCACCCCCATTTCAGAGATGGGGAAACTATGGCACAGAGAGGAAGTGATGTGCCCAAGGTTACATAGCTGGTGAGTGGCAGTGCCAGGAAAAGAACATAGGTCTCCTGCCTCCTAAGTCTTGTGCTCTATCCACTGAATTCAGGCTGCTTCCTTTTGGTCAGACAGACCTTTCTTTTGAGAGTACTTCCTACGGCCTTGTCCCCAAAAAACAGTTACTAACCTTTGCGTAACTGTTGATCTTTGACGTGTGTTGCACACATCCATTCCACGAGGTGTGCGCACACCTCACGCAGTCGCCGGAAATTTCTCCCTCAGTGGTACCAGTTGGTCGGCTCCAGCACCTCGTGGTGCCACACACATCTCCGGTATAAAAAACATAACAGCTATACTGGGTCAGATCAATGGTCCATCTAACTCAGTAACTTGTCTTCCAACAGTGACCAATGACAGGTGCTTCAGAGGCAATGAATAGAATAAGTAAATCATCAAGTGATTAATTCCCTGTCACCCATTCCCAGCTTCTGACAAACAGAGGCTAGGGACAAAGGGACTGTGACCCAGCACTTCCCACAGTTCCTTCTTGCCAGCCAACTCTGACAGAGGAGTAGGAGGGCAGATTGTGGAATGACCATGTGCAACACATCTGGAAGAACACTTATGGAAAGGTTAGTACCCGGTTTTTCGTCTCTGAGTGCCTGCATGTGTCCATTCCATGTTAGGCCATGCCCAAGCAGACACAGGAGGTGGGATGGAATTTATGGATATTGATTGTAGTATGGCTCAACCAAACCAGGTGTCATCCCTGGCTTGTTGAGTGATGGTGTAGAAGGAAGAAAACTGTGTGCACTGATGACCAAGTTGCCACTCTGAAAATGTCCTGGATAGGGACCTGGGCCGGAATGCCACTGAGGAAACTTGGGCCCTTGTAGAATGGGCAGTCAAGATAGCTGGTGGCAGAATGCACATCCGCTCTTAGCATGTGCTGTAATCCTGAATGAGAGCCTTTGAACTGAGATGGGAAGGGATTTCATCCTGTTGGCTACTGCCCAAAGAATTGCGTAGATCTACAGAAGCATTTAGTCCTCTCTGTATAGAACAGAGCAAGCTTGCATAGCTGGCATAACTCCTATTGATTGCCACCGAATTTCACCAGCAGTGTAGACCGGCCTGAGGTTTGGGTGGGTCATATGACAGTGATCATGTAAGATCAGGTGTGGGAGGAGAGGGAGCAGTACTGGAGTTGCTACTAACAAGACCTAGCAGCGCAGTGAGCCAGTGCTGATGGGGCCAGGCTGTAGCTATGGGAATGACCAGCATTTTGTCCTCTTTGAGCTTTAGCAAGACCTCGTGCACAAGTGGAATGTGGGGAAAAGCCTAGAGCAGCTGCTCCATCCAAGAGAGCAAGAAAGCGTCTGTGAGCAAGCTGGGGCTGTGGCCTTGCAGGAAACAAGAAGATGGCATTTCCGGTCGTGTCTGGTTGCAAACAGTCTATATGGTGAGTCCCCCACTGCTGGAAAATGATCCTCACTCTGCTGGGATGGAGGGACCACGCGTGATGACTGGAGAAAGACCTGCTGAGATGATCTGCTGCTGGTTCGTTCTGGGACCCTAGAAGGAGAGAAACTTCTAATTGGATTGAGTGCAGTATGCAAAGCTCCCATAAGCAAATAGCTTCCAGACCCTTGGAGGCGGGGGTAGGAGAGGAAGACTGAGCCCCTCTCTGCCTGTCGAGGTAGTAGATGACTGCCATGTAGTCCATGAGCAGTAGCATACTCGTTTGCGATGTGGGGTAAGAACACTTGACAGGGTAGATGTTCCCTGGCACTGATATTTTATGACTGCTCTTCCTGGAACCAAAAGCCTTGATCCTGAGATGCCCCAGGTGAGCCCCCCTCCCTAGCTCTGATGTGTCCATGAGTAGGGATATCGAAGGCTAGGACCTGAAAAAGGGAATGTCTGTGCAGGCCCGCAGAGGATCCTGCCACCAAACAAGTGAGGCAAGGACCAGGGGAGGCATAGTGAACCCCGAGATCAAGTTGTGGTAACTCAGCAAGTACACCGAGGCCAGCCAAGCTTGAAGGGGTCTGAGGCACAGCTTCGCAGACTGCACTTTGTATGTGCACGAGGCCATGTGACCTAGAAGTTCTTGGTAGAAACATGCCATCGTGAGAGGGTGAGCCTTGCTCTGTGCTATTAACGCCACCATCGTCTGGAAGCGGGATTCTCGTAGGAAGGCCTTGGGCTGGGTGGAATCAAAGACTGCTCTAACAGACTATCCTCTGCACTGGAGTGAAGGTAGACTGTTAGTTTATCAGCAGGCCCAGTGCCTGAAAGGTTGAATGATTGAGGTGGATGCTGGCCTCCACCTGGGCCTTGGACAGTCATCAAGTTACAGACAGACTCATACCCCTTGTCTTCTCAAGAAGGCCATCACTACTGCCGTGCATTTTGTAAAAACTTGTGGGGCTGCTGACCGGCCAAATAGAAGAATAGCAAACTGGTAGTGGGCCTGGTTCACAATGAACCTAAGGAACCTTCTGTGTCCTTGGAAAATTGAGATGTGGAAATAGGCGTTTCTCAAACAGAGCGGTATGCCAGTCCCCTGAATCCAGGGAAGGAATGATGGTCAAGGAGACCATTCAGAAATTCAAACTTCGAGATAGCTCTTGAGACGGTGCAGGTCTAAGATAGGCCTCAGACCACCCTTGGCTTTGAGAATTAAGAAACAGCGGAAGTAAAACTCCTTCCCTCTTAAATGCTAAAGAGCCTCCTCCATGGCTTCCGTTCAGAGGAGGGCTTGCACTTCCTGGGCGAAGAGAAGGGTCCCTGAAGGAGGACGGGAAAGGAGGATGGGGTGGAAACAAACTGGAGAGTTTAACCCATCTCTACAGTACCCAGCACCCCGTGGTAATATGAGACCATACCAAGCTGAAGTGGGACAGGCAGTCTGAAAACAACAGAACATTGGACCCAATGTCACAGGAACTGGTACAATGCCCTCAGGCATCCCATCAAAATTTCTGATGAGAGTCCCCCAAGTAATTGGGTGGGGGAGGATAGAGACGCTGAGGTGGATGGAGGCGGCTACCTGTGCCTAAAATCTCTGCTTTGTTTCTTTTGCAGGTTGTGGTGGGACAGTGGAGCAGAGAAATGGGTGCTCTGCTAAGGCCTGAAATGCTTCCTCCGACACACTAGAGTGTAAAGGCCGAGGGACTTGAGGCTAGCTCTGGGGTCCTTCAGTCCATAGAGCTTTGCATCTGTCTGCTCTGAAAAGAATTAGGCCCCTTCAAACAGAAGGTCCTGGAGAGACTGCTGGACCTCCATTGGCAGGCCCAAGGACTGCAGCCAAGAACACCTGTGCATGACAACTGCTGAGGCCAGGATCTAACTGCTGAATCTGACAAGTTTTAGGGAGGCCCCAGGCTATTGAGTTCCTGTCTTCTACTAATGTGGAGAACTCCTGCCTGGACTCGTAGGGAAGAACTTTGAAATGGAGTCCAAGACATTAAAATCAAATCTCCCTAACACCACCTGTTGGCTGGAGATGTGGAGCTGTAAACCTTCTGTAGAATAAAATTTTCTGCTAAACAGGTCTAGCTTCTTTTGAGTCCTTCACCTTAGGCATTGTTCTATGCAGCCCGTCTCTCCCTTTCGTTGGCCTCCCAGATGACCAGGGACTCCGGCGGGGGGTGGAAGTACAAGTACTCATACCCTTGCGTGGGAACAAAGTACTTTTTCTCGCCTCTCTTCGAGGTGGGCATCAGGGAAGATGGGGTTTGCCACAAGGCTTTAACTGGTCCCATGATGCCTCATTGAGAGGCAGAGCCACGTCTGATGGCCTCACCACAGCCAAAATGTTAACGAGGCTGTGGAAGAATTCTTTGACTCCCTCTACTTGCAGCCCTAAGTTCAAGGCCATCCTCTTCCACAGCTCCTGATGAGCTTTGAAGTCATCCTGCAAGGGAGTGCCCCTGACACTGCTTCATCCAGTGAGGAGCAAGAGGAGGGAGCCTGCACTGGCAAGGGGCCCTCCTTTTGTACTGCCTGGGTCCCACAGGCCTAGGTCCTGAGGATCAGTACTGAGCTCAATACCAGAATCTGGGTTGGGTGTTGCGCGATGGGATGGAGGAGCCTCTCTCTCCAAGGCCACTGAATACGAGTGCCTGGAAAGTGCCCCTAACATCAGGGGAAAACCCCAAGGGTTTCAAAATGGCCACTGAATTGGCATAGGCCAGTGCTCACTGGCCAAAGTTCTCAGAGGTACTCCTGCACCCGGGTCCACCACCACATAGGACTCACTGGGGGGTAATCGAGATCAACCCGTTGGCTGGGTATAAAATCCCACTTCCAACTCTGACGATGAGCCTTCCTCCAGGGACCATAGAGATGTGGTACTCATCGGTTCCAGAAACTGGTGCTGAGTTGGGGAGGCCTTCATCGAAGATAGCAGGGACGGTTCTCCCTAGACAGTATGGAGGGGCCTGGTACCATGGGGTAGCTTGGGTGCGACATGCACCTCGGCACCTGCTCTGCCGACGTCAGCTCTTGCACTGCTGATACTGATAGGGCCAGCAAGTCTCCAGCTGCTGTGAACGCCTCAGGGTGGACAGCATCACTATCATGCTGGAACCTTGTTATCCCCCTGGTGCCAGCTGGTCTGGTACTGGGCTCAACAGAGCCTGCATACAGGATGGAATCAACGGTACTGTCTTGGGGGGGCCAGGGAAGTGGCCCGACTCAGCTGCGCTCCCCATGCTTGGCCTTTTTTTGAGTTGGGAAAAAGCCGGCCCCCCCCCCCGGCCAGCTGCTTCTTCTGTTCCTTTCTTGGCACCAGGGACGGGAACAGTGCCCAGAGTCCCTCACAGGAGAGGAGCACTCCTCACAGATACTGAAGTACTCATTGTAGAGTCCGACCAGCTCAGCTCCGAGGAGGTCTGAGCGCCTCTTCCATCGATAGAAACCTGACTCTGGCCACCAGGTCCTCCTTCCGATGAGGTCTGAACTGCAGATCTGACAACGAACCCAGACATGAGCCTCACCCAAGCACTTTCAGCAAGTGGCATGGGGGTCGCTTAGGTGGCACAGGGCTTGAAGCCTGGTGACCATGGCATCCCTCGGCACCGACGGTAGATGGAAATCCTTCAACAAGTGAGAAACTCCAACTACATTACATATGTAAACTATACACAGTCCAAATGAAAAATAAACCACTGAAGAAAGAAACAGGGAAATGGACAAAAGAACAAAGACCACTGTGTATAGTTTGCCATGGCAAGAAAAGCAGTTCCAGTGATCATTGTGGGCAATAAGGAGGAACTGAGGTGGGTTCGGGTTCAGCCAGTCCCTTTGCACCATGAGCACGCAGCATCAGGGGGCGCTAGAGCCTATCCAATGGGTATCACCGAGGGAAAAATTTCCAGCAACTACGCTTGAGGCACGCACAATTAACATGGAATGGACCTGTGCAAGCACTCAAAGAACTGTAATCTCTTCTCTCTGGAGTTGCATAGCACTCCAGTTCCAGAAACAGAATTCCCCACTGGTCAATGCTGAGGCTCTGCATTAAGAGTATAATATCTATATGGACATAGAAAAATTATTTCTAGAACAACAGACACACTCTTTCCTCGGCCACACTCAAGCACTGGATCCATGACCCTGACTTTGTAAAAGAGTTAGTGTCAAGGTCAATAATAACCCGAGAGAGAGATTTATTTATTTGAAGGGAAGGAGGGCCGGAACATCTTGAAGATGTTTAACAAAAAGCTATCATGTCTGAGAGGGAGTCTATCACGGCCCCCTCCTAGTTCCAGCAAGAGGAGTTCTAGATAATGAAGAGAAACTTCTTCAGCAGCTATGGGATAGAATAGGTGGTACTAGGGTTCTCTAGAGCTAGTAGAAGCCAACACTGTATTACTATTTCTTTTATTGGAAAGGGTCACCTATTTCCTATGTCAGAAGGGCAAGGAAAACCTCATTTAATGGTTTACTAACAAAGCTTTAAAACGCATCCAGCCAGACCAGTAATTTGAGCTTTTCTGTCCACATTTAGAAGTACACCAATATCTTCTGCTCATTATCAGCCTGTATAAGATATTGACATCCAGCCCTTCAATAATTCAAATTTTCTCATATGTTTGTATTTGCCACACAACAGACTTGCTGGCCACAGGACTTACAGAATGACAATTTTCCGCTCTCCATTTAAAGACATGAAAGATGAGATGTTTCATCTGCTGATCACACACATACCTTCATTGGGTTTTCATCATATGTTGGAGTCCCAAGGTCCATTTCAGCTTCATGATCAAGGCTGGCATCATCCCCGGGGCTGTCCCAGGTAGGAGGATCCCACTGGGTTTGCCTAGAGAAAGAAAGAATGGTCTCATTCATAGCTTGGAGTAATGGAGGCACACAGATAAAATTACATTCATATACTCTATTTGGGACACTTGGAAGCCAGCCCGATTGGAGTCAGTCATTTGCAAGAAGGCAAACAGAGCTCTCAGCTTTGATCACACATCAGTGCTTCACAAAAACTTCCTGTAAAGGATATTTTGAATGGACTGGGATATATGAACAGTTTCACATGCATTGAAAGTACTATAAATAAATCAACGATAAACAGCAATGCATTTCATGTTGGGGCATCTATGAGCACGTCACCAAACTAGGGGCAGACCTAATCTTAAAGTTGTCCCTTCTTCCAGGTCAATAATGACTAATAGCACAATAATGGCATTCACAGAGAATATCACATAGAGTAGTTATAAATGCCAGTGAAGCCAGAATTGTACAGTAAAAGACGTTAGACACGTTTATGAAATAAATGAGGTTCAATCCAAAGAAATCCAAGCTAGTGCATATGGGGAAAAGTCGTCATATGCATTCATGGGAAAGAGAAACCTGGAAGGCTGTAACATGGGAAAGTGTTGGGATGACATGAATTTGCAAAACAATGTGGTAGCAAGCAGAAACAGTGTGGTTTTGGTTTGCCTGTGTGGAGACATCTCATCACAGAGCCCGAAGGCAGTAGCCGCTTCCCTATAGAAACAAGGTCGGACCACACCTGAAATCAAGTATTCAGTTCTAGGCATTTCATTACTGGAAAGATGCAGACAGAGGATTTCATAAGAAGTGCAACAAGAATGAACAAAGGACAGGAGGGATTGATTGATTGATGAGGAATGATTAATACAGATAAGCTTGGCTAAATGATGAGTAATGAGATATAATAGCCAGCTACAAGGGTATATCCATCAACAAGGGAGAGAAATTGTTTAGTATGATCCATGGTGGAATAAGTACAAGCAATGGGAAGTTTAGGCTGAGTATCAAGAAAGATGTCTTAAAATGCAGTCTATTTGACTGTGGAATTGTCTCCCAGGAGAAGTTTTAGAAGCCCCATCCCTCAGACCAGGCAAAACCCTCAAGAGGCCAACAGTAAACTATTCTGCACTGAGCCCTGGCAGATAGACTACATTACCAAATACTATATATAGGTCTTTTCCATCTCTAACCACTATTATTCTATACAAGGCCTAGACTTGTAGCTGTCTACATTACAGACAAAGTCTGAAAGCCTGCAGAAAAAGGACCATCTGGTTTGAAGTTTCTGGTTTTGATTAATCAATGGAAGTACCCAGACGATCATCACAATCCAGACATACATATTTTGGGGGCAAGGTCAGGGAGGAGAAGACTGTGGAGAAAAATCCAATACGTCTGTTTAAATGGACCACATGTCCTTCGGCATCCTAAAATGCTATTTTTAAAACCTACTTAATGGTGGGCAGCTGGATTTTATTCCATCACTAAATAAGCCACAATATTAAACCAATATTTGCCCCAAGGGGAAAAATGGACTGAATTACTTATTTTACTTTAACGATTACTTATGCAATTTGACTCTATTGTATCAGCCTTAGAATGCTGATAGTTAAAGTGCTTACAAAATATTTCCAATGGGTGAGACTGCTATGAAGTCTAATTATGTTCAAGCAGCAGCTTTCAATGCAACTGTTAGAGAATTCACTGTCTAAATGTACCAATGCCAACAGATGAAGGCTGAATTGCATCTCATGCCTTTTTATAATCAGGCTCCCAAAACACAGAATATAAATCACTGCTAGGCAATCAGTAAGGTCTTCCCATTTCCTGACATTATGAACCTCTCTTTACCTTGCTATTATGTGGGGCTGCTACATCCTAGTACACATAGAAGTAGCACAAATCAACATCAACAATATAGTCAGATTTTTTGAATGGGACTATTCACACTAACTCTCCTTAAAATAAGAAAAAAACAGTTATCAATCTTTCCATAACAGTTGTTCTTCACGATGTGTCACTCACATCCATTCTAATGCAGGTGTGTACGTGTCTCATGCACCACAGCCGGAAGCTTCTTCCCCAGTGGCATCACCCTGGTTGGCTCTACTGCCCCCCAGAGTGGCATCTCCACATTGAGGTATATAGGGAACTGCCACCCCGCCATCCCCTCAGTTTCTTCTTGCTGGCAACTCCAACAGCAGGGCAGGTGGGCAGGTTTCAGAATGGACATGAGCAAGAGTTCTTGAAGAACAACAATTACAGAAAGGTGAGTAACTGTTTTTTCCTTTGAGTGCTTGCTTATGTCCATTCCAATGTAAGTGACTCCGAAGCCATAAGTTTAGGAGGCAGGATCAGAGTTTTGTTGCAACCCTGACTGGAGGACTGCTTGGCCAAAGGCTGCATCATTTCCTACTTGCTGTGTAATCGCACAGTGAGAGGAGAAGGTATGGGTGGCTGACCAGGTTTCGGGCCTGCACCCCAGAAGCCGCAATAAGCTCGTCCCCTTGTAGTGTGTGCTGTAAGCTGTAGCAGTGGTACCTTCACTAGGTTGTAGCATGATCAGATGCAGAACGTGATCCACGGGGATATCCACTGAGTGGAAACTGGTTCACCTCACATCCTATCTGCAAAGGCCACGTTGAGTTGGATGTTCTTCCAAAAGGGACTGGTTCTCTCTATGTAAAAAGCCAGCACTCATCTGACATCCAAGGAGTGGAGCCTCGGTTCTTCTCTGGAAGTGTGAGGCTTTGGGTGGAATATTGGGAGGAACATGGCCTGGGTATTGTGAAAGCACGAAACCACCTTCAGGAAGGAAGGACAGATGTGGTCAAAGATGTACTTTGTCCTTAAAAAAGAACTGTATATGGAGGCTCAGATGTGAAGGCACGAATCTCCGAGACCCTCCTGACCAAAGTGATGGCCACCAAGAACACCAGCTACCATGATAGGTAAAGCAGGGAGCGTGTCACTGTCAGCTCAAATGGAGGTCCCATAAGTTCTGACAGTACTAAGTTGAGGTCCTACGGGCATAATGGTTGGCACATCTGGGGGTACAAGCAATCTAGGCTTTTCAAGAGAGGACAGCAGACTGGGTTCAAGACGACTGAATGGCCATTCACTGGTGGATGGAAGGCCAAAATACCAGCAAGTTGAACCTTTATGGATGAGAGTGCAAGACCTTCTGATTTTAGTTGAAGCAGGTAGTCCAGAATCAGGGGTAGAGGCATTTCTGCAGGTAGAACACGCTTGCGTTCTAACCATAGCGTAAACCTCTTATATTTCACCCGGTACACTGTTCTGGGTTGATAGCTTCCCACTACTCAGAAGGATCATTTAAACATTCATCACATATGCTCATTCCAATTCACTCAGCCATAGAGCTTCCATGCCATCGGGTGGAGGGACATGAGATTCAAGTGGACTAAGCGTCCATGATCTAGAGAGAACAGGGCCGGAAACATTGGTAGAGTGATAGGCTCATCCACCAAAAGTTTCGCCAGAGTTGGGAACCAGCGTTGGTGTTGCCATACCAAAGCTACGAGGATCATTTGGGCCTTGCCCCTTCTGGCCTTGAGTAGCACCCTATGAATCAGCATTATTGGGGGAAATGCCAATAGCAACTTTCCTTCCCATTGAAAAAGCTCTATCTTCACCTCTATCTTCACAGACAAGGTCAGCTCCCAGACTACTGCACGGCGAAACCAAGAACAGGTTCTATTTTGCAGAATAGAATATTTGCAGAATAGAATATTTTTGCCTAGCCAGTCAGTCCTCAGTCTGTAGCTGTGAATGGGATTCTTCCATCCTAAGTGGGACTCTGCACTTGTCCCTGTTGAACCTCATCAGATTTCTTTTGGCCCAATCTTCCAATTTGTCTAGATCACACTGTATCCTATCCTACCTTTCAGCAGATGTACCACTCCCCTCAGCTTAGTGTCATCTGCAAACTTGCTGAGGGTGCAATCCACCCCATCCTCCAGATCATTAATGACCATGTTGAACAAAACCACCCCAGCACCGACCCCTGGGGCACTCTGCTTGTTACTGGCTGCCAACTAGACATTGAGCCCTTAATGACTACCTGTTGAGCCTGATGATCTAGCCAGCTTTCTATCCACTGTACCTGGGGGTTACAGTGGACAAGAAGCTGGATATGAGTCAACAGTGTGCCCTTGTTGCCAAGAAAGCTAATGGCATACTGGGCTGCATTAGTAGGATCACTGACAGCAAACAGAGGGAAGTGATTATTCCCTTCTATTCGGCACTGTTGAGGCCACATTTGGAGTATTGCGTCTGTAGTGGGGGGGGTGGGGGGGAGCAGCAGGGCAAAACTGGAAGGGATGTGGACAAATTGGTGAGAGTCCAGCAGAGGGCAACAAAAATGATTAGGAGGCTGGAGCACAAGACTTATTGGAGGGAACTGGGCTTGTTTAGAAAACAGAAGAGAAAAGCAAGGTCGGATTTGATAGCAGCCTTCAACTACCTGAAGGGGGGTTCCAGGGAAGATGGAGGTGGCTGTTCTCCACAGTGGCAGATGACAGAAGTAAGAGCAATGGTCTCAAGTTGCAATGGGGGAGGTCTAGGCTGGATATTAGGAAAAACGTTTTCACTAGGAGGGTGGTGATGCACTGGAATGGGTTATCTAGGGAGGTGGTGGAATCTACATCCTTAGAGAATTTTAAGGCCTGGCTTGACAAAGCCCTGGCTGGGAAGATTTAATTGGAGTTGGCCCTGCTTTGAACAGGGGGTTGGACTCGACCTGCTGAGATCCCTTCCAACGCTAATAATGGTAGGAGAAAGGCATCTGAGAGGGAGCACTATATGACCAAAACTATAGACATTTCTTGTTGAGCCTGGTCATGAACAAGTCCGCCTCAGAAACCCCCACTTTTGGACAACAGCATTCAGAACATCCGGTCGAACGAACCATTCGTGATGGCTGACAAATGACCTGCTCAGATGATCTGTCAGAGTGTTCTGAGAACCTTACAAGTAAAAGGCTTCCAGGTGAATAGGCTGGGCTATACAAAACTCCCACAGGTTCAGTGCTTCCTGTCACAGGGGTGACAAATGGGCACCCCCTTGCTCATTCATATAAAACATTGCCATGGTATTGTCTGTGAGCACTGATATAAACCGTCAGTGAGACTGTCATTATCTTGTCCAAGGAGTTCTGCTCAGCACATACATTGCTGCCAGCCACATTTGGAGGGGTCCCATTCTGAGGTGAGTGTGCTGTTCCACATATGTACAAGAGGACATGTGGCACAGGAGTTTGAGACAGACTCTTGCTGCAGTCGTAGGATATGCCCTAAGACCATGGATAAGGACTACTGTGGCTCTGAAGTGGCTCTCTGGAAGGGAGGCCCTGAGTAGTGTTGAGAACCACTCTTATAAACTATCATTTGTGTTGGTAACCAGGATAGATTTTCTCTTGTTCACCAAACCTGAATTTGTGCTTTCCTGAGGAAGGCTGCCACCACCGACATGTCCATTGTGAAGACCCTTGGAGCTGCAGTCGAAGGCTAGTACTGTGAGCTGTCAGTGACGGTTGTTTATTACAAAGCACAGGTACTTCCCGTGGCCCTGAAAGAGGCCTTTGTGAAAGTATGGGTCTTTTAAGTCGAGGGTGGCTTTCCAGTCCCCTGGATTCAGGGAGGGGGTGATCGAAGCCAGTGAGAACTTCAGCTTCTTCATGAACCAGTTGAGTTTCACAGATCCAGGATAGATCTGAGATCCCCATTTGACTTCCAGATTAGGAAGTAGCAGGACTAAAAGCCCGTGCCTCTGAAGCTTCAAATGGAAGATCTTGCACAGCCTGCTTGACTTCATGAGGCAGGCCCAATGACTGTAGCCATGAGCTGCAACACAACTATTGCTGTTGCCATGGCGCAAGCTGCAGCATTCACAGCATCTAGGGCTGCCTGAAACCAAGCCCTAGTTACCACTCTGCCCTCATTGATCAGTGCCCCAAATTCTGATCTGTACTCCTCCAGTAAGAACTCCTTAAACTTGGACAATGTCAGCCAAGAATTAAAGTCATTTCTACTCAAGAGGGCAGGATCATTTGCAATCCTTAGCTGGCGGCCCCCTGTAGTGTAGATTTTCCTACTCAGAAAGTCCAGTTTCTTGGCATTTTTTGCCTTTGGTGATGGCACCCGTTGGCCCTGTCTCTCGCTCGTTGGCCACAGCATGAGGGAACTGGGTGGAGGATGTGCATATAAATATTCATACCTCTTACAGGGTACGAAGTATTTCCTCTCAACACGTTTGGCCATGGGTTGGAAAAGAGGCAGGCGTTTGCCACAACGCCATGATGAACCATGAGATTACCTCATTCAAGGGTCAAGTGATCCTTGCCTGATTCAAAGGTGACAAAATATCCAACAGTTCCAGGGTTGGTTTCTCTATCTCCTTGACCTTCAGGCCACCGTTTTTAGACCATCCATCACAAGAGTTCCTGATGCAACTTATAGTCATCCTTCACTGGTTCTATAGCCGTGCCTGTTACTACCTCATCAGGGAAAGAGGGCAACATAGCCCCGGCTGACTCAGGGACTTGGCCCTCCTGTTGTGGTGTGTCACCTGCAGGTATGTACTGGGAGGCCAGAGTCTCTGCCATTACTATCAAGTCCCTCTCCAAGGAGGGGGGAGGAGAGGGTGGAGGTGCCATGCCTTCAGATGGCCCTGAGTAGGACCACCTTGGCTGTGATCCCTGAGGGGCCTGTGTTGCCCAAGCTGGCCACTGGGATGGGACTTGCTATTGGGGTGGCAACCAAGGCTTGGACACCTAGCCATCGCTCATGGCCTGCCTGTTGTCTACTTCTTTGGGATGCATAGGATGCTGGCAGAGATCCAGAGTCTGAGGACCTGCTCCTAGGTGAGCACTGGGGTGCTGTGCCTCTCAGTGCTGAGCTTTGGTGCCATGAAGTTGAACGGAACCTAGATCTTGAATGGTGCAAGATCTGAAGTGATGACCTGATACATAACAGAAGTGCGTCTCACACAGGTGCCATGACATTGATGAGTGTTAGGAGGAAGATCTACTCTGAGTCCTGTATCGGTGCCTCGACCCAGAACAGGGTCGAGAGCATGGTTGGTACTGTGGCTGGAATTGGCTTTGAGATCTTGATCAATGTCACAGTACCCAGAACAGGAAACTGAACGTCATCGTGTCATGCTGCTAGAGGATTCCCAGGACTGGGATCATTGCCTTGTCTTCACCACTGGCTTTCCTCCACTTGAGCCCTGACTTAATAGGGTCAGATCCTACGGCATTCGGGTCGATCCTTCCAGTCCATGGCTCTGGGTGGGCAGAGGCTTTGGGAAGGTCAACAGACTCCTCACTGCCTCGAATGCTTCTGGCATAGAAGGGGGGAGCCAAGGCATCTTCTCCCGCTAGGCTCACCCTAGGGGAATCCATGTCCACCAGACTCAATGGCTCTTCTCTCTCTGAGCCAGAGTCAACAGTGCTGATTGAGATGTTCGGGGATAGGGATAGTCTGGCATGGGCTTCACCTGTTGGACCTTCTTTACTGCAGAACGACCTCTGTTGGACTTCCTTGCCCTGTTCTGGGACACTGACGATGCTGAGTAGTGCCCTTGCCCTTCCAGTGCTGCCTTCTTTGGGGCCAGCAAGGAGGGTTGATGCCGAGTGGTGCTCAATGCCGGTGACCTTGACCTGAACTGGGGCTCCCTTATTGAAGCCAGTGTGCTCCTGGCCGATGAAGGGGAGGGTGCCAAGTCTAGTCAGGGCTGAGATGCTGGGCGAAGTGCCGCTTTCACTAGGAGAAATTTAAGTCTATTATCTCTCTCCTTTCTAGTTCTCAGCTGAAAGTTCTTGCAAATGCAGCTCTTGGTGGGAATGTGGTCTTCTCCTAGGCACATCAAATACTTTTCGGGTGGATTGCTCATCCGAATCTTGTTAGGGCAAGTGGCATGCTCCTTACGGGAGGTATGCCCCAGACTCAGCAGGAGGGCCCCCAATGCATGGTGTTAACTACTCTACAACTAAAAACCAACTATTAGCACCTCATCTACAAACTATTTACAGACAATACTGAGCAGCAGTTGCAATGCAAAGAGACAATAGCATTCCAGCAACCACCACAGATGGGAAAGGAGGAACTGAGGGGGCGGCGAGGCAACAGTTCCCTATATACCTCAACATGGAAGCATCACTCTGAGGGGGACACTAGAGCTGACCTGGATGACATCACTGGGGGAAAAGCTTCTGATAGTGATGCACACACCTACATTGGAATGGACATGAGCAAGCACTCAAAAAAGAAACCGAATTCCTACCCAAACTTCTTTTCTGACTTAAATTAACCATGAAAAACCTGAATACCAACATAAAAGCATAAGAACATAAGAATGTCCACATTGGTCAGACCAAAGATCCATCTAGACCAGTATCCTGTCTTCTGCCAGTGGCCGGTGTCAGATGCTTCAGTGGGAGTGAACACAAGGCAGTTATCAAGTGACCTATCCTCTGTCATCCAGTCCCAGCTCCTAGTAGTCAGATGTTTAGGGACACACCAAAAGCCTGGGGTTGCATCTCTCATTATCTTGACTAATAACTATTCATGGACCTACCGTCCCATCAACTTATCTAATTCTTTTTTTAATCCAATTCTACTTTTGGCCTTCACAACATCCTGGCAATGAGTTCCACAGGTTGACTGTGCATTGTGTGAAGTAGTATTGCCATGTTTGTTTTAAACCTGCTGATTATTAATTTAATGGGGTGACCCCTGATTCGTGTGTTATGTGAAGGAGTAAACACTTCCTTAATTCACTTTCTCCACACCATTTATTATTTTATAGACCTCTATCATATCCCCCCTCAGTTGTCTCTTTTCCAAGCTGAACAATTCCAGTTTCTTCATATGGAACCTGCTCCATACCTCTAAGCATTTTTATTGCCCTCCTCTCTACTTTTTCCCCAATTCTAATATATCTTTTTGAGATGGGGCAAGCAGAACTGCAAGCAGTATTCAAGGTGTGGGCAAACCATGAATTTATAATATGGCATTATATTTTCTGTCTTGTTATCTCTTTCCTAACGGTTTCTAACATTGCTAGGTTTTTTGGTTGCTGCTGCACACTGAGGGGATGTTTTCAGAGATCTATCCACAATGACTCCACGATCTCTTTCTAAAGTGGTAACAGTTAATTCAGACCCCATCATTCTGTATGTGCATTATTTTACATTTATCAATAATGAATTTCATCTCCCATTTTGTTGCCCAGTCTACGAGATTTGTGAGTTCCTTTTATAACATTTCACAGTGTGCTTTGGACTCAAATATCTTGAGTAATTTTGTATCGTCTGCAAACTTTACCACCTCACTGTTTACCCTTTTTTCCAGTTCATTTATGAATATGTTGAACAGCACAGATCCTGGTACACTTCCCTGGGGAACTCTGCTCTGTACCTCTCTCCACTGTGATCCATGAGAGGATCTTCCTTTTAATTCCATGATTCCTTACTTTGCTTAAGAGCCTTAGGAGAAGGATCTTGTCAAAGGATTCTGAAAGCCCAAGTCTACTATATCCACTGGATCACCCTTGTTCGCATGTTTGTCTACCCCCTCAAAGAATTCTAAGAGATTGGTGAGGCATGATTTCCATTTCATAAAAGCTCTGTTGACTCTTCCCCAACATATTGTGTTCATCTATGTGTCTGATAATTCTGTTTGTTACTATAGTTTCAACCAATTTGCCTGGTACTGAAATTAGGTTTACCAGCCTGTAATTGCCAGGATTGCCTCTGGAGCCTTTTTTAAAAATCGGCATCACATCAGCTATTCTCCAGTCATCCAGTACAGAGGCCGATTTAAGCAATAGGTTACATAGCACAGTTGTTAGTTCTAAAATTTCATATTTAAGTTCCTGCAGAACTCTTGGGTGAATACCAACTAGTTCTGCTGACTTATTACTGTTCCATTTCTCAACGTATTCCAAAACCTTCTCTATTGACATGTCAATCTGGAACAGTTGCTTAGATTTGCCACTTAAAAAAAATGGTTCCGGGTTGAGAATCTCTCTCACATCCTCCTCATTCATTTAGCTCCTCCACAATGGCCTTGTGTTCCCTTGAGGGTTCCTTTAGCACCTTAATTGTTCAGTGGCCCCACTGATTGTCTGATAGCCTTTCTACTTCTGATGTTCTTAAAAAAATCTTTGCTGTTCATGTGTGTGTCTTTTGCTAGTTGCTCAAAATTATTTTTGGCCCGCATAATTTTACTTTTACATTTGACTTGCAAGAGCTTATGCTCCTTTTTATTTTCCTCAGCAGAATTTGACTTTCAATGTTTAAAGGATGTCTTTTTGTCACTAATTGCCTCTTACTCTGTTCAACCACAGTGGCGGTTTTTTGGTTCTTTAACTTTTCATTTTTTAAATTTGTGGCATACATAGAGTTTGAGCCTCTATTATAGTGTTTTTAAAAGTTTCCATATGCAGCTCACAGGAATTTCACTCTCGTGAAACTGAATATGTATTGGTGAGATCAAAAAACCCAACATTCATTTGATAGAATAGGCCACAACAGTAATGACAACTTAGTTAACATTCAGCAAGAAAACTGTATTCCTTTCTCTGACCTACTACAATGCTGACCACAGGTTTAAGGATGGGAAGATTGACCAAGTGGGGAAATAAATCTATGATGCCAAGAAGCTATAATCACCTTGGAAACACAGCAGTCCTGTAAGCACCTCTAAGAAAACGATAATATGTTGCATTTATATGGTTTCTCATCTCAAAAGCTCTGAACACTTTAAAAGACTACATTATGCTACTATTTGTACAACACCAGAAGTGTGGTGCATATTTTACAAAGAAGTCAACAGACAGGACCTCTTCCCCCAAAAGCCTACAATGTATGATGTATTCAAGAACCGCTTCACCCACTATTGGGGTGGAATAGAACAGCTGTTTAAAGAGAGCACAGCAGCATTACACAACATTTTAAGATAGTAAGACAAGAGGAAAACTTTCCAAATGAAACTGAAGGGTGTATGAGTGAACAAGGATTTGCTAAAAATTTCATCATCTCTCCACCTGCAAAAAGTATTGAAAGGTCGTTAATGATTTTAGACCTGTGCTCTACAGCCTTAGAGGCGGAGCACATCTTACAATCATTCTGGGTTATTGGCTCAGTGCTGACATAGAAGGACCCCACTAAATGAATCTCCAATACTACCTCCTGCAGCACCTTGGTGTGATAGTGTAGAGACAATACAATACATTGCACAGTAGTTTGGAATAGCACTAACACAGAATAAGGGTGGGGTTTTTTCACAATGAGAACACCAGCACTGAATAGGTAAGTGAGCAGTTACCTTGTGATCACATGGTAATAATAGATCTTCCCCTCTGGATCTCGGGCTGTTTTCCAGTTCGGAGGGAGGACAATGGTTTTGGGTTTTGGAGGAGATGGTGGCGGTAGATCCAGAAGATTGTTGGTCACCACCAGCTCTGGCTAAAAATACCCCAACGATAGCAAAGAGAAAGATAAACAAAGAATGACAATATTATAAAGTGCTTAACACAAAGCTATGGGTGTGTAAGAAAGTAACAGTTACTTGGGGATGACCAAGTCCATTCATAAAGCTGTAGTCCAGTGGCCCACCCTTCACTTCCAATTAACTTAGTGAATTTAAGACCATGTCTACACTAGAAGTGCCTTATAAGTATAGGAATACTGGCATACTATACCAGTGAAGTGCTCCTAGTGTGAGCACAGCTATACCAGCAAACCTGAGTGAAACAAGCTATACCTCCATGAATGAAACAAGCTGTACTGGTAAAAGCACAGACATGTCGATATAATTGCATCTGCACTCTGTGCTTCTGACCTCACAGTTATGTCATCCGAGGATCACACCCCATCTGACGTAGCTATGCCAGCAGAAGTCTGTAGTGCAGGCATAACTTTAGGCAGCCAATAGCCTCAGAGGAATCTGTGGCATTCTGTGAAGTTGCTCACAAGAATAGCACCGTACCCTTTTCCCCTTGATAAAGGCTTAGTATACTGAATCCAGCCTGAAAACAAGGCCACTACAGTGGAGACAGAGAGGCTGGTAACAGGGCAGAGGTATTTCCCCTACACAGAGCAGTGCTGAGGCCAGCTCACCAAACTTAATGAGAGAGAGAAAGGACATGCCATTTTAAGACAGGTAGCTTATGACAGTACTAACTGTACAAATGCTATTGAGTGGGGGACAAGAATGGCTGATATGGAATCAACCAGCCATCCCAATGCCAGGCAGTAGAGCAAGGGAAGGGATGCAAAGGACTCAGTAGTAGGTTTTAACTACATTTGGACAGTAAATCCACCAGCTTTCTAGTTATGGTTTAGGGAAAACTGATAGGAGATTGTCCTTTCCAACATAAATGGGAAACAGGGGAAAGGGGACACCAAATGAGATATCCATCAAACCATGCTCTCTCATGGGACATGACAAAAATGGCATTCCATAAATTGCTGGCATGTTACAAGGCTGGACTGTAATGCTCCAGGCCTCACCTGCTGTATGGGTTGAGGCTGCCCAGCTGCTACAATAGTAGTTACTGCTGTCGTCGGCTGTACCACCACTCCCTGTGGATGAGCTGTGTAAATCTGCTGCCCTTGGATATACTGAAGACCAGGCTGTGTGTAACTCTGAAACAAAGAAACCGGGAAATCAGTTCCCTTATTGAAAATCCTTGGTTGCATCTGTGCTCACTTGTGGAACAAAGAATCGGGGTACTATTGTTCTAGCCAGAGATGCAATAGAAGGTGGAAAATACGGTTTCTGCTGTACAACTATTCTGTAGTAGGAATACGTATCAATGCATTGTTAACTTTGTAAAATGTTTTACAGAAATTTGAACTTTGTCCTTCAAGGGAAATTTGCGTTCTTAAAAAAAACGTGAAATATTTTATTTCTTGGCTTTCAGAACTATTATTCCCTCAGTACTAGAAAAAAACGGCAAAGCTGAGCAAAATGGATGCAAAGTTATGAACATGCCTAGGTCAAGAAACAGGTCACCATGAACCAAACCTGCAATGTATTTTAAATGACAACAACATTTCTGAGCCTACACCAGTGGCAGCCATCTTGCTGAAACCAGACATCAATGTCTCCCATGCAGGGCATTCATACACTGCATATACCTTGTCACTACAGATACAAGTGTCCAAACAAGATTCTTTGGATCTTTCTCCTTTATAAAATACCTGTTATGTTGAGCAAAACTCACTTCCACTACTGCTTCAGACACCACACATATAACCTATGAAATACCAGTTTTCCAGCACAATATTGATACTTAAAGGAATGGCAACTTGTTCTTCAACTGGACAGAAGCTTTCAGGCATTGAACCTTTTTAGTAGGACAATAGAATGTAAGAATGACTACACTTGGTGAGACCAATAGATCATCTAGCCGAGGTATCCTGTCTTCAGACAGTGCCAGTGCCACATGCTTCAGAGGGAATGAACAGAACGGGCAATTATCAAGTGATTGATCCCCAGGTGTTCAGGCAGTTAGAAGGTGCAGGGACACCTAAAGCATGGGGGTGCATCCCTGAGCATCTTGGCTAATAACTTCAGAGATATATGCCCATCAGTGGCTTTCTACTTTTGGGCTTCACAACCACCCCTGGCAACGAGTTCCACAGGTTGACTGTGCATTGTGTGAAGAAGTACTTCCTTATTTTTTTTTAAAACCTGCTGCCTATCATATTAATTGGGTGACTCCTAGTTCTTGTGTCATGTGAAGGGGTAAATAACACTTCCTTATTCACTTCCTCCTCACCATTCATGATTTTACAAACCTTTGTCATTGAAGAGGGTCTAGGTCTAATCTATCCTTGTAGACTGAAAAGGCTCTATGCAAAAGTTTAAGAACATCAGTAAAAAGATTCAGACATACTGGTATCAAGAAAGTGTAATCAGACAACAAAAATATCCTGGGACACAATATTAAAAAACCCACCCGAAATAATCATCAAATATTCGGAAATCCTTCATTCTCCTGCACTAATTACTTTTGGGTATATATTGTCCATTACAGATTTGGGTGAAATCTGCACTTGTCCACTGAAGATGAACAATTGCTTCAAAAAGAAATAGTGGATCAGTTCTGAATAAAACAAAGATTCCTTAGACTAGCAGATAACTTGAGTACTGTACACAAGCTGAACCCACAAGGGCTAACATGACCCATGGCTGTATAAACTGGGGAATACAGCATTGGAGTAGAGGTTGCCTCTGTATTTGGCAATGGTAAGACCACTACTGGAATACTGCATCCGAGTCTAGTATTCAGAACTCAAGAAGGATGTTGATAAATTAAAGAGGGTTCAAAGAAGAACCCTGCGAAGATTAAGGGACTGGAAAACATGCCTTACAGTTAGGGCTTCTGGGTTTTCTAGTTTATTAATTTCATTTTGGGGTGTTTTTTTTTTAAATAAATTTTTTAGTTTTATGCAGATGTCCAAAAATCAGATTTTTTCAGGGCTATCTCTGGTGTATATACTGTAATGGGTAATCGCTTTGTAATATTCCGTAGTGCGCTTTAACGAAGTAGTGACTCAACCTGCACCATGTTAAAGCTCAGTAGGGAATTTTTAGTATGCACCAGCAGCAAGGTCTAGATGGACCAATTAATGCTCAACAAATTTGTGCACTTTAGAAATCACACCCACATAATCTGCATTACTGCTCTGCATAGACAAGTCCTTTGATGGGCAAGTAACCACTGCCCAACTTTCTGGTGTTTATTGAATAAAGACTGATTTTGGAGTGGGAGAGAGAGAAAATTGGCAGTGTTTATCAGTTAAAATCTAAAATCAGAAGCCCTACCCATAACAATAGACTGAAGGAGCTCAGTCTATTTAAGTTATCAAAGAGAAGATTCAGGGGTGACTGATCACAGTTCAAGTACCTACACACGAGGAATAGAAATTTGGGATGAGGGCTCTGTGGTCTAGCAGACAAAGGCATAACAAGATCCACTAGCTGGAAGTTGAAGCTAGATAAATTTAAACTCAAAAAAGATGTACATCATTAATAGTGAAGGTAATTAACTACAGAACAATATACCAAGGTACTTTCTCCATCACAGAGTTTTTTAAATCAAGATTGGATGTTCTTCAAAAAGTTATGCTCTAGTTCAAATAGGAATGAATTCAAGGGAATCCTATGGCCTGCGTTATGCAGGAGGTCTCACCACACGTTCACAACATACCCTTCTAGGCCCATAATCTATGTATGTCTCTCCCACTTTAGACTTTGGTGTCTAACCTCTGTGTTGTTGAAATTTCTGCATTAAGCTTTCAGTTTTGGTTGCACATCAGCAGTAATATTCTTTAAACACAGGATATTAACTATTTTTAAGTTGTCTTTATACAAAAATGATTCGTGAATGAAGATACTTATGTCACCCATGCGTGACTTCATAATCACTATATTTTTCAATATTAACAGCAATTAAGACTACTTTATTTCCTAGATGGTCAAAGTACCTAAAAACTAATGAATCCTCATCACTGCTTTGAAATATTGTGTGTATTTTACCTCTTGGTAAACTGAGGTACAGAAATGTGAAGTGACTTGTTCAAGGCCAGTGATAAAACAATACAGTGGAGTAGAGAATTCAGGACTCCTGGCTCCCAATCTCCTATATCTAATCATAATCCCACCAATAATGCAACACATTTGTGTATTTAAGGACAGGATCATAGCCTAGATCTGACTGTGACAAGCACTAGAGAAATGATGCTAGAGAATCAGTCCATGAAATAAACCCAACAAGAATGTGGAAAGGGAAGATTATGTGGAACTCAGAAGATCTGTTAGTTTATAATCAGCAATGTAAGGCTGATGACTGAAATCCTGTTTATCTTTTTATGCCTTCTTCCTTGAACTGATGGTCAAGAAAATGAGGGTTTTTTGTTCTTTCCTTACTATGTATGTTCCTATTTGAATATTAAGATGCACATTTGCTGATACCTCTAGTAAAGAGAGACTTTTATCCTCGTGGTGAGTTTTCCTTTCCATTGTAACAGATATGTTTCATCTCTTTATTATATTTGAAAATGCAGAATAGCTTTTCAGGTTTGAGAGTGGATTTAGTGCTTGTAAAAGGAGCAAGACTGATTCTGCAGCCATCTCACAATGTTCAATCCTGACCTAACGGGATTACCTCTAGTTATGAACGTCTGTGTGGAGACTAAACTTGTTCCCTCCCGCTGTCTCCATGGTCCAGTCAGTCCTTGGTTGATCTGTTGAGAATGCTAACATGGAGCAATTAGTGGTGGCTGTTTTTTGAGACACCTGTCCACTAGGAACTGCACTGATTATTCAACTCATTTCAGATAGGCCACCAAACAAGTGGTAAGTACCAACGTCAGACAGATGGTGGTAATCCTTGACCTGTGCTGAATTCAAACCAGTGACCTACAAATGAAAGAACATTTGGCCTATTATCAATCCTCTGAGCCATCCAGTTACCCAGGTGCTGCATTTGAAGGACCTCTGAAGCAGCAACGCAGCTGTTATCAAAGATCAAACCTTTATTAAGAGAGGTAATACAAGAGGCAGAGGGAGCCCAAGCTCAATTTTCAGAGTGCCAGATGGAATTTAACCAAATTGGTCCAGGAACCGAAAAGGAATGAGTATGGACCACTACATTTTTTGTAGTCGTTTCAAGATCATCTGGTTTTAAGATTAAAAAAACCAAACGAAACTCCTCACACCACTGATGGAGTGCAGTAAACTGCATGGAATCAGTATCATGGAGTTCTAGTATTATCAGACTTCTCCCTCATAACCCTACTGTGGTCAGCAGACTCCCTGAAGGGATAGATTTCATTGTACAGTTATCCCTACAGTCGTCTATTTCAGAATAGCAGTAACACTTTTAGGGTGCACAGGTACTACATGCCATATACTTACAGAGAACCTCAGAGCCCTAGGCCATGTTTCTAAAAATCCCACTCCAGGTTAGGAATGTGAAATGACTGCACACCTGCACATTTTACTGCTCACATGACATACTACGTAAGAGTATAATCCCTTGCCCAGAAGTATCTGTTCACAAATGATAGATAACATTAACAATAGAAAAGGTAATGGATAAAATGTACAGAGTAGGCAAAAACTCTCTCCAACTGCTAAGCACTCAGTCCTAATGAACTTCACCGTGCATATTACAGAGAAAATCTTAATAAACAGAGACAAGCATGCCTTTCTCAGACCCCACAAAGTGGATCTGCACGATTAAATTGCACCAATGCTCCAGACACACCAGATGGTAGAATTAGAAGTTTAGCTATAGAAAGTATGTCTTCTAGCTAGCAATCTAACGCCTTTCATTGTCTGATGTTTATTGACAAGCCGTATTTGAAGAGCTCAAAATGCATTTTCTAATATAGCGTTACCTGTACAATTGGTGGTGTTGTTTGAGAATAAGGTGATGTCACGCCATAAACAGTCTGGCACGCCTGTCCCGGGTAGTAGATGGCTGGCTGCGACTGGGCAGGAGAGTACTGCTGTTGCACAGCTACAGTCTGCTGATTGGAATCCCATACGCCGTAACTCTGCCCCTGCACCGGAACCGGGGCAGGCCCTGGCAAGACAGCTACGTTCGGTTCCTGATGGACTACGGTGTCACTCTGTGCTACGTACTGAGGAGCAGAAACCTCCATCGGTGTTGCTACATGTTGCACTACCGGTACCGGCTGAGGAGTAGTCAGGGCTGGTTCGACTGTGTGCCCAACCAAAGTCTGGGGATGTTCATAGGCTGCAGGAGAGCACATGGGATCCAGGCTTGGCGTGGGTAGTAGCACCTTCCCAGCATTGGGATTGCTGGGATCCACATAAGCCTGCATGGGATAGCCAGGGGGGTAGCCAATAAAGCTGTGGTGGGGCGCACTGTAGCCCATGGAATCGTATGGAAGTGGGGAAGTCATTCCTAGGGTCTGTAGTTGCTGCTGCTGTTTCTGAGCCTCCCGCTGGGCTACCTCCTGTTCAAACAGCTTCCTGCGTTCTTCTGTGGACAGCTTGTTGCGATCCTTGAGACGCACTTTCTTCTTCGAAGAAGCTGGGGTGTCATACCTGAAAAAGAGAACTGTTCCGTAACTCCTGCCCCTGAGTTCTACACAGAATAGTGGCATCCTTGGATGCTATTTACAGGTAAAAGCCCATCAAAAATGCATTGTAAACCAAAAGGAGAGGGAAGTAGGAGTCGTAACAGAACATTTATGGCTCCAAAATGAACCTTGGAGCACGATTGAAGAGTGAATTTTAAATTTTTTTAAAAGAAGATAGTCTGAAAGAGTGCACAAAACAAAAACAAAAAAAAGAAACACTGGGTTTGGACATTTTCTCCATCTCACACAGACTCATACTCTGCATGTATTTGCAAGACATTTGCTTATTTACACACACACACACACACACACACACACACACACACACACACACACACGTACGTGTAGGGCATTTACATTTGTAAAAAGACCATTCAAAATAATGCAAAAGATCTTGTTTGAATCATCACAAGCAGATCTAATGCTGAAACTTAACTTTTTGGTGGAGGAAAAAACCAAACCAAAACCACACTACCAAAACAATCCCAATCAAAGTATACAGTACCACAGCAGATTTAAAAAAAATCCAATGAAAGTTGGTTCAAACCCACGAACAGCTATGGCTCAGGTGTTCTCTTTCTGGGCTCCCTGCAGCTGCATTTGCATAAGGCAAAGTTCACAGAACTTGTTATATATCAGGTAAACGTAACATGCTATGCAGCGAGAGAGAGATTCCCAATCACTTTCATAGCATGGCCCATGTCTTAACAGTTATTTGGTTCCCTCTCTTCCCATTAACATAACATCTCTGTGGTCACTACAGTAATGACCTTGATGGAGGAGTAATATTAGGAAAAGAATATTTTTAGGTTCTTTTAATGCACTTTTAACAACTGGAAGATGAAGAAGCCAGGCCCTTGTGACCAGCCAGATTTTTGTGAGCCAACAGTGGTCTACACCACAGCTGAGTAGCATTTGCTGTGTTGCAATATAGTACATAAGCAAAAGGAGTTTGGGCAAATGTTATTTCCAGTGAGAACCTAAACCTTAGAATTCCCTGACTATTGTATGTTTACTCTGGCAAGTCTTAATTGTGAATTAAGAGGTTGACATTGAGTAGCATCCAAAAATATTAAGGAACCTCATGTCACTGCTCTCCCACTCCTGTAATGTTCTTTCCACTGGAGATTTCCCTCTTCACAGCTGCACCGTGGTTCTGGTCTGTCAGAGCATTTAAGGATTTTAGTAGAGCAACACATGTAATTATGCTGTCTCTGGGTAACATACATTTTATGTGCATTTATGCCCTCAAGTTCAATCAGCGCAAGCCAAGAGAAACTGGGCTGGATAATCTAAACAATATCTATTGCATTATAACTTTTCCAAGTGGTCAACAAGATAGCAGTTAACATTACACTGGTATTTCCATCATAGCTCTCTTTTCATAGGCTCATAAAAGTCTCAAAATTTATCTGTTTTGGCAGATATTTTCCATGCTTCGTGAGTCTCAATATTTTGGCAAAGAGAATTAAATGGATTCACTGAGCTGGAGCTACACAAGGGTAAAAAAAACATTCAAACTTCTCCCGCAAGAAGTTTAAGACTTCTGTGCATGCCTAACTCAGTAACTGACATGCAGCCACTGAGACCTTCTGGAACATTGACTATTTCTGAATACTAGTCTCTATCTGAATTTGCAGATGTTATTTAAGAACAATGGCTTTATAAACAAGTGATTTCCATTTATAAACAAGTGACTTCCATTTAATGCTATTTACTGGACCACAGATCTGCCTAAGAAAGTGTGCTTAGATTTAATTTAATTTATTTATTTAAATGGGAGTGATATTTTTCTTCCTGAAACACAAAACAGTTGAAGAGGTTTTCCAGGGGTAAAAAAAAAAGTAATTTTCCATATTTTGTGTCTGACCAAAATGTAAGATCAAAAGGTGGATATTTTGGAAAGTTATGAGTTTGTGAAAACAGGGGTTTCAAGTGAAAATGCTTTGCAACTTTAACTATAGTGGATTCTACAAAGCATCCAAAATATTCTTAATATACATCAACTTTTTCTTCATGCAGCCAGTTTACATATTAAGAGCACATTGCTACAAATACATTAGTTAAGATGCCTGTTTGCTTCTTCAGTCTGATTCAAATGCCATCTGTATTTGTTTATATGATGCTTGTTGACAGTAAGAATCCAATTTAAATAATTAAAGGAAAACATCAGTATTTTTCTGCACTTGTCCAAAGAACTTACATGAAGAGTCAACTCACACAAAGGAATAAATACCAAAAAATGCGAGTGACTCAATGGTGAAATTAAGCATGTGTCATTTTAGTTCCTCCATTCATTCAGGAGCCCATCTCATCTAGGATAATCTCCACTCCAGAGCAGCAGCTAGGGAAAGGAAGATGCCAAGAGCATACTTCTAAATCCCCTAATGCTCTGAGATCATCATCTTCCCTCTGATGTTAACTGTTCTCCTCATAGCTCCTCCACGATAAGGATTTCATACTTTTTTTTTGGCGCTAAGTACTACCCCAAGTGCCATAGCTTGGCCCATATTATGAGACAGTCAGATTAACGATTATTACAGGCTGTGTCTATGGGCAGTGATTCCCTCATTCTCCAAGCTTCATTCTTGCCATCCTACATTTTGGATATTCTCCTCTTATACAAAGTCACTGCTTACACAAAGAGTGCAGCTGCAGGGAAATGGGAAGAACATGCAATGACAGGCTGGCCTGACCTCTAGCATCAGAGGCCACTCAAGTTTGATCATTTACTATTCAATATTTTCTGTTTTCCTAATCTTCCTCTTGCTGTAACAAGAACTTTCCTGCCATGAAGTTTACTTTGTCTCATGTTTCTTGTGCTCCTTGCCTTTTTCTCTCTTTATATATTAGTAATTCATCTATCTCTACTGCTGCCTCCATCCAGTCATTTGTATTTGGATTTATATTCCATTTTTTAAGCTGGCCTTTCAAACTTGCTTAGTAGAGAACATCATGAGGACAATGGAATGCTGTGTTACTCGAAAAATGCAATTTGTTGTAATCCATTATTTCTTAACTCAATCGTTTTCAGATCTCACTTAAAGGGACAGTGTCAATGTGAACTTTTGTAAACGGATCAATTTAAAAAAAACAGATTCTGTTTTAAAATAGTCCTACTGACCTTTGTAAGGATCTTTACAGCACATGAATTAACTAACGTATCGTGGACACAATGAAGCAATGATACACAAAGTGCTGTTAAGTACACAAAGGAAACACAAAAACCTCAGAAAAATATTTCTTCACCAGCTTTTCAGTTATGCTAATGTTAGGTCTTTCTAGCAGCTGCAATAGGTGAAACATTTTCACACTTGTGATGTTCAAATTGACTGTGTTCCTTTAACTTAATACTCTGAGCAGCTGTCAAATCACTTCTCTCTTGGCTTTTCTGAAATCCATACTGTAGATTTCGATTGGCTTGCTACTGGCTTTAACAAGGATGTGTGCTACATTTTAACTAGTAAGAACAAGAGCTCTGTCCTGACCAAGAATCCCACATACCTAAATGAGACACTTATTAACTCTGCTGACCTCTGCTGCTTTTCATCAGCTCCAAATATCACTTATTCATAATTTTTGACTCCTGGTTTTCTGTGAACAGCTCGACCCACTCTTCTTCACTTACCTAGCCCGCTCTACATTTGCTTCCCCAGTCTTCAACTTTGGCTCACCCTGAACACCCAGCATCTCTGCTCTCTGAGCAGGGGTTATTTTGTTTCCTTTAGACTCTACCCAATGCCACACTTATATAGCACTTTAAAAAGGACCATCCCGATGACATCAGTTGCTAGATAGGGCACTTTAAAGGATTTAAAGGATATTCTGCAGTGTGATTGACATCGTTAATGTAGAGATATAGCTCATGCGCAATACCTGGGAAATAAATTTAACAAATGGACAAAAGTAACTGGACTTTTCTCCTTCCAAACACAGCATTGTTGGCTGACTCTCCAGAAGGAATTTATGATGTTAAATGTGGAACATAATTATTAAATGTCAGTAATTTGCCACATGGTTCTCAACTCTTCTGTCCTCCCACCCCATTTATGTCCATTGACATCATAATAATAAAAGTGTGCATGTATCCTTACTTTAAAGTTGCAAGCTGTTTATCAGAAGGCCAAAGACAGTAGTGGTTGGACCACAGGACTAGACGCCAAAAGGTTCTCAAGTTCTAATCTTAACTTCTGCATTGTCTGACAAATCACTCTTGGACTTGGGGTTGAAGCACAGAGCCCTTGTTTGGCATATCTGAGTTTAATTCGTAGTTCTGGCAGATTTCTTGTGTGATCTTGACCAACTCACCACCTCTCTTTTCCTTAGTTTCCCACCTGAAAAATGGGGATAACACCTTTTTCCTCCCACCCTCTGTCTATCTTGTCTATTTAGGTTGTCAACTCCTCTGCGCAAGGACTGTCTTACTCTGTGTATGTACTGCACCTAACACAACAGACCCTGGATCTTGATTAGGGACTCTTGCTACTAATGTAATACAAAAAAACCACGATCACCTCTGAATTGTTTTTGTGCATTTGTCAATTTCACTGTTTCCAATATGTAGCTAGCCAGTCCCACTGTTCATCTGGACATTTCACACAAAATATTTTAAAAATAGGTAATTGTGATTAAAAACACAAAAATTTGCACTGGGTCTTGGGTGGATGTAGTAACTGAAGCTATTTTAACTGATTTAAAAAACAGGTAAGATATCAAGTTGACGGCTTCTCCAGCCTCTTATTTTTCCAGTTCGGCAAGCTGTAATATGAAGATACATTGCTTACCTTCCTTAAAGGACATTTTTGAAGGGTTAATTAGTTAATCATCTGGGAAGAACTATAAAGATGAGAGGTGCTGTGCAAGTAGTATGGCAACACAGGAATAGAAGCACTTCACTAACTTGTCATGTGGTGGCAAAGCTAAGCTGTGAAGTAGCTGTGCAGGGCAGACAGATTGCTCAGCAAGCAAAACCATGATGTGGAGCTGTCTAAGGCTGGGTCTGCACTGACAGCAGCAAACTTGCCACTGTCAGTTCGATCCAGCAAGCGATGCAGGAAAACCAGCCCGGTAAGTGGTGCAGCGCTGCATCAAAGGCGCAGCACAGTGTGGACGGCGCGCGGAGCAGACGCAGCGAAGTCGACGGCAGATATGCAAGTGATTTACGTCACTTGTGTATCTCCTGGCGACTGCCGCCGAATCCGGAAGGTAAGTGAAGACCAGGCCTAACTGTTTTTATAAGTTGTAGTGTCACTTTCCTTGAGCACAAAGCCTGATGAAGGATGCTGGGGAAAGAAGAGTAATGAGAGGAGCACAGCTGCCTGTTGTGATTATTTAATTGGGGCTTGTTTTTTGCTGGACAGCCATTGGATAATTTCCATTTTCAGTATATAAAAGGTGCTTTTGAGGATTTTCTACATATCCATGGAAGTTATTTCATTTTTGGCTTTGCACTTTTAGTATCTGTGGTATGCAGGCAGGGTCCTACTGCAAAGCAATTTAAAATTAAATAGGGTATTTCTTGGGTAGGCTGAGGGGAAGTCTTCAGAGTCCATTTTGGGATCCTCTGGTTTCCCCTCTAAAGCTTCCCACCTTCAGGGTAATTTTTGGATGAGGCCTGGATATAGCATCCATCACCAAACCACCACCAGCATAATTCATTCCCAAGCGGGAGTTGATGGGAGGACCAAGGGTATTTGAGATGGTCTGGTCAGTTTTTCTCAGTTGTAGCCACACAACTACAAGCAACAGTAGCTGAGGCAAACTACATTTGAAGAAGTCATCTAGAGATAAAAGACTCACTTCCAAGTGCATTACCAATAACCACATGGCATATTCATTTAGCACTGGCACCCTTAATGGAAACGGTACAGTAAGATAACTTGCCTGTCATCCGGCCTCTTGGTTCCTCGCTCATAGGCAGAAGATGGCGGGGACAATGACTCTCTCCGTTTCTTCTTCTCTTTACTCTGGCTCTGCCTCTCAGGGTCTCTCTCTCTGCTCTGGTTTGGATTCTTTGGGGTAGCAGTTTGGTCCCTATGACCAACTGCATCTCTCCCACGATCTCCTATTAAGCAAGACAGATAAAAGGAAGTAGTCTTTACATTTCAGTAGATTTCTGCTGTCACCTTTGCAGTATGTGTAATTTTTGGTCCATTCACTCAAATGAAATGCAGGATGTCCCATATCAGCATCATACTATCGTTATGGCTTGTTTCTTTTTAATCCCCTACTTCTAGTGACTTTTCTCCTTTCTAGGGCATTACCTAATGGACTGAAATGTATCATGCTTATTCTGAGACCTCATGGGAATTCCCCCTCCTCCTCCAACTGAATTTGAAGAAAATGATTTAATTAGAGTGAAAAATGTTGTCGGCAGATCTTAACGTAAGTTAGATGCATTTTTGCTCTTGAAAAGTTTGGCTATAAAAACTTGGCATGTATATAGTCCTCAACACGGATTACATATTTCATTAGACTTGAGTAGCACCTGGTTAGAAGTTTTTAAACAAGGGGAAAATACACTGTGTTTGTAGTAAAGCTTGGTGGGAATTGCATCATTTTACCTTCAGATACTCAACCCAGGGGACAAAGTGCATTGGCTGAGGGTGCCTTTATATCAATCACACATTTTGACACTATGTCCTCTTTCATATACCATTTGAATGTAATTACTTCCGTAAAACTTCCGTAAACAAGAAACCAGTCCTAATCAGTCTTTAGACACGCTGACACAATACAATATATTCCTTCAACTTTTTGGCACCCTACAGCTCTTATAATGCTTTAATTTTTTACAGTGAATTTATACACCGAGTTATAGCATTGACAAGTTACCGTCGCTATCAAGGAACTGTCACATTAATTATAAGAGTCTTGCGGTGTGACAGGTCATGATATTTTGCACTGTTATCAGTGATTCTTCAACAGTGGTCTCCAAAGCATCCACTGGCTATGTGCAAAACTGTTAGAGCATTTGTCAGTCTGCAAGCTGTAAGCACAATACAGGATGCTTTTCACAATGGGCAGAGAGATTTTTTTGTTTTGTTTTTTTTAAAGACAAACTAAGTCCACCTTCCACACACACTTACTTTCACCCTTAGTCAAGGGGGCGTCTTTTGGGGGAGAGGAGGAGACTGAAGAAATGGAGGGGTGGAGAGAAATTAAGCACAATCAAAATTACAGAGATACCAGATATGCAGGAAAGAACTGCCATGTGACCTAGAGAATAAGGACTGCCAACAACATGGGGACACTGGGCCCCATAAAAGAAGAGCCTCCTACTGCTGTGAAGAGAAATAATTTTAAAGAATCAGAATTTAAGATCACTGAAGCCCATCCAGTAATTTCTACTTCTGGCCCACAACTTCTGTCTGAGTTATGAACAAACAGCAGGGATATGAAGTGCAGATTTCACAATCAGTTACATCTACTGCATCTATTAGGATAATTTCTTTAACAGTGTCCTATTTCATCTCTTTAATAGCGTCTTTATATTCATATTGCATGAACAACTGCCAGATAGAAAGGCACAGAATGGGGACAGAAAAGTTGAGAAGATGCTCCAAGAGAGGACCTTGATTTTAAAAAATAGCCCACATTTTGAGAGCCACTGCATTATACCACAAGAGAAGAATGAAGTTAATATATTTTCACTGCATGAGTGCACATATAACATACCACCGTGCTGTACTGTATTAATAGCTAAGTAGAAGTAATTAATTGAAAGCTCGTATCTGAGTCATTGCAAAACTAAAAATTTGCAAGGACTTGGGTTGTGCAAATGTCTAATACAGCCAACACATCTCAGGAGTACCATTAATTCTTTAGGGCACATCAGTATATTTTGTAGCAGAAAAACTGCCTTTTGGCAGTTGCTAGCACAACTCAATTAATTTGTCCAAGGTTTCTCAATCAATGTATGTTGTAGCATGAATTATTGTTTGTGAAGAGCAGTGGAGTCATTCTTTCTGCAGTGCTTGAGAACAACCCCTTTAGCACCCATCTTTTAAGCCAGAAAAAAAACCCTGTCTCTTTTTCCCTGCAAATGGGCAACATAACCATGCCTGAAGCGTAAAGCCGCTTTCCACAGACGCTCCCACGTCATGGAGCATTGTATGTAATTTAACATCTCATTTTAATGGATTTTGCTCCTGTGGGGCTTTGTATAGATAAAAAAGTAACAAGCACTACACACCAGTTCAGAATCCCTCCCTCCTCTCCTCATGATACAGCATGCAACGGGTGCAAACACACCAGCTTTTAAGCAGCTACTGTCTGGGCTAAAGTTACAAATAAGTGATTTGGTGACATAGGATAGAACTGGCAAACCCAGGGGCGTGCACTGCTTCTGTTTCATGTTTATATCTAACTCCACCATACAGGGAGATCCTTGGAGCTAAGTACAACAGAGCTACTGACATGGAAATTGAGCTTGGAAACAATGTTCTAAACCTGGGCTTTTAGCTAGGTGACAGTACCATTCCCGAAATTGGTTTAAACACTTTTTGGGCCCACTCACATTGGTCAGCTGACTAGTCGTTTTAAGTTGGTTCAGCAGATATGACTTGAGCCCTGGTGTGTACAATATCTGAAGCTGAGGATTCACAAAAGGAAAGCTATTCAGCTACGGGGAGATGTATTGCATGGAGTTCTATACCAATAGGCACAGGAAGAAGTTCAAAGCCCCGTCTCTTCATGTACTGATATAAGCCTCTGTACATCCCACTCTAGTTCCTTCCTGTGATCAGATTATGTATTAGCTGTAGGGAGGAACACTGGCCTCGTGGTTAAGACACTGGGTTGGGATTCAGGAGACATTGTAATACAAATAAGTGATTTTGTGCGTGCGCATACACGGATGCATATATAAAGCACCTCTCTGATAAGCATTCAACTTCAGACACAAGGAAAATGAATCCTCTCTGGAGGAAATTACAATTTCAGCTGCTGCTTGAAAGGTGTCCTTGACTACATACCACTACTCTCCTTTTCTGCTTGACTCTTCTTTGGGATTCGATACACCTCCTGCAAAACAATCCAGAAGATTAATCAGATTTTCAGCTGACACTGAGGATGCTGAACTTTACACTTTACCTATTACTCTAAAAAAAACATTAAGTCTCACAGCTTTGAAAACAACAGAATAAAAAGGTCCAGGCCTCTTAAAGTGCAGATATAGTTGTAAAACCATGGCATTGTGGTGGGTCCTATTTATTTTCTCTCAAACTTGTATATCATATTTGTTCGGTTTACATGCCAAGCGTTTTAGTCACTCTGCCAGCAATCCAAATATGTCAGCAGGGGAGTCAAGCCAGCAAGATCCAAAGTTGCCCTCTTTCCAGTTTACTATAAATATATGAAGTTGGAGATGCACTGAAATAAAATCAAACGATGATTCTTCCAATGGTAAACAACCTCTGATCTGAATTGGGTCATTCTCTTTCTGCCTTTTATTTTATTTGTTTGCAGTGTTGGCCCCAGCACATGAGAGAGACAAGGTCAGTGAGATAATGTTGAAGGAAGAGACAGAGGGCTTGTCTACACCTGAAACATTCCAGCGGCACAGATGAACCACTGTAGTGCTTCAGTATAAACACCACCATCTGAATGGCATAAGTAATCCACCTCCCCGAGAGGCAGCAGCTAGGCTGATGGAAGAATTCCTTTATCGACCTGGTATTGCCTACACCAGGGGTTGGGTCGGATTAGCTACTCCGCTCAGGGGTGTGGATTTTTCACTTGGAGAAACATAGCTTGGTCAACGTTACTTTTTAGTGTAGACCAAGCCAAGACAAGCTTTTGAGCTAAGCAGAGCTCCATCTTCAAGTCTGGGAAAGGCTATTTGAGTGTCACAGCTAACTACACCGTGGAACAGACTGGTAAACATAGGAGTTAACATGCTGAAAGGGAGCATTCAAAATGAACTGGGTCATTAACGCCTTTGCAGTCAAAGAGACAAGAGTCATGTAAAGAGACAAACCAGCATTTCTACTGAGTCCATGATATCCATGCCTGGTCTACACTAGACCATTAGGTCAGTTTAACTACGCCAGATGTGAAAAATCTTTGAGCAGCATAGATAAACAGAGCTAAATCAGGTCTTAAATTCTCATGAATTATTTCCCTGAGCCCCTTCTGCTCTTTTACCCCCACCTAACATGCTATAAAAACTCCAGGGCTTACCCTGGGGAAGGGGAGAGAAGGAGAAGAAGGGCCCTGGGTTTCAGCCGCTGGGCTGGGGGGAGAGCTTGTGGCTTTTGCCCTGCGGCAGGGGGTTGGTCCCCACACTTTTTACCCCATATCTTCCCTTACCTGTCTGCACCCTCCACCCTCCCCAAATGGGACTGGAAGCGGGGTAACAGTCAGGGCCAGGGGCTGTGGCTGGGAGCACAGCCACCGTCGGGGATCTGTGGTCAGGACTGGGAGCCGTGGTGGGCCCTGGCATCTGGGCACTGCAGCCAATCCCCGTGACTGGGGGCCAAGGCCTAGCTGGGGCCGAGCCCAGAGAAGAGCAGGGATAGGCTGGGCCATGCTCCCTTCCCAAATCTTCCTCCGCACCCCCCCCCAGGGAGGCATGCCCCAAAATTTGAGGACCTCTAGGCTAGGGGCTTCTGTACTTAGGGGAGGCAGACCTCCGACTTTTAGCTTCAGATGCCAGGAGGGGGGCCCCTTGTGGGAAGAAAAGGGGTGTGTGCACATTGGCAGTCAGGACTTCAGTCCCCCAGGGAGGACAACACACCAGGGCTTGGAAATATTTACTGGAACTCCTCTCCAGACTGCTCCAGCTGAATTTAAGTCCTGCCTAAGTCCCTGTTCTAGACAGTGATAGGTCAACAGAAGAATTCTTCCACTGACTTAGCTACCACTTCTTGGGGAAGTGGATTAACTGGGCTGAGGGGAGAATCTCTCCCGTCCATTTAGGTAGTATCTACACTCAGCTGCTACAGCTGTAGTGTTTTAAGTGTAGACAAGCCCCCAGTATGAAGTTAAGCTGCTAGGCTCATCTTTTGAAGATGTCATGCAGGTTTCCTTTGAGAACAAGGACTGACAGGTCAGATATGGTGTAATGGTTTTGTAAAAAAAAAGTGTTCAACCTGCGTGATAGAAAAATCCTAAAAAACCACCCTATGTGAGTTCATTCAAGAGCTCATCATCAGAAGCAAGCTCCCCACAGACCAGGCCTCACCAACTCAAAGCAGCACCAGATATGCCAGCTCTCAGACTGATCACGAGAGATGCAACTTCTGAGTAAAATTACAGCCATGTCTACACTAGCGAGTTTACAGGGGCATAGCTGTGCCACTGTGAGATCACTCATATAGCCGCTCTACGCTGATGGGAGAGCTCTTCCATCCGTCTCTTTTTCACACTGCGAAGTGATATAAGTTTTGCCAGGATAAATGGTAGTGTAGCCCTGACCTGTGTCTCACTCATGATCTCTCGGCAGAATTCTGAAATGTCAGGATTTTTTCAGTGTATTGGGGGGGGAAGAGAGGAGGAGGAGGGAGGAAACCCTGACATTTGACGGTTCCAAAAGCAAGGCCTAATTTTACTTGAAAATCCTGTCATCTTCACCTCAGGCTTGGCAGGGGCTCCCACTGTCAGCTATGCCCCAGGATGGCTGCTCTCCTGCCAGCTTGGGAAGTGGGGGAGAGAACCCCTCTGCAGCCCTCCCAGATCTGGGAAGGGTGAAGAACCCAAAGAGAAGCAGAGATGAGACTGCAGGAAGACTGAATTATGGCCTGGAGGCTGCAGGTGGGCTGAAGTGAGGAGGGCAGGAGCTGACTTGATGGTGGGTTCTGAGCAGATGGAGTGAGCCCTGGGACGGGGAACTGAGGGTGGTGGAGGGTGATGGGATGGGGCAGTGCTTCATTTTTAATGGAACGTGTTGGATCTCAAGCAATTTTTTTTTTTTAAACTGATGTGACAAGTGCAGAGGTGCCGGGGCTATGAACTGACAAGCCTAGAGGAAGCAATGCTCAGCCCTGGCACAAATTAAGCACTGGATAGGGACGCTGAACTGATGGGGTGGTGATGATGGGGGCTGGAGGACTGAACTGAGGGGAGGCTGAATTGAAGGGGGGGTTGGGTGTGGACAGAACTGATGGGGAACTGGATTAATTGCTGGGCAGGAGACAGGGAGAGAATTCCTGCAGTAGGGCCCAAAAATGACCTTGTACATGGGACAGTGGGCAACTGGTTGTCAAATGAACAGACCCTGGGTATCAGCAGGGAGAGCCCCAAAATCAAGAGACTGACCTAAAAAACATAACCATCTTTTTTAAAAACATCCTGATTGTCAGGGGTCCAACTCATGATTTTTAATCTCCTGAAGCTGGCAATACCACAACACTAGACCCTGCTGTAACAACAGATGGAAAACCTGCAGACACATCTACATCATTATGATGATCAATCCCTCCCCTAGCAGTACACCTCTCAAAGTCCATGGTTCTTACACATGCCTATCACAACATGCAGCGCACCTCACATCCAGTGCATCAAATACACCATGGCAGCTATGAGGGTAAAAGCAGACAGTCAGTATTTGCTCGAATTAACTCAAAGAAAAATGATGACAAAAACATGCTATCATCTGTGGGCGAACACTTTTCACAAAATGATCACGCTGTACGACCTCTCAGTCCTCATCCTAAAAGGAATCACACATCATCTTCGAAAGATAACCCTGGAAGCCTAAAGTAATCACTCTGGTAGATACTAAAAATCGTGGACTCAGTAAGGGTATTAGTTTTATGTCTCTTTACAGCAATCTGTAATCCAACTAACCCCCTTTTGTCCTATGTCTGCAGAGGTGTTAATAGCCCAGTTCGTTTTGAATAGTCCCCTGCAACACGTATTAACTCTTATGCTTAATCTGTATTTAGCTGTGACACTCTCTCTCAGGCCTCCCCTAGAAAATTAGGCTGGTTTAACCATAAGAGTCAGGGGTGTGAAAAATCCACCACCTTTGAGAAACACTTTTAAACTGACCTAAATCACCATGTAGACAGCACTAGGTCTCTTTGAAGGTGGATTACCTATGCCAACAGAAGAACCCTTCCTAGACTCTCTACACTGAAGTGCTACAACGACGCACTAGTATTGCTGTAGCATTTTAAGTGTAGACAAGCCAATACGTGAAGAAAAGCTGTGTGCAACTTGAAAGCTTTTCTCTCTTCCACCAACAGAAGCTGGTCCAATTAAAGATATTGAATCCAATAAAAGATATCTACACTACAGACCTATATCAGTATAACTTGTGCTTGGTGTGAAAAATCCACACCCCTGAGCAACATAGTTATACCAACCTAACCCACTGCATAGACAGCATTATGTCACTGGGTAAGCTTCTCCCATTGACACTGCTACCATCTCTCGGGGAGGCAGATTAACCACGCCAACGGGAGCAGCTCTCCCGTCGACATAGTAGCATCCTCACTAAATGGCTGCAATTGCATTGGTGCAGCTGTGCTGCTCTAGGTGAAGACAAATGTTATCCTACCCACCTTGACTCTCTTATTTTATTATCAATAATCATGTCCCTGCAATCTGAATTGAAGTACAATGGATTATGCAGATGCCAGTACAGATTCCAGTTCAGTCTTCAGCAAGCGTATTGGCTCTGGAGGGCTAACAGTTAGAATACGTGTTAGAGACTCTTATCAGGAAAGTTCCAGAGGGGTAGCCATGTCAGTCTGTATACAGCAAACACAACGAGAGTCCTGTAGCACTTTCAAGACTAAGCTTATGCCTGCAGAAATCTGTTAGTCTTTAAAGTGCTACAGGACTCATTTTTTCTTCTCAGGAAAGCATTCCTATGTAGAAAGAGTGCTTAAGCACATGCTTAATTGCTTTCCTGGCCCATGGAGCCACGTGCGTGTAACTGGAACCGAACATGTTTCTCTGAGACTCATAGCAAACAGTTTCAGCACATCCACACAGCAGGATTTCCCAGGAAAGCATCAACTGTGCATAGTCACACCTTTCATGTTACACAACTGAGGTTCAAATCAGCACACTCCAGGAAATACAGGCATCTATCCCTATGGCTTCAGCTGCTGGCACAAAGTTTGTGGGTGTTTCTCAAGAGACATATTTTAGGATCTGGGATTTCTTATGCCGCTCCCACAAGCCAACAGCCTCATTGGCCATAGCAAAGAAAGGAAACCTGCTTTGTGATTCAGGTTGCTATATATGCCAGCTATGAGACTTTCATACTTGATTGCCTAGGCATTGAGCAGGGTGGAAATGCTAACATGTTACTATTCAAGAAGGCGACAACCTCACCCGTAGAAGCTGATCTCTCTGTATTGCTGACCTGAACTGTGAGATGACACTCTGGGCCAAGCCTGGCTTTACCTCACTGGTAGAATAACATCGTGATCATCTACTGCAATGGGAATTTGATGAAAATCTTTGGATGACTAAGCACACACACAGCATTCTTGTTTGATGGAGCTAGCCCTGATGCTTGGATAAGACCACACACTGGGTAAAAGAACTGATTCAGCACTGTGGAGGTCAACCACCAACACACTACTGCTCCTTGGCCTTTATGTAGAGCACAGGGAACACAATCGGCAGGCAACATTGTTTAACTGTTCACACTTCTATCACAGAGACAAAGTGGGTGAAGTAATATCTTTTATTGGACCAACAACTTCTGTGGGTGAGACAAGCTTTTGAGCTACACAGAGCTCTCCTTCAGGTCTGGGAAACTTAATGTCACAGCTAAATACAAGGTAGAACAGACTGTTCAGCATAATTAGTGCTTATTATGCTAAGTAGTAGTACTTATGCTAAACAATCTATTCCACCTTGCATTTAGCTGTGACACTGAGTAAGTTTCCCAGACCTGAAGAAAAGTTCTGTGCAGCTTGAAAGCTGGCCCCTCTCACCCACAGAAGTTGGTCCAATATAAGATACTCACCCACTTTGTGTCTCTAATATTCTGGGACCGACATGGCTACTACAACATGGCATACTTCTGCCACAATAAGGTTATGTCTACATTATTGCCGGTATAACTTATGTCACTCAGCAACATGGAAAAAAAAGACTCGAGTGACAGAAGTTACATCGACAGATGTGCTGGTGTGGACAGCGTCATGTTGGCAGGAGAGCATCTTCGCCAACAGTTACTGCTGCTTGTTGGAAGTGGTTTATTTATGTCAACAGGAGAGCTCTCCCCCACCGCCATAGAGTGGCTACATGGGAGATCTTACAGCAGCGCAGCTGCATCAGTATAGCTGTGCGGCTGTAAGCTCTCTAGTGTAAATCTGGCCCAAGTGTCATTGTCTTGTTTGATGACACTTACAAAAGTCCCAGAGATAATGGAAGTTTTGGAACAGCTTGAGGGGCTTTGCCCCCATTGTTCTAGAGCTATGGATAAAGCTTACTTTCCCCTGCATAAGGAATAACGATGAGTAAGGTGACATTTGTTATATATTTGACTACCGCCCCATTAAGACAAAAATGAATCATGAGGATTTCCCAGTGGGGCTACTGGGAAAGCTTAACATTTCTTGCTTTTACTCTACTGTGCACTCAATACCTGCTTTGCGGATTTAAAATAAATTCATTTTCCTATCAATGTTATTTTTCTGTGGCAAAACTTGTCTTTGGCATTTCTAACCCAGGTGAAACTGGCCACCTTGTTTTGGTAATTCCCCTAGTACCTGATCATGCCAGAACATTTTTATATAGCAGAAGGATGGTCGTGTGTTTAGGGCACCAGGCTGGGACTTAGACAAACGTTTAGTTCTCTGCTCCACCACAAACTTTTTCTATGGTCTTAAGAAAGGCAGTCTCTCTGCGCCTTCACTCCCCATCTGTACAATGGTGACAGGAGAACTTTCCTACCTCACAGGGTGTGAGAGGATAAATCTATTAGAGTTTGTCCACTTTACACAGCTCCATCGATGCAAGGTAAGCATCTTATTTACCTTTTATAATTCTCCTTGCTACTTTAACTATTTACCTAACACTTGTTTAGAAAGGGGTTCGTGGCATACAGAGAGCCTCTCACCCACAGCTATTTCGCCAAGGTTTGTGATCTTATCTGATCTCAAACTAATCAAGACTGGGCCTGGCCAGTACTGGGATAGGAGTGCCACAGGAAGCGGGGCTGGGGATTCATGCTTTTCTCTGAGGCATGAACCAAGGTCACAGAGTCAGGGCTCCCACATTGGGGGGAGGGGAAAAAGGGTACACTTTACCAAGGCCCAGAGGCCCTGGAGGGCTTGGCCCAGGCTACAACCCCCATGGGTATGTGTGGGGAAGGGGGCTCATGTTACAAATTTGTACTGGGCCACTTGCGGTCATTAAAAAACCTGTGGCTATTTTTTTTTTTTTTTTTTTTTTTTTACAATGGGAGATGTGTTAAGGCCTTGGATTATGGCCAAATTTAATTTCATGTATTTGCATTCTGCATACATACATTTTCCCTGTTCCAGATGACTTGGTATTTGTCTTCACTTCCTGGCCTACACTATTGTGTGGTGTTCACTGTGTTCTGTTACTTGTTTCCATGCAGGTTTCATTGGTAAGTCAAGTGAAATGATATACATCATCTACTTCAGAGATGTTGAGGTTAATGTCTATAGAGTGATTTTTGAGGTCTCCGAATCAAAGGTTCTTCGGCACCACAGAGTATTATTAAAGGTGCTACATAAGCATGTACTTCATACTTTGCACTTGACAATTTCTGTATAAACAATTAAAATAAGCCACTTTCTCTTCCTCTGAGGAATCCAGTCACATCCTAAGTGATGCATTTATGACTTCCCACAGTAACTTCCATAACAACATTGCTTTGTTCGTAATGTTAGACTAAGACCACTGCAGGAACAAAGGGGAGAAAGCCAGTTTAGGGGAGAGGACACAGAACAAACTGATTCTGTGTGTGCATTTTACTCATCTTGAATATAAATTACACACACGTGCACATTTCTTCACATTTTAAAATCTTTGGGGGTAGGGATCGTCTCATCTCTTGTGGATAATACATAGTACACTGCAGGTGCTACTAGCATACTCATTTATATTTTTGGTGTCAATAGGTTGGTCCATGCGTCTTTTACGCTTAGTATGACTTTCATCTAAGGAGTACATCACTGTTATATCAGAGGAGTTAATGTAATAATAGCAACCTTTCTGTGTTTGAGCAGTTAAAATGTCTGTATTTTCTTATCCATGACCTAGATCTGTGCGTTACATTTTCGGCCCTGAGCTTGTGAATATGAACACACATTTAGTTTAACTTACGTGAGACGTTAATTAAGGTTAATGGGACTACTTACGTGATCAAAGTTAAGCACATGCATAAGTGTTGGCAGGACTAGACACTTAGATTGCAATAGTGATTAGTGACCTAAGTGTTCTTCTCAAGTGCCTCTGGATGTTTAGTAATGATTATTTAAGCGAAACGTTAGCCAATTGTATAGCATTATGGATTGTGAAACATCTTTCATAAGCACCTATAGGTTTTAAATTTTATTTAAATTTAAATGTTTGTGCTTATTGCACTCATTACTTACAAGAGAAAAGCACTTCATGATAATGATTCTATCATACGTGTAACATCTGATTAAAATCTCACAATTTGTATATGATCAATCAGTTTGCATTCTGGATCAGTGACGTTTTCTTTATAATTTTCCTGTGTTGTTATTTTACTTTCAGCTCAGACAAAGACCCTGCTGCTAACTGGAGTAGTTAATGGAGAGCATCTCTAATCCATGCCCTTTCCAGAACGATTAAGGTTAGTTAACAAGAATACACACTAATATTGCATTTCTACCGAGAATATTAAATGTGATGAGTTAGCCATTTACTGGCTGAGTAATATGGAAAATTAGGTGAAAAGATACAATAATATTGGATACTAAGAGAGAAAACTGATCCACCAGGAAGCAACAGAGGCAGAATGTGAAGGGGGATGATTCTGCCATTAGTGCGTGGGCTATAAACGTCTGCAAATTCAAGGCACCCTTAAGAAACTGCACCTCTCTATTAAAAAATGCCTCCAGAAAAATATTTCCTCCTTCAGGTCCACAAATGCTAAGTCACGTCAATAAAATGTGGTCACCATCACAATCATCCAAAAGAAACTAGGTTAGCATCATCTTCTTGGGCTCCCTGTTGTTTTGTATTTGATTTTTGTTTATTTAGGGCTAGATTCTGCAAATGGATCTACCCAGATATCCAGGTGGAACCTCACTGAAGTCAAAAGAAACCTGAACAGCACGAAGTTCCTAACCCTAAAATTGTCAGCTCCTCTGAACAGGGTCTTCCCCTTGGGTGTACAGACACTGACTATACTGCCAGCAATTCAGTAATCACGTCCCCATCAAAGCACTGCACAAAGTGTTTTCAGCACAGCATTAAAGAAAACCTTTTGATTCCAAAGGCAGGAAAAACTAAACTGACAGCTAATAACATGATGGCTACAAAAATTAGTATGATGAAGCTTTTCTGCTACTGTGATTGAGTGCTGGACCTTCCCTTTGTATATTTCTGTAACTTAGCTGCACTTAATCATTAAAAAAGAATCTCTGCTTAGACTCGGCCTTCAAATTCTCAACTAAGTCAGTTTCATTTTTTAAAAGTTCAATATAAAATGTAATTTAAAGGGAGGCTGCACTACTCAGTGCAGCAGTCTAAGCGTTCACAGATCGAGCACTTGTCACCCTGAATAAAAATAAGTTAATGTGCTTCAAAAGATTAAAAAAATGTATTATACATTTCCCCATTTAGAGCTAGGGCAACCATCTCACTGCAAAGCGATGTCATTTGAGATGCTGTCAGTGGGTTTCTGAATGGAGAGATTAAACTAACTTTCAACCTGCTTTAATGGTTTCGGGTCAGAAGTAAAACTAATAAATACTTCAACAAAATGTTTATTTTTAAAATACTAAATATCAAAGATTTTATTATTTAAAGCTGGTTGGAAATTGATTTACAATCTTTTCCACCGCACTTCCCAGTGTCACATAATGACATCACTTTTGGCAAGCTATTTATCTCCTGCACTAGACTTAGAAAACCCAATATCCATTAAAAACCACATTTCACAATTTTATTGATGGGGAAAATCCTTCTCGGCTGAGTGCACGTATTTCCTTTCAATGAGTTAAATCAATGTTCAAGAAATCCAACGGAAAAAGCAACTCACTCTGCTTAAAGTAAAATCTTGCAGTACATTAGTAGAAGAGTACCTGGAATTAAACAAGTGCTACTGAAGATCCAAAAATGCAAAGTATGTTTGTTTTAGTTAGTTTTCCTAGTCTGGTTTTAGTGATAGCCTCTCTTTATAGGGAAAAAAATCATCTTAATTTTTGCTTTTAAACAGAGATTATAGCAGTGCTTGAAACAGTCATTTCAAATATTTTGCTGACACTTGATTTACTGGTTTATTGGCTTCGATGCAATTTCTGAAGAAAGAATCCTATTTAAAATGTTCCCATTTGAATTGTAAATGGGGAAAAATGAAACATTTTGTTTAAAGTCACTGTGTTTTAAAGAGCTATGGTTTCATTCTGTAATCTATTAAAATTCAAGGTAGACTAGTTGTGGGACTCTGGATGTATTTAAAGTCTTAGGCCTAGTCTACAGTAAGAAATTAGGTCAGTGTAACTACATTGCTTCGGAATGTGACAAATCCACATCGAGTGATGCAGTTAAATAAGCCTAGACCCCGCATGGACAGTGCTAGGCTAACAGGAGAACTCTCCCATTGACCTGGCTACTGCCTCTCAAGGACGTGGGTTACCTACGCCAAAGAGAGAGCCCCTCCTATTTGCATAGGTATAGCATCTTCACATTTTAAGTTTAGGCAAGCCCTTAGCCTTTTCATTAACCATATTTGGATTCTAAACGCTGGTTACTAACACACACAGCAGCAAATAAATGTTTCAAGATGCACCATGAAAGACATACACCTTTATGACAACTACCTATCTCAAAGATAATGTCAGGAGAGGAAGAATGATCATTGTCTAAGGCAATGATCTGTAATTCAGGAAATAAGAAAAACATTTATCGTAGGTTCTATTCCTGGCTCTGCCACAGACTTCCTGAGTGAATTTGGAAAAGCCACTTCACTTCATAGAGCCTAGGTCTTGTCTTCACTGCAACAGTTAACTTACCCAAGTTATTCCACCAGAGCTAGGTGCTTGAGTGAGGCCAGCACTACACTAGGCTTATATCAGTATGAACTACATGCTCAGAGGGGTGTGAAAAATCCACACCCCTTGAGCAACATAGTTATACCAACCTAACCCTTGGTGTAGACCACGCTATGTCGGAGGGAGGGTTTCTCCTGTCAACATATCTACCACCGCTCATAGAGATGGATTAGCTACACTGAAGGGAGAGGCTTTCCCATTAGCATAGGAACACCATCACTTAAAACACTGTAGCGGCACTAATGCAGCTTAAGTGTAGATTATATTAGCAGAGCAATTAGACTAGCTGCTGAAGAGTTCTAACTCCAGCTAATCCTCCTAACTGCATTACTAGCTCCAGTGTGAGTGGCACTCAAGCTTCAACCTGTATCCTGACAGGGCTAGCTAGCTAGCTCAAATTCAGTGCACAACTTCACTTGATCTAGAGATGTGTGTGTGGGGATGTGAATCACTTAGGGGCAAAACTCAAGTTATACCTCCAGCTAGCAATGCCACAAAGACGAGCCCTTAGAGTTCCTTATGTGTAGCATGGGGCTAGTATTACTTCAACTTCTTTATACAAGTGGTTAGGATAAAGTTAATGATGTTTGTGATGCTCACCTAGTACAATGATAAGAGCCACGGAAAAGTCTAAATACTTTTTTGTATGCTCTTATTCATGCATTGTTATGCATCTCTGGACCAAAAAAAGTTGGGTTTATGACTGGGTCTATAGAAAATATATTAACACTCCACTCAGGAAAAGAAGTCAGAGGGAAGTTCCTGTGGTAAGAAAATGACTAAACTGCTAATAAGTTTGTCCTAGCCATTTTTCTTCACCATGAGAGAGGTAATGTCCTTTGAAAAAGTTAAAGGTTGAGAAGAACATCTGAAAAGGCCCATACCCAACACAAAAATCACAAGATTGCACAAAAGAAATTCTTTAAGTAGCTCAGAAGCAGGAGTCTTGTGAGAGAATCAGTAGGTCTGGTGGCCACCAGGGCATAAAGAGAGCAACTAAGAAGGATAAATGCCCTCCATTTCCATTACCAAGGATACCAGGTGGCGGCAATGCCAGGCCTAGTCTCCTATGCCCCTTTGTGCTGGAGGGGGTGTTAGGCTTAAGAACACTATTTATGGAGATCCAGTGTCAGCAACTGGAGTAACAGCTGTGAAATAGCTATAATGCAGCTGTGTGCACTACCAATAATTTCCACACATCCCTCCACGCCCCCCGCCCCACCTTCTTGCCCAGAGGAAGCCCATTTCTTTGGGTCACACATAGGGAAGGGTTACTCTATATTGTATATTACACTAACTCGTATCAATTTCCAAGGGAACGTCACAAAATAAGATTTGTAATGCAATGGTCCCATTGACACTTAATAGATGCAGCTTTCAGGAAACACAAGAAACTGGGTAGGATAACCATAAAAATCTCCAGTACTCAAAATGAACCACTTAATGTAGCTAAACGTGAAACAGCCTAAAATTAAGAGGGAAGATGGAGGTCAGATTCTAGAAACTGGATTCCCCAAGCCTTACAAACCATTAGGCCAATTAGATCATGGTATTTGCCAAGGGAGGTTACTGAAACATGGTTACCAGAGGTCTTCTAGAGCTACATAGACTATGACAAGGACAAGGGCTCAGCTAACAGAAAACAGCAACAATAAATCTGCAACAAATTAAGGGAATATGGTTTCATGCAGTATATTGTCATCTTGCACAATTTACTGTTGCAGGTCATCACGTCTTCAAGTTCTATAACTACACTTAAAAACAGATGGATTCTTTATGGCCAAATAAAAATATTTTCAGCTTTGCAGACTAAAACAAAAGTAATCTAGCCTCATGCTTCAGTACCTGAGAAGGTCAATTTGCAGGGGACAGGAACATGCTTGCCCTCCCCATACACAGCATAGCACCACTGACTAGGTGGCACACCTTCGTCTGAAGTAAAAGATATTGGCCCCCATTATAGGTGGAATAGCCTTGATGGATCAATAGCCTAACCCAGTACGACCAATCTTATATCTCTATTTAACAACTTGAAAGTTTAATGTGGAAGACAACCCTGAACTGGGGCATGGAGATGAAATAGATGCTCCAGGGCCTTCTTCCCAGGTCTACGTGTCATGGTCAAATCAGAGTGACCCAGCGAGCAGGAACATGGTATATAAAGGGAGGAATCAAAATAATTCTGTGAAAACCACATGGTGATCAAATGAGATGCAAACCAGATAGGACGCCAGTGAAAGGCTGATTTTATTTTTCGAAACCGAAGTGTCTAACTTGCATATACATAACTGAATCAATATAAGTGCCATAACAATGTCCAAACTGTTTTCTACCCTCTTTCAGAACAATTTATGTTTAACAGGATACATAAAAAAATTAAATACAAAAAAGTATTAACCTTAAAGCTCTCCTTTAAGCTAAAGGAAAACCAAAAGTTAAGACTGCCAGTCTATCCTTAAATCACCCTGTTGGATCTAGGTAAGGCAGCATATTTGAGATTATTCTGCAGTTTAAGGAAGGAATATCAAGCTTAATGGAATTTCCGTTAAATGTCTTGTTAATATAATTTTTTTCCATTTAGCAGGACAGAATGTAGATGAAGAAAGGACATTGGACAACTAACAATTAAGAAAATGAGTATGAAGGTAGTAAAGTTACAGCACAAAAGGGAAAGAGGGTAGAGCTCAACAAACCAGGGAAGATGGCTGGTCTAGGGTAACGAACACAGATGAGCAAATGTTACTATATGGGGAGAATGGTAAAAAAGTAATCGCATCCACACAGGTAGCTCAGCATGCTGGAAGACTGCAGCAGAGTAATGTTCATTTGACTCTTTATTTTGCGTTTTTTCCAATCTTTTGACTATGAAACATCTCTGTATTTGGAACTCATCAATAAAATTAGGCACAACCACTTTCATGCCTACAAATCCATTCCACTGCAGCTTGTACATCTACAGAATCACATGAACACTTCTCTGGAACTTGTATCATTTGGCAACTTTTGCAAATTAAGGGGGAAAATTACCAGCTGCTTGGACTTTTTAATGATCTGCCTATGCATAATTACAAGCTCGAGAATAAGAAGCAACTTAAGTTTAGTCAACAATATTTGGCCACTACTTCCTGCTCTTCAGTGCCAAAACAGAGTTAGCAGATGCCCTCCAGAGGAACACAATAAAATGCAGGAAATAATACATGCACATAATTTCCCTAACCTAAATGAGATGCACAGCATTGCATTTATCATTTCTATTTCTGTCCCTCTCTTCTGCCTATTGTTTCTCCCCTCTTCCTTTTTACCTCGTTTTCTTATTTTCTAAGCCTCTTTCACCAAAAATGATGGCTTCTTTTACAGCTACTGAACTGAATCTAGTTGCAATTGTGTTCTCTTCCCTCCCATCTTCCCTTCTTAGTTGTGTATCCTTTCTCCATCCCTTTCATAATTCCCATCCACTCTCCATCCCCCCAATTCCACTTTCCTCTTCCCTGCTTATCCATCTTTTGTGCTGCTCCCTTTTCCTTGCACAGCTCTCCCCTTTCTCTCTAGTCATTCTGGGGGACATCATGAGCTACAAAGCAACACTTACATTGCAAGAACTACAAAGGGAGTGAGGGGAAAGGACTATGCAAGAAGGTGCGGGCAATGAAAACTACATAAATCCTAATATGGATGAGTTAAATTACCCACTAATCAGCAACTATATTTTCATATGTAACTTCTGTTTTTTTAAATTTGAGTTTGGTATTTGTAGAAGGTACAAGACAGCCATTCTTGGAGACTGAGTCTGGTTATCTCCAGAATAGGTACGGCCTGAGGAATTGTACTGTAAAGCTTCTCAACACTGCCCTACCGATGTGTATGCCCTACCAAGCTATGACTTGGAAAGACTATTTCTAGGGGCAAGAGGATAGGTTCAATTTGCATGGGCCATTCAATCCTTCCCTTCTCTGCTTAGGCTATTAATACTCATGCTATCTGATATTTTTTAAATGGGTGGCAGGTTTTTATGCTGAAACTGGGAAGTATACTGCAACAGAGACCAAATCCATCTCACCCAGGCCAAACAGCTAAAATAATTACTGAAATATTTCTAACCTCACAAGTATTTTAATCTGTGACCCAGAGTTCAAGGCTAACTGAACCTTTACTAATCTCATGAGATATCCAGTTCAGAAAAGTACTCAGAAAGGTACTATAAAAAATGAGTAAACTGTCATTTAAGTGCATGCTTTAGGAACCCTAACTAATAGCTGTACCATAATGCTTTTAACCGCTCATCAAGAAGGTTATGAGATCATCTGCACACCCAAAAGTATTGTGAAGAAAGATGCCAAAAACTTAGTGCCACCAGCCCCAGAGAAGTGCATCTATGATGCTGACTTGGAGAAGTGTTTTATTGCAACACCACAAATTGAGTTGCTGTTGCCAATTCGGTTACAGTCACTAAATTCTCTCTGGAAAGCCTTTTAAGGTTTGTATGAAAGAAACTATATAAAAGTAAATTGAAACTCATATTTTTAACACTTTGTGCTGCTGAGTTCAAGCCCAGACAGGAGGAGTCTCAAGTACACAGCAAGGAATCCTCAACAGCTAGACTGCCTTCAAGCTATCAGCACTGTCAAAATGACGTACTGAACTTAAAGTAGTAAATACTTCACATTTCATAAGCTAGGATTAAAGAAGAACAAGATCAAGAGAACCTGTTGAGGAAAGCTCCGCACTTTCCTGTAGAATTACTGCCATCCTCCTAACACCAGTTTTGACCAAGTGTTAATGAGTGTGAAAATACCCCATAAATTAGGACTAATGGTCAATGGTCAGATGACACTAGGTGAAAAGCTCTGGAATCATTAGCCATCGCACCATACATATTCATAATAAATGTCACCAGGTGTTCAGTCCCACAGGAGCCTTACCTGTTTCATTTGAATCCTGTTGCAAAGTTGCACATCCGGGTTCTTGCACAGGCTAAAGAGCATATAAATATTGCTTTTAACCACCACCTGATACCTGCTGTGTGTTCAGCGACCCTTATGTTTAGAGTACGTTTTCAGCATGGGGAGAAGCTTGCACCACTTCCTGTTTCAATAGGAACTGTGTGCAAAAAGCCTATGCTGAAAATTTACCCCACTGGATATTGTGAATGTGTGTGTTGCATTGAGGTGTGTATTATCAGCCAATATGCCTTATGGAGTTCAGGAGTCAAAATGTACAAGGCCTTGCAACTCAAGGCAGCTGTCCTGTGTATAGAAGTATATAAAAAGATAGCTCACTTAATCCTTTCATGCCAGGAGTAGGGATTTTCCCGGAGCGACGTCCATTGCCGGCAATGGACGCACCAAAATAACGTCGGCATCAATGAGTTAACCACCTCTGTCCTCTTTTCACCTATCATATTTCTCATGCATCATCCAGCTTCCCAACCATCTTCCTGTTTCTTCACAGTATGCACGCTATGTTCTCTCCCTTCTTCAGCCCGGAGTTCAAAATGGAGTTGAGAAAAGGAGACACATGGTCAGCTGGTGATGTTAACAAGCTCCTTGCTGCCCTGAGAAGCTAGATGGAAATGGTTGAAATTACAAGGGGATCATCATCAAGATCGGGGAGGACATAGCTTAAGTTACGAGATTTCACAACCTCCCACCCACCCCCTCCAATGACACTATTATTGCAGATGACTTAAGTTCCACAACTCAATGTAAAATCAGCTTTAAAGAGCTTGGAAGCACCTGAAAATTCACTTTATTGTCCTCCTGTTTTGGTAATGGGAAAAAAAAATTGATGGGAAGACACACCTAGTTCCCACAGAAAATCTAAAAGATCAGAAGACAGGGTAACTATGCATCCCCCTTAGATCTAAAATACTGTGCTCTATTAGGTGCCTCAATATCCCTCCTGTAGCCTAGAAGTCTTAAGATTTATCAACCATTTCAGGGCTGTAGTATCTTGGCCTGACCAGTTAGCCCAAAAGACAATATGAAATATTTTAACAGGTGAAAGTTGGACAGAAGCAGTTAACTCTTTTAGTGCCATGAATACATCCAGAGGGTCACCACAGTTCCCCAAGAATACTCAGCAGGATAAAAAGGTTTTCACAGACTTAAGGCTTGATTCTGATTTCAGATGCATGGTATGTTATAATTCAAGTACCATAAAACCAGTTCTCGTAGCAAATATACCCATGTACCCAAGATCAGAACTTTAAACCCTATTACATAAGGTTATTAGTATCTTCAGAACTATATCAAGTAAGTTGCACTAGGGCAGACCCAATAGGGAGGAAGTGAATCCACATCTCAAATGTCTACTGTGATGGGTAATGATTCCATAGCTGACCACAGGCCTAAGCCAGCGGGTTTAAGTGGCTGAAGCCAGGGCTACTCCAAATGCAACAGAAACTGCAAGTGTGCTGGGAGTCAGCACTTGGTGTTAAAATGACACTGTCAAGTCAAATCTGGACCCAAATTAAGATCTTATGAAATAAGGTTTTATAAATGTAACACCATTAGACCCAAAATTTTCCTTAAACACTTCAACAGAATCAGTTTTTTTAAAAACAATTATTCCCCTGCAGTGTTTGCAACCCAAACACTACCACATGAGATCCTGAAAATGAAAGTGGCTAGAGACAGAGCATAAACAAAAGGGAAGTTGAATAGCTCAGCACTCTCCAAAGAAAGAAAAATTCAAGAACAACCAACATAAATTGAAGAATAAGTTAGGGTGGGTTTTTTTAAACTTTTCATTTTTACTAATACATGGTATTAACAACATAAGGAGATGTTTTGGTTTATATACATTTAACCTGACAGTGCCCCTTTAAGTGAAGAACTCCTGAATCCTTGATTAAACAAAAACTGCAGACTGAAACTGTTACATACACGGAGTTAAAAAAGGGGGGAAAATACATTCAACCTTATTTGCATAGATGAACATATCTTAGTGCATAACGTGTAACTTATAAAGGTCACATCTTTTCTCCTATTAGGTTTACAACATCATAATTCTAGTCAAAACTCTGAACGCACACAAATTACAGATTCTTTTGAGTAATACAAAGCTCAGAGTAAGAATTTCTCTTTCCTACCAAAAATGGATAATTTTATGACTGTTAACATTGGTGGCTATGGACACTAACACAGAGACACAGTTTCATGAATTCAGGGTCTAAATTGATCTCCAGCAAAGGCCGGGAAGGAATATTCCCATTCATGTACAGCACTGCCCAATGAGATGCATTTATCAATTCTCTTTACTAGACTTTTCTGAAGCATCAAGAATTGCCATTTTAAGGTGCAAAATATTAGCCTCAAAGACCTTGCAGCCCTGCAGTGTGTTGGCTGATAGGAATTTACACTGCAAGAGTGCTTCTAATAATTAAAGATGGGCAAACTATTTTCTCAAAATGAAGGCTACCTGTACCTTAAGTGACTGAACCAAGCCTAAGCTCTTTTGGAAGCATAAGAAAATTGGGGTAAGGGCTTCATGCTCCATCTCTCCCATAAGGAAGCCAATGGGACGGGTCAAAAGAGAGTCCCTCGCCATTATGTCCTTTTGTTAGCCTGGCTGGGGAGTTTCAGGGACAAGTGTGTACCTAAGCCTTGCAATCTTCCATTTGGCACCTGCACTCTTCAGGAGCAACTATTTCAGTGCAGTGGCCTTTAGCGCCTCTGCTGGGTCCCATGTTAATGCCACTCTCAAATTTAAAAATTAAACCCTTCCGTTCTTGCAAGAAACGCTCATTTTATGGGGATGGCAGCTGGGTGAAAGCTTTCAATATCATTGAGAACTCTAGGACAGATGAGCAAGTGTTTTAAATTTTCAAGTGGCAGATTATTTGGACTCACAGGGTCCCCACTGCACCACAGAAGGCTGCTTGCTGAAGAGATTCATTACTAGAGTAGGTCTCAGTTGCTCAGAGAAGAGGCCTGATGGTGGAAGAAGAAAGCAGCCTGCAGCCACAGTCTGCCTCACTTGCAAAGACACCACAGGTAAGGAACAGGGACTGGATAGAGTGCCTGGAGGATCACAGCCCCTGCTGCCCATTGGCAGGCTTCAAGCATTCAGAATAGCATCCAAATTTTTGGATGTTAGCTGATCTGAACATAAAACTCCAAGTTTTTGGAAGTTAACTCAATAATAGCAACGTCAACAGAACTGAATGTTGCCAGAAGACAACAGTCTTCTAATGCTATGTAAAATTGCAGATGAAAAGCAAACATTTATAAGACAGGCCACACTGAGTCTTGAGATACTTGAATTTAAATCTAGATCAGACATTTGGTATAACATTCAGACGTACATTGAGGCTGTTGAGACAGAATTGCTCAGTGCCCTATCATTGCCCTGCTATATTCTGACTGGTTTAGGAAACAGGCCTGCTTGTCAGCACCAGCCACACAAAGACCAAATCATCAATATACAGCTCTAAAAATGAACTGAACTGAACTGGATGAATAATCCATCTCAGTGGTCAAGTTGTACTGATGGATCTTTGATCAGTGAATAACGCACCAGCATCTAGCAATCTAGCATAAATCCCAGATGGTATAGTTTGCAACACAGGGAATTCACAGAAAGTATCTGGAGGTGTATTTGACTGAAATCCCTCACTTAGGAAAGGCATTCCTATTTGTTTGATAAAAAAAACATTTGCGAACAAGGCACCAATTCAGTTTTATGCTCAACTGCAAACAGCTATGTTTTTTCCTTTGTAATACAATGGTCACAGCTTCAGTGAGCTACTATTACTCTTACCTTTAGGTCTTTCCAGCTGTCTAGAAGCTTGGTAGCTAAGTCGCTCATATCCACTATTTTGTCAGTCTGTTCTTGGCTTCTCTCGCTCTCCACATCAGACACACCCTCCTCCTCATCTTGAGATGGCGTTTCCATTGCAATGGGCTCTTCCAGCTTTGTGCCATTGCTCTCTTTGGCCTCTGCTTCAGGCTCAGCCTCCAGCTCAATAGCCTGAGATTTGCTGCTGTCCATTGGAGCTTTGACTTCCTGCTGCTGCTGCTGCTCCTCCTCCTCCGCCGGAGCACTGACCAGCTGGTCTAAGTCTTCTTTGCCCTCCTTTCCCTCCAGCTCACTGGTGGTATCAGAGATCGCACTGTCCATGCTGTTTTCACTTATAATTTTGAGTCTTCGAAAGACAAGCTTCTTCGGGGTGTCTGTGTCGCCTTCTATGCTCTGCTTGATGGAAGGATCTGGCGTGTTGAGTGGTGTATGAGCCCGTGATGTGTTCTCACTGGAATAACCATCCCCCTCACTGAGCTGCGGGACAGCAGTCTTGGTCTGAGCCCAGCGCTGGACAATTGGAAGCACTTTGCTCTCCTCCAACATGTTTTTATTAGGTATAGGCAAGAGCTCCAGAGTCTTCATAATCTGGTTACAAACAAAAAACCACAGCTGTTACATTTAAAACAGTAACTTTGCAATCGATTTTAGTTTTTGGTTGTTTTTTTTTTTTTAAATACATCTGACTTGGCAGTAGCAATTTCTTCCAGGAGGAGCTGAGTTCTTTAGTATTTTCCACAGTCATATTCGTATTGACACAAGTTAGTAGAGATGCATTTGCTGTAGGGGCTGAACTGTGGTAATCAACTTTTGAGACCATTAGGGACACCAAATAAACATATGGGTGGAAATAACTGACAATGTATTCAGGTAAGCAGCTGGAATGAGTCCGAAGAGCTCAGACACTTACAGCTGACCATGCAAATCTTGAGTTTGCATATGAACAAACCCAACCTAGAACAGGTCATAAAAAGATGTGTTGACTATTTAAATGATTAACCTTTTAAGTTAGGCTTTGGTTTAGATATCTCATTTTTATATGCTTAAGCTGATCACCCTCTAAATTGGCTTTGATTGCACACTAACATTGTGGATCCAATTTTCTTGTTTGTAAATGTTGCGATGACTATTTTATTTATAATTATATTAATGGAAGAAATTAATAGAAACCACAAAAGATAAACCGAGAGATCAACTGTTAGAGCATTTGAACTTATTAACAGTAATATTGAGAGTCCCCCCCCGTGTTTAAAAAAGCCTCTGGATGTCACAGGAATTACACCCATTGGCTGAAGGAAGACCCTGATATTCTCATGGATGGAATGTGACAACTGCCAACATGTGTAATCACTGTTTGTGACTTTAAACTAGACTGGACAAGACACTAGAGAAAAGTACTGTGGACAACAATCCTGTGCTAGCCGCGAGAGACTGGATGGCTTTACATTTCCATCTACAACCACCATGACTCTATGATCACATAGATTTCTGAAGCCTACAGAAAATAAAGCAAAATACTACTATGGAAATGTGCACGCTTTTGTTGCTAGTTTAAAAAAAAATCTAAATTTATGTTCCCAGCACTTAAGTGGCAGAAACTCCTATTGTTTTAGTCTTCTGAAGTCACTAAACCAACTCATAAGAAGGCAGAAATCCCTCATCTAAGGCCCCTTGTGCCTCTAACCATTAGTTCATTTTTCCAAGTAAATGACAAAACTAAAGAATTTTAAAAAACCCAGTGCCACAAACAGTGCACAATGGATCTATTATAAGTGACATGCCTTCTGAGAAGAGGAAGTACATTTAAGTATATGAAGGAGTGGCTAATGGGCAGAAAGACAGACACGAATCATTCCTGCAAAACTCTTCACAAGTAGACAGATGAAAACTAAGAATTACGTGGACAGGCGGTCAAAGGCTGATGTGGCTGCTGGAAGGAATTTAAACAAGGGCGAGATAAAGTTCAGGTTTCCAGGAGAGAAGAAGAAAAGCACTTCCACTTCAAGGTGCACTGTAGATTGTCTTAATATTTTACAGACTCAGTGTCTCAATGGACACAGTTGATCAATATCTGAACAGTCCCAACATCCAGGCAACTACATGGAATGAGTCAATGTCTGAAACGCATAGGTTGAGAACCTGATCCTGCTCCAAATTGAAAAACGGAACGGGGCAGGCCTAAGCTCTACTCTGAACTCTCTCTCCGCTCCAGACTTAACAAAACTCAGCTTCTCTGTCCAGAATTCAAGACCACCACAGATGTGAAAGTAATATGGGTGTTACCATCTATTCTGTTCCAACCACCAAAAAGAAGATGGTGCCATGGCAGAAAGGAATTCTTAAACTAAGCCTATAGTCTCTGCTTTGGAGTCCATGAAGGCTTATAAAGAAAGTAGGTTAGAGACTCCAAAGAGGATGGTTGTCACAGCAGGAATTCTGGTCTTTCTCCCCACTCCCAATGGATTCAGCCTTAGAGAGATCTTTCAGGTAACCCATATAACCTGCTGAGGAGTCGGTCCTCAGAGAAAGCTCAGGCTTATGCATTAAGACGGCTGGGGGAAGGGACATTGACTCAGCAGATGTCCGTTACAGTTGCATCAAAGCTATTGGCACTGAAAACATCAACAGCATCAGAGTAAGCACTGATGCTAACCACGTTGAATCTTTTGGGATCCGTACAGGATCCTGATGGGCCCATAAGTTTAGAGTGTGCACTGTGCTAGCACAAAGCTTAGACAGCCCAGGAGATCAGTACATCTCACCCACGCTGAGGCAGTGTGACAGTTCATTTAGTAAAGCCATACAAAGTACCATGCTGTGGCTAAGACCCAGGAGTCTGGCCCAGCAGAACAGATGTTTTCTAAGGCTAATAAAGCTAGATCCTTGTCAAGATGAAGACAGATGAGGCATGGACAATGGAGTCAACTGATCTTCCACCCCATAAAACGTTACCATACTTATAACAGACCTTCCTTTTTGCCCCCTTATAACTCCAACTGCAGAGTCCCTAACCATTTCGAAAGTGTCAAGATGCCACAACGGGAACTATCTTATTAGGCCTATAACAACCGACTCTTGATTTGGGTCACCAAATTCTGGAAATGTTCATCCCAACTTATAAGACATACTAAAATACTAGAGAGCCAAGTCAGAGCCTGTTGCAAGACGGTAGCCAATGCTCACATCTACCATAATAGGCATCTTATAAACATGATCTGGGCTGCTTCTCAGATATTGCTGTTAAAAAAAAAAAAAAGTGTTGTGAAGAGGTACAAGAGAAAAGTAATCCCCAGCTACAAGAACCTTTGGATTCACCTCTAGGCAGCGTATTTTTTTTAAAAAAAATTAATGGAGTGGAAGGAAAGGATACCATTCAACAAGAAAATCTAAGAAAAATAATACAATATTCTAAACAGTGCAGCACAGTTTCTTTCAGCTAAAAGCAGTTGTATAAGAGAGCTCCTCTATCAGCAGCTATGAAAAATGAACTGAAGTGTAGTAGTAGTAAGGACCGTTTATTATAGATGTCTTTTGAACTCAAAAGCTTTTGGAATTTCTGCCGTCACATGCTGGCCCCAAGAATGGGGAAAAGATTGTTACTAACCTTTCTGTAATTGTTGTTCTTCGAGATGTACTGCTCATGTCCATTCCCATGCAGGTATGGGTATGCACACGCTGCAGGCACCTTTGCTGGAAGCTTTCTCCTAGTGGCACGTGCTGGAGTGGCGCCTTCATGGTGCAGTATATAGGCCATTGCTGTTCCCCCCCTTCCTCCCAGTTCCTTTTTGCTTGCTATTCCGACAGAGTGGCAGGTAGGCAGGATTTGGAATGCATATGAGCAACACATTTCAAAGAACAGTTATGGAGAGGTGAGCCATCATCTTCTTTGTGTACTTGCTCACGTCCATTCCCATGTAGCTGATTCTCATGCTAGGAGCTAGGTGTTCCGTGCTAATACAGACTGTCAGACTGCTTGACCTAAGCAGTGTCACTTCTCACCCGTTGTGTGATGGCATAGTGAGTAATAAATGGATGACCAGGTCACTACTCTGCAGATGTCTAGGATCCAAACTGCAGCACAACCACCATTGATGAAGCTTGCAACCTCATGGAACGTGTTGTGAGGTGAGGAGGCGGGACTTTTGCCAGACTATAGCACGTAGCACACATGACGTGATCCATGAGGCAATCCTCTGTGCAGAATATGGATCCCCTTTCATTCTTTCTGCAATGGCCATGAAGAGTTGAGTGGTTTTCCGAAAGAGCCTGCTCCTTTCTATGTAGAATGCTAAGGAATTCCTAACATCCGGCGAATGAAGCCTTTGTTCCTCCCTGTTAGCATGTGGCTTCAGGTAAAAGACCAGGAGGAAAATGTCCTGCTTACTGTAGAGATATCAGACCATCTTTGGTGAAAAGGCTGGATGTGGTCGAAGTCTCACCTTGTCCTTAAAGAAGGCCACATACGTAATTCAGAGGTGAGGGGCCTAATCTTCAAGACTCTCCTAGCCGAGGTGATGACAACCAGAAAGACTACTTTCCATGAGAGGTGGAGCAAAGAACATGTTACCACAGACTTGAATGGGGGCCCCGTAAGCCTTGACAGCCCCAAGTTGAGGTCCCAAGGTGGTACAGGTTGATGCACCTGGGGGTAGAACTACTCTAGACCCTTCAAAAACTAGGAGCAAGTTGGATTTGCGAATACTGTATGGACAGAGGCTGGTGAATGGAAGACTGAAATTGTGGCCAGATGAACTCATGGACGATACCGCTAGGCCTTCATTTGAAGAGCAGATAGTCCAGGAAAGGGGTATGGGTGTTTCACTTGGTCAGACCCCTTTTTGTGAAGCCCACAATGAGAATCTCTTCCATTTTGCCAGATAGGCCGATCTGGTTGATGGTTTCCTGCTATCCATGAGAACCATCTGGACAAGAGCAGAACAATCTCACTCAGCCATGGAGCTTCCTAGCTGTCAGATGCTGAGATGTGAGGTTTGGGTGAAGCAGGTGGCCGTGTTCCTGCAAGTCTGGAAGTATTGTTAGTCTGATGGGTTCGTCCTGACAGGTGCAGAAGCATCAAGAGCCAATGTTGCCACGGCCATGCCAGGATTATAAGGATCATCCTTGCCTCGTCCCTCCTAACTGAGTAATTCTCTGTGGAGTAGAGCCGTGGGAGGGAACACAAACCAGACTTCCTCCCCAGGGAAAGAAAAAAGCATCAGATATCCTGGGCTGTCTCCCAGGTATGAACAGAATTGGGACACTTTCTGTTAACCCTCATGGTGAACAAGTCTACTTGGGGAAATTCCCACTTCTGGAAAACGACAGTGGGGACATCCAGACAAATGGATCACTTGTGATGGTTGACGAAGGACCTGCTCAAGTGGTCTGCCAGTTTGTTCTGCCAGCCTAGTAGATAAAAGGCTTCCAGGTGAATGGACTGGGTATGCAGCAATCCCACAAGCTCACTGCCTCCTGGCATAAGGCTCCTCCTTGTTGGTTTATGTAGAACAATTCCCTGGTGCTTGTGAGCATGGAGATGCATCTGCCCCAGAGGCAGGAAATGCTTGGCACACTAAGTGGACCGCTCTGAGCTCTCTGACATTGACATGAAGAGTCTTCTGGTGCCCATAGGCCCCGTGTCCTGAGGGCCTCCCACCCCACCTCTGAGGCGTTGGTGATTAACAACGTTGATGGAACTGGTTTCAGAAATGGGATGCCCCCACACGCTCCTGGTCGAACCACCACTGCAAAGCGATGGTCACCGTTGCTGGGACTGTAACCACCTTGTCCAAGGGGTGACAGCTTGGCGTGTATACTGATGCCAACCATGCCCAAAAGGGTTTGAATCTGAGATGAGCATGCTGTACCACATAGGTAAAAGAGGCCATGGGACCCAGAAGCTATAGGCAATTCCTCACTGTAGTGACAGGAAATGCCCTTAAACCTTTTATGAAGGATTTGATGGCTCAAACAATTCTCCAGGAGATAGACTCTTGCCTGGATCGAGTCGGGGACTGCCCCTATAAATTCTATCCTCTGTACAGGGAATATGGACTTCTGTTGGTTTAATCAGAAGCACCACATTTGAGAAAGTGGATTGAGTGAGTTTCACATGCCTTTCTGCCAGCTTCCTGGAGCAGCCCATGATCAGACAAAGGTCCAGGTATGGGTAGATTTGCACCCATGCTTTCCTTAGGGAGGCTGCCACCGACTGACATGCACTTGGTAAATACGTTCGGCACTGCCAACAGCCCAAAGAGTAGCACTGTCATTTGGTAGTGATTGTGACCTATGGTAAACCAGAGGAACTTCCTGTGGCCCCGGAGTAACGCTGTATGGAAGTCTGTGTCCTTCAAGTCGAGGGTGGCACACCAGTCCCCTGGATCTAGGGAAGTGATGATTGAGGACAGGGAGACTATGAGGAACTTCAGCTTCTTCATGAATTTATTGAGGCTTCACAGGTCTAGTATGGATCTGAGATCCTTGTTGGACTTTGGGATCAGGAGGTAACGAGAATAGAAACCCGTGTCTCTTAGGTCCATTGCAACTTCTTCCATCGCTCCTATCCTTAAGAGGGACTGCACCTCCTGGGTTAGGAGTTTCTCATGAGATAAGTTCCTGAAGAGAGACAGGGAGGGGAGATGGAAAGAAGAAGAGAAATTGGAGACTATCCCATTTTCACCATGTGGAGCACCCAGTGATCCAATAGGATGCTGACCCTGCTTGATAAGAGTGAGTTAGACAATCTCTGAACTCTGGGCAAAGATCCAGGATTTGGACTGGTGCAGCATCCTCGCCCACACCTTCCAAAAGTTTTGTCTAGGCCCTGACATTTGGTTTGTGCACGTAGTCGTGGGGTCTGATGAGTGGTGCAGCTGCCTTCTCTTCAGGTCTCTGTTACAACAATTCCCAAAGTCCTGCCTTTGTCGTGGGAGGTGGAAGTGGTGCAGAAGCATCTCTGGGCTGGGACAGCATGTGGAGGCCCAAGCATTTTAAGGTGGCCCGAGTCTCCTCCAGGCTGTGCAGGTGTGCATCCGTTTGATCAGAAAATAGGGAACTCCCTTCAAATGGTAGGTCTTGTACCATCCTAGAAGATTAGGGTTGGAATGGACCTCAGGTGGTCATCTAGTCCAATCCCCTGCGTATAGGTAAGGCCAGATGACTGGAGCCAAGAGCTACACCTCATCACCTTCGCTGCAGCCCTGGGATGAGCTGCCACATCCGCAGGGTCCAAAGAGGCCTGGAGGGAAGCCTTGACTATAGCTCTGCTCTCTTCCACCAACACTGCAAACTTCTCCCTTGATTCTTACAGGAGGAGATGCTTAAACTTAGACATAGCCATCCAAGAATTAATGTCATAGCTGTGGCTCAAAAGAGAGCCTGGGGGTTGGATAGTCTTAACTGGAAGCCCCCTGTGAAATAAACTTCTCTCCTGAACAGGTCCAATTTCGTGGCCTCTTTAGCCTTGGGAAATGGGCCCTGTTGTCATTGCCTCTGTCACTTGTTAGCTGTGGCCATCACCAGTGAGCCGAGAGGGAGAGGGAGAGGGAGAGGGAGAGGGAGAAGGAGAAGGAGAAGGAGGAGAGGGACGACCCAGTACTCATACCCCTTGAGGGGACAAAATACTTTCTCTCCACTCATTTCGCTGTGGGCTGGAGGGATATGGGGGTCTGTCATAGTGTCTTTATTGGCTTTGAAATGGCCTCAAAGAGTAATGCCACTCTAGATGAACCAGGTGTTGTCACATTATCGACCAATGCCAGCGCAGAGTCCTCAATTTCCTCCACCTTCAGGCCGAGGTTCTGGGCCATCCTTTTCAAGAGCTCCTGATGAGCCTTGTAATTGTCCAATATAGGGGCTACATCTCTCCCTGCCACCGCCTCATCTGGGGAGGACAACAAAGTCCTGCACGTCTCCATCCCTGCCACTCCCAGTATTGAGCCCCTTTCTAACAGGGGCAGGGAGTACGTCACCATCGAGGGGGACAGAGTATGACAGATGTGTGAGAGCTGTGGAAGACTTGGACATCCACAGAGCCCATATTGGCCATGGAGCCGGCATCTGCCACTGGGGTCCATGTCGGAATTGTAGGCCCCTGAGATGCTGCCTCATACTTCGGGCCCAATCGGTATTTGCTCCACTGTGATCCCTGCGATTCTGCTTGGGATGTTGAGCCCAACGAGTTAGCCCAACGAGACCAAAGCTGTGCTGTGCCCCTTGGCGCTGTGACGCAGCCCTACAACAGAGAGCGGTTCCTTCGCCTGGAGCAGCACCGTGACCACGAGCGGTACTGAGATCCGGAGCATTGTGGTGATAATGACTGGTGCTGGGACACTGGCCGATGGCGAGATTGTGACCTACGCTGTGTCGGTGAGTGCTGTGCCATGTTGAGCCTCTCAAGTCCGGGCAAGATGGGGAATGGTGCCTCACCATCACTGCCAGCTTGCCCACTGTGGTGGTCGGTCTCCATGGGGTGATCTTGTGGTGTTGGACTGCACCTTGTGAGCCCCAACCCAGAGAAAATGAAGGTACTAGGACAGTTAAGAGACTCCTCACTGCCCCATAAGCCTCTGGCATTGATGAGCACATGCTGCCAGAGACAAACCTGCTTCCTGGTTCACCCTCAGTGGGGAGTCCACATGCACTGGACACAACAGTACCCTTGGTGGGCCAGACTTGAAGGCACTGGCTAGCTGCCTGCCACCTGATAGGGAACAATTTACTGTCTCAACCTCTCCATGCTCTTCCTCATCAGAGAGCATCCCTGGTCTGACTTCTTTTTCTTGGCACTGGTGACGTGGAACGGTGGCTTGCCGATACTCCGGCTGTCGAGGATGAGTCTCTGTGCCGGAGGGCTCTCTGTGCCAGAGACACTCAATACTGGTGTGCTCCTCACTAAAGAGGTGCTTGGCACTGGGTCCGACTGATACACTGATGCTGGGCCAAGTGCAGCCTCCATTAGGAGCAAGTTCAGTCTACTGTGCCTGTCCTTTCTAGTCCTGGGTCTGAAGTTTTTGCAAATTTGTCACTTCACTGGAATGTGGTCCTGTCCCAGGCACTTCAGGCAGCTATCACACGGGACACTCACCAAAATCTTGTTGGGACAGGTAGGAAACTGCTTGAAGCCCTGGGAATGAGACATACCCCAGTGCCCCAGGCTGGGTAAGCCCAGAAGGGAAGGGAGAGTTTAAGTGCTCAACTAATCTAAACTACATTATCTATTTACTCTTTAATGCTAGCTTTACTATAGATTGCAGGCATAACCAATGAAGTATTGGAGAGCAAGAGGAGAACAGCGTTCCAGTGACCGTCACTGATGGAAAGAAAAATGAGAGGACAGTGGAGTGGCAGTGGCCTATACACTGTGCCATTAGGGCTCCATGCCAGGGAGCACCAAACCTGGCATGTACTTCTAAGAAAAAGCTTCCAGCAACAGTGCACATGGTGCATGCACACCCACACAGGAATGGACATGAGCAAGCACTCCAAGAAGAATAGTTCTTCTTGAGAAAGAAGAATTTTGTTATGTTTTGGCTACAAGTGTCTTCATTAATACAGTAAGCACTGAAGTGATTTCTGTATGTGATGCAAAGGTCATTAAGTACATACAGAAAACCCCAGAAGAGAAAAATTTCAATACTTGACATTGTCAGAGCAAACTCCGGATCCTCCAGCCAGTCCCCCACTCCTGAACAGACAGTAATGGCAGTGCCCTTTTTTAAAGTTTGAAACGTCATTTAACTCTAAGGAAAAATTACAAAAGCAAATTCTGTCCACGTATTTCAAGCTCTCTGTGGATAAACTAATGTACTTAAAGAAAAAAGTAATGGGTTTATCTGTACTTTATGTCAAGGTACAGTACCACATGGTTTTCATACACACTTTATGTATTGTACTACACTGTCTGTGGACTTTTAACCATCAGAACAACTTATCAAGGGTTATAGTGGACTGAACTTTTAAATCAAGATTTGAAGTTTGTCTAAAAGATACGCTCTAGGAATTTTTTAGGAAGTTCTCTCACCTGTGTAATACAGAAGGTCAGATCAGATGGCCACAATGGTCCCTTCTGGCCTTGGAATCTATGCATCATATTTTTGTTCATACATAAAGAATCCTGCTCCCTCCTCTGAGCAATTACTACAGCTGCTTTGAAACCGTTATGCACAAATAGAGTTACCTGGCAATCCTGAGGCACTTACTGACCTCTAATTGGAGCTTCAGGTTGTTTGCGGTGTTTCCCCTTCCATCGCCCAGCTCAGCCATCCAGATCCAGAGGAGAGACAAGCCATGACATTCCAGGAAGGACTTCAGGCAGGATTGTGAGTGTGTGTTCTAAATGAGAAAGTTACAGAGAATCCATGGAAACAGTCAGCAACTTCCTCAGGCTAAAATCGAGTTTTCACATGCTGACATGGCTAACTTCTGAACTAGGTACACGTTACTAACAAAACTCAATGATAATAAAAATGCACACAAAAGCAGAGAGCCAGGCCAATATCTACTACTGTCACAAAAAGTCTAAAGTAACTTTTACAGAATAAAAACTTAACAGAAGGTTAGAGTCAGCAGATAACTGGCAGTAACTAATGATCTTTTCCACTGAATCAGAGAGGCATCTTAGCAGGGGATTGCAAATAAATTCATGCTAAGATGTCCACATTATCCTTCTACATTACAGTTTCCTTTTAAATTTTATTTTAATCAGACATTTTAGTAAAATTATTCCAGTCTCAGCAAAATTAATCTCTGCTTTTGGATGATTTTATCAAAATGCCCCTTTTATATCAACATCTAGAAAGGACCATGCACACCACCTCTCTAATCCTTCAAAAGGCAAAATATTATGGGTAAACGTTTGGAACTACAAAGGGTCTAGAAATTCTTTAAGTATGGCTGCAAACTTCCCCCCCTTGCCTCACAAAATAGAATACTTCTTCCCTCCAGTTTATGTATCGGCAAAACTGTAAAACCCATTTTCTCTTCCTTCATAGCCTTCAAGCACATTGTTTAACAATAATTCACATAAATTTACTTCAGTTCCCCTTTGAAAGGGTTGGGATCTCCTCACCTGTATGAGTTTGAGGCAGGTGAGTTTCTGCTCCAAAGTTTCAATCCGAACCATCAACCGGGATAAACTGAGAACTTGATTCTTGTCTGAAAGCCCCTCTCCATTCTCCAGCAGCGCTTCCAACTCTCCATCCACCTACCATGTCAAAGGAAAAGGATTATACAACTCACATGATTATACAAAACACCCCATCAGACTCATAAGGTACCACTCCACCAGCTATTAAGAAAATTTATTCTATGGCTTTGAGATTTCAGAAGTCTCTCCATGATCAAATCTCAAATACTGAAAGAAAAAAAAAATCTAGTTTTAGGTATACTTGATTTCATTTGTAGGTTTGTTTGTTTTCTTTTTATTTGCTGCCTCACAATTCTCCTTTTTTAGTCATGCCATGAATAAATGAATATTGAATACAATATGTAAATATCTGGCACACTGTGCTTCTCTCAAGTTAGTTGTTTATACCAGTAAAATTGGGTCGGGGGCGGGGGGGAGAAGAAGAAGAAGGAGAGGAGAGTGTTTGGAAAATCTGATTGCCTTCCTGGGAGCAAAAATGTGTGCAACATAAGGGAATCTTCCATCTGGACATGAAGCTTCAGTTTCTGCAATGCATTCCTGTCTTATTTATAGCCTATGTCCTTAGTTGTGTGCATTTATAACACGTGCAGAATGCACTGCAAACAGGCATGTACAGGAATAAAAATCTGACTACTTTTGGAGGGGTGCCCCAGCAGAGCTGTTGGCATTTCCCAACCTGGCCTCTGGAGTTCTGTGCTCCTGCTGATTATTGGGGGGCCCATGCCCCTGCTTGCCCCCGCACACTTTGTGCACACCTCTGTCTGCAAAGGAAACTCCAGCTGCATTATTTACCAAGATATTCTGGTTTCAAATTTACCTGTTTTCATATATTGAAACAGGAGCTGTTATTTCAAACATGGCTAGGGCTGTGTCAATAAAAGTTTCTATTACATTTATAACCCCCCATACAGAGGTTTGTCTATATCCAAACTGTCCTACCCTGTATCTGTGGGTGGAAGGCTGAGATAGCTGCCAAATGTACCTTGATCAAACAGAATGCCAACCCTTCTTGGTTCAGATGGAGCAAGCTATCTAAGATGACCGGAATGGGTGCTTCAGACAGGGAAGCATCACAAAGAGCTGCCCAGCAGGAAGAACGTTTCCACTTTGCCAGGTAAAAGTGTAGTGGAAGGTTTCCTACTTTCCAACAGGACTTTCTGGACTTGATCTGAGCAAGCACGTTCCTCCAAGTTTAACCAAGGAGCAGCCATGCTGTCGGGTACAGGGAGGCCAGATCTTGGTGAAGTCACAGGCCCTGGTCTTGGGAGAGAAGGTCTGGCCATAATGGGAGTGTTCAACGGCAGGTGATCGAGAGATCGAGCAGCAGCCTGAACAAGTATTGGCGGAGCCATGCTGGGGCCCCCAAAATGACTTGGGCCTTGATTTTTATGATGACCTTGTGGATCGGTAGTATTGGTGGAAAGACATACATAAGATTATCCATCCATGGGAGAAGGAAGGTGTCAATTTGGGAGCATTTGTCCCTATCATTTAGGGAGCAGAACTGTTCGCACTTCTTGTTCCACTTGCTGGCGAATAGGTTTGCTCGAGGAGTACCCCGCTCTTGGAAGATTTCTGCAGCCACATCTCAGTGTAAAGACCACTGGAAGCGAGAGAAGGACCTGTTGAGGTGATCTGCTAAGGGTTTCTGGCCCTTGGCAGGTGAACAGCTTCCAGGAGAACATTGTGAGCTATATACAAGTTCCACAGATGAACGGTCTCTTGGCAAAGTGCGGGGGATCTGGGCCCCCTTGTCTATTGATGTAGTACATTGAGACCATGCTGTCCATCAGCACTTGGACCACAGCTGCACAGCTGTGGAAGGAACTCTGTGCAGGCCGGCTGAATTGTTCCGAGTTCTCTGATGTTGATGTGCAGTGCTAACTTGTCCCTGGACCAGAGGCCATGTGTCTGGAGGGGGCCCAGGTGAGCTCTCCACCCAAGATCTGAGGCATCTGATACGAGCATCAACGTTGGCTACAGAGCCGCAAAGGGCACTCCTTCAAGCACATGGTGCAGTACTGTCCACCATGAAAGGGAAGTAAGTATCGGAGGGGGAACTGTGAGGACTATTTCCGGGTGGTGTCTGGAGTGTGAATGCACTGTTGCCAACCATAGTTGCAGAGGTCTGAGGCACAATATGGCATTCCAGATCACAGATGCAGGCTACCATGTGACCCAGGAGTCTGAAACACACCCTTGCTGTGCTGATCAGGTGGACTGGCACTTGGGTAATAAGATCCTACATGGCCTGGAACCTGGCAATAGTGCTTTGGCCTGGCTGGAGTCTAGGATCACGCCTATGAATTCTGTCCTCTGGACTAGTATAATTGTCAACTTGTGTGTGTTTATCAAAAGGCCCAACATTTGGACAGGTGGACTGAACATCTCAATGCTGCCCTGGACTCATCTTTCATTGGCCCTGGATGAGCCAGTCATCCAAGTAAGGGAAGACCTGTTTACCCTGCCTCCTTCGGCGGGCTGCAACCACCACCATGCATTCAGTGAACACGCGCAGGCCATTAGAGAGGCCAAAGGGGAGCACCTTAAACTGGTAGTGTTGATTGCTGACTGTGAAATGCAGAAATCTCCTGTGGCCTTGGAAGATGGAAATATGCATCTTTTAAATTGAGGGCGGCATAGCAGTCGCCTGGATCCAGAAAGGGAATGATAGAAGCTAGCAAGACCACATGGAACTTCAACTTCTTAAGATATCTGTTGAGTCCCCGCAGGTCTAGAATGGGCCTTAAGCCTCTTTTTGCCTTCCGTGTTAGAAATTCCCGGGAATAAAACCCTCCCCCCGCCCCCCCTTTGACAGTTTCTATGGCTCTCACCTGTAAAAGGGCTTGTACCTGCCTTGGTGAGAAGTCGCTCTTGAGAGGGGTCCCTCAAGAGAGACGAGGAGGATGGATGGGGAGGTGGGAGTGAAGTAAATTGAAAGGTACGTACACTAAGAAAAAGCAAGTCCACTAGGTTGAGAGAAGGCAACTTGTGAAGCAAGAGCGGTAAGAAGGAACAGAGGGAGCGGGGCCAGCAGTGCCCTATATACTGACGCATGTGCATGCCACTGCAGAGGGCGCTAGAGCTGGCCCCACAAATACCACTGGGGAAAAGATTTTGGCACCAGTGTATGTGGCACACACGCCCTGAATTTGAGAATGGACATGAGCAACCGCTCAAAGAAGAATCATCATTTTAAGTCCACTTTACAAGTGATGATGAAGTGTGGGATTTGACTCACAAAGCCTTTTTAAGCAGATAGAATACAGAAGCCTTGGCTTGCTTTACACCAGCTGCTCTCAATCTATTTACCATTGTGGGCCGCACCTGCAGCTCTCTGTGTTACATGGGCTGCATCCACACAATATATATACTACCTGTATAGCCCTGATGATATCACATAGGCTGCAGCTGTGTGCTGACTGAACCACAAGTGGCCTACGGGTTGAGAACCACTGCTTTATACTAAAGACAGCTATGTCCCTAGTGGAAAGCTCTCAAGGAAATTTGAAACATAGGAAGACAGCAGTCTTGTCTTGCATTCTCTCATCCAAGGTGAGAAAACCTGGATGCCAAGATCAAAACTTTCTGTTGTCAAAATTAAAGAACTTCACTTTTAATGATACTTTATTTAATGCAGAGAATTGTAACATCCTGTGTATACCTAAAAATGCAGTTTGTTGGAGAGAAGCACCACGTCATTCAAACATAACATATCTGTTTTTAGGAAGACAAGTAGGAAAACACTTATCTGGTGAAATGTAAAAATATAAGAAAGTCAATTTTAAGAAGGCTAACTCCCAATGAACTAAACTCCCAACGAACTAAAAATGAAGCTGTTAGCTTCAGAAGACAATTCTCCTCCAAAAAGATAGGTAAATGTAAAAGCAGTTTCCAAGGAGGATAATTAGCATTCCCACAAGTCAAAAACCAGCTTCATTTTACAGGCAGTGAAAGGAATCCTTCTAATTTCTCAAAGGAAACATGTAATCAGAGGTAAATGTTACAGGTTTTTTTGTTTTGTTTTTTGTTTTTAATATATATATAGTGCTTTTCACTCATTGCAATTGTAAGTCCACCACTACAACTCAGTCAAAAGATTAGATTCAGATAAACATCTTGATCAACATTATTCAGAGGAAATGGTAGAAGGCCTGATGAAAGCTAGGAAAGGCTCTAGTTCTGTATTAATGAAACGGATTACATGGAGCAGCAAATACAACAACTAAAGCTTATGTCAAAGCAGATATAATGCATGTTCATGTGACTCCTTTGCAACCCTTGCCTCTAAGCCAAGGTGAATGAAAGTTCAAATCTACCACCACAGCTTCAGGGCTCACTGCAAGAAAACGAGGAATGGCTGCACTGGTTTAACACCTCAACCAAAATATAACACTTAAACCAATGCAGTCATTCCCTGCTTTCCTGCAGTGGGTGAGCCCTGAAGCTGTAGTGTGATATTTGAACTTGCAATCACCTTGGCCTAGAAGCAAGGAAGTTTGCAAAGGAGTGTCATGAACATGCATCATATATATTAAAAAATCTTTCTATTCTGTGCTGGCCTTAAGCTTGATGCATGTCTTCGGGTTTTGTTGTTGTTGTTTTTTTTTAAACACACGTGTAAAATATGCTTGACGCTGGCAATATTCTGATGAAACCTTTACGTCACACTAAACCTTTTTGATGGAAGCGGAGGACCTTCCCCTTCTTAAGGTTGCCTTTCAAGACTTCAGTAACAAAGATTACCTTCCTTGGATCACCCTTTATGGAAAGTAGACTGTACAAAACCAACAAGGACGAGTTCACACTCACCGAGTCTTTCTTACGAGAGCGTTCTTTTTTCATTTTTCCTCCTGCTGCTCTGATGCTGACTCTGTTCTCTCCTCCAAGGTAACCCCGGCAGTTAGCTGAGCCACAGAAGCATTTCTGGGCCTCTTTGCTGTTCAAGGAGTATGATGGACACATGAAGTTAGTTAGCAGAGGTTAGTGACAGATTCATGGCATTCACAGGAGGGTTGTTTTCCTAACTACCAAATGCATTTTAATCTTAGTCAGTCAAGGAAGAACACTTACTGTGTTGTACAATCACTCCTTATCCTTTCTTCTTTCCACTCAATTTATTTTGAATGACTGCTGAAGAGCTATTGGAAAACTTTGAACTAACAAACATTTTTATGACAATTCTGTTTGTCATGTGATTCAAATGTAATTTTTGTATTTTTTCTTTGCCATTTTGTTCTAAAAACAAACTGCTGCATGAAACAAATAAATCAAATGGTTTCTAAACAGAATGTGTCAGTTTCCCTCCTGAACATGAGGGCAGGCTAAAGGGTTATAAACCGCTACACACAGCAGGCCCTTTCAGTTCTGGCTGATGCAATCTCTCCCAAACTCAAACCCCTTCTATTTCTTTATGATAAATGTGTCCCCCAATTTCCTTAACAGGATGTTAAGCGAACACTTACAGAAACTCAACTCTAGGCTCTGTGTCAAGATATAACATCCAGAAAGTAAGAGTTCATTCATTTCCCTGGCTGTATTTAGCTAATTATAGTGCTTTTGTTTTTCTAACCGCTTCCTTGATTGTGAGGACACAGGAGCAGGGCCTACCTTTGTTTTACTCCTTTGCACACTGCTTAGCACAACTGGAGCCTGATCCTTTATTACAGCCATGCCTGCATGCTCCGATATAAACAGCTTTATCATTATGGTTGAGACACTACACAATTAAGGTTGTCATGGCAGTGCCATTCTAAAACCCACTCTGCAAAATAACTAAGTTATCCTGAAGATGAAAGCGTCTCGTGCATTGTCTCACACAAAAGGGGCAGGAGAAAAGAAAGGTTTCTTCAGGAAGTCATATTTCCAAACTCTTGGTATTTCGATAACTCAAAAATTAACACTTTAAAACTTCAAATTGCATGTAGCGGTGACAGTTTGGGGGTTTTCTGGGTCCCCCGTTTGCATTTGTAAAATTCATGTTGTATTTCAGCTTCTATTTTGAGGGTAACCTTGTTTATGTCCTTCACTATACACTGTAACAGTCATGCTGGACTGCATTAATCACTCATGTTACAGACCCTGGTGCCTGAATATGAGACATATCAAGGGGCTATTAACTTTGAATGACAATGGGCTTGCTAAAACAATGGGTATGCTAAAAAAGAGGGCCTAAAGAAAGCTGCTTTTCCCAGATTGGGGGGGGGAGGAGCAGGCTGAGACTTTAGCCACAGGACTGGGGCTTTGAAGCCAGTCAGTGAATCACCTGACAGAGGATTCTGAAATTAACTAAGGGCAGGGTCTGCTCCAGACCCTCTCCCCCACTGGGAAACATCACCCGGAAGCAAAAGGACTGCACAAGGAAGAGCCCCACGTCTCTCACTCACACTGGGCCTAGGAACACACAGAAAGGCTGAGCATAGAGCTGTAAACCTCTGTAAACCTTGTGCCACCTGTACGTACGTGTTAAAAGGTCCCTCTGCAAAGCCTCAGGACTACTTTATTTGCCGCATGTCTCTGAAGAGTTAAAGTACACGCCAGAGTGCCCATAAGGATGGCTCTGGGGAGAGCATGCACAGGTCTTTGAGGATGAGATCTGAGGGATTCAGCACTAGTCTGGGGGCCTAGGGCAGCAGACTGGTGACTGTCTGCCGGGGGACTCAACTGGGGCTGTAACAGCAGGTCTTAAATAAATACGAATACCCGGGAATAGTTTGAAATAATTCACATATGAAATAAGGTTATGGACTCTTAGAAAGCGCAGTACATTTATTTCCTTAACTTCAGGAACACTTCCCTGTGTATAACACTCCACACACTCATCAATTCAATACATGTAGCTGCGAGCAACTGCAGAAGGTTGAAAAGATACTCATTACGTGCCAAAGCAAGCTCATGTCTCTTCATAATGGTTTGTATTCCTCACACAAATGCTGTACATTTTCCTACCACAGTAACCCTCCTATATTTTCATCTGGGACAGCGGTTTATAAAAGTAAGTTAGTGGTACATTAAACAAATACTAGTTCAGATATGCAAATGCATCCTGGGAGATACAGTATGTTGGATCAAAAGTGCAAAGAAGTGGGAATGCTTGAAGACTGACTGCCCCAGTAGGCGAACAGGCCTCACTCGGTCTGATTTCAGAAGCTGGGCAAGGTTTGTGCTCAGTTGCCACTTGGAATGGGTGGCCACATGGGAATATTTGAAGTTTTGGAACAGATTATTTTTTTTAGACTAACTAGCCAACTTCTAGCCCTCAAATTTTGAGCAGACAGTGACTTCTGATGTGGAATGGTATCTGTAGGAGTGGTCCATTCCACCCAAACCATACCAAAAAAAGGAAGAGACTATGAAACAACTGGCAAGATGTTTTAAACCGCATTAGTAGGAATGCTTAATTACATATAAATTGTTCTACCATTCAACTTTGTATAAGTTAGAGGGTGCCTCATTCAGGTGTCAGATATAGACTCATAGGTCAGAAGGGACCAATATGATCATCCAGTCTGACCTCCTGCACAAGGCAGGCCACAAAACCCTACCCATACACATTTATAACAACCCCAAACCCATGACTGAGTTATTGAAATCCTCAAAAGTGAGATTTGAAGACCTCAAGCTGCAGGGAATCCATCAGCAAGCGACCCATGCCCCATGCTGCAGAGGAAGGCGAAAAACCTCCGGGGCCTCTGCCAATCCACCCCGGAGGAAAATTCCTTCCCGACCCCAAATATGGCGATCAGCTAAACCCCGAGCATGTGGGCAAGACTCACCAGCCAGCACCCAAAAAGGAATTCTCTGCAGTAAATCAGTTCCCATCCCATCCAACATTCCCACAGACCATTGAGCAGACTTATCTGCCGATAATCCAAATCAATTGCTCAAATTAAACTATCCCATCATAACATCCCCTCCATATACTTATCAAGCTTAGTCTTAAAGCCAGATAAGTCATATCTCACACAGCATAATGCAGAGGCATGACAATATGAAGTAGGGAGAAAGAAGGACCTCGCTGTAAGTCTAGGAGGATAACTGGAATAGTACATCCAACTTTCCAAGTTGGAGGATGACTTTCAGATAAAAGTAACGAGGGCACTGAGGGACTGATCTACAAGAAAAGACAGAATTAAATAGGTATGCTGTAGATTGTTTCAGCATCAAATGGGGTTGGGGGTGATAGAGAGTGACTGAGAGAAGAGGCGAGAACATGCAAAAGGAGGAGAAAAATGCTATTTGTCTACAAATATTTGCAAAACTGTAAAACTCTAAGGGGTGCAACAGTGGAAAATAAGAATTATATAAATCAGGAGTGCAGTTAGGGATCACTACCAAGGGGATGAAATTAGGAAAAGGAACATACAGGATCAATAACTGGAAAACTCCCAAGGGAAAGGTGGAAGCCCTCAAACTTGGGATATTTACAAGTAGACTGAAAAAAATACCATGAAATCTACAATAGAAGAATAACCCTGTATTAGAAGGGACATTGACTAGATTGTCCAATTAGCCTTTTTCATCCCTAACCTCCAATTCGATTTCTACCATTCACATACATTTGCATTGGGGAATTAGGTATGGTTTTCATTGGTCAGTCTTGCAGCACTATTTCTTAATTGCATCAGCACTCAGGGAGACCCACTGGTAATAACACAAGCAGGCAAGTAGAGAAAATACCTACCCATATCTCTGGAACTGGTAATCAAACGTTAGCTCTGAGCCTGACGGAACTAGTTTGGTGGTGAAAAAGCCAACCCTTAGCTGTCCATTCACAGTCCACTAGGGCATGAAAAAACAGAAGATGACATTGGTTATTAGAATATTCAGGCTTGACCCCAGTTTCTATATTAAATTAAGGAACCCTGGCAAGCAACACTGCTAATCGTCCAAGAGGCAGAAAACATCCCTGAAGGATCTTACAATCTCAAATTGAAGTGTCTGCATTAGTTAATTTCCAAGGTATATATTTACTTTTGAGGACTGAATGATACACAAAGGTCAATGACAAATGAATTTTCCACTCAATCTGTAAAAACTCAAACAAAAATTGAAAACAAAGGAGTAGTAGGTTTCCTTTGAAGCTCACCTTTTGTGTCTCACAGTTTGGTTCACAGCTGTGGTTCATGAAACGGGAGCAGTTTCCTTTCTGGGTTGCATCTATTATCTGAAAGAAAAAATTAATTACAGCAAAAACCACTCTTCTCCTCTGTGCTATGATAGAAGCAAAATGCAGGATCTGTATGTATCAAGGTGAAAATTTCAGTAAGAATTTTAGTAAGTCTTTTCTGTTTCATGCATCAGCCTCAATAGCTTTGGAGAGAAAAGATTTTGTAGTAAAAAATGTGTATGAGAAAACAAGCCACTATTATCCAATTTACATTGCTATCCATAATATTAATAAAACAGTATACAGCATAGTTCTTCAGTGTTCTGGGGGTATTATTTTTTAAAACTTAAAAATTATTTCCCATCCACCCAGCCCCCAGCAAAACGTCTACATCTGGAAATCTGAAATGTTGTAGCATAGATCATATTTTAAAGCAAAAATTGTCTCATGGGCCACCTTGTCCTTCCACTCCCAAATGGGCAGACCATCCCCCTGCACCCTCTCTTCCCCTCCCAAATTCATATCCATACAACCCCATGGCCAACTACAGATATTGCTTACATGGAAAAGGAAAATATTTAATGTATTTTTACAAACTCCTCCCCCACAATACCTTAGGGCCCATGAATTGAGACATGCAATCTTGATTAGGTTTATAATTATCCCAGATCAATGCAGTTAGGTACTTAACTCCAACAGCAGGACTCTATAGAAGACAACTCATGAAGACCTATTGGTATAAATAGCTTAAATTTGCTATAAATAGTCAGTAATACTACTTGGTATAGCTCATGTCAAGTGAAAGTGGCTAAATCAAAAACAGGGATTCAGGAGTTTGGGGAAAAAATTGCTATTTGTGCATGGCTCATTCAAGTTGAGTCAGCATTGTATTTACTGTCCACACCCACAAGGGTGACATGCAGCTTCTGTGACCAAATCATTACCACTCACCTCATCGTTTTTCAGTGCCATGAAGTAGTAGTGAATGTTTTTGTTTCGGGCATACTCTTTCACTCGGGCTTTGAACTCCTTGTGATCCAGCACTTCTCCACAGTATTCCAGCACAAACGTGTTACTGCAATATCCCAGAAGGAAAAGCATCATTATCTGCTTAGGAGCAAACCAAATTAAATACCAAGGACAAAAGCTATTATTGTTGAGACAAACTCACAGAACATGAGAACTACAGACTGTTAGAGCTGTCAATATCGCTTAGATTTTTGTACTTAAATGAACTGTTTTAAGTGATTTATACCTTGGCCAACTACAATTTTTTTTTTAAATTAAAATTATCACTGTAATTTGCAAGGCACTTCAGACAAGAATACAAGTTCCTTGCTAAGTCGAGTCTACCACAGAAATGCATTATATTTTACTGAGAAAGCGTATAGGGCATTTCAGCAGAATATGCATTGTCAGATCTGAAAAAAATACGAAAAGCTGTTTACGATGGCCTCATTTTGTACTTTGTTGATCTTGTGGGCTGGGATCATTAACACAGTGCTAGGATTGCCCGGTGATAGCCTGAACCCTTCCAGAACATCGAATTCAGCAAAGTTCAAACTTCTAATATCTAGATATACAGAGTTAAGGTAAATGCCCATGCAACCATACTCTTACCCACTGGAGCTAGTCATAGCTACTGGGAATTATCTGCATGCACCCAAGTTGCAGTTAGTGTATTAGGTGTAGCTGTATTGAATAGAGGAGGAAAAATCTGGAGCAGCTTGAAAGAGCTCTGATTGCAATTTGAGTCTCCCCTCCCGCCACATGTAGCATCTAAAAAAGAGGAACATATATACCCTGAAGTTCCAGGCTGAATCATTTCATCTAGAACTGTGTAGATTGGGTCAGTAGCAGGGCACTGGGCCTTCTTGCCATGGATATTATCAGTAGTGAGGTGGGATATGAGAGCAGTCTGTGGACTTAATGGTGGGTAGGTAGAAGAAAGGATGGTGGTAGGTGGTTTAGGTGGTATTGTGTGTGCAGGGGTTGTAAAAGAGTGTGAAGTGGTGGTAACATTTCCAAAGTGTGGTATTCTGTCAGGGGAGTAGGGCGTGTTTGAGCATAGCTCATATGCATGCAATGCCTATTCATTACAGTGAAAGGGCAGAGTTGTTTTTGCTCAAAGGGGACAGAGTTAAGATAGCCTGGTGATAGCTTATGATAAATGCTTGTGCTATCTTAACTTTGCATTAAAGTTTTTTCCCCATTTACTTTCCTACTTTTTGTTTTATCAAAAAGAGAAATGTTTGTTGGTAGGAGTTACTGGTCATTTAAGCAGTTGTTCTTATCTAGGTTTGCAATTGATACGTGACTATGACTAGATAATAATCAAAAGACCTGGCTTTTATGTAGGGCTTTTTTAATAAGTAAATCTCAAAGAAATGTAGATCATTACCCCCATTTTAGAGATGCGAGACTGAGCATGGAGAGGTGAAGTGGCATGCCCAAGCCACCAGCAGGACTGTGGCAGAGCTAGGAATTGTCTCAGTCCAGAGGTCTTGCCACTAGGCCATACAATTGCTAAGTGATTCCCCAGTGACCCTCCCCCCTCAACATTTTGTTAGAGTACAATGGGGATAATCGCCGTGCTTGGAAATGTTTGCAGTGTGTAGGTGCTAACAGCCCTGGTAAAAGAAATCTCATCCATGGTCTATGTCCCAAAACCTGGACACATTACATGGTTGTTACAGTAACTTTAAGCAGGAGAGAAGAATGCTCTCTCTCTCTCTCCTCTCCATCTCCTGCCCTAGCATTCCCCCACACCATGTAGCCCGCCCTCTCAATATTTCCATCTGTTCCATCCCCTCCCATCAAGCCACTGGCTGGCCATTAACATTTAAGAAGGTGCTCTTTGCTGTCTCCTGCACTCTGCTGCTGCATATGCGTATCACAGGCAGCAGCTTACAGGAGGGCCACAGGTTATCTTGGTTACACAGCCTGAGCAGCACACTGGGCTTGGTCCCTGACTCCTACTGTCCGCCTCCAGCGAAGACTCCTGCTGTTGCTTCAGCCAGGCTTCCTCAGCCCCGCCCCAGAGTCCATCGAGTCTGCCCCTCCTCCAAACTGGGCCCCACTTCCACACACTCAGGTGATATGTATCTGAACTATTCATTTCCTGGATTTCAGATGTTTACATTTGCATTACCTTCACTCCCTTTACCCCATTCACATGGAGAGGTAAGGAGAGGGGTTCAGACACCGCAAGAGGAACAGGGTCTCCCAGAACACACAGCGGGTAGGGACAGGGGCTCAGACCCCTGCAGGGGGGTAGGACACCCCTAAATCCCCCCCCACTACCTCCATCTCCTAACATTCTTCTCCCCATGTCTAGTGTGGGTTTTTCTGGTCCTCCCCTCTCCAAAATACTTTGATTACATTTCCACAAAATAAAAATAAAAACAACCCTGACAGATCTTAGCAATATGCCTCCCAATCTTGTCCAAATTTGTGTCCAAAGCAGGACTCGAACTGACACTAGACAGGTCAGGTTCAAAGGACTACTGCTTATCCTCTTGAGCTATCCAGCTGATGTGACACTTGGAAGGCTAGCAATCCTGTTAATGCCTCTGTCTACGCATATTCAGTGCAGTCTGTTAGGAGCAAGAATAAGCATTCATGAGGCTTGTGACAAGCCTAAAAAGAGAAGCGAACTCTTTTTCAAATAATGTTTTAATTTGATTTCCCTCAAAGCACTGGTGGGTGCTAGGCACTCTATTGGGGGTAACTCTTGAGTGTTGAGACCCTGGAGCAAGGTTATAAGCTCTGATTTGATTTCTGTGAGCTTAAAAATGTTGCCAGAATCTCTCCACTGTGTATTGGGAATGCCTTCATCTCCAAAACAGTCTCCAAATTGGGATCACTAACAGACCCCAGTGCCCCGATGAGACACATCAAATTTCAAGTCTATTCAAGTATCTGAAGAGTTTAGAACACAGAGTCGCCTTCCAAACAAAAAAATTGGCTTATCCTTAACTACAGCAGAGCTGCTGCCCTGCTATAGTTCTCCAGGGCTTTCTTCAATCTGGCTTTAAATGTCTCAGCCTCTCCTCACTTCCTCAAGCTAGTACAGATGAGAAGCTTTTCCTGATATTTGTCTTCATTTTTCTTTTCTTAATGTCATCCTACATTGTTACACTCTCTCATGACACCCTAAACAATTTCTGTCTCACCTGAGAGTTTTATACCCTACAAATATCTGAGGGCAGATCTAGGGGGGCAGCAGGGAGGAAGTGGACAACAAGGACAAGAAACAGAGTCTTGCACTTAGGAGGGAAAAATCAGATGCACGCTACAGACTGGGGACTGACTGGCTAGGCAGCAGTTCTGCAGAAAAGGACCTGGGGGTTACAGTGGACAAGAAGCTGGATATGAGTCAGCAGTGTGCCCTGGTTGGCAAGAAAGCTAACAGGATATTGGGCTGCATTAATAGAAGCATTGCCAGCAGATTGAGGGAAGTGATCATTCCCCTCTATTCAGCACTGGTGAGGCCACATTTTGAGTACTGCATCAAGTTTTGGATCCTCCTCTACAGGAAGGATGTGGACAAAATTGAGAGTCCAGCAGAGGGCAACAAAAATGATTAGGGGGCTGGAGCACAAGACTTATGAGAGGCTGAGGGAACTAGGCTTGTTTAGTCTGCAGAAGAGAAGAGTGAGGGGAGATTTGAGAGCAGCCTTTAACTACCTGAAAGGGGGTTCCAGGGAGGCTAGAGCTAGGCTGCTCTCAGTAATGGCAGAAGACAGAATAAGGAGCTATTGTCTCAAGTTGCAGTGGGAGAGGTCTAAAGTGGATATTAGCAAAAGCTTTTTCACTAGGAGGGTGGTGAAGCACTGGAATGGGTTACCTAGGAAGGTGGTGGAATCTCCATCCTTAGAGGTTTTTAAGGTGCAGCTTGACAAAGCCCTGGCTGGGATGGTTTAGTCAGGGTTGGTCCTGCTTTGAGCAGGGGATGGGACTAGATGACCTTCTGAAGTCCCTTCCAATCCTAATCTTCTGATTCTGTAAGTGATGGTACCCTCTTAAGCACTACTTGAACTGAACATTTCTCACTTATAACACCGAAACTTGTACCCTCTGCACCCCATTTTCCCTGAACTCCTGTAAGCTAGGCCACCTACATCCCAAGCCATGTGTCCGTTGCCCATCTCTTCTCAAATCTTGGGTTCTTAAGTCAGGCTCCTCTTCCCTGACCTATTTATCCAATAAACCAGGACCCTGGTACCTCAGAAAGCCTCAATTCCTGTATTCCACACCCGTGATCACCTAGGCCCCCTTACATGATTCTCTCCTGGAGTATCTGGGTTTTTCCCTGGCTCTGTCTTGGGGTGGGTGCCTAGGCCCCTAGGAATTTGGTAGGAATAGCTTTCAGATGACTGCTCTATTGCTCCAGCTGGCTCCTTTCCCTGGCTTTTACAGTCCTGATGGCACTTTCTGTTGGGCTTTTTTGCTTCAGCAGAATGCTGATCTCAGTACCGCTGACTTTGGGATGGGGCAGTGACGTTACCATCAGGACACAAGAGCACAGAGCACAGTGAGGAGGAAAATCACCACTGACCTAAATGAATGCCAGTTTTTAATCAGTGCAACTATGTATCTATCCAGGAGAATCTGAATGTCTGACTCTGCTCTGAGAGTCAGGTGTTCATCAGGTCATCAGACAAGTCTAAAAATCAGATACACTGAAGAATTTAGCCATTTTCAAACTCATCCTTATTAAAGCTGTTGTGCAAGTGAGAGGAGTATAATGGCAGTAGATTATGACGACTCAATCAGTACATAAGGTATCACAGCTTTAAACAACTGGTTATTTACGTGTTCCATGGTCTTGCACTGCAGAGGTTGCCAGTTAAACATATTGTAGTTTACGCATTTTACATTTTAAGTACCTAAAACATATTACATTTTAAGCACTATTGTGCTTCATTTCTGAAGGACTGCTTCACATTTAACTGTCCCTCCATCTTCCTCATGCAGAAGCTCCTATCATTGACAGGACAGTAATATTTTTGGCTGCTACAAGACCAAGTGTGTCCTCCTGTAAAAAGCTAGCAAAGAACTTCTGTCCAAAGGAACAGACTAAAAACCTCCAGAGAGTCTCAGAAAATCATTGCATAGCAAAATACAAGACAGAGTCCTCTAAAACTACCCATAGCCACATATACTTGAGACAAACCAGACTTAGTGCTACCCTTTCATGGGCTTTTGAATTGCAAATTTCAGAGCCTGATGCAATTGCCAATGCACAACACTTGTTCTTCAGCACAACAAAGTGTGCAACTACACAAGGCTTTGTGGAAGGCAAATTTAACTACCACATTCTACAGAGAGAAACACTTGAATTTTCTCTTTGGATTCTGAAACAATATGAAATATATTTAGAAGGGAAAATGATGCTGTCAAAACCAAATAAGCAGTCAGGAAAATGTATCCAAGTATTTAAGGCACAGAATTTACTTTTAAGGCCATTACAACTTAACCTCTCCCTGCTTACCCACTTTTGTCTCCAATGAAGTCTCCCCTGCCTCCATTGCTTCATTAACTATGCCAGCTTTCACTGTCCATTGTGTCTGCTTCCCCCCATAAGCACCCTTACAACTTCTTCCAAACTGCCCTGTTTGCATGGAATACCAGCCCTAAACTGTCTATATAGACACTATCCAGTCCTCCCTTCAATGTCTCTCCACAATTCCTTTCTACCATGCTTGCGGGAAACTACCAACCCATAGGTAGGTAGAGGGCCAGCAGAGACTTCTCAAATATGTCTTAAGAAAATTTAACTGACCTGAAACCACATAGCTGTGCACATTTCATTTGTATAAAAGCATATTTCTCTCATTACTGTTATCCTTGGCTTTCTTCTGAGTATTATAGTTTGTTATACCCAGTTATGTCTTTGAATAAAAGCTCTTCAGGGCAAGCAAGGATTAACTCTGTACAGCATCTAACACAATGGGGCTCCAACATTCATCGGGGTCTTGGGACACTATTATAATAGATCTGTATTATATTAGTGCCTGTAGGCCCTGACAAGGAAGGGAGCCCTTTTGTGCTAGGCACTGTACAAACACATTAATTCATTGCCCATGCCCCAAAGAGCTTTCAAATTAGAATAGTAACAAAGTGAGGAAGGGAGAGGGATATAGTCAAATATATGTAAGTTTACAATTTATTTTTCTTACGAATATGATGTATCAGCAATATCCCCATCTGCCCCATCAGATGGTTGATTTCTCAAAAGCAGTATGGCAGAGCTAGGTCTGGAGGGGAAATATACAGGATTTAATATGCCTGTGGCCTTACAGATCAGTTCAGTGAGGGAGAAGGCAAAAATGTCTTCCATGTTATGGGCCTCAGCCCAAGGATAGTGGTGTAGTCACAGTCAGAAATTTAAAGGGGATAGAGAGGGTCTCAGTAGATAGAACAGAAGTTGAGTTTTGGCCACCTTAAGTTTAAGTTGATGGGATGACATCAGGAAATGTCAAACAGGCTGGAGGAAGACAAGTCAAGAGTGGAAAGTAAGACCTGTGAATCATCAGTGTAGTTAAAAGCATGTGAGCAGAAGGGATTACCCAGAGACAGGCAGAAAAGGGGAAGAAGGGAGAGGACCAAGGTCAGATTCCTGTGAGACCCCCACACAGATAAGAAGAGGGTCAAAGGCGGCCAAAGCCATGATCGGAGGAGAGGGAAATAGTAGGAAACAGTCACAAAGACAGAGCACAAGATTTCAAGAAGAGTTATGTGACAGAGTGGTAGAAATAGAGGCCAATGAGGACAAAAAGGGACATGGCTGCAGCATCTAGCTAGGAAAAGATTGTAACAATGGTAAGAGTAGTTTTGGTAAAATGGAGGACTGAAAGCAGACTGGACAGGATCCAACACTGAAATAGAGGAATGTGCTAACAGCTGTAAGAGGTATATTCATTGAGCTTAGAGATGGAGAGGTGTGTATGTGGGGCCAAGGTTGTTTCAAGATGGGGGAAGTTTAGCTGGTTGACTATAAGTAATGAAACTGAGTGAATGCAGGCAATTTATTTTCCACTTGTTGAGAAACAACTCAATGAAAGGTCATTTGAAGAGGAAAGTCTTACGATGGGAGGTCTTTGGCAGCTCTGAGCCCCCAGCCTTTCTTCTCAGTCAGGATCACTTCAACATCTGCATGCTGTTTCCTCTGGAACCGTCTGTTGGAACAGTAGTCCCCATTTGGGCACCTGGAAGAACTAAGTAAAGGAAACAGAACTATCAGCTCCCACTGGGTTGGCAGTGGCAACAAAGGCAGCTAGGGAAATAGCTAGGAAAGACATGAAACAATAGATAATAAAGTCAGTGCAAAACCCACAAACATGTTTCACTCTAAGAGTAGAGTAACCACCTGACAGTCAATATTAAATTCTGAACAATTTATTTAGACTATGTTTTTTTTTTAACGTGAGAACCAGTGTTACTATGCTATATGATTAAACCAACGTATTGGCCACTTCCCTGTATATTTGTATATGGCTTCTTCCTGAGAGATTGCTCCCTTCCCTGCCTCTACAGTTTGGGCTGATCAGAGATTCAGAGTCTTAGATAGTACAGGGTCCATATCATTTATCCCTCTTCTCTCATCTTACTTAGTAAAAATCATTGTGTCTCCAACTATCAGGAGGCAAATCTGATTGCCAGTCAGCTGTCAATGCAACTCCTATTACCCAGCTCTTTATCTCTTGCCAGCAGAAAACATGGGGCAGCAGTTGTCTTAGCACTCCTGCTAACAAGACGACTCAAGATAAAGGGGAAGGAAAGAGCCTGGTAAAAGCCTGGAGGAGAAAGTAGAGGTAGGCAAAGGAGAAAAACAAGGCAGCTGCATGGAAAGCTACACCTCCCCCATTCCTGCCTCCCTCAATCTTAGGCTACAGTATCTCTGATACTCCAGCATTGAGCCTCCTGAGCACGCACAGCAGTGCTTTTGTCATTGGCTCAGAGACTGACATGAGACCACTACATTCATTCACAAAACCTAAGGTAGGATTTAAAGTCTGATCTCCAAACGAGGAAGTCACTTATGAATGCATGGGCCACTGCAAACGGAAACACATGGACAACCTGCTGTCTTCTGACACTCAGTGCCCGGGAGAAGGCGAAGCTTTGGCATCTCACCAAACAGCACTCACCATTCTATCATGAGCAGGCGATTGAGACAATCTTCACCACAAGCTATCTCCCCTTGAGCTCTCTCTTCTTTGGAAAGCGGAGGACATTCACACTGCATTCGCTTGATATCACGGTGGGATTTGTTCCTCTTCCTGCAGGGCATGCCAGCAAGCAGAGGTTAAGTCAGTCTTGCAACATTCCCACAGAGACAAAAATCACTCCGCCTAAAATTAACTCCACCATTTTCATTTGCTACTGGATTAAAATTGATTTACTTGTTAGAAGTCACTGTTCAACTATTCAATTTATATCAACAGGATAAGAGCAGCCAGAAGCATTATTTTTTGGTAATTCATGACCAGAGAAGATCTCGTTCAGCAAAGCTTGATAAATATTAACGCAATTTATGACTTTTCCAACTCCATTTAATGCATACAATCCTATTTTAATTTCATTGAAGCTACACACTGGGTAATGGTAAAACTCTAGCTTAATCTTTCCACTGCAGAAAAATAATACAATTTTCAAAGGAATAGCTCTTAAAATCTTTATAGAAACTGGCCTGACCTAGGCAGGCACAAATCACAGGCAGAGACCATTCTAAGTCGCCACAGTTTATGGAGAAGAGATGTGTGGGGAAATCCTCAGAAATACTGTACCTGCATTTCAAAGGGTGGGGAGGGAGGGAGGAACGCTTTCTGCCCTGGGTTCATGCTACCCTTCAGCAGCCTACAGAACCAGTGAGCAGGGTGGGAATCAAAATTTGTGTTTCTCACATCACTGTGCAAGATCCACAGTTTGTAGGGCGCTAATCGTAAGTTGTTTAAAAAATGGGGCCTTTTTTTTGTCCTGAAAAGGATAAGACAGAGAGAACTTGACTGAGGTAGTCAAACCGCTGAAGATCATGATCAATTCCTACTTATTACCCTGTCCAATGGTATGAGAACAAGGAATCAATTGAAGAAAATAAAGGCCATTACATTTAAAAGAAATTAAGTATTACTTCACAAACCATACAGTAAACCTGTGAAATTCACTGCTCTAGGGAGACTGAGTTAAATACCAAAGCTAGATTTTAAACGGGCAAAATTTACATCTAACGCCTTAGGATAAATTAACTGTAATCAACTCTCATTCAGAGTTTAAGTTCATTGTCATGAGTGTCAAACGTTACTTTTATACCCATTCCTTTACAGTACCAGACAACTGTGCAGTTACATTTCTGAGGGGGAAAAGCTGTCTTGCTCTGAAGCATCATGTTATTAGCCACACCTAGAACTTGGAAACCAGAATTTGTGATTCACTGATCAGATGCAATAAAATAAATCCAGTATTCCTATGCAACAGGAAATAAAATTTACAAATAGTTGTTACCTTTTAAAATTTCAGATTGCAGTTCTGCCAGTGTTAAAGTGATTCTTAATTTGTTCTTTATTTACAAATGGTTACATATGTAACTGGACCATTTAAAACACTGATGGTGCAAAACCTCTCTTCCTGTAGTGAATACAGCCATTCACCTGTCTTGAGAAAAAAAATCTGTTTCCCAGGGCCACAGGCAAATGGATATGTCAAGCCCTCAAGTGAAGCTGCTATATGCTCCAGGCTTATGTACATCCACATGAAGTTCAGATGAATAGCATATAACAAGAAGTGAGAAGCAAAATTAAAGTCATTCTTACAAACTGCCATGGATACACTGAAATGTACAACAATAAGTGTTAACTAGCATGGACCTGAGCAACCTCAAATGCACCCATGATTTTCAATCTTCAGATTATCAGACTATTCAACAGGAAAGAACCTTTTTTTTTTTTTTTTTTTTTTTTTAATAAAGCACTGCATGCGAAAATTAAACCAGCATAGCCAATTAATATTAGTAGGAGCTAAATTCCTCCAAGCATTTATGACTGTCATAAGCCTTCATTGGGGTTTTATTTTGCTCTTGGATGTTTCTATAGACTAACTGCCAAAGAATGTAGGATTCAGCTGGCCCTTACTACCCTTCTCTCTCTACTCCCCTCATGGCTAATCCTTCCTCTTCTCTACAAAAAGCCTTTTTAGGTGGTGTAAATGTGATATTGCCTCTTCCTCACCACTCTACTACTGCCCGGAGAATGGCTGATGGGACATTTAGAAAGATATCACAATCAAATTATAAACTGAAATGTAAACTATTGGAAGCAAACAAGGTGTAAATTCATCAGTTACCTTTCAGTTAAATACACATTTTCCTCAATAAGGTCAAAGTAACAGGGCATTTTTCCTTGCTTGGAACACTCCTTCCAGCGTTGCGGGTCTCTGAAGTCTTCCATGATGCACAGTGGGCGAACCAGTGCTGAACCCTGAGGCAAGGAGTCTGACAGTTCCCCCTCACCCTCAATTTTCACTTTCTTTCTCTCTCTTGGGTCTCCATCACTCTCAGAGTCACTCTCCAATTCTTGCCTTCTTTTCTTTGGTGGTCCTCGCTCTTTCACATCGTTTTTCCCCAAAAATTTTGCCTGGTCTTTTCTCTCATTTACAACTGTTGGTTCCTTTGCTGAATTACTGCTTATCTCATGTGCCTGCACAGACCCCTTTTCTTTATGACTGAGAGTATGCCATTTACTCGACTGGCTAGGAAAGTGAACTTTGCAATCATTGTCCCAACTGTCATCCTGTTCATACTCTTCATGGTCCTCTGTTAGGGAGTCTGGTACCTGCCCTTGTATTCGTTCATAATTAATTCCAGAGGACCTACTACTAGTCCTTGGGTCCCAATACCCATTGCCTTGCCAGTAATTTTGTGAGCCCCTGTATGGCCCTGAACCCTGCTGGTATATAGCACCTGAGTACATTCCATAGCTGCTGTCGGGCTGCTGATACGTGCTACTGGGTTTCTCTGGCTGAGAGAAGTCCCATCCCAGGTTACCCAAGTCCTCTGGGGTTGAATGAAAACCATCCAATCTGGAGAAGTCTCCTGTGCCAGACTGATTACTGAACCCAGCCTTTCCCTGCCTACTGTCTGGCTTGGAAGTGTGTGTCTGGTGCCTTGATTTATTTTCAGTGATTTCAAAGTTCTCAGAAAGACAAAACTGCTGCTCGTCTTGCTGTCTCCCAACCGGTCTAGCTATGGACATTAACTCTTTCAATGTTATTCTTTCATCTGGATTCGGTTTGCAGTTAGAATCAGACGTTAAATCTGTCTGACTTGTACTATCAACTCCATCACTCTGAGGCTGGGAAATATCAGGCTGCAGGTCTTCAGTTTCCTTTCTACTGAGTTCAGTAGATGTTGCTGGACTCTTGTCTATTCCCCTAGAAGGAGAACACTTGCTCTCAATGTGCAGACCATGTTTATTTGCTGTATTTTCTGATCTTTCTTCATAGTAAAGTTTGCTGGACTGTGGCCTATCATCCTCCCAATTTTCAGAGTAACCTCTATTTCCATGGCTGCTCCGAGATGAACAAGGACTACTGTCTTCCATACTTAGAGTGGAATTCTTTGGAACCACCACAACTGACTGAAGACGGTTCCTTGGAACACTGTCATCAGAATCCGAATCCTCTGTATCACTTTCTTCACTGTCCTGCTCACTTTCACTTTCTGCCGTATCAGAATAATCATCATTCTGAGCAAAAATGAATTCAGAAGTATTGCCACTACTGTCACATGTGGCGGCCTGAGTTACAGTTTCTGTTTCTTCTGCAGTCACAATGACATCACAAGATGGGAAAAAAGCTTCTGAAAAAGGAGAAACCACTAATGACTCATTTTCTTCATCCTTGTCAACTGAGACATCCACTGACACTCTCTTCAATTCATCAGACCTGGTTCTTTCAGCGAAGACAGTAGGACTTTCCTCAGCTGGTTCTTCTCTTTCCATATGTTCCTCTGGTACTTCTAAATAATATGAATGTTCATTTTTAAATGAGGGTTTTCCTTTTTCTAAAGCAGGATCAACATGCTGGGCATCTACTTCATGTATCACTTCAGTTTCAGAATGCTGCAAGCATTCTTCACTTTTATTCTGCATGGCTCCATCCAATTTGGAAGCACGATTTTCCTCTAATTGTTGTATCATAATTTCATTGTCTAATTTGATTTCCAGAGAGCACTCTTCTTGGGAAGAATCTCTGCTTGAACTATCTACAGTTAGGCTCAGCTCATGGTAGGGATTAATATCACATAGTTCATCTTCACATGCAGACTTTGCTGAATTTTGATCCTCCGTGTTCTCATAATCGCATGTAACCATTTGTGGCTCTACATTAATGTCCATTAAAGTTTCTTGGGTAACCTTTATATCTGTGGGTTCAACTTCAATTTCAACTTCTGAATGATACAAAGGACTAGTATCATCTGAAATGTAGTAAGAGTCTGAATCTTTGGTTCTGTCATAAGGAGTTTCCAGATCATCCAACTTTTTAACTAATATTTCAGAATGATCTACATTCATAACAGGGGAAGATATAACTTCATCTTGCTCTGAAGGAACTGAAGCCTCTGTTTCTTTAAACAAATTGTTGAACTCACTGGACTGTATACGAGAATCATCCTGATCTTGTTCTTTAGATTTATATACACTTTGAAATCCATTAGATGGCAACACATAACATTTACTACTTTTTATTAGCGGTGATACCTCTGGTCTACCTAGACTATCATCAGAAGACATTGCAACATCCTCTATTTTGGAGGCACAGCAAGTTGCCAAGTCATCAGATCTATCCTCTGGGGACCCATTTATATTCAGTTCCATGGGACAGTAAGTTCTTAATTGTTCAAGTTTTACCTTTATTAAATTTTCTGGTTCCTTAATACTGTCATGGCAATCATTTCCTGTAAGTTCAGACTTCAAAATAGGAGAACCATCTTTTGACTCATCTAGCTTTTTAAAAGTAGGTGAATCATTTAATTGACTGAATGGAGAAACCATCTTTTCCCTTTCAAACTTTTTTATAATAGTCATTCTTAACTCATTGCTTTTTAGATAAGGTGTGTCTGAATCTACAGAATTAGACTGCTGTTTGATTTCTTCAAATGATTCTGTACAACAGAAAGAACTTTTAGACTTATCAGACTTTGGTGCGGAGGTCTTTGTAGGGGTGTACTTATAACGGGAAGAGTTCACATTACTATCAGGTTTAGAATGGGATGTCCCCCTTCGATATCCAAGCTCATTAAGGGGAGAACACCTTTTTGATACTTCACTTTCTGAAGCCCTTTTTGAGTCTCTGTCTGATCTTGAAGACTTTCCTCTCCTCTCTGTTTCAGCATAAGACAACTCTGTTTTGCTGTCCCGATCTGATTTAGAGTAGGAAGAAGTTCTAGAATCCCTGTATGAGGAGGAATGAGATGATGTACGCCTTGAGTCACTAGACCTGGAATGGGTCCTTCTATACTCCTCTTCTGAATCAGAACTTTCTCTTGTCCTATTATCCGTGTAAGAACGAGAATACCGTGTCCTCTCTCTGTAAGGGGAGCTTCTATGGTATCTTCGATCAGATTCATAGTAATGAGAACGTTCTGATCGTGAATAGGATGAGCTGGTTCTAGAACCTCGGTCAGATCTAGAACGAGAATGAGACCTGCTCCGTCTTCTCTCCCTGTCTGACCTAGAACGGGAGGATGTATACCTAGAGTCCCTCTCTGTTTTTGAATAGCTAGAATGTTTTTCATCTCTGTCCGATTTAGATCGTGAGGAGGATTTCACCAACTCTTCACTTTTGAGAGAAGTTGAGCTCTTTTTTGGATCTCTTTCCTTTTCTGTGCTTGTTGATATTTTTAATTCATGTGATCTCTGACTTGAAGAAGTCCTTATAGAATCTTCATCTGATTCAGAACCCAGTAACATGCCATCAGATTGAGAGAACTTCCTCTTAGAACCCTGCTTTTTAGAGCACAGAGACACACTTTTTGAGCTGTCTAAAATTTCTTCCTCCTTCCCAATATGGGAATCTTCCTGCTGTGGAGTTATTTCTATTTGCTCAGACATATTTTGAATTACATGTTCTTCAGAACTATTAGATGCAGAATCCTGTTTAATGTCCAGTTCTAAAGTTTCTTTCACTACTGCATTTGATGGCTCCTCTGAAATATGGACTTCTGTTTCTACGAATGGTGGCAAAAGTGGTGCAGCTGTCGCTGACACTGGTATTGGTGGTTGGAGCAAAGCTACAGCTGTTAGCACCGGTGCTGGTGGAGACGCTGTTTGTGAGAATGGTGGAGGTGGTGTCAACGGCAATTCTGCTGCTGCTGCTGCCACTTCTGCTGTTACTGGTGCTAAAGCTGCTGGCAGTGGCTTTGCTGTTACACTAAGCAGATGCTTCTTAAAATGGATCTTGCCCAATTCCACCTTAGTTTTTGGTGGTGAAGATTCTTCTGTTGAACCAGAGGTATCCCCAAGGTCCATTTTAATTTTGGGGGTGAAGTCAGTTTGAAGGGATGTGGCTGGGGAGCTCTGAGTTTCATTTTGTTTTTCATTTCCAAGAGCAGTCAGAAATCTATTCTGCAAGGTTTTCTTTGTTAAACTAAAGCTGAAAGATACTTTCTGTCTTCCTTGCTCCTCAAGGTTAACTTTTGTTTTGGTGCCTTTGGGCAAAAAGCGGCTAGAAGCAACACCTTTGAACACTGGGCCTTTGACAAAACCAGCTTTCTGTACATTTTCAGTCTTGCCCTGCAATAAAAAAGAGATACACAATTAAAGGAATTGCTTTTTAAACTAACTACACGATCCATACATTAGCAAACAATAACCCTTCACCTCATGAATTTTTAGTGATCAGAAAAATAAAAACTGATAAGCTTCGCACAAGTCATAGATAGCACAGCCACACTAAATTCCAGAACTGGGTCTCTTCTGTATAGAATCAATTCTATAGTAATTTTGAAGTTTGAACAATATGTTCTTTAGGACCTAGACAGGACCCAATCAAAATTGTAATCCATTTCTCTTAAAGGTAAATGATTTAATATATTGAACTATTTCAACAGTACCACAATTCCCTGTTCTGACTTCAGAAAAAACTGACAAAATATACTGGCTATCCAAGATTATGTCCATATATATTCACTTTCTAGAAGACTTTGTATTGTGAATAATAATTTTTCAGATCAAATAAAATTGCAAGTGAAATTTCTAACAAACTCACAAAAGTTAGTTTTCTCCAATGGACTTACACCACTCATTGGTAATTTCTAGTGAGCTGAGTGTGTTGATAAATGGAATTGCTCTAATGTAACTGCCTTCAAGAGGTTCCATTAATAGTCAGTCATCAATGCCGTCATCTGTAAGCCAAGCTACTATAACAGTGTACTTGGATCTCACCCGGAAGCCCATCTGTACAATACAGCTGTCTAACTTGTGATTTTGGATAGAATCACAATATGGTGCTAGTGTCTCTCCAAATCCATTGGTTTTCAGATGCGATTCAAGTCTTGGCACAAATGACCTAACTGTCTGAGACCTGGTTATGTGAGTGACTACCTGTGTCTTCTCAGATAAAATTGGGATGCTCTTCTGAGGGAAGAATAGAAGCCACAGACTGGCAATAAAACTTTACCAATAAAAAGCTTCTTCCCCCTTTGGAATTCACTTTTGTTATCAGTCCATTAGAACCTGAAATCAGCAGCTTTCAGTGCATGAACCAAAGTGGGCTTCTTTGATTTGGTTTTTGGACATCCATTTTTAAACTTGGGGCTTATCTACACACAAAAATTGTATGGCTTTAGCTATACTGGTATACTAAAAATACAACTCCCTAATGGGGATGCAATTACATTGGTATAAAGAAGGGCTTAGATCAATATAGTTTATTCCCATAAATCCAAACTAGGTGCTGCACTGATATAATGATTTCATTAAAATAATTACACCCTTAACTGAAATAGTTATACCAGTACAAAACCTGTGTAGACCAGGCCTTCTTTCCATAACTATTCCATGAACACTAATTCCATTCTTGGCAACAGCAATTGTTTCCAGCACTCTAGTGTGACTCACATATGTACTTTGTTATTGTTTAACTTTTGCGAAACAGGACTAGTTGCTAAGGCTAGAGGCATTATTGTAAATAATTAAATAGACTTCAGTGGAATTGACGCACCATCACATTTCACCTACTTCCTATACACAGTAGTCAGTTTTCATAAATATAAAATATCCTCCAGAGTATTTTTATAAATAGCAAAATGCTGTAGGTCTAAATTAAAGACTATGACCTGGATTTTGAGATACGACTAGTAATTTTGGGCACCCAGCTTGAGACACTGTAAAGGGGCTTGATTTTCATGAAAGGTAGAAGGCACTCTACTTTCTGAAAATCAAGCTCCTTTAAGGTATCTTAAATTTGGGCACCCAAAAATCGAGACCGAAGAACCCTAGTCATTTTTTAAAATTTAGATCCAAATGCCTGTTCAACTACAAGAAACAATATTAGAGGATGTGTGGTTTCATGATCATCTTTGGAAGGATACTCTAATAAAGACATGTAGAAAATGTTAGATTTTTTTCTTAGGATATGTATGCAATGTTCCTTTTCTTCTCTTATAAGTGATGTGCAAGAAACTTTTTAAAGATTAACTATAGGCTTACATGCCAAATTTTCCCCCAAGCATAAAAAGGTGAATTAGCTCCCTTAATAATTTCAAACCACTATTTTCTTTTCTCAATTCTGCCAAAGTCACAAATTATCAACTCCTGGTCTGTGAAAATTCCCAGAAAGTGGAATGCTAATAACATCACAATGATGTACCTACAAGAGAGCATGGGATTAGTTTACAAAGGGTCAGGCAAACAGTGTTCCGTGAGTTTGCAAACTATTCCATATGCTGTGTTTAAAAAGTAAGTTATTTTTAAGTTACTTAATATCCCCATGAAACAAGAAGTTATTTACAAAGTTTTGCCCTCAATGTTTGAATTTTATGCCACACTAAGTGTAGAATGTCTGGTTTCCTTGTCTGGGACTGCCTCCATTTTGTTTCTCATTACATTTGTATTGTATAGCTGAATCCTACCAGTAAAGTTAGAGACCATATAAAACATCAAAATTCGAGATTCTTCTGGACTACACGGTCTATGAATTTTATTTACTGAAACAATTTCATAGTTAGGGAAAGGCTTAAACCAAAACCTTAGATAAAAACTAATGAACTTTGGGGGCGAAGGGTTTGGAATCTGAACCTAGACCTGAATCCTGTGGTTTGAGTTGATTTATACACAAAACAAGGTGCTAGACTTGTAAAACTAGAAAAGCAACATGGAAACTACATCTTGCTCCCTCAGTTTTTAATAATTTTTTTTATACAAAATCTGGATTTGAGGTGCTTCAGCCACCTCACAAGCTTGTTCTTTCAAGGCTTTTTTTCCCCCTTCAGAAAATACATGAAGGTTAAATAATGTGAAAGCCAACTTTTTTAAAAGTTACAGAAGCATACAAATTCTGCAAGCCATAAAAGTTCAATTCCATGTAGAAAATACTTAAAACAAAGGGATGCATCTTGCATTAATGTTTTACAGAAAACATTTGTATTTGCCCCCAGAATGTTGCTCTGTATATTTTGCAAACAAGCCAAAATTGGTAAAAGTTCAGTCTGCCTAGCCTGTGTCGTAGCCTGATTAACTACTAGATGCATAAAATGAATTAAGAAATATCCCTATTGGTCTGGGAACTCAGAGGTTTCGACTTGAAAAGGATTCCCCTTTGTCCACAACATTCACGCAATTCACACACACTAGAAAGAAGAATTTCTTGAGTCTGAAGCCCTTACACAATCTTGTAAATATGGAACGCAAGCTTGGCTAGAAAGCAGTCAATATAATTAGACATTCAGGGGTTCAAAGCCTTCTGTTATTCTGTAAACACTGGTAGTTATGTGGATGATCATAACGTGTGTGTAAGCTAAGCTCTTCAGTACATTTCTCAAGACAGTACCATTGGACTTGAGGGTCCACAGAGTAATGTTTTAAATCTGGCTAATTCTGATGCCTCCGACGCCAATACTGTCTAATCAGGTTCTCTTTATATTCGGTGCATCAATCTTTGCTTTTTTCCCAGGCACTCTGCAGAACAAACAACTAATGCTTTAAACTCTCCCCCCAGTTCTGCTAAATATTTCTCAAAAGGTAAAATGTTAATTGGGATGCACTCACCTCATTTTCTTCTTCTCTATTGCAATCCAGCCGAGAAAGCATGCAAAAGAAAACACAGAAAGAAAGTGTAAATACCTTGTGGAAACAAGAGATTTAGTGATCATCTTTAAATTAAGAAAAAACCTAAAAGCCAGATCCTAAAACCTTTACTCACATTTAGCAGCATTTTACTCTCCCAGGAGTCCCACTGCAATATAGGGGTCTACTTGCAGAGTAAGGGTACCACAGTCTGTCCCCATGAGTGCTAATTTTCTTAGAATGCAGCTAATCATATATGCCAACCACCTTTAAAGAAGAATCTTTCTGTTTTTAAAAGATCAGCCATTTCCATAGCTTTGATATTCAAGGACACTGACAGAGCAAACCTTGTTAAAACACAGCTAATTAAGTTGATACCCTTTTTCTCATGCTTTAAGAAGGAATAAACTCCTTGTTTCAATGAGTAAGAACATATAATGGTATATTGCAGGTTTCCAGCTATGAAATCATGAAAAATAAACTTGACAAGTTAAATAACTTTTCCTTCCAGTTTTGGCAGATGTCTTTCAATAATACTATAAAAAGATCACAGGACCCGGCCTTTTCCAGAGACTTCCCACTCCATCACTACCAGAAACAACATTTACAATATATATATTTTTTTTAAATAGCTTGCTGTTATTTTCCAGGGAACCAAGAGAAATATCAGCATTATATGTTTATTATCTGTCCAATACTTTTATATGGCACTTCAATACCAAGGACATAGGTACTTTAAACACACTAATCTCTCAAAGACTAAATGATTTCAAATAATAAACTAATTCTGACTAACCTCACAGCATTCAATTAAGTGCAAATCTCATTTCTGACTTAGCTTTCCTTCATTAAGTTCTTCACACAGATATACCACATATAAAAATAAGTTATTTCTTCTACAAGCAGAAAAGAAGATTAAGATTTCTATTGCTATTTGTTTTTAAATACTTGGAGATGCTCCAATACTGCATTGATGGGGCCATGTAAGCACCTATATGGATAGATATAAAAATCTCACATCTCTCTCTCACCAGAGGTTTTTGTTAAAATTCAGTTTATATATAAAACTAGGCATTAATCTTCATCAGTTATGTCCTTCCTCGGTCATTTGTTGTTTTAAAACTCTCCAAACATTATGGTGCGCACAAGTGTGTGTGCATGTATACTGTGATACATTAGGGGCAGAGGGCAACAGGAGATTGCTTGAAGGGAGATATGTAAGCCCCAGAACGCTCAAGGCTCTGTTTCCTGCAGACTAGCTAGAAGTCAGGAGGGGGCAATTAGGAACAGCTGGGGCCAATTAAGGACCAGCCAGGTGCTGGATAAAAACCCTCTGCTCCAGAGACAGAGCACAAGCTGGAGGAGGAGGAGTGGTGAGTTGTGCGAAAGAGCAGGAAGAAGGACAGAGCATGTGGAGGAAGATTTCAGGCTCAAGAAGTCAGAAAGACAGAAGGGGGCGACATAGGCCAGGGGAAAAGACTGCCGCGGTGAATACAGTGCCAGCAGCACATAGCTGCTACTCACAGGGCCCCTGGGCTGGGACCTAGAGAAGCGGGTGGGTCCGGGTCCCTATCCCCTTCCCTGGGGAGATGGAGTAACTGGTGACGCCTTGGCCCACTTACGAGAGGCAAAAGTGTGAGACCCAGTAGGGTGAAGCCGGCCGTTTTCCACAATACCTTATAAACAAAACGTGATTTCCCAGCTAATTGCTTAAGATTGGTGATATTTTTCTCTCTCTGTCTATGAAAAGAAACCACTCTAGGCCTGGTTTACATTAGATTCAGACCAATAATTCACCATTGATGCAGCTCAACCAGAGGCAGAAATGGTTGAAGAGCTCATGCAGAGAAGGCCCGGACATTTTACCACTGTGTCATCCAATCCTGAGGCTTCCTGTGAAGATCAATTTTCAGAGCAGAAAGCCAGCTTTCATTTTCTGTACAGAGCATACAGCAGCTCCAACCAATAAGAGCAAAGCACTGACTGGACACTTCCCCTCCTAAATTAATGTCACTACAGAGTTCAGAACAAGCTAGAGTTAAAAACAATCACCACAGTTAATATGCTATCAGCTCTCTGAAGAATGCACATCCTATTCAGACAGCACCATTCATAAGTTACTTTTACAATAGCAATAGTAGGCTTTGTTTTTATTAAAGTAAAATGACTAATGAGTTTAAATGACCTATGGGCTTCCAAAGGATGTAAGCATGATTTAATGAGGTCATGAAAGACTGAAGTTCTCTGTATGTATTTACGTGCAAAAAGCCTGGAGCCCTTTAAAAAAAACCATTTGAACATAGATTAATAGATTCCATAGCCAAAAAGGGACCTCTGTGGTCATCTAATTTGACCTCTTGTATACCACAGGCCAGAGAACAGCTATAAAAAGTTATTAGAGCCTATCTTTTAGAAAAACATCAAATCTTGATTTAAATATTGTCAGTGATGGAGAATACACTATCACCATGGGAAAATTATTCACTGTTAAAGATTTACACTTTATTTCAAGTCTGAATTTTATACCTCTCTGTTGGACTGAAGAGCCCATTATTAAAACTGTTCCCCGTTTAGGGTCACCCCTTAACCTTTTCTTTGATAAGCTAAACAGATTGAGCTCCCTGAGTCTATCGCTAGAAAGCATTTTTTAAAAAATCCTTTAATCATTCTTGTGGCTCTTCTCTGAACCCTCTCCACTTTATCAACATCCTTCTTGAGTTAGTGTTTAAAAGCAGGTTTCATTTTCAAGTCCACAGACTGTGAAATCCAATAACAGAACACCACCATCCCGGAGCCACGTACTTCACGTGTTAAAAGGAAGTGCTTATGGAGTCAGAAACTCACAATGAGATTAGATATAGCTGACCATCAACATATGAGCCTTCTATAAACACATGCTAACCAGAAAGCCTCTTATGGATCACCACAGTGTTCCATACAGTAAGTAGTCTCAGAGCCATGAAGTATAGGCAGGTGGTTCCAGAATCATATAATATTACGTGTTTCCCCATAAGGCGCACATTTAAAAATAAAACCAGAGGAGGCAGCTGTATAACAGAGCATTACATTTTTTTAAAATTAACTATCTATTTCCAGGTAACACTCAGGAGAGTCTTCTCTGTTACTGCAGTCTTCTAACAGCCATGAAGAATTAGCTCATGTTTAAAAGCCAGCCATGTCATGCAAAGCAAAATTCATCTAAAACAGAGTATTACATATAGCTTCTATTACCTGAGGATCTCCAAGTGATTATAAACATTGAGGATAAGAATTTCAAAACATCTAAGTCACTTCCCATTTTCAAATGACTTGGGCACTTTGGAGTGACAAAAATGCTTGAATGTTACTTAGGGTACCTCTATATCATAATCACAGGATGTTACAGCTCAAGATGACATAGCCAAGCTATAAATCTAGCTAGCTCGGGTATCAGAGCAGTGAAGCTGCAGCAGTGCATGCTTCAGTGTGGCTAATATAAGCCCACCTGGAACCTTAATTATTCAAATGACTCAAAGGGCTAGCCTGAACCATAGTTTGAACTGCCGCGTATTCACTGCTCCGGGACACAAGCTAGCTAGGGCATATCAGCATGAGCTGCAATCACACCCTGAGTTGGACCTTGCAAAATGAATTAAAACTCATAGTAAAAGGTTCTATAGCCAAATAAAGAAGAAAACAAGGAAAGAAGTGGGACCACTAAACACTAAGGATGCGGTAGAGATTGAAGATTATCCAGGCATGGCCCAATATTTAAATAGTTTGCCTCAGTTTTTAATAAAGCTAATTAAGAGTTTAGGGGTAGTGGCAGGGTGTCTAACGGCAATGAGAAGTAGAAATTACCACATCCAAGGTGGAAGTCAATCTCAGACAGTTTAATGGGGCTCTATTGGGGGCCCCAGATAATCTCCATCCAAGAATATTCAAGTAACTGGCACATGAAATTGCAAGGATTTTTAATGAATCTGTAAACTCAGGGATTGTACCCTATGACTAGAGAATTGCTAATGTAGCCCCTATCTTTAAGACAGGGGGGAAAAGTGATCCAGGAAACTACAGGCCTGTTAGTTTGACCTCAATTGTATACAAAGTCTTGGAACAAATTTTGAAAGAAAGTAATGAAAGACACAGAGGTGAACGATAACTGGGATAAAATACAACATGGTTTTATAAAAGATAGACCATGGCAGACCAACCTGAGCGTCTTTGAGAAGTTCTCATTTTTTAGACAAAGGAAATGCAGTAGAGTTAATCTCCCTAGGTTTCAGTAAGGCATTTGACAGTTCCTCATGGGAAATTATTAGTTAAATTAGAGAGGATGGGTATTAATATGAGAATTGAAAGGTGGGTAAGGAACAGCTAAAGGGGAGAAAATAACAGGTCATGCTGAACTGTCAGTACTGTCAAGCTGGAAATAGGTTACTAGTGGAGTTCCTCAGGGGACTGATCTTGGGACCAAATGTAACATTTTTATTACTGACCTTGACACAAAGTAAGTGTGCACTAATAAAAATTTGCAGATGACACAAAGTTTGGCGGTATAGCCAATATGAAGAGGACCGGAATATCAAACAAGACAATCTGGATGACCTTGTAAACTGGAGGGATAGGAATGGGATGAAATTTAATAGTGCAAAGTCATGTATTTAGGGACTAACAACAAGAATTTTTGCTATAAACTGGAGACATCAGTTGGAAGCAACAGAGGAGAAAGATCTGGGTGCATGTGTTGATCACAGGATGACTATGAGCTGTCAATGTGATGTGGCCATGAAAAAGTGCTAATGCAGTCCTAGGCAAAGTATTTCCAGTAGAAACAGGGACATGTTAGTACCATTATACCAGGCACTGGTGAGACCTCGCTTGGTATATTGTGTGCAATTCTGGTGTCCCATGTTTAAGAAAAATCAATTCAAACTGCAACAGGTGCAGAGAAGGGCTACTAGGATGATCTAAGGAATGGGAAACCTGCCTTATGAGAGGAGACTCAAGGAAGTAGGCTTGTTTAGCCTCCATAAATACATCAGAGGGATAAATACCAGGGAGGAAGAGGAGTTATTTACATTAAGTGCTAATATGGACACAAGAACAAATGGATAGAAACCGGCCATCAAGTTTAGGCTTGAAATTAAGGGATGCTTTCTAACCATCAGAGAAGTGAAGTTCTGGAACAGCCTTCTAAGAGAAACAGTGGGGGCAAAAAATAACCCTACCTGGCTTCAAGAGTGAGCTTGATAAATTTATGGAATGGATGGTATGGTGGGACGGCCTAAAATAGCATGCAACCCATTGGCAACTGACAGTAGCGAAAATCCCCAATGGCCAGAGACTAGACACTAGATGGGGAGTGCAGGGAATTGCACCTGCCTGCTGGGTCTTGCCCATATACCCAGGATCTAACTGATCACAATATTTGGGATCAGGAAGGTATTTTTCCCCTGGGGCAGAGGAAAGTTTTTCCTTCTAGGTTTAAACTACCACATATCGTGAATTCTCTTAACAGTTTTTAAACTATGATTTGAGGCCCTCAATAACTCAGCCAGCAGCTAGATGTCTATTTCCCCGAGAGGGTGGGTGAGGTTCTGTGGCCTGCAATGTGCTGGAGGTCATACTAGATGATCACAATGGTCCCTTTTGACCTTGAAGGCTATAAGTCATTCATGAGAAAGTTCATAGAATAGAATCATAGAATATTAGAGTTGGAAGGGACCTCGGGAGGTCATCCTCAAAGCAGGACCAACCTCAGCTAAATAATCCCAGTGAGGGTTTTGTCAAGCCGCAGCTTAAAAACCTCTAAAGATGGAGATTCCACCACCTACCTAGGTAACCCATTCCAGTGCTTCCCCACCCTCCTAGTGAAAAAATTGATTAATAAGAAAAGACTCAGGTGGTTTAGGAATGTCAAGCAAATGCCAGATTACAAGATCCCAAAGAGTGTGCTGTACTCTGAAGCTCGTGAATGGTCTAGAAAGAGGCAGATCACTGTGCAGATTTCACGATGCTTGCAAAGATGACAATGTGCTCTGGAACCTTTCTGTGGATGACTGGGAAAAGAGTGCAGAATGCTGCACTGGTTAGTGGAGTCAGCTTGAAGATGGAGGGAGATGTTGCAAGGCGGATTCGATCAACTAATTGGATCAACTTTGTGATGACTGGCATCAGACGAGGAAGGGATCTGTTGCTTGGATTCAGAGCATTGCTAGTACATGGGTGTGCCTACCTGTGGATGGGACTGTCACTCACGCATCAGACTCAGCCGCCATCAAAGAATACATCGGTGCATACACGATGCTCTAAAGAGCGACAGTGCCATTGAATTGATCTGAAAAGTTGAATTCATTCTGGAGGGAGACAAGAAGAAATCTTCTCCTTTGCATAGTACTTCAGTCAGTAGTGGAGAGCTGAACTTGCTGCACAAAGCACCTTCTCCAGAACCTAGCATTAGCTACAGCTTTACTCTGACCAGGATTACATCAGTTTCACCCTGCTGCTGCTGTCTTCCTGAAGGATATTTTTAAGAAGAGGGACATGTGACAACAATTGCAAGTTAAATTTAAAACCATCTCTGTTGCCTATCAAAAATATACATGGGCTTCTAACAGTTACCAGCTGCAAAATCTGTTTATGAGATTCTTACTATATAGGATTTAAAGTCATTTGAAAATTTCACATTGCTAAACGTTAAGAATGAGCATTTAGTCAACTGTACGAAAGAGGAACAGGCACAACAAAAAGGTAATCTGATGCCTTCATGGTACCATAACATAATCAGAGTGGTTTAGTGATGGCATATTAACCAACTATGTTTCTAGCAATCTTGCATAAAAAGTTCCTGGTTTGCATTTTATTAATCTTCAGATATAAACATGTTTCTATTTAAATCATACACTGTTTTCCTTTGCTTTGAGACCTCTTGGTAGTTTATTTTTGTAAGTTTTTTTTATTGCAGAAAGGATTTTAAAAACCTACGGTAGAAGACAGCTATGACCCGGTGAATGGAACTCTGACAGATGCAATTCACCCAGCCATACTATCGTTTATTTGCCTACTGCACTCCTATATAAAACACAAGTGTTAATTAAAAAACAGATTTTTATGCTAAACCAAATTAAAATAAAGAACCATATTTCACAATTCTGACAGCTTGCCACAGTTATATTGCAGGGAAATGTACTTTATCAGTTAGGTGGCAGTGAGATTTGTAAATGTACATATACACAAAAGCACCACAAGTCTGACTAACACAGACGAAGGAGTAAATATAAATCCTAACTACTACACAGTGTGGAACATTTTAGCCATGCCAAGCTGTCATGGGCATGTTAATACAAAGGAAGGATTTATTGATGTACAGCATCTCAGGCATTTCTAAGGTGTTTATCAACTTGGTGTGAAAGCTTTTTTTTGCCTCTATTGTATGTCACCTGCCAATTGCTGTTTACGTAAAAGTTTTGTCTACACCAGACAATGTTATCAAAAAATTCTTCCTAGCAATATTACCAGTAACAGAATCAGGTGCTGATGACTTCAAGCATTTTTATCACTGCATTAAACCTGCAGAGTTTGAGAGTTTTGAGAGTGCAACACATACTTTTCCCAAATGATCGCACTGATTTTTTTTAATTTGCAGAAAGACATGTGAAACTAGAAACTTCCAATTTGACTTGCTTTATACTATTCTTATTGAGAAAGAAAGGATCCAAGTTTGAAGAAAAATTGTTCAGTATTTATATAAAATTATGAATTGGCATTTTAGCACATGCGTGTTTTTCCTTTTCAATTTCTTTCTGATGCACAAACCTAGATCACTTTGAGCACTAGCCTGCTGAAGTGATTTAGCAGTGCTTTTTCCTTTAAAAAAAAAAAAAATTTAATCCAAAAGCTATCATCAATATGACAGCAGTTTCATAATCAAGAACTCAATATTCAGCTTCCAAAAGTTCAAGTTTATTCCACAAAGTTACCTTGGTCACTATATATTTTTAGTACTGATTAAACAGTAATAATATTCAAGCTATACTTAAGTGGCCTGATTTCCAGAGTGCTGAGCACCTAAAGCTACCATTGACTGGATTTGGAAGGATGGAAGTTTAACTCTTCCGAAAATGTGGCAGAATTATAGGTGCCATAAAAATCTTAAAGGTGACATGCACAAATTTCAAACTCGAAAGTTCATCTGCTCTAAGGAGTTGCAACAGTGCAGCTATGTCAGTGCAAAAAAACCACAAGGTAGACAATACCTAGATTTTCTTTTTTTTAAAGCATGTATTTAGCTCCAAGGATGAACACACACTTAACACAAAAATGTGTCTCTTACTAAACGTTCAGTATCTTTTAAGATTCAGTGTGTAAGGTCAGAATAAACATGCCAGACGCAGAGAGTCTCTCCCTCAAATTCTACAAAGACCATCCTTGACATTCAAGGTAAAAAAACCAAGCAGATTTATTTATTTATTTTTGTATAAGTCCTGAAAGACTTTATTTTAATCAGAAAAAAACAAAGGATGAGGCCATATTTTAAAAATCCTTCACAGAATTACTTTAATGTTTGCACTTCCTAACTTTTGGGGACAATTTCTGAGCCTGAATACATAAATATTAGATTTTTCATTTTAATGATGTTTAAGTATTAATACAAAAGAAGCAAATAAGGTTTATAGTTCATCAGATAAGAATACCTAATTTAAATTTGAGAATTTTGCAAGGAGAAGGCTAATTTCATATTTTGTGTTGTAATTAAAAAAGGATGAAATGGGGATTAATACAATTTATCTGCTGGTGGTTTGTCAAGTAGGCTTCAGCTCTGTGTTTATATTTAACAATATTTTATGGTAATGCAACCCACTGTGAAGCGTGTTAAACATCCCCCTCAATGCCTAATCCACAGTGGACAAGCACAAGGCTCATGCTCTGAACTCTCTGTTGTGGGTGCATTCCCTCGTCATGACCAAGATGATGGTCATTATAAAAGAAAAAGGTGCCCTTTCACATTAACAGTACAAGCTAGGCTACCATCCAAGGCTTTTCCTCCTTCCAGAGCATGCTCTTTAATTACTCATTATAACCCCATCACTGTGTCAAGTTTCATAAATTCTCTCTCTTTGCTATGTGGCTTCTAGAGGAGGAAAACAGATTCAAACCAGTGAACAATACAACATCAAAACAGAAGTCTCCAGCCCCAAGAAAAGATACCTTGCACTTTTTCCTGCTATTCTTGGCTACTCAGTCATCCAGCACAATCAAGACTGAAGTGTTAAAATATTGCTTTGGGACACAGAAGTGGAAAAGAGATAAGGATTTTTTTTCTGCAGATTTACAGTCTACAATATACAAAAAAGGTATACTGCAAATAATGGGGGACTACTGCAATTTTTGAGCACTTCACAAGCACTTTATAAAAATTAAATTTGTGATCATGAACAGTATTTGCATACTACCGTATTCATAACCTAGGACCGTAATCTGAGCAACAAAAATACAACCTTCCCCAGACTACCTACCAGCTGTCAATTTTGACTTCATGGGATCACTTCTAATAAGGGGGAGCGAAAAGTATAATTCACACTCAACACCCATTCAAGCTTTGGCCTATCTGATGTGATTGCCAACAAGAATGCCTATTAGTTCCATTAGACATAGCTGTACATTGGGAAATGTGAACCCTTCAATTTCACCTACACCAAGGGTACTCTATAAGCAGACCACAGGCCAAATCTAGATTGCCAGATGGCTTTGAATGGACCCCAAATCTTTATTATTATTTTCTTTGGAATCTGGACCTTGACCAAGAAACGTGGCCTTCGACAAAAAATAATTGACTACACCTGTCCTAGACCACTGAATCACCATCGTCTGGCAACACTTGTCAGTCGTTACAGTCCTAGACTGAATCTGAACCAACAATACAGTCATGAAAGAATCTCTGTTTTATTGCCCAATTCAACACATCCAGTTTCCATAACATTTATTTTCAGTGTAAAAGTTCAAGTTATAGAATCTGTATCAGGCAAGCAATTTTACATGATACTGAAGCAACTATGGAGCTGCTGGACATCATAAATGCAAGGAGATTCATGCTTAGAAACAATATATACAATTCACAATTTTAAATTTTTATTTGTTGCTCAGTTACCAGCAAATGTAATTCATAGTAAAAAAACCCTGAAACCAAAAATTTAGAAATCTGAAGTTTTATCATGTGTTTTGTTAATTAATCCCTAATGTGCCTGGAGATATAAAAATACAATACAGATTAGTACCAGTTTCTATGATAAATTTAATAAATGTTGTGCTAAATTACTGTGAGCAATTTTGTAGGTAATAACTTTACATTTCTGGTCCACAAGAATGTCCTTGATACTACAACTGAATTATATTACTGTGGGAAAAGCAGGGAAGAAACAGACAACTCCCCTTCCAACAACTAGCATAGAACAGGAGGACCACGACATATACAAAAAGGAAGTACAGCAATAGTGGCATCTCCTGTACTTAAGAGAAACACCAACTGAAATTCAAGTCCGGTTCAAAACTTGAGACAGAAATACTCCTGTCCCTGAGTCAATCCACTCCCTCCAACCCATCTTCACTCTCAACCATGGTCATGTTTGTGGTTATATAACAGATGTTTCTATTTTAAAAGTGTTTCTCCTTCGCTGCTTTTATTAAAAGACCTCTCCTCCTCCCCCCGCCGCAAGGACTGTCTATGCCAGGAAAACAGCATAATTGACTGTACACACATCAAACGCAAAAAGTATACCAAAAGAGATCATTCATTTTTTCTTTAATCTTCCATTTACAGGAAATTTAGGGATTACATGCAACAACAGTGATGAAGCATTTGAGAGAGAAATGTGATTTTAGAGGTACTATTGCTGGGTCTGGATGTCACCGAACTGGATCTTACATAAGGAACAACAGGTGCTCCTGCTGGAGGAGATTGCTTTGTGCCAAGCAAGGTATCCCTGGTCACATCAAGGAGAAAGGCATCAGAAACAGCTTGTTGAAGCCATGAAGTTATATCATGAGGGCGGGGAGGCTTATTGCCTCCCTATCTCTAAAGAGGTCGTAATTTGCTAACACCATGAACTAGGGATATAAAATATTAACCGGTTATCTGATAAGTATTAGTCTTACCATTAAGATTAATACTTATTGGTTAACTGGCAGCGCAGGCTCAGTCTCCATGGTGATGGTGTCAGCCCTGGGGCAGGCAGCCATGAGAGCTGCTGGGGGAGGCAGAGGCCCTGGTGTAGGCACTGCAGAGCACCCCACGGTGGAACACCGGGGAGCACAGGTCCAGAGCCAGGCTGGGGGCGGGGTGTAGGGGAGACCAAATTGTACTGATAGAACAGTTAAGCGATATAATTTTAAAGAGTTCCCTTTTTTAAACAAAATGTACATCCCTACCAGGAACAGTGACCTAAAATAACAACGTGCTGTAGGAACTAAAGTCCATGTTCTGGATTTTCAAGATACTGGATTACATAAAACTACCTTTAAAATCAGTCATCTCCATCAGAGCTTTGTGGCAGTGTTCCGGAAGTTGAAATTGAGGGGATAAGGTTAGTGTCTAGGAGGGCAGGGATGAAGACAATGCAGCAGCAGGGGAAAAATATAACCTGCCCCGATTTGTGTTTTTATGGTGACTACTCATTTCTATTGAATCCTGATGTGTGTTTTTTCCCCACTTTTTCCTCTCATTTATTCTGGTTTACACAACTGAGTCCGAGGGGTCCACATCAACTTGCCCTCCTTCAAAGAACACCTTTTTAAAAAGAGAAACCTCACAACAACTGAGCACTGTATCTAAGCTGATATTTCTGGGCAAACAACATAAGCAGTAGAACTTTTCTAGTGAAAGCCCTGAGCTGAGGAAACTTTAACGGCTATTGGCACCATAGGTGTGCATACTTTTTTCTGATTTAGAAAAACTAAATACTCCATCTTGATTGCAACACTTTGCTGTCAAGTTGTTGTACCAGTCCTGTCTCCTAGCTACAGTAAACTCAAAATACAACAGTCCTCACTAACACACCTATATCAACCTAGCCATAACTAGACCTGTGATAAGCACTTTCATAACAACAAAATACCTGCTTCCCAAGGAAGTTATTAATAGAGATTTTAGACAAGAGACCTTTCCTAATTGTCTACACTGGAAATCTGCCTGGTTAGAACCATATGTGCCCTGTCACTGATGTAGCGGTACCAGCACAAACACCTAGACAAACAGTTGAAAACTATAATTGCACTACTGTAGTTTATCCCAGATGTTACACAGTGGTAAGATCCACTGGTGCATACACCTGTCCACACAGAGTTTCAAATGGTGAAGATCTACCAGGGGCCAGTCAACAATGGCAGTAATCAGGGCAAATGTCAAGTGTAGACAGAACTTCAGTTTCAACCCTGCCTTCTCCTTTCCTCACTTTATTTGGCTCTAACATTCAGAGCTGGAAACAAAGATCTGTCGCTCAACATACATTTTGGTAAATAACAGATGTAGAGCACTTTGAAGGCAAGTATTATCTAAATACTTGACTTATACAGTGCTTTAAATTTTCAGGATGTTTTACTTCATGTTTTAGCCAGGCCTATAATAATCCTACATCAGTGCTCAGTGGAATCATGCATTGGCACTGATATGTCAGCGTAGAATGTCTTACAAGTGCTGAGCTACTGGCAAAGACTACCCCAGCAATCCCCCGAGTTAACATTTCTCTGTTAATCCACAAAAAGCTGAACTTTGCATACTGAAAGAGAAGCAGGCCAATTCTCAAGCCACAGATTGATACAGTCCATTCAAATGCTAGACATTTAAATGATTAGGAACCTAAATTGATGCATCTTCCAATTCAGACATGCACAGTATCTATTCATGGGCTAGAGTCATTAAGAATAGATCCAATAGGCATCAACGCACAATATGGAAAAATTAAAGCTATATAAATTTAAAATTAGTTCTTCCCAGTTAGAGGGAATATAGGCTTGATACTGAAATGAACAAAAATGCCTTTTCTTGGACAATTGGCATCCTCAAAGCTGTGGTAACAGAGAGAACTTAACTCTAGCAACCATTAAATGGTGCCTCTGGTTCCAGAGGAGCTGTGTCAGAAAAAAAAGTTGTGGGGTGGGTGATAGATGATTGCCATGATAAAGGGTTGAGCTGATTTGGTGGGAAGCAGTTGAAGCCTGAGGAGAGGATGAAAAATGGATACATGGAGAAAAGGCCATATTATGAAAAGCATTTGCTTTTCTGCTGCTACTCTGAGGAGACACACACAGAGAAAGCGGGTCAGAGAAAGCAGGCACATGTGAAAAACTGTAGCCATTTTCCCCAAAGCTAAATGTATTAGCTGCTATTTATACATTTTTATATTAAAAATATTACCATTTTAAAGCAGCTAGGATAGTTTGCTTTGGGAAGCAGAGACAGTCAGAATTATAACACCAGTTTTCAGTGGCTTCTAGTCTTTTGTTCTAATAGAGAACAGAGGTGCCCACTATTTCCCCTTAAATAACCTAGCATCTCCTTGGACTGCTCAAGATAATTCTGCACAATTCACCCCCTTTCCCCCTTTTGTTCAGCACCAGAACACATCTAAATAAGAAACCAAATGAGTGCTTAAGTTTTAAACCATGACAGGAATCATCATAAGCAATGTTGTTGTCATGGCAGCCATGCACAGGATTACTGACTGAACACTGCAAATAAATTAATGACTGCATGCACAATGACGAAACAAAGGTGGAAAATGAAAAAGACATCAACACAGTCCAATTGAGACAGCGTGTACAGGCAAGAAAAGGAGGTTAAAATAAATTATTAAAAAAAATCAGGATTAGTTAGCCACAAATCCACAACAGCATCTTAAACAAAGGCTTCTAATCTGGTAATATTTCAGACATCACATGCTTAGCCCAGAATTTCCTTGGAATATCCCCTCCCATCTTCCTCTAGATATCACAGGATTTTTTTATTTGTAGTTGTTCCCTGGTGTAAGAGTTAGGGACTCACAATTCCCACTGCCTTTACTGACTGTCAAATGCCAATGATTATTTTAAATTTCATTTCACTTCCCCTGAACCCTGGTAGCAAACTCCTGGCTCCCCATACCTGCATCATAAAACAGCACGCATGGTAATGAAATACCATCTGCTGACTACAAGATATCAGAAGAACCACTGAAAACTTAACTTTCAGCTCCAACGTCTTCACTCTTCAATGCGTTTGCATTGCCTCCCCGGTCTACCATATAATCAATCCACGGTAGCTTTTAGGTGCCTCATGGCAGGGACCTTACCTTTTCCATATTGTAATGTGTTGTGTACACTTACAGCACTACAAACAAATAATCCATAGCTAGCTATTAGGTGTCATGAGTCCACCTACAGGTAAGACAGAAAATGATATAGCAGAACTTGACTGAAGCCACAGAAGCTTAAGAAAACCTGGCATAAGAGGGAAGGCCTTCTCACAGGTCTGTAACGGGTTAAGCGATAGAAATCAAAGGACAGGAATAAAATGGTCAGTTTTCACAATGGAGAGAGGTAAATCATGGGGTCCCCCAAAGATCTGTACTGGGACAAGAGCTGTTCAACATATTCATAAATGTTCCAGAAAAAGAGGTAAACAGTGAAGTGGCAAAATTTGCAGATGAGACAAAGTTACTCAAGATCATTTAGTCCAAAACTGAGTTTGAAGAGTTAAAAAGGGATCTCAATAAACTGGGTGACTGAGCAACAAAATGACATACAATTCAATGTTGATAAGTACAAAGTAAGACACATTGGAAAAAATAATCTCAACTATACACACAAAATGATGGGATCTAAATTTGCTGCTAACACACAAGAAAGATCTTGGAGTCATCATAGGTAATTCTCTGAAAACATCTGCTCAACATACAATGGCAGTCAAAGTTAACAGAAGGTTAGGAGCCATTAGGAAAGGGATAACTAGTTAAGCAGAAAATATAATGATGCCACTATGCAAATCCATGGTTTGCATACCCCCTGAATACTACATACCATTCTGATCACCCCATCCAAAAAAAGATACATCAGAATTGGAAATAGTTGCAGAGAAAAGCAATGGAAATTATTAGGCGTAGGGAAAATGAGGAAAATTAAAAGCACTGTAACTGTTCGCTTTAGAAAGAGATAACTAAGGAGGGATATGATAGAGGGCTATAAAATCATAAATGGAATGGAGAAAATATCTTCCCCTTCATGTAACACAAGAAGTAGCTGTCACCCAATTAAATTAAGAGGCAGCAGATTTAAAACAAACATAAGTACTTCTTCACACAACACAGTCAACCTGTGAAACTCATTGACAGGGGATTTTGTGAAGGCCAGAAGTATAACTGGGTTAAAAAAAAATCAGATCAGTTAATGGAGGATATGTCCATCAATGGCTATTAGTCAAGATGGTCAGGATGCAAATCCATGCTCCAGGTGTCCCTAACCCTCCAACTGCCAGAAACTGGGACTGGAAGACAGGAGATGGCTCACTTGAAATTGCCTTCTTCTGTTTATTCCCTCTGAAGCATCTGGCACTGTCCACTATGGAAGACAGGATACTGACTTAGATGTACCACTGCTCTGAACAAGTATAGCTGTTCTTATGTTAAACATTCCCTAATGATACACTGAAGTGACTGTTTAAATCTTTCCCTTTGGGATATAAAGTAACAAGATAAAGAGTTATAAAATCAAGTGTAATTTTAAAAATTTTACCTAATCAAAGTAACATGGTACAGTACTTACAAAGGTATGGTAAATTTAGGACTTCCCTAGTACTTTTCACTCCGCCCTTTAAATAACTTCTAAATTCCTTGGCAGCTTGAAATTAAAAACTACATCCTATGGCTAAGGCCTGAACTGGGGATTCAAGAAATTTTGGTTCAATTCCCAGCCCAGCCACTTATACCATGTGTCCTTAGGCACCTCACTCAATCTCCTTACCCCAGTTCTCAATATTATGCTTATATGTTCTATCCTTTTCTCTCATCCTTTGTCTTATCTATTTATAATGAAAGATCTTCAGGACTGGAACGGTCTCTTACTATTTCTATGTACAGCACTCAGCACAATGAGTACCTCATGTTGGTTGAGGCCTCAAGGCACTACTTTAATACAAATAAAGAAAAGATTTCCTCCACTGTGCACACTCAATTTATTGCTATAGGGTTAATCCCGAGTACTGAGCTTTCTTTTATTTTTGTTTAAAATATATAATACAAAAGAATTAAAAATAAGGCGATGAAGAATTACCTGAATTTTGCACAGACAACTAAAGACAAAAATTAAGTCGAACGTTGATCTCGGAAAGAATTTTAAGTGTCCTTTTATGTCCTTTACCTTGGTACGAAATATTTTTGAAAGCTCATTTAACCTCCTGTTTGTGCAAACAATCACTTGAAAACCATCAGAAGGGGGTTGATCAATACTTTTCATAATGTATGCTCTACTTTTTCATCTGATAAATTTTAAGAATAAAAAAATAAAGGTAACCAAGGGCAGAATGGCTTTCCTCAAAATTATGACACTATATGAGAATTCTGTATCAGACAAACCTATGAGAGCTCAGGACAGTTACCAAGGAAAACCCTCATGGCCACAAAACTGACATGTAACCAGAGGAAGTAACACAATCCTTAAGGAAACACGCAACATTATACCACAAAGGGCAATGATTATGCAAACCAAAGATTACTTTCCACACCTGGATAAGCAGAGAACTTCTCCAAAACACTCTTGTGAAGATTTACATTGCTAGTAATATGGAGTTTTCCCCTTGAGTTTCATTGACGAACAAACGACAGCTATTTGTAAAACTCCTCATGTTTATCCAAGTGTCTGAGCTGCCACCAACTGGCCTTTTGCCAGTTACGTGCAATCACCACAGCTCTACATAAGCAAGTACATGGGTAATGCGTTGATACCTCTTCCTGGTATGGAGGCAAAAGGTGTTCAAGAAACATGCTTCTTTTCCCCCCGTGTAGGAGAGGGGCAGAGTAAAAAAAAAGTGAACCTCCAGGCATAAGGAGAGTTTATACATGGTAGTAGCTGAAACAGGTTATATTAAAAATTTGGTCTACTAGCATGGACTCCACTCTATCCTCCAGATCATTAACGAAGATGTTGAACAAAACCAATCCCAAGAGAGACTCCTGGGGCATTTGGCTTGTTACCAGAGGCCAACTAGACACCGAACTTTTCATCACTACCCATTGAGCCCAATCATCCAGCTAGCTTTCTATCCATCTTATAGTCCATTCGCTCAACCACTACTTCCTCAACTTGCTGGCAAGAATATTGTGGGAGACTGTATCAAAACCTTCCCACCTGTCATACTTCCTTTAGCAAATACAGTTTGCATGTATGACTTCATCTCTAGCAAAAGATGGAAATTTTGTATGTACATCATTACTATAAAACTACAAGACAAAACAAATGCTACCAAACTGTAAAAAATGGTCAAGAACAAAAGATGAAGGAAAAATCCAAATTGTTCAAAATAGACTAAACGCTGATATCAAGATTTAAACTTACACTACGTGGTTCGTGTTAAACACACAATGTTTATCATGAAGTTGGTAACCAATCCCTTTTTCCCCCCATTATGTCCTCTCAAAAGGGAAAGAACTAAAGACTCAATTAATTCTGTCCTCTGCCTTCCAAAACACACCCACACACACCCTTAGAATAAATTTGCCTATTCCCATGCGGATTGATCTCTGGATGAAAAAACTAAACTCTAAATAAATCGTGTCCCTGTGTTATCAATTGTGATAAGGGCAGGCCAGATGGCTCTAAAAGAATATACCTGGGCCAGTATGAGGGCCCGAAAGGGTTAAAAACCCTCTGCCTCATAGGCAGAGGGACACAACAGGGCAATTAACGGCACCTGGCCCTAATGAAGGGCCAGGCCAGGGGTATTTAAGCCCTGCCTTCCCTAGAGGAAGGGGAGGGAACACCTGCAGGAAAAGCTGCCAGGAGGTCTGGGGCAGCAGCAGGAGAAGGTTCTCTCCCAGTCAGAAGACAGAGCTCTGCTACAGTCAGAGGAGACGAGGTAGCTGGGTGCATCCTGGCCATGTGAGGTGGAGGTAAAGCGCAAGACCCTCGAGGGGGAAGTTGGCAGTTTGCCACACAATGCTGTTATAAAGATCAAGAAGAGATTTTTACACATCCTCTGGTCTGACCCCAATAAGTATATGGATAATTTAAGATCTCATTAAGTAACTTTATCTCAAGGCTGAACATGTTTCGTTCTCAAAGCCTAGCTGCACTAGACTTTCCATTCATATCCCAAATAAGTCTTGATGTTTTCCTCTGTATGTCTTCCAACAGATACATGTCCTCAAAGTCAGAAATGAGTATTCTCTTTGGTATTCTAGATATGGCCTCAAGCATCTTCTACAGTAGAATGCTTAGCCCCTTCTTTTATAACCCAGTGCATCCAAACACCATTTGCTTTCCTTACAGTATCATACTAGGCTCCAACTTCAATACTTACTAACACACTTAGGGTCTTTCTACATTCCAGTTCTAGCGTCTTAAGACGCTCACCGGCTACTACCTCAGACTCCTTTTGCCACTTATCTTCTCAGATCCTTCTGCAAATCTGTATTTCCACAGTATTTATGACTGATCCAATGAAGGCATCTGCAAATTTAGATACGTGTACTTGGTTCGACAGATAAAAGTGAGATTTAGCCACTATACAGAGTCCTGAAGGACATTACTTACTCCTTTGCTGCCATTTATAAACTCTGTACCATGCCAGCCAGATTTTTACCCAGGTCACTGCTTCAGTACAGAATCCAAAATCCTTGTTTTACATTGCCTTTTCTTATGGGATAAATTAAGTTTAAGCTTATATTACAAAACTTGCCCAGTGAGCAACAGCAGGCATCTTGAAAGTCACTCTTCCCTCCCCTTCAACACAAGAGGTATAAATGCTAAAATAATCTAAAACTCCAAATTCACTTTTTAAACAATTAGGTTGTTTGAATTAAACTACTTGGTAAAGCCCACCACTGCAGGATAGGGGAGAACGAAGTTATTGACAACAAAGAGAAACTGTATATGAAGTGTATTTTGCCCTCAAATAGGTACATTTCTCAGCAACATTATAGTTGGTTGCTACGGCAATGATCAACAGAAATTGATTACAGGTGGGCAAACTACAGTAGCAGCAGAAACTTAACATATCCTGTTTTTATACAAACATAACAAATAAAGGAAGTGAAAATGAAAATAGGCTAAACATTGGTCTTCAAAATTTTCTGCAAGGTATCAGAACTGCTATTAAAGCGTATTATAATTGCAAGTGCTTACCACTTTCATTGCAACACTATTTCTACTCAGAACTGTCAATTTCTCCTTTTCAGCTGCAAACCTTGTTTGTTTAGTCTCAGAGCAAATGGGATATTTTGGATAAAAAAATAGCAAAATCCATTAGGTATTTATGAATAATCTAGATGGGAAGAGGTTATACTTCTACTTTAAACTTTAAAAAAAGCAAAAGCAAAAACAAATAGCTCAGGTAATTAAACTAGACGAAGTTTTACATGTGATCAATCATCAAAGAGTCCCATCAGCACACACAGAAAATTAACAAGACACGAACCATTAAAACAGGCTTGGCCCATGCATAGTAAAAGTAATGCTTATGGAACTATAAGAACAAGTTGTGTAACTGTTCGGTATACCAGTAGGTACTGAGTATCATTCCGTAACTAACAGATTAGTCAACTTTAATACCTGTGAGGCTGATCAAATAGAAGTTGCACAATTCCACTAGGACAACTAGGATCATTTTTCCCTCTCTACATTAAGCATAATTAAATGCAAACAACCTAATTTTAATGCAGCATTAAGTTTACACATACGCCCATAAAGTCAGGAAATTAGTTAAATTTCTCATTGCACTAATACAGCCCTGTTGCAGAGAGAGCACTTTTTGTTACTAGTTAGGGTGCTACATAAATATCTTATAAAAACAGATATGTACAGTATATACACACACATCAATCATACAGTAACTATGTCAGCTACTTAAGAGTTCAGCCTTTTATACTTTTGAAGTCTAACTTATTACTGATATGTTAGACCTATAGTCCTAGGAAGTATTTAAAATTAAAGAATAAAAATACTATGCTAGCTGTTTCTATCCACAATGGAATAGGACTTCACATAATAAAGTCTGGCAAAAAAGTTGTGGAGCCACACATTTCTAGTACATTGTACATTTGAAGCTTGAATGGAAAAGAAACCACTGAGGTTTCTTTAAGGGATACAAGTAAGATATGTTACAGTCCATGAATTGAAAGGCTTTTTTACCTGCTTCAGATTTTAGTATCTATCTCATAATAATGTGTCCAGGTAACGTAGAGGCTTGAAAACATTGTTCATGCTACAAAACCTAGCAACAGCTAGAATATACTAGCAACTTTAACTTCTGCTTTTGTCATTTTTCATCCATCCATAACATTTACGGTAATTAAAAAGAAAATGTTATTGACTGTCATGAATTTAGCATGGAGCAGTTACAAATTACAATGTTAATGCAAATACACAAATCACTACAAATATTATTCAGTGTTCAAAATAATTATTTTGAAGTGCTCAAAAACTGCTACATTTGGAGGACATCCTTTTAAAAAAATAAAAAAGCGGAACACCTAATTATGAAAGTACTCTCTAGATGCCATTTCACCTATCTCTTCCATTCCCCTCCTTCTTCTTTCTATAACTATTACGTGTCAAAGGGGCATTACCAACCTAAATCACTTCTGTCTATTGTCACTCCAAACCTGGAATTACTATAACTTTGACTGTACACGAAGTGCTGTCAAATGCACAATTTCCCTGTTTAAGTATCTTTCACACCAAAACCAGAAAACAAAGTAGTATGCATGCTTTGGTCTCAAGAGACCATGGCTTTGGTCCCTAAGAGTTAAAAATTTCGCTCAGCTGGTTTTATGGCAGCCGTGGCTGTTGCTGAAGACACACTTGAGAGAGACAATCAATGCTGTATGTGTCACATTTAAAGGTGGTGTTCCAACCCTTTGGGTTCTGCCTTCTGCAAGCTCTTTTCTCCTCGCTAAGCTGGACTGCTTCCCCGTGTAGCTTTGGAGACCTTTGAGATCTTGTTTCCAAAGGCTGTGGTCCTGAGTGTGATCTTCCCAGTTATCCATGTCCGTTTCTTTGAAGTCTCGCTTGCACACATCCTTGAAATCAATTTTGGGTGTCCTTTAGGTCTTTTTCCAGATGTCAATTGGCTTTACAGGATGTCTGTTGCGACGGACCCATCATTCATTCGGTACACATGTCCAAGCCAGCGGAGGTGTCTCTGTTTAAAGTGTTTGTATGCTGACTCACTTGACCACCTCAGTGTTGGTGACTGTCCCTCCAGGAGATTCCAAAAATTCAACAAAACACCCAAGAAAGCTGATGAGCTTTTTTTCCTAATGAGAATATACGGTCCATGTCTTGCTCCCATACATAAGGATGCTGATAACATATGCACCATACACACAGATCTGTGTGTGTTCTGTCAGTTTGTTCTGCCATACTCTTTTACGCAGTCTAGATATTGTTGGGGCAGCTTTTCTGATGTGGGTGTGGAGTTCCATTTCAAGCAAAGCTGTCAGCGAGAGTGGACACCAGGCATATGAACACTTTCACCACTTCAAGTTCATAATTATTGATGTTGATGGAGGGTGCTTCTTCAACTCCTTGGCACATTATGTTAGTCTTTTTTTAAGCTTATAGTAAGCCCAAAGTCTTGGCAAAAATCTTTAGAAGAGCCTTCTAAAAGTAGGGGAGCAGTTGTAAAGCTACAAAAATTGGCAAGGGAACTCAGGAGTGAAACTCAGTGTAATTTGGACTCTAAGTTAACTTAATTTCAGGTTGACTGTGTCCCTTCAAAACATTGCACGCCGCATGGGCAGGGTAGATTTGCAAATTTCTGAGACATAAGCAGATGGACGAAGAAGAGTGTCACAGGACAGAAGAATCAGGTGGAAGCTGTATAAGAAACAAGGAGAGAAATAGAACAGGCAGAAGAGGGGAGAAAGGGCAGAGCAAGATATCCCCCTCTACCTGCCAAAAAAAATTGAAGGAGTGAATGAATGGGTTCAAAGTTAGACATCCAAGAACAGAAAAGAGAAAAGAATTATTAATGCAGGAAAGAAAAGGCCAGTTCCGACTTGTGAAGAATAGACAATTTTCTTTCTATGAAAAATAAAGTTGGAGAACACGAAGTTGGAAAAAGAAAAAATTAGGTTAGAGCATGACAGAACATAGGTTATACAGTACCATTTTGTACAGCATAACCTTATTGCCCTACTGCAAGTGCAAAGTGATTAGCAAATGGCCTCATGTAATTCCAGTCAACTAGCTCTCTACCAAAATCCAGAGAATAGGATTAATTTTTGTAAAATCCAGAACAGGTTTTCCAGTTAAAGAAGCACAATACCTGAAGAATTTAAGCTAGACAGGCTGATTTCATAAAGTACACCTCTAGTTGGGAACTTACCAGACATCTATCACATGAACAGTCTGCAGATAATTAATGAATTCTTCAAATAATTTAACCTGCTTATATTAACAGTCAGTAAGCTATTTTCCCCACAATTAGGTACTGTGCACTGTTCTGTTCTATATTACCTCAAAATATGTCCGAACTAGGTGGGACAATTTTATCTAATTTTAAATTACAGGTCTGATCTTGCAAACATTTACTATTGGGTGCAGCCTGTACTGTTGTGAGCAGCCCCACTGAAGCAAGCACTACACCAGGTAGTAAATAAATGAAGGGTCAGACACTATGCAAGTACTGTTCTCCCCACACACACGGGCATAATTTTCAAACTGGGATGCTTAAAGCTAAAGCACCTAAAACCCATATTTAGGGACCAAAATAAAGGGGCTTGATTTTCAGATATGCTGAATATCTACTAGTTTCACTAACTTCAGCTGGATCTGTGATGTTCAGATTCTCTGAAAGTTAGGCCACTTCTTAACATGGTTAAATATAGATTGAGGTGCCTAACTTTAGGCATCCAAGTTTGGAAGTTTTGGCTTTCAGTAATTACATTCAAAACGGGGGGGAAATGCACTGACTTCAACAGATTCCTCATGAACCTTTCAACTGGTATGACTAGCCAGGAGCGTTTAATTTGTAATGAAAGAGGTGCTGGGACTCAAGCAATTTGTTTACTTTCATAACTGACAATAAGCCCAGAGGTTCTGGGACTACAAATTGCCAAGCCTAGAGGTGCCAGGGCTCCACCCTGGCAAACCCTGGCACAAATTAAGCACTGCTAGACACCTCATTAGTTATCAATGCAATGACAAGAGTCACAGTGTGCATTTCAGGAGCACAAGAGAACTACATTGAATTTAGAGCAAGTACTAGGGGGACAGGAGGGAAGGGTCAAATCTATCATTACTCATTGTGTATCCCTTCCTTGACAGAAAAAAATCTTGAAAATAGGAATGATGTACCAAAGTAGTCTCGTCCAATACAATTTGTGTCTGCAGAAATTTGTCTCAAGGTTTTGAAAACAAAATAGTTGCCCTAAAATTACAGATATATATCTGCATATATACAGATTCTGGAGACAGAAAACAGTGGGTATATTAGTTGCATAGCTTAAAAGAAATGCTACATACATTTGAAAATATACTGCACCTCGAATGCTTTCATTCTTTAAAACTGACTTGCCTGATAGAATAAAAAAAGAAAAAGAACTCTAATTACAAGCAGTGTAAAAGGAAATCTAGGCATTGACAGCTTTCTGCCTGGTTTCAATTTATTTATTGAACAATGTTGAGATGTTTTAATGAAAAGATTTATACAAACTTACAACTGGAACCTACAAATTATGTTTTTATGGACATTAGGCTCAAAATCTAAGCTGTACCTACATCACATAAATCAATTTTTCTTTAAATAATGTAATTAAAAACTTTCTTGGTGAGGCAAGTGACAGTAAAGTAAGTAATATCAAGAATGTAGTTTAAAACAATTCACGCCACAACAGCCAAGTTTCCTCCTTCACGTTCATGCCATGTGAGACCATCGTTAGTCTCTATTAAGGAAGAGTGATCAAAGGGAGATGCAGGTGTAAAATAAGTCTTTTTCAGTTGCATTAATGTCTCCCTGATGCATTATAACACTATAATTGAGGGAGCTACCCTTCTGATTTAATTACATCCACCTACGATGTGTTTGTCAGGAGTTTCCATCTTGTGTTGGGGGTACTAAGCTACTGATAATTTTCCCTTGGGGTAGAGAAAATAGAATCCAACTGCCAACAAGAAAAGAGTCATCCAATCCCAAAGTGACACTACCCACTAAAGTATTAAATTGCCCAGGAGTCTTTATAATAGCAACAAGTTTTGAAAAATAAAACCATGGCAACTCCTACAAAGTTCAAATTTTAGACTAAGCATTTCCTTAAAATATTTTTAAAATCTATTAATTATGAATATGACTGTTTTAGGCCCTGATTCTGTAGGGCAGTGATTTTCAAACTGTGGGACATAACCCCCCCTGGGGGTTGCACTGAGGTTACCAGGTGGTTGCAAGGACCTAACCAGTTAAAAATTAACTATTACCCAACACACCCAGTGCTGTGCCACCATTCTGCTGCCAGACAGTTTCCATGGGAACCATGAAACCCCCAAGAACTCTCCACCTTTCTCCACTCTCAAAGACTCACCCCTCCTGCCCCTGTAGCTGCCCTGGGAACCAACATGACTGCAGCACCACACACATCCCGGCCCCGCAACAAAGGCCTCACACCTGGCGCGTGCACATGAATGCACAGAGGGGGAAGAACCACTGCACAAGACTGCAGCTCTGGGCAGATGGGATTCCAAAGAGGTTGCATGAGCCTCCTACGTGTGCTGATCAACTGAGGATTCCCCCCACACCAACCATAGGTCCCAAAGTCTGCCCCATCCGTATTCCCCTCTTTCCCCTACATTGAAGGGAGCACGTGTGGGACATGAATCTCCAAAGAGAGGGGCACAGCAAAAAGAAGTTTGGGAGCTTCTGCTGTAGGATGATCCATGAAGACAGACCTTTATCCCTGAGGGGATGGGGGAAAGGGGGTAGTGTTGCCCAGCTAGGTCAGGGGCCTCAGGCAGTAAAGCTGAAGACAAAGTCAAGCTATAACCTGCAGCAGGGAGCAAAATAAGAAACAAGTACAAATTTCAGCCTTACACCATTCAAATGTGTTCATTCATACTGCTTTTCTGTTCAGCCAATTCTTGGGTGGTGTATTCTAGTTTCCAGGAGTAATAAATGGCTTACAAAAATCTAAAGTAAACTACAAAATTCTTAAAATTAATTTGTCTCACACTGAGCCAATATTTAGTGCCACGAAAGTGCCATCTTTAATCTGGTATATTTAAGATTTTTTTGCATTTTCAGTGCAATTTACTGGGTATTTTCAACCCAATTTACTGTGTATTTTAATACATACATAATCTGAACTGAAAAATAAACTGAATTTCTTCTTTAAGAAAATAGTTTGTCCAGCATTTACTTATACCAGCAACAGCACTATATACTCACTAGTGATCAGGGCTTGACAAATTTGCTTCGGAGTTAGTCGCCAGCTCAAAAATTAAGGAGTCAGACAAGGTGGGCCCAGCAGCAGGGCACCCTAGCCGAAGCATGGAAAAAAACTCCATGGAAAAAAAACTAGGCGCCCCCCAGGGAAAAAAAACTAGGCGCCAGAACTAAACTTCTAGGCGCCATGGCGACCTGGCGCCTGGGGTTTGTCGAGCCCTGCTAGTGACCTTACTCATATACAGATTACATTTCCTCCCACTTCAGCCTATTTACATACAAAACACACAAAAATATCTAACTTCTCAAATATCACTGCTAAGTCAAAGTCAACACCACAAATCTACAGGAGAAATGCAAATCTACAGGAGAAAACCATGCAGAATAACAATGAATGTGACATTGAATCTGGACACACAAGTTAGGAAAGACTGTCTATAGGGCAATTATCCAGACATACTGCAAGTTCTATTACAGTCATGGGTTCGGGGTTGTTATAAATGTGTATGGGTAGGGTTTTGTGGCCTGCCTTGTGCGGGAGGTCAGACTAGATGATCATATTGGTCCCTTCTGACCTATGAGTCTATGAGTCTACACAAAAAGGCAACATGAACTGGCTTTATAATACCGTGAGCTTCAGAAAAATTGTAAATTTTACTATTGAGAGGAACAGGTACCATAAAAAATAAGCAGATGAACATGTAAATGCACTTTAATTCCTTACAGGAAAACTCAAGTCAGAACAACATCACTGTACACCCAAGTTCAATACCTTGCCACTTCCAAATATACCATCCAACCATGTGATTAAACAGTTCCCTTCAGTCTAATATATCTAGTGCAAAATCCACTCAGCAATAATCCCATTAAGGCAAACAACTGCACTAGGTACAAGTCTATTGATTTATTGGTCTCCAGTTAAGTGTTCAAGTCAACTAGCCATTACCATCATGCTCCAAAACACCAGTCTTTATATATACACATTTCAGACATTAAAAGTTACAAAATCTTGCTTTTTCAAAACTGAAAATGTATCCCCTCTTCCTTTTCACGGCAACTAAACCTAAACAGTACAAGAAATCCAACAATGTTCAGACAAGTCATTAACTGCACTTGCTAAAAACGGGGATAAGTAACAGGTATTTCATTTAATCTCCCAGTCAAAGGGAGATGAACAAAAATTCTGGAGCAGCAGTGTCAGAAATCTGTTATTGACAAGTCTGCATGCAGGCTGATAGTTTGTACCCTGCAAAAGGTACCATATTTGGAGGAAGCCATCTTCTACAGCAGCATAAAATATCCTGCAGCTATCATGGTTTGTTTTTAACCTGTGTCCTCAACATGGCAGCCAGCTGTGCTTTGAAAATACTCAACTGGCTGCTGGAACATACTATGAACTGTATTTTTAAGAATGTGACATTTGGAGAAGAGAAGAAGGTTACTATACACAGCATTCCTGCCTCTAAGAAAGATGCCATAACGGATCTACTTTATAAAGTATATTGCACCTTTTTGTTTTGTAACACTTGCCTTAAACTGGGAAACACTGATCAGATGAATAAGAGCAAGGTTCCAGGATCTAGTAGCGTGCATGCGGGTGATTGGGAAGACAGCTCATTCTAAGAATTCTTTACTCGATCACACTTCAAAGGACTTCTAACATAAAACTTTTGTCTGCTGAAGATTTTTCAAAATCTCAACCAAATCTAAATTTATTAAGGGATGATGAAATAAAGAAATTTTTGTAACTAAAAGTTGTTACATAAAGCCAGTGTGAATTTTTTATATCAGATTTATACATTTAGAGATTGTTCTAAGTGACTGGTGACTATGTGAGATAATAGGATTTTAAACATGTCTGAGCTTAACATGAGCTACTTTTTTTAATACTGAAATGACCTGGCATGTCAAAAACTACACCAATAATTAGGACTCTCTCTTATGAATAAGCACTTCTACATACATCTATTCATCATGTGGTAGAAGAAAAGACCTGTTGACCTAGTAAAACAGAACCTGAATTCAAACTGAACTCCTTGATATTTTACTAATTTTAGAACCATCAGATGTAAGCATCATTCCGCAAAGCATCAGTCTGGGTGACATACAAATCCCATCTGCCCTCCTTGAACATTACAGGTCTTGTAGCATTTTGCTTAAAAGGTTTGCACTGTTGTCCAAAATTTCCCTTTTTACCCTTCACACCCATCCCACTTTTGCACTAGGAGGGTATATGTGCCAGTTGTCTGCCTCCTTCTATCCCAGAAGTGACTGCATTTCAGTGATGCTGCAGGTATAAAGCTTATGAGGCACTCTGGGATCTTTCAGGATGCAAGGCATGCTATAAACAAAAAAACATTATTCAGGACCAGTAGCTAATTGTTAGACTGCGGAGGAAGAGGAGGAAACACACTATTAGCTACTGAACCACCTTCTCCAAGAGGCGATGAAACCAGCAGCCCTGACATGCTGATTGTTGTGTGTGTATGTTTTGGTGATAATCCCTGGCAGAGAGAAAAACAAACAAACATCAGCCATTAGACGGTCCCCTCCTCCTGCTTGTCTCTCATTGACCATTTCCCTTCAGCGAGAAAATGGGGCAGGGGCACAACATGGCTTTGTTTCAACCTCCGTATATATTTTCCTGGCAATGCCATGCTCACCTGGCAGGCCAGAGCCGGCCTCCCCACCTGTTACCCATCCATGAGGGAGCTGGGGACAGCTCACAAAGCAGAAGGCAGCAGGGAGAGGAGGCTTTTAATCACCCACACACCCCAGAAGTGTAGAGAGAGCCTCCTTGGGAGAGCTGGAGGTGGCAGGGAGAGTGACCTCCTCTAGCCCAACCCCCCAAAACTCCTGGGGTGGCAGGGAGAAGGACCCGGGAGCCCCCCGCCCACAGCCCCGGGGGCTGAGGAAACGTGCCCCCCCTCAGCCTGCCCCACCGACACACCGGGGGGGGGGCGGGAAAGTGACCCCTGTACCCCCCACAGGGGGGATGACAGGGAAAATGACCCGCCCTGCCCCCACAGACCCGGGGGGGAGGGAGAACCGACCCTTCGCTGCGGGCCCCGCCCCCACGCTGCCCCCCTCCCCCCAAGCCGTCGCTTCCCTGGGCCGGGCTCTCACGCGAGGCCGGGGACGCGCGGCCTAGCCCGCCCGCAGGCCCGCCAGCCCCACTCGAGCCCCGCACGCACCTGCCCGCCGCCTCTCCCCACCCGGCGCCCGCCGCCGCCGCCTCGGGCCGCCCCTTCCCGCGCCAGGCCCGGCCCCGGGGCCCCGCCACCATTTTCCCTCCCCTCAGAGCGGCCTGTCCCCGGGGGCGGGTGAACCCCCGCAGCAGGCCAACGGGGGGGGGCCGCGCAGGCCCGAGGCGGCGGCGGGGGGAGGGGCAGGCCCGAGGCGGCGGCGGCGCGGGACAATCCGACACTTACTCAGGGGTGGGATGTTCCGGATCGTAGAAATCCCCCATCTTCGGCCTCCCCCTCGTCAGCGGCGCCGCGGATCCGAGCAGCCCCCGCCCCGCATGGGGGGGGGAGGAGGGCGTGAGACCGGCCCCCCCCGGCCCCGAGAGTCCGGCTCCCCGCGCGCCTGCCTTCGCCGCCCGCCGCGGGGAGGGGGCTGGGGGTGCGCGCGCTGCGGGCCCGGCGGCCGCCTTCACATCCTCCCCGGGGGTGGGCCCCAGGCACGGTCCCGGAGCGGGGGCTGGGAGCGCGTCTCGCTCAGGGCCGCCCCCTCGCCCGCCGCACGCCGCTGGCCATGCACCGCCTCAGCAGCGGGGGCCGGCCGGGCGGGCCGCGGGGCTCCCCTCCATGGGGGCGGTGGGTAACGAGCAGTAATCCTCTTCGCCCTCACAAGCGATCCCGGGGGGGGGCGGCGTCCACAGAGCCGGGCCTCGGGCCCCCCCAGCCGCCGCGCGCTGCTCTGCGCGGGGACGGACCCGGCCGCGCCACGCAATTAACCCCAACGAGTTAGACGCGAAAAATAACCGCCGCCTGCACGCGCCCCGCGCTCGCGGCAGGTCCAAGTTCCGAGGGCGCGAATTCGGTTCCGGCTCCTCTTCTGCTCCGGCGCGGCCCCTCGGCGGGGTGGTTCCGGCGCTGCAAGGGGAGGCCGCTGGAGCAGCGCCCCCTCCCCCGGGACTGGGCTCTCTGCCTCTCCCCCGGCGGCTCGCCCTGCAACCCAAACGGAAACAGTCACTCGCCGACTTCCTACGAGCGGAGTCGCCGCGGCCGGGAGAGCAGGCCCAGGGGAGGCTCCTGCTGGCCCCTTCTCTGCCAGGTAAAAGAGGAATTTCGTCTAGTGCACACAGCCAGGGAGCGGGAAGCTCACCATTCAGAGGAGACGTTTCTGTTGCTGGTGGCTTGGGGTTTTTTTTAATTGAAGATCAGGTTTCTCTTCCCCATTAGCAGTTTGCAGCTTCCCTCGCTCCTGCCCCATTTGCGAGCTAGCCGAATTTCCCCCTCAAAGTACCTGTTCCAGGGATGTGAACATGCAGTGGTTTCCCCCAGCCTAAGGACTGTATCGTCCTGCCCTGTTTTGTTTTCTTCTTCTCTAGAGTTTCTAACCATTTGCTAAACACGTCACAGCACATTATTTACCTCAGTCCACAGCTTTGAAACGTTTACATGGTTTCCTGCCTGTCCTATAGCCATTTCACAGCTAGCCCCCAGTTTACAGCGAAAGCTAGACCACACATTTTAAGGTTATGATATACAAGTCACTTGATGTGAGTGGACTCATTTGAAGTCAGCAGACATGGTAGTCCTCCCATGAGTGGTCAGGGACACCACAGGAGACACTGTCAGGTTAAAAATCATATTTTTGTCAGGCATTGTAGCCCTGTTTGTCCCAGGATACTAGAGAGACAAGATGGGGAGGTAATATCTTTTATTGGACCAACTTGTCTTGGTGAGAGAGAGAGAGAGAGACAAGCTTTCAGAGCTCTGGGTAAGCTGGAAAGCTTGTCTCTTTCACCAGGAGAAGTTGGTCCAATAAAAGATACTACCTCTCTCATCTTCTCTCTCTAATATTTTTATCAGAGACATTTCTATACCTATGTTAGCATCTTAACTTATTAATAAAACTTTTTCATACTTAATTAATGCTTCATGTTCAAAATTATTACCAATATGAATTAATCCTCAGCACACCGCTGAGAGGCACATATTTTTCCAATTTTACAGACAGGGAAGTTGAGGCAGAGCGCTTCTGTCACGCGGGCTGCATTAGGAGGGGGGGGCATTTGTGTTATTTGACCTTAATATGTCAAAATCATAATGATTCATGTAAGACATACCATGTCAGGTACTGTTAGAAAGGTTATAATATGCTGAATAAGATGACAATATTTGTGTTCATGTGTAATATGTGTAAGGAAAGTTATGGAGATCTTTGATATCCCTGTATTTCAAACTGTGCTGTAGAAGACACACCCCAGACAGAGAGGCCGCAGGACAATAGCCCGCTTAATGGCCCATCAAGACCTTTACAGAAGCCAGAGGCCCGGGAAGAAACTAAAGGCATACCTGAAGAGTTACCAGGATTGGCCCATGTGACTATGGACTTCATTTTGGTTCCAGTAAAGTTCCACAAGCCACATGGCCAGTAACAGAGGGTATATAAGATCAAACCACAGAAACCATTTTGTCTTCGTCTTTGCCTTGTGTCCTTGTTCCTGTCCAGCTGCGGACACGCCTCTGGATTAACACACTGTGCAACTGAACTGAAGGACTTAGACCCATCCAGGTACTGGATGTATACCAGAGGAACTATACAAGCCTGCAACTCCACAATTGTTCTAGAAACCTGATGTATATAGACTTTTAAATCATTTGTATATCTCTGATTGCTTTAAGCCTTTAACACTTCTCTTATTGTTTGTTTTTCTTTTACTAATAAACCTTTAGTTTTAGTTACTAAAGGATTGGCTGGCAGCGTGGTATTTTGGGTAAGATCCAAACTTATAGTGAACTGGTACTGTGGCTGATCCTTTGGGATCAGAGGGAATCTTTTAGTAAAGAGCACAGAGTTAAAGCAACTGGTCTCTTTACTGGACCCAGTGTCAGTTTGGGAGCCAGAGACTGAAATGCAGTAAAGGGGGCTGTGTGTATTTGCACAGTGGCTTCTTGATAACCAGTGTGGGGGAATCAGAAGCACTGTCTTTTGGCTGGTTGGGAAGTCTGACTGTGGTGTCACCCACCAGTGCTGAGAGAATTTGCTCTCCTTTTGCAGCCTGCCCTGACCCTGGCATTATCAGTGGGCTACCCTGGGCACGGACGGGTTACAGCTTCAATGACACATCAGAATCTAAGGCCAGAGGGGACCATTATGCTCATCTAGTCTGATATCCTACCTATCACAGGCTATAGAATTTCTCCCCTGCCTCAAGACTATAACTTCTAGTTGAGCTGGACACATACGACCATGAAGCTAGTGGGAAAGCCAAAAGTAGAATTCAAAATTTCCTGCTCTCTGGCAAGAACCATATCTGTCTCAGAGTCTTAAAACAGAAATACTTTAAATTAGAGCCTTAACCCACAATGAGCTCCACATATCAAGATTGGATGTTTTTCTAAAAGACATGCTCTAGCACAACTGGGGGTTATGGGCTTGATGAAGGAACCACTTGATGGAATTCTATGGCCTGTATAAAATGGAGATCAGATTAGGTTATCATAATCATCCCTTCTTGACTTAAATTCTGTGAATCTATGAATGAATGGAGAGACTCTTGTTCCCTGACATAACCCCATTGTACCTCCATGGAGCCTGTTACCGAATCAAGGCCTTATTTTTCACCATTTCGGTTGGTTTAGGTTTTGCATTTTACTTGCTTGGATAATAAAAGCAGATTAGTCATTTTTGCTTTCTGGTTCTCCTGCACTTCCACAGCAACCCCAACGTTTATATTATAGATGCTGTAATATAAGGTTTAAAATCCAAACATGCCATGATCCCACAAGCTGATCCAGATAAGCAGATCTCTGCATCTGTATGAAGTCCCACTGATGTCAACGGGACTTCAGGTGGCCTAAAGGTCCATGCATTGGAACAGCTTACGGGGTCGGGGCCAAACAGTTTTCACTGAAGTCTGAACAAAATAATGAAAAAAACTTCTATTAATTTTTGTGAAAAAAATCAATAATTAATTCTTGACCCTAAAGTACCTAGTAGTATCGTAAGAAGTTACAAAATTAGAACATAAGAACAGCCATAATGGGTCAGAAGAATGGTCCATCTAGCCCAGAATCCTGTCTTCCAACAATAGCCAATGCCAGGAGCTTCAGAGGGATGAACAGAAGAGGTAATCATCAAGTGATTAAGACTCCAATTCTGCAATTATGTCCATGTGATTGTAGGTGCAAGGACCTAGCTCACACAGAGCTGACTACTGAATTGGGGCCTCAATCTTGAAAAGTGATTTTGAGGGGCATATGAAGAGAATCTCTGAAAAGGAATTATTGTTCCTGAAAAGATATTGTGTATTCACATGTCCAAGCTAACATTAAATGGGATATTAGCCATCTCAGTTTTTAAAACCTGAAGCAGAGGTTTGTTGTTGATGAAATACTAGGTAAGATGCAAAGTGGAGTCTCGCAAGTAAGATAGACACCCACAGCTGATCGATAAGTATACACAAAATGTTGGTGATACAACTGAAAAATGACATTATTAGACTTTCACTAAACTGAAGTGCTCAATAATTTTTTGATTTTATGCTTAATTTTTTACAATGACAATAAAATAAAGCCTGCTGCTTAGTCACAATAAAACCATTTTATTCATCAATGATTACTTTAAAAACAGCAATAAATACCACATGCTATTTAGTCAATATAAAAGTGAAAGGACAGTTACCTCTGGATGTGTTACAGAAGGGATACTGCCCTAATAATCAATTAATTGTTTAGGAACAACATCATTCTCAGTACTGTACAGACACAAACTACGACAGTTGCCACCTAATGAGTTTATAGGGCAAAGCCCTGAACCTGCAATTTGTTCTGTGCAGGTGGACCCCTGTGTCTGTGTGGACTTTCATTGACTGCAGTGGGTCTCCACTTGAGTGCAAAGGATCACCTGTATGTAACAAATTGCATGATTGTAGCCTAAGGCCCTGATCCCATGAACACTTACACATATGCTTAATTTTACACATGTAGACCCCAATTCTGCAAACACTTGCAAACGTTCAACTTTATTACAGTAAGTCTTACGCCCTTCCCTGCAGCAAGTTCTGCATGGAAGACCCATGCATGCACATTGCTTTAAGTGGAAATCCACCACACACAAAACTCATGGCAGCAATAGAGCATAATTCATACTGGTAAACCTATGAATTTGTGCAGAATTGGGGTCGAAGGCATTTGTCAATGGTACAAAGAACCCATGTGGAGAATTCACTGTGTTGAGGCCTAAAAGATAGATACAGAGAAGACAGCATGCCCTGGGAAAGCCTGAGGAAGACATTTGACTATTAGTAATAAAAAAAATTAGAAAAAACTATTTATTAAAGATAGACATTGCTTTACTTCTGCTTTAACATTTGAAATTCTTAGAACAAAGAACTTTTCAAATCTAATCTTGTTCTGCTTTCCCTTTAGTTTTTACTATCTTTCCCTTGTCCATTTGCATTTTCGAGTGATAATATTATTTAGACTGTAGTGCCAGGAAATTACAATGTTATTGGCTGATATTTAAAATTGCGTGAAGACCTAAAAAAAAAAACAACCCTCCAAATCTGCAGTTTGATCAAGCTGAAAGCACTGCAGCATATGATGTGATATTTAACACAACACGTAATCGGTTCGGTTTGCTTGTCAGACAGCATGCAGTGGTGTACATTGTTAATCATTAATTGGCTATTGAGTAAAAATTAATTAAACAATCCAGAAATACATGACTTAATATGCTATTGTGTGGTGACTGTTGGTATCTAGATAATACATGGCAGAGTATGGTCTGCTAGGGATAGCACTCAGAAAGAATGATTAAGCAGCAAAAGTAGTTGTAACACACAGAGGAATAGTTTACAAGCTCAGCCCAGCTACAATGGGTTGGCTAGAGAGAGTTTTACATATTAGTTTGCCAGTTATGACATCATCTCAGGGAAGTTCCAACTAACATATAGGAAGCAACAAGGTCTTAATCTCCTATACACTCATGCATGCAAGTAACTACCCACAAGGGCAACCCCAATGAACTGAGAGTACACATATGTAGTCCCACACTCATGCATGATCAGGGCCCAAATCATCCAACCGATAGGCAACTCAATTGAGTAGATCTACTCTGATGTCTAGCAACTTAAACATCAGTGATGATATTTGCTATATTAGAGTTCAACTGAAAAGAGTCCTAGATACATGTTTTGTTAAGAAGCAGGAGCAAGCAAAGTGTGATCAAGGACAGTGGGTGTGGCCCTTAAAATTAGGCTGCCTATGTTGTCTACACCTGGGGGAAAGAGTTCCCAGTAGACTGCACTCTCTTTGAGCCTATCCAGTTCAAATGTTTTATACTAAATGTATTTTACCTTTGGGGGCCTCTTAAATTAAGGGACTCTTCAATCCAGTTTGGGAATGTGATGAGTTTTTAAGTCCCCCATTGCCAGTTATGGGGGCATGAAAGTAACCCCAACTTTTAATGTTATATTTTTTTAAAAATAAACCATACAGTAGAATTTCTTAATCCTCTTACCTGATGTAGCCTTCCCTCAGTGTATGGCCGGTTGCTGTGCTAATACAGCTGAGTCTTTGATTTCCCTAGAGGGAGGGAGGCTGGCTGCTGGCCCCTTTTATTGGAACTGACAACAAGCAGAGGGAAATGACCACCTGTGTTCCGCCCAGGGTCTGCCTCCAATAGCTGTGGTGTGAGAAAAAGGAAGTTTGAGGTAACCCAGCAGTTTCATTTAGTCTGAACAGTAAAAGACTTAAGTTTGCTTCTTTGATGTAGGCTTAGCCACAAGAAAAGATTCTCTACATCATTTTCTGTGATAATTTAAGTATTATCTTTGATTTGTGTGGTATCACTAATAAAGCTTTTCTTTACAAGTTAGTCATATTTCGAAAAGTGACTCTTGAAAAAGGAACTGTGGGCTTCTACATTTACTGTCTCAACAATGTCTAGATGAAAGGTATATTATTTATAAATGAAAAGTTGTTTCTTCAGTTAGTTTGAAATACCCAGCCTGGGATCTGCTAGTTAAACTGTTTTTCTCTGATGTGCAACATCATGACCAGGCCCCCTATTAGGAGCTACTTGTGTGCTTAAACTTAAGCACATGTGTAAATGTTTACAGGACTGGAAGGTAAGGCAGCTACTCAAATACATGATTTGATGATTATTGTTGGTATTTGGTAAATTTTTTAGTATTTGGTCATCTTTGTAGCTGATATAATATCAATAATTGACGTGATAAATAACATTTGTCAATATCTGACAATATTTTTATTCCTGTTCAACCAACAGCAATCATTAGGACCTTCATCCGGTAAAAGTGTAGACACTACTCCTGCAAACCGTTAAGCCAGTACATAACTGAAATTATTGTTGTAACCGTGGCTGGGCTATCAGTAGAACTCCATTAGCTGTTCCTTTGAAAACCCAACTTTTTAATAGTTTAGGCACCGGTCCTCCAATGAGCTCTGTCCACGTGAAGTCCCCTTGACTTCAAAGGAGATTTGCGGGATGTCAGGAATCAGCTCATACGGTTATCCTAGAGCTCTGTACCTGAAAGCCTCCAGGTGCCTTATCGCAAATGAATTACAGTAGAATCTCCGAGTTATAACGCCTCAGGAGTGGAGCTAGGTCGTAACTCTGAAATGTTCATAACTCTGAACAAAACGTTATGGGAGTTCTTTCAAAAGTCTATAGCTGACCATTGACTTCATACAGCTTGGAAGCTTTAACATGCAGAAGAAAAAAGCTGCTTTCCCTTTATTTTTTTAGTTGTTTATGTCTAACACAGTATTGTACTGTATTTGCCTTTTATTTATTTATTTCCTTATTTTTGGTCTCCCTGCTGCCTGACTGTGATTCCAAATGAGTTTTGGTGTCGTAACTCTGAGGTTCCGCTGTAAACAATATTCACTAAATGCAACATCTCCCAGACAAACTATCGAGGGATGGCAAGCAGCAGGGCTATTTTCCTAATTGTACTCTGTAGTCACTGATGTTATTAGACAGATTTTTATAGACCTTCAGAACCATACGTAGTTGCATAATAGGAGCTGTATTGCCAACCCCAGACATTTAAAAATCATGAATCAAACCCCAATTATGAGATTGGCTTTAAAAACATGATTTTTTTTAAAAAAAGAGGTTTTAGATTCTCTGTATTTGCCTTCTGTGTTTTTAGTCCTTAGGTTACACTTCAGTCACATTTTCAAGCTCTTTTCTGCAACCATGAAAGCTGAGGGTCTCATATATTCACATGACTCCAGAAGCAAGGGCTTTAAGATTAACACCAATTAGCATGCTTATCACTTGCAGTAAAATAAGGAGAGTTGGTGACTTGCAGGAGATAGCAATTGTTACTGTTGTGTCCAGTTGCTTGTACTCCTGATTTAATATTGGACTCCATATAGAAGAGCTTGCTGAATCAGAGGTTAAATATTTACCAGGATCTGTCTGGTGAACATTTTATATTGCCTTTTATGCTTTAAAATGCTCATTGTGCATTTTCTCGTAAGGCCATATTCTGATCTGTTATCACTGTTTGTGTAACTCCATTGAAGTCATTGTGGATTTACACTTGGTTGGTTGATTGACATCAGACTCTGGGCATGAATTCTGTCTGCCGCAGTGATTCTGTCTCTCTCTTCAGTTGCTTTCATTGCCTCACCGGTTTCTCTCTTTATTTCCAGAGCCTGGTCCATTTTCTTTCTTTATATAAAACTCTGTCAGTAAAAAAATGAATAAAAAATTTTAAAATATTCTTCAGACGATGACACTTTGTTCTCATGTTTCTCCTGTCAATCTCTTGTGCATATGGAAAAATGGTGCCGCAAGATCTTGTGTGCTGAATAAACATCATATTGGAATTAGTATTTAACCACAAGATATAGATTTGTTTTTTAAAAAGTCATGTTTACTGCCCAATTTCCTAGTGTGGCTTATCTCTTAAGCCCTGATCCTGCAAACACATATGCACATGCTTAATTCAGTATTGCCAACAGCAAGTGTTCAAAAACCATGAGTCAGATCCCAAAAAATCATGAGATTAGGAAAAGAATAAGTGTGGGAATTTTCTTGAATTGCCTTCTGGTTTTTGAGCTTTTAAATTTCACTTTTTCAAATTTTTCTCCACAATCGAGAGCTAAAAAATTCCCAACCCCCCCACCCCCCAAAACCTCAGATTTTCTTGTATTCACACGAACTGGGGCCTTAAGAAAAACACCAAATGTTTTGAGACTCCTAACATCATGAGAGATGGCAAAACTGTATGACTTTAAGCATGAGACAACACTTGGACTCTTCACAAGATTAAAGTTAAGCACATGCATGAGAGCACGATTAATGTCTTGGACTCCAAGCTCCTTGGAGCAGGTATTTTTTCTTTCTGTGTGCTGTGCAGCATCACACACGTTCTTGGTGCTGACCAAATAGTACCTAATAGTTTGTGCCACAAATGTACCTGTCTCTGCTCCACATCCTTTTGGCCCAGGTGCTTTATTCATTTTGTTCCTTCAAGACTGCACTCTCATAGACTCATAGGTCACTCTCCCTGACATTTGCAAGCCTTCTGTCTGTACTTAGTCCCCCAGTGCCACACTTTAGGCTAGCAATAGTCAGTCTGTGGCTCTTCACAACTGTCAAGTTTCAATGTGGTGTCATGTGACATACCAATGGTGCTAGGGTAGTTGCCGGTCCACTTACAGTGTTTACATGGCGATGTGAAAACACACCCCGCCAACATCTCTGACTGACAGTGGATGCCTACCAAGGTGATAGCAGTTGCTCTAGCTGAAAGATTTGGCCTACCCCATAATCACAGGCCAGGACTGGCCTTTTGTTTTGGTGGGTAAGTCATTAACAAACATGTCTGTCCAGGAAACAGGGATCTGGATCAATCCTTACAGCAGGCTCCCCAGAGCTTGGTAAATCTTGGGGAAACTGTAGACCCTGAGGAGGGAACATCCTGAGTAATATGATCGTCAATGCTTGAAGGGAAAGAAGAGGCAATCAGTCTGGATCTGGAAGCTCTCCTCTAGGGTGGGAGTTTAGTGCAGGAACAGAGAAATGATCCTACGCTGAGCCGTGCGTATGACCAGCCGGCCTCTGTAAATGGGGAAGTAACAGAACCTCAGCGGGTCAAGCAGTATCCACACTTTGTGCTTGAGGAAAAAGCACCTTGCTTAAATCAAAAGGGATCAATAAACTGCAATAGGAAAAACACAGCTGCTGGTGCTGCGCAAGTATCTCTGGACAGTGTTGCAGCTCGTGCACAACATCCCATGCACTGAGCACCTGGGAAGAGAGATGGCACTGTCATGGGTACTAGCTCAGTTCTACTGGCCGGAGGTGCATGAGGAGGTGAGGGAATACCGTTCCTCCTGTCCGGAGTGTAGCTAGCTGAAGGCACCTGGGGTCCCTCTGCCTTTGAGTGAGATACCATTTGAAAGAATCTCTGAAAGGCCACGGTCAGGTCCCTGAAAAGGACTGCACTAGGGCACTGGTACGAATTATTAGTTGTCAACTAAGCAGTCAGGCATCTGGAGGCTGTTCCCCTTCATGCTGTGAAAACTACAACGATAGCACCAGAGCCCCTGAAGCTCTTCTGATGTGGGATTTGCCCACAAAATACTTCACCTCCCTGTTGATGTGCAAATTAGGCTCCCTTCTGAAAGTCTCGTCCCTGAAGACCTCGGTGTAGCAGCTGCAGCCAGCCAGCCTAGTAGAGCGATTTGAAGAGATTCTGAGGGGAGTGTTGAGACGCTTTGTTGGTAACGGTCCCAAGCACTGGAACCAGCTACTGCCGCGGCTCCTGTTTTCCCTAAGGAGGGTCCCATAGCACAGGCCTCCACAGAGTTCTGTCCCTTCAAGTTACTGTATGGCCACCAACACAGGGAATTCTTGGACTTGTTACGAGAGGGCAGGGAAGAACAGGGCATAGGCGCTTTAAGTGCAACCCAATACGTCTTACAATTAAGGGAATGACTCAGGAACATAGGGCTATTTGCCAAAGAGAATTTGAGACAGGCCCAACATGCTCAGGAACAAAATTATAATTAAGGAGCACAACTACAGGCTTTCTGTCTGGGTGACTGGATCCTTTCACTGCTTCCTTCAGCTGAGTCAAAATTAATGGCCCAGGGGCAGGGCCCATTTGAAGTTGTTAGATAGGCAGGGCCAGTGGACTATGAGACAAAAATGCCAGGTAGAAAGAGGGAAACTAAAATGTATCATGTGAATCTTCTGCAACTTTGGAAGACACAAGAGTCCTACTGGTAATTCCCTCCCCTGTGGAGCCCAAATTAGGGCCCAAGTACTCAGCTGACAAGAATGGGCACCAGCGACTGAGGAGGAGGACAGGCTTCTGCACAGAAGCAGCAACTCCTCCAATTAACCAATGACTTTGCAACTATATTCTCGGTTGGAGGGTGGAGTTTGTGAGGGGACACACCCTCATTCTGAGAGAGGAGGCTAATGAGCTCTTACAGATTCAGCCAGCACTAACCAGACACGCCCATAAGGCTTGCTCTGCCATGGAGGGAGGAAAAGGGAAGCATGTCACAGGAAAAAGGGCATCTAGTGGAAGATTGCTGTGTCTTGGAGACAACTGGCTACAGGGACAGATCAGCCAAGAGGAAAACAGTTGCAGACCTGCTGTCCCTGAGACTTCATGAACCAGATATAAAATAGGGGTGACTAAAGGAGTATCTGGAGGCAAATCCTACCCCGATCAAGGACATTAGCCTGCAGATAAGCCAAAACCCAAACGGGTGACCAAAGAACTACTTCAGAGATTGACCACCTTTCTCTTTTTTTCTTTTACTCTGATTCTGTTCCTCCCCGTGGAGGGAGAGGGGAAGGAAGCTTTTTGTTTGGAGAATCTGTTGTATGTCAGAAGCTAGTAAGGACTCTGCGAGCAGCCCACATTATGGTCTAATGGAGACTCAAGGGGGCCCTGACCCACCACATCATGACCATGGCTGGCATTTGAAAGACACTGGCAATGTGCCTCAACAGTGTTCTGAAGGGAGCCTCAGATGGGGTAAGAGTAGTGTAGGCTCCTTGGCCCATTTGGTGCTAGGCAATTCAACTGACCTCTGCCAGCAAGTATCCAGTGGGGGGTTTTTTGGGGGATACCAGTCCACTGGAACTGGAGTGAAGCCACCAAGTTACAGCATATAGACAATTGAACCATCATCAGATGAGGGTAATTATTGGTCACTACATATTTGGATTTTTTGCTTTCTGTGGCTGTTTGATGTTGAAGTGGTTCTTTACTTGTTAAGAGTGGTACTTTTTATAGATTAATACCCTGCCAGATTTAATAAGACTCTTAAGAGGCCACAGCTGAGTTGTAAGCACAAAATTAAATCAAATTTGTATTGTTTTTTAAATGAAGAAACTCAAAGCCCCAATGGGATATTTAGGACTGTTTGCAAAGAAGCTTTTCCCAGATCTTAACTGCAAAGATACAATGTGGATTGAATTTTTACAGCAAAATTATAAACCTTTGGAAATGGATTATTATAAAAAGAAAAGCTGATTTACAGGCTATTAACTGTAATGGTTGTAGTGAGCAAATAACACTATTATAATGTGATTGTGCCACAATACACTAAATTGAGCTTAATAGCTTTGACTAATTAATGTGCCCAAAGATGATGTGAATATCCAGTTTCTTGACTTGCCTTATATTCCGTTACGATTTAGATTAACCTCTCATTGATAGGAAATAGAAAAAAAAAAAACCAAAAACAAGTCTTTTCGGAAGCTAGAGTGGTTTAAAGAGTGAGAAAAACTTAGGCGGATGTCCCTTTTAAGTGAAGATGGAGAAACTTTGGCACAGAAGGTCCTCTGGCTGTTGGAAGTGCCAATTGGTCCAGGAAGAAACAAACAGCAAACTGGGGTGGGATTGGACACTTGTTGCTATTGGTGAATGGAAGTGTAACTAGTACATCTCCCTCTTCATCTCTCAGAGGCAGGAGAGGAGAGCATGTTCCCCTCTGCTTCTGAGGAGACTGAGGAGTAAATTGACAGTGGGAGTTCAGACTAAAGTGTGATGAATTGCAGTTAAAATAACATTGTTGGAGGAAACAAAGATGGTGGTTTTGTCTGTTTGGGGTAGGAAGTGTTAGGGTAATGTACCTGAGTATTGATCATAGAGAGAATCAGTGTAACTGCAAGTTTAATATGTGCACTCTGTAGAATGGGTTATTTAATCGAAGCTTCGGGGGTGGCGTTTTAAAAAATACACCCAGCCTTGGCCTATTTCTGCGCCCAATGACACCAGTGGGAATTTTACCACTGACTTCTATGGCAGCAGATTGGGGCCAACACTGAATGAAGCTGAAAATCCTTTGCTAGAACAGCAAGCTGACTTCCACGTTTTATGTGAGTTAACCTTGGGAATATATAACCTAAGTGGTATTCTAAAGATGACCTACGGAGGGGGATAAAATGGGGTTATGCCCTCCCCCCCCCTTTTTTTAACTTCTTTTAATGTATAGAGAAGGCTTGGAAGGGTTTTGTTAATTTTTGGTTCCTGCTAGTTTTTTTTTTTTAAACCTTAGAACTGTCTGCTGGAGGACACTTTAGAAGGCCAGGGAACTGGAGTTACAGTTTTCTTAGTTCTTAATAGAAGGGGTGTTAAATCTTCAACAAAGGGATCTTTTCTCTCTGATATTAGGCAGAAAGAATGCAAGCCAAAATAGGGAAAAAAGTTTAAAGAATATTTAGATAAATTAGGTATATTCAAGTCAGCAGGACCTGGCAAAATTCGCCCTGGGGTACTTAAGGAACTAACTGAAACAAAATTCACCCTAGGGTACTTAAGGAACTAGCTGAAACAATCTCAGAACTATTAGTGATTATCTGCAAGAACTAGTGGAGGACAGATGAGATCCCAGAAGACTGGAGAAGGACAAGAATAGTACCTGTCTTTAAAAGGGGGAACAAAGAGGACCTGAGAAACTATAGATCAGTCAGCCCAACTTCAATACCTGGAAAGATACTGGAACATTAACAATCAATTTTGTAAGCACCTACAGAATAATAGGGTTATAAGGAATTGGCAGCACATTTCTCAAAAAAGAATCATGCCAAACCAACATAATTTTCTTCTTTGACAGGGTTAATGGTCTATGGCTAGGATGGAAGCTTGATATATCTTGATTTTTAGTAAGGGGTTTGACACAATCACACATCGCTTTTCCCTAGTTTGCTTATGAGAACATCATTGATGAAATTACTATAAAGTGGGTGTGCAACTGGTTGAAAGACTATACTCAAAGAGTAGTTATCAACAGTTCGCAGTCAGACATGGGGGAGTACCTAATTGGGTCCCTGTGACGGGGTATACCTGCCCTACACTGGACAGGAAAGGGTTAACCCCAGTCTATGGGCTGTGGAAGCCATGCCCCCCTCACCCCTGGTGGGCATGCTCCAGTGGGAGCCACAGTATAAAAGGGAGCAGCTTGCTCAGGTCAGTCTGCCCTGACTAGGGAGGAGAAAGGAGGTGTGCTGAAAGCTCCACCTGGGAACTGGCAGGGCCCAGAGGCCAAGCCTACCAAGACCCAGGCAAATACCCAGCTGTCCACAGAAGCCCATGAGGGGAAGGAGTCATCAGGAACGTGGCCTGCTGACTACCTCAGAGGGCCTGTGGACTACGGAGCCGGAAAACAGCATAGGAAATAGCCCAGTGGAATTGGACATTGATCAGGTTGTGGAACTGGGAACAGAGTCAGTGTATTTCAGATGGATCCCTGATGACCCAATGGCAGATACTTGCTGCTAAAGGGCCCTTTACTGTGGCCTGGTGGAGTAGGGAAGACAGGACCTCTGGCTGCCAGCCTATCCCCATGACTCTGGCTTCTAGGCTATACTGTCTTGAGTCTTAGGACAGCTTCCCCCTTCCTTCCCTAAACTCGGGCCATACTGCCCTGACATACAGGGCCACCTAATAGATGTGTGTGGGAGGGTACTAGACTGAGCTGCCAGGAATCTAAGGACAGCCCTACAACCTGACCATTATTTCACACTGTCCTTAAGAAGAACAGTTATTTGGACTTGGCCACAGAGTCCTAGCATCTGAAGGGTGACGGGGGTATATCTGTCCTGCAACAGTCCCACAGGTGTCTGTCTTGGGTCTGGAACTCTTCAATATTTTTATTAATTTGAATAATGAAGTGCAGCGTATACTTAGGAAATTTGTGGATGACACCAAGCTAGGAAGGGTTGCCAGGAGACTGGATTAGAATTCAGAATGACCCTGATAAATTAGAGAATCTGTCTGAAATCAACAAGGTGAAATTCAGTAAAGAAAGGGTGAAGTACTGCACTTCAGAAGGAAAAATCAAATGTACATCTACAAAATGGGGGAATACTGGACAACAAATTTTTTCAAAAGTGTTGCTTCCTCAGAAATATTTTTTGGATTATGTTAGCCCGCTTGAAGCTGAACACAAATATAATTTCAGACTACTTGTATCACGTAGGAATTTGGAGAAACAAGAAATTGACTTTTATTGAATGTAATGCGTTTAATCGCATAACGGTGCTGACTCTTTGCAATAGTTCAACTGAGCTAAAAATGTTTTGTTGATGATTTTCATTTGTACTGAGTGTCTGAGGCTTCTCGTTTAAGTGTCCAACAATAATTGGCCAGCATTGATGGATTCCAGTTGCCCTGATACCGTTTATCCATGATTGCAATGTCCTGGTGAAACCTTTCACCATGCTCGTCAATGACTGCACCAAGATTTGCAGGGAAGAAGTCTAAATGCGAATGCAGAAAATGAATCTTTAGTGACATGTTGCACTTCATGGTTTTGTATGCTTGAAGCATGTTGTCAACCAGCTGCACGTAGTTTGGTGCTCTGTAGTTGCCAAGAAAATTTTCAGCAACATCCTTGAATGCCTTCCATGAGATTTTCTCCGGCCCTACTAGAAGTTCTTCGAACTGCTGGTCATTGATGAACTGTTTGACTTGTGGACTAACAAAAATGCCTTCCTTAATCTTGGCATCAGTTATTCTGGGAAACATCTGTCTCAGATATCAAAATCCTTCACCTTCCTTGTTCATCGCTTTCACAAAATTTTTCATCAATCAGAGTTTTATGTGAAGAGGAGGCAAAAATATCTTCATCAGGTCTACAAGTGGTTTATGTGCCACACTTTTCTGCCCTGGAACCAATTGCTTATGGAGTGGCCAGTCCTTTTTAATGTAATGAGACTCTTTAGCATGGCTGTCCCATTCGCAAATGAAACAACAATACTTGGTGTATCCAAGCTGCATTCTTAGTAGCAGCACGACTACTTTCAGATCACCACAGATGTTCCAGTTGTAGTTGCTATACTGTATGTGTTTGAACAAAACTTCCATATTTCTGTAGATTCCTTTCATTTGTACTGCATAGCTGATTGGTACTGAAGGTGGACATTGCCGTTGTGTAACAACACAGCCTTCAGACTTAACACTGACGAATCAATAAAAAGATGCCATTGTTGTGGGTCTTGCTGGCAATCCAAAGCAGTGAACAGCCCATCAGTGTCAGTGCAGAAACTCAGATTATCAACCTGATCAAAGAATTGTGTCAAATCTTCTAGGTGGCTGTGAAAGACAGAAATTTTCGTGCCTGGTGACAGCAGACCCCATTCTGGCACCTTCCAAAGGCCAATGAGAGTGTACTCCAGCTTAGATATTGGGCTGGGGTATTCCTTGTGTTTAAAGACTTTTCCTATTGACTTCTGAAGAGCTTGTGCACTCTTTCACATTGTGATTAGAGGGGGCATCTAGGAAATCATTTGCTTAACTTGTTAATGATTCCTGTTTGATCAGCCACTCAACATCCTGTGGAACGAGGAACTGAGAGCTACAGAAGGCAGAACTGGATGGCCACACTCGTGAGACATATTGCAGGATCTTGAAAGCACTGAGCTGAGTGACGTGGCAATGAAGCAGCATGTCTGTGTGTCCTGGTTCAACAGGAAGACTCCACAGCTCCATTGTTTGTGGAGCATTGACAGGGTGCATGGCTCTGGTGGGCGGCTTGGAGTAAACAATGCCAGTAAGTTGGAGAGAAGACAGGTGTGTAAATGGCCGAATGTAACTTGTACCAGTGGGGCAGATATTCAGTGGGGATGCAAAATTAGTGTAACTGACGTGCTAAGGGATCAGAGCAGGAAAAGAATTTAACAAAATAATTTAATGGAGGTCGCAAATAAGTTCCACCATCTCCATCTCTAACCCTCTGAGAGCCAGATTCAGTCTTGGGTAAACTGCTGCATCTGCCATTTATTCAATGGGAACTGCTTCTACCAAGAACTGAACTTAGTCACCAAAGAATATCAAATCTGCATAAATTATACTAATTTGCAATACCCGCTGAACATCAACCCTGTGCTAGGCCTAGACTATTATTATTATTAGTGGTAGTTCCACACTGCCTAGGAGCCTAGTCCTAGACCCAGGACCCCATTGTGCTAGGCACTATACAAACACAGAACAATAAGGTTGGCCCTACCCCAAAGATCTTACAATCAAAATATAAGACGAGACAACGGATGGTGACTGATGGAAATACAAGGAAGCAATAAGATTGTATTGATCAGCATGATGGGGTATGTACTTGGCACACCAGCAGCCCGACCATTCAAGTGTTTTCTAGACATCACAGCAAAGGAGAGGCTTGGGAGGGGCTGGAAGAAGGGTAATGAATTAGTTTTGCAAATGTTTATGGGGAGTTCCTCCCACGTGGGAGGGGCAGCACGGAAGAAATCTTGCTTGAAAGGTGTTCGTTTGAAAACTGAACAGGTGGGTGGTGGAGGCTGGCATCCTGGGTCGATTGGAGGTGGGAGATGACATCTTGATAGCAAATGGGAGATAAGTCGGGTGGGGATACACCATGAAAAGCCTATCACCGGCACCTCTTCGTTGACCAGTTTATATTACCACTTCTATCACTATGGACTGTGCCTCAAGGCCGCTCCACAAGGGGCTTACAATGGAAACAGAAGGCCTGGAAGAATTTAGGTGGAGACATCATATGCAGGCAAACCTCTTCTCATCAGTTAAGCCTCTATGCAGATTCATTTTGTCACATCTATGTAAACAACCTTCACTTTTATCAATGCTGGTTGCTTAACAAGTGTTGTAAAGAGACTCTGCCAGTGTCATCCCTGGAGTAACTTTACTGACAAATTTAGCCCAGTTTTTCTAATATTGTTGCAACCAGCATACTTGCATAGTTCATTACATCAGTCTGAAATGTAATAATTAAGTTACCGTGAACCTTAACGGCTTAATACTTAGCATTCATATTGTGCTTTAACATGTTCAGAGCACTGTACTGACATTCATTACATATGCCAGGTTCTCAGACGTTGACAGCTCACTGATTATGCTCCTGTCACTGAAGACAGAATTCTTTCTCGTTTTGGCTGCCCCAATTCTGTTTCTGAGCCTTCTCCCATTGAAGTCAATGGCAAAACAGCCCTCTATCTGACTTTGTGAGCAGATACACTAACCATCTGGTACTCAGGAGGCCCGCAAGCATTTGGTGCAACACTGCCGAGGGAGGGCCAAACCTCACTGCCTAGTTTTCCTACCAGAGCCCCAATCCTGCAAAGACTCACCCATGTGCTTTAAACACTGCAGGTAATGCCACTGATTTTAATGGCAGTGTTCAAAGTGCACACAGTGAAGCGCACATGTAAGTCTTTGCAATGTCAGGACCCAGCTCTGGAAGGGGCCAAATGGCGGGAGAACTGATGTAGGTGGGTCTTATTTATGTGAGTGTCCAGCTGCCCAGAATCGAAAAGGAGGACTAGGACACGTATGGCTGATGGGAAATGCTAGTTTCAGGGAATGTCTGCCCTACCGGCAGGTGCTCGTGGGGTACAGCTGTAGCGCTGCAGCTCCACCATTGTAGCACTGTAGTTATCAAATACCACAAGCTTCCCTATCATGGTCAAAGATAAACTCAGCAAAGATGGGAGCTGTTGGCAGATATAAGAGAACTAGCTACGGTGATTACTTCTCACAATTGGCAAACAGTTTTACCTCTAACTTGTGACTAGACTCGGATGTTAGATTGTATCTGGTGAACTTCCCTTTGTAAGAGTGTTTTTTTTTTCTCTTTCTTTGCATAGTATAGCAAAAACAGCCTGACATTGTGACCTGGGGAGTGATTTCAAAGGGAGTTATAAAGCGAAATATCCATTCAACTGCTTTTAGATATAGCCATGAATCAGTCACTTTAGCTCCCTGTGCAATTCAGCTGGAGAGTGGAGTTCAAAACCCTATCTGGATACCAGATGTTCTACTGAACAAAAGCTTTCCTGGGTGGGTACATGTGCTGAAAATGTTTACAGGCATTACACTGAAGGTAATTAGATGTACCTCTCCATCCTAATAGGTCTTTTTTCAAGAGAGTCAGGTAAAGGAGAACTGGGGGTCTAATTTATTTGGACTTTTGAAGCACCTTGGATAAATTGCATCCATAGAGGCTATTAAATAAACTAAGTAGAGTCCTGGGAGTGAGAGGTAAAGTACTGTCATGGATCAGTCACTGGTTAAAACGTAGGTGCCTGAATGTGGTCCTGTACTGAACACTGCATGGTTGGTCATGTAGTACTGGCTCTGATCCTTGTTTCCAGCTACTTGATTGCATGAAATGGCAGCTAAAAATACATTAAATACCTTCCTAATATTCCTTTTCCATGGAAGCAACTGCCATAGTTGCCCCGGGGATGTTATTAGATTACTAATGGGACATAAGACAGTGCCCTTTAAGATGTGATCCACACTGTGGAGAGAGTTTGAGTGTCCCTGGTAAGATGATCAGTGACAGAAAATGGACCATTTATTCCTATTCTTTATCTAGATATTGCTAGTCTTGAACCAGCAAAGCTCTTAAGCATGTGCTTAACTTTACGCATATGAGTAATCCCATCAAAGTCAATCAGATTTACAGCAAAAGCAGCTGCTTAACTTTATCAGAACCTATATGAATAACAAGAAAATCTGCAGTTACATTAGGGTAAACACCTATAAGGGCTATTAAACCCTTGTATTTCGGAACATAAGCTGACCTTTGACTGTCCAAAGTTGAGAAGATATTCCTTCCTTTGGCCTGTAAGGCCCTGATCCAAAACCCTTTGAAGAGTCCCATTAATGCACACATCATAGACTCTTTCTTTTTTTCATAGTGTTTAGAGTAGCGAGAAACAAATTAGTACGGCCCAATTTCCTCAAAGAGGAAACACATTTATTTAATCATCCTGTCACCATCTCAGCTTAATACTGAAAAGCTGTAATTAATCTAATGCAATTGAGAGGAGGGAGATGAGGAGAAAATGTCAATGGCAGTTTACTCATGAGTCATGTGAAGTACTGAGATGCTGTCACTCATGCAGTGACTTTTAAAGGGCTACGTGTATGTTAAAACAGAGCTGACAGCGAAGATGGCTTCAGAATGCCTCTGAGACTGAAACAGGTGTTCCTTCTGTTTGTGCAAATGAGAGGTTTGTACAATTTGAGTGTGGTGCACCTGAGTCTATTTCTCACATAGTTTCTCTGGGGTTATTTTTAGACTCAAACTCTCTGTAGGGCGTAAATGTCCAGTGCCGTCAGGTACAATGTAGCTTCTTGAGAAAGTATTACATGAAGTAGGACTAGCAGAAAGAGCTTGTGGCTTTTCTCATATCTATGGAAGTCCTGAGAACTGAAGCATTTTTGTAATTAGTGAGTGGAAGGCAGTTTCCTGTTCCGTTCTCCGTTTCATATCACGGCTGGAAAAAAAAGTTCTTTGCTTTCAGATCTTTAAAAGGGCGTTGTCAAGAAGTGGAAGCCTCAAGGCAGCAAAACAAAGCATGACAAGCATGGAATTCTGTCACTCCACTTCACCATTCTGCCCTGTATCTCAGTTCTCCAGCCTTACTCTACTTCACTGAGTCAAAATCCCACACCTGTTCCTTCTGCTTAAATACCAGACAATGAATTGTTCATCAATGAGACTGAAAAGGCCAAAGAATTTAGGAAGAGAAGTGAAATACGGTTATTGAACTCGGAACCTTTCTGCTGTGCTGTAAGCAGTCTGCTTGACTCGTGTTCACAGAACTCTGTCATCCAGGGTGCTCTGTGAGACTTACGTTACTCACAAGTCTTCAATGTCTAGAAGCCCAGATGGGGCTTTCTCAACAGCAGTCATCCTATTGAAGAGGAAGGAAATCTCTCCCCTGGCTATTCTTCATCAGATGTTGCCTTCCAATGTCTTTTATTCCTAATCATATTTCATATGTCTTTCATGAGTAAAACTTTGACGGAAGCAAGAATGAAGGAAGGGCCCTCATATTTTCCTCCTTTTCTTAAGAGAAGCACACCAGCTGCATCATGTCAGAAAGCTGCTGTTGTTAGCTTGACCTTGAGTGGCAGGCTGTCTTGGCTCATGGAGCCTCTAATAATATTCTCCTTAATGTCTTGGGCACAAATTATGAAGGCCTGATGGGCATTGCTGAGGGTTTTAGCTCCATTTTCCTATTTTCTTCATCTGCAGTGTTGGTAGGATGCCCCAGACTGGCATAGGATGAGGATTCTGACAGATCTGAAATGGAGGATATCCCAGAGGAAGAACCAGTCATCTCGTTTCCTGGGAGAGGGCTTGTGGTTCCTATGTAGGAATATCACAAGCATTCTTAAACTTAAGACCTTCACCACACCTGTTACTTCTGGGGAGCTTGCCTTCATCTTGGCAGAAAAGGAGTCTGACTTGATCCCCCATCTCTCTCTGTCAATGCACCCAGTAGCACTGGGGCAATGCCTAAAATTGCATTGTCCTCACTACCAACTTAGCTAAGTTATACCAGCACCTCACTGCTGAAGCAAGACTCTGCCCTTCAGCCCTAAGGTATATTCAGCAGTGAGCGATCTCCCCTCTGAAGGGCTTGCTGCTCTTAGAAACCTATCGGAAAAGAAATCAGGTCCTGAGCAGAATGACAGGGAAAACTTGTGGCCTCCTCTGTGAAAGTTTCTCATGAGTTGTGCCTTGGAACCTTGATCCTTTGTGATCTGATCTCTTATCTTCATGTCCTACCTCAAGCAAAGCTCTCTCCAAATCTATGCCTGCAGAACGGTCACTCTTAAAGTTTTAAGGCATATCCTCTGCACACGTTCTTGAATGCCAGTTTAAACTCATGCTTAATGTCTTGAGCAAAATTGGAAATGGATAACTTTTATTTTGAAATAAGCGTCCACATCCACACACGCACCGAAATAACCACATGTGTGAATTAAAATTGTCTTCACTATGGGAAAAAGGTGTATTTTTAACTCCACTTTGCTAACATGAGGTAACATCCTAGTGAAGACAAGGCAGATTGTAGTTTTCACAGGAGTTAGCAGGTCGAGTTAAATTATCCTCACCTCAGTCTACTAAGGACCAGATTTATTTCAATGCATGGTTTGTGTGTTTTTGTGTGTCCCCCCCTAAGTACCTGATAAGCAAAAACACTCTACATTGCTACAGGATTCTAAATCTACCCGCCTTCCCCAAATGCCCCAGCAGGCTTAATTCAACACCCGTTGAATAATACCGTGTAAAACCTCAGCACAAGTTATCTGTGCCTGCAGAATGCAGAAACTATGTTGGCAAATTTATTCTCATTACCCTTCCCTGGTGTATTCCAAAGGTGGTCTCATTGCTTGTAAAAAACCAGGAGCAACATTTCTTCATCATTTTGTCTCCCCCTTTCTCCCCCCCCCCCCACACCTTTTCTTTTTTCCTCAAATTTTTCTAGAATGGGAGACTTTATTAACTAAGAACAGCCATACTGGATCAGACCAATGGTCCATCTAGACAAGTATCCTGTCTTCCAGTAATGGCTGGTGCCCAGTCCTTCAAGGGATTGAATGGAACAGTGCAGTTATCAAGTGATCCATCCCTGTCATCCAGTCTTAACTTCTGGCAGTCAGAGGCTGAGGGACAGCCAGAATACAGGGTTGCTTCCCTGACCATCTTGGCTTATAGCTATTGATGAACCTATTCTCCATGAATTTATCTAATTCTTTTTTGCACCCTGTTATACTTTTGCCCTTCACAACATCCTCTTGCAACAAATTCCATAGGTTGACTGCGTGTTGTGTGAAGAAGTACTTCCTTTGGTTTGTTTTTTAAACCTGCTGTCTATTAATTTCATTGGGTGGCCCCTGTTTCGTGCATTATGTGAAGGGGTAAACAACACTTCATTCTTCACTTTCTCCACACCATTCATGATTTTATAGACCTCTATCATAGCCTCACTTTGTCTCTTTTCCAAACTGAACAGTCCATCTTTTTTAATCTCCTCTCCTATGGAAACTGTTCCATGTCCCTAATCATTTTTATTGCCCTTCTCTGTACTTTTTCCAATTCTAATAATATCTTCTTTCAGATGACGCAACCAGAACTGCAATCAGCATTCAAGGTGTGAGCATACCATAGATTCATATAGTGGCATTGTGATATTTTCTGTCTTATTATCTATCTCTTTTCTAATGGTTCCTAACACTGAGGTTAGCTTATTTTGACTGCTGTGCACATGAAGTGGATGTTTTCAGAGAACTAGCCATGATGTTTTGAGTGGTAACAGCTAATTTAGGTCCAATCATTTTATAGGTATAGTTAGGATTGTTTACCAGTGTGCATTATTTTGCATTTATCAACATTGAATTTCATCTGCCATGCTGTTGCCCAGTCACCTAGTTTTGTGAGATCCCTTTAACTCTTCGCAGTCCACTTTGGACTTAAGTATCTTGAGTAGTTTTGTATCCTCATTGTAGGCAGTACATTCCTACTGCTATACTGTTGTTATTACTACTCAGGTATGGGATTTCTGTCCAGAGAGGTTCTACCCTATGGCACTATTCAACTGACGATTTTTACTCTATATGATGTTATGCTTTCTTTCACAGTCCCCTCCCAGCAGCACGTCCTACTCTCCTTCCTATATATTTTTATCGTTACTAGCATGTCACACAGACAATCATTGTGCGCCTAGTGGGTTGGCACATGAAGATAAGCCTCCCTCGAGTTGACTGATGAAAGCTAACCTCCTGGCAGATCACTGCTGCTACTGACTTCAAGGTCTCCATCTTGAATCTGGTCCTCCTTATGAACTTGTGCACGTGCTTTAAGTCCAACACCACTCTATCCTCAACGGATCTCTTGGGTACCAGAAACAAGATTGAGTAATGGCTGGAAAACATCTCCTCTGTCTCAGAAACTCTCTCTACTATATCTATTTGCCAAAGATTATCTACGGCCTTCTGCCTCTTCTCTGCTATCCTCAAATCCACAAAAGGGAGAAAAGGATGACTCGGACTGTTTGAAAAGTCTCTGGCATACCTTTATCGAACTGCATCCAGGACCGATCTACCCACCATTGAGAGGCTATTGGTCCTTGCATTTTAATAGCCTCCCCCCGGCTGCTGTTCATTGGCCCTCTCCTGACTGCAGTCAGGGTTGCTTCTGGTGTTGGAATTTGCGTTGCAGAAAGATGGTGTCTCCCTCTTCTGGGTGTAGGCTTGTTTCAGCTGCAGTCTCGCCTCCTGTGCTGAGAGAAGTAGGCACACAAAGGATACGTGGGTGTCATGAAGCAGGGCCTGCAGCAGAGGTAGTCGCCACGCAGCCTAATCCGTACAGCTGGCTTGCAGCCACTGCCGGATTTAGCCACGCAACCGCAGCAGCCTGGTGGCTTCTTGACATCTGTGCCCACCACTGTGCTGGCTCCTGCACTGCCTGGTCTCCGTCACCTTGAGCCCCTCCTTGTCTGATACCCTGCTTGCTCCAGGTCCTGTCCTCTGCCTGTGACCCTTACTTCTGGCTCCTGACTCCGGCTCAACCGCTTGGTTCTGGTATCCAGTTCCTGACCACTGATTTTGCCCCCAGCTCTGGCAACTGACTGCGGCTCTGAGTCCAGCCACTAGGCCTGCTGCCCTCTCCCGCCATTAGGCTAGATTGCATTCATCCCAGTGGGCTGACGCTGAGGCCTGTACTAAGGCCGGCTGTTTCTTTTCCCAGTTGGGCTTCCAAAAGGGCTGGCCCATATCCTGTTCAAGCGGGCAGAGTAACTAGTCTGACATAAATGGTGGGGGACAGGGCCCCTCACTGCCTGCTTGCTCCTCCATGTCTGGGCTGTTCTCCCTCTCCGCCCTCCAAGGCCGGCTGAGGGAGCTTGGCCGACCCTCAGCGAGCAGGGTCGCGTTGGCCCGTTAGCTGTGGCATGGCCAACCACAGCTTCGGCGAGGTCTGGTGAGCGTAGGCGGTTTTGCACCCTTTTCAGTGAACCTTTCTCTTCCTCTGATTGCCTACGAGGTGTTCGGCCCGAGACCTGCCCAGATGTGCTATGCTGGAAGCTGCTGCAGCCTAGGAGCTCCCATCAGAAGGGTTTCCAGCGATAACAGCCCAGCACTGCTGGGAATCCTTTTTTGGTGGGTTTTGTCTCCTTGTTTCCCTGAGCTGGAGGCCTGGGAAAGGCCTCCTGCAACTGCTGGGGGGAGATGGGAACCAGGAACCCAAGTCACATGAGGAATCTGGTGAACTTCTTCCACTAACAGGCCTTTCCCCACCCCCTTTGCCCTTTTGAGAGTGGATAGAAGACCTGTAAAGGAACACTGCAGCCGCTGCTTGAGGCTCATAAGATGGTGGCCTCTGAGGGGATGGCGCTTTGGCCCCAAAATTCAGGAGTTTCCAGCCCTAGAGGGAATTTCTTCCTGAGGTGGAGATTCCCTTCTCCTCTCCACGCAGAATTCTTGATTTTCTAAGGGATCAAGACCAAACTGTCTGGGGGGATGATGAGATTTGCACTTGCGGCATGCATCCCCCCACAGCGGTCTTAGATGCCACTTAGATGGCTGTGGCGGAGTCAGCCATTCCTGCTTGTGGTTTCCCCACGCCAGGCTACCGTCCTCTGGTGTGAGTGCCTCCAGAGGTTGGATGGCTCTCTTCATTTTCTCCTCATCCTTCAAGACAGCCGCAGCCCAGTTGTGAGACTCCCCACAGGTTGGGGGCGGAGGGACTCCTGGGTCAGAAGGGAGCCAAAGCGACTCCCTTCCCAGTCCCAGCAGATGAGAAGTTTGTGCCTTGTGCATTTCAGCCCTTTCCTTCTGCATCTTCTGGCAGAGTCACAGAGTGGGAGGAACAGGGCCTTGGTCTCCTCTTTAGACCTTTCTCTGCCATCTCCAGACATGAGAGACACAGCATCTTCAAGCCACCCCTTTTTTTAGGGTGATCAATATGTCCAAATGAGACCAAATGTTCTCCATGTCACTAATGAACGAGTGCTCTGTCCATCGCGGTAGGTGCTGCTGGATTCCATCACCCTGCCGGTAGTTATCGGAGATCGAACAAAACCGAAGGGGGGGCTCCAAAAGGTGGAGGCTGCTCTCTCATCATCCGTCTGGTCAGCTTTGATTCTGCCCCTACAGCTACAGACAGGCAGTGATCTACCCCCCCACCCCCCAGAAATGCCAAGGCCCGCACAACCCTGGCTGAAGTCAGTGGCACACCTGTGAAACTCCGGTCCTTCTGGCCTTTATAATGCATAAAATATATTGTTTGCTCCTCATTTCCACCAGATCCAGTGGAACCACCTCTGCTTACACCACCTGAGGATCTGGCCTAGTCCCTTTCTTTTGGCCCCACATCATCAATTAGCATCCCCCACAATTCTCTGTTTGGTAATTAATTGCTCCTGCAGAATAAGCACAAAACACTGTGCTCTGGTAAGGGCTGCGCAACTGGTCGTTCGCGTGTCTTGTTTCGTTCCCGGCAGCCGTGTGTTAGATTACAACACACTCGTGACAGGTCAGACATTGACTCTTGAAGGTATTTCCCTCTGACATGTGTTCGTATTTTTGCTCTTAGGGCAATGTCTGCTGTGTGGCTCCAAGTTGGACAATGTGGCAATCAGATTGGACAGGCGTGGTGGCAGATCCTAAGCAGTGAGAATGTGCCGCATGCAGAGGCTGATCGGTATGGTAACACAACTTCTAAGGAGGGAACCAGTTTTAAGCTGCTCAAGAGCCCCTGCCTTCTACTACTTGGAGTTAAATGGGTTAAGTGATCCATCCCCGTTGTCAACAGAGGGCAATTGCAGCCGGCAATCCTATCGCAAGACCTCATACAGTCTCTTCACCATACTCCTAGCTTTATATTTTTGATAACAATAAGATCATTGTTCCAGTGCACTTTCCACAGACCATTTTAAACACATGCACACTGCAAGATGGTGCAGAGGGATTAATGCTGTTGATCAAAACCTTTCCTTGCTGGCTTCAGATCAAAGGGAGGGATCCCCCCTGCCAGCCTGTTTGAGCCCCGGGAAGGGCATGTAAAACTCTGGGTTTAGCTTCCAATACAAATATGAAAAATGTAATTATCTACCCGTGGATGGAAATACCCCGGGAGCTGTACTGAGATGTAATAGCTGCCTAGAAGAGAGAGATGGAAAAGATCTAGTAGGTCATCCAGCCCATCTTCCAAGGGCAGTGCAGGACTGTTCCCTGAATTCAGGAAGGATTGTCTGTGGTGATCGGAGCCCACTTGTAGTGTATTTCCCCACTTGCCTTCAGGACTGGATTGCTCTTGAACTCCTGTACTGAGCAGCCTGCTAGCCAGAGTCCAAATCAGGCTGCAGGGAAGAGGACTTCCCATACACCAAGCTCGTGTCCTTTTCAGGTACCCGTTCTGCTCCCCCGATGGAAAGCTGAACGCTATCTGTGTGGACAGCGAACCCAAAGTGGTGAGGCAGCTACAGAAGCAAGTTAAGAGAGGGTAAGAGAACAGTGGCTCGTGTCCTTTGTTTGAAACCCAGGCTGAATTTACAGTGCACAGCTGCCCTGGAAATAGGCGCCTACACGATAAGTAAATGGTACACTAAATAAATCAAATAAGTAGTCCCTGCTGCAATACCCACCCTTCCCACCCAGCTCCCGAGTGCACTGATTGCACTGACTTACTCCCCCTGGGCCTTTCCTGCCCCCTTGGGGTTTGTGTGCACCTGGTGGGAACAGAGAGGGTGCAAGGAACTGGGTAAGAGCTCAGGCTCCTTGCATCTTCCAGCCAGACATACACTACATGCTTCCTTGGGACAAGAGGCCAAGGGGAATCTGTTTGCTTCCCCCTATGCTCCTGTGAAACTCTGTGTCTGCAAACAACACGCCAAAAACCCCAGGCACCCATGTCCTATAATTATGATACGTTCTGTATGTAGTATTGTTTTAAAAGTCTAGATCTGCTAAATGTTAATATCCTGTTGGATTGTATGTGCTGCCATAGTATGTGAGATGATAACATATTATTGTAAATGCTAGTAGAACATGTTGCAAGGTGGGGAAACTCCCACAAACAGCCTTTCAGGCACAACAATGGACTGGCCAGACAGCGTTAATGGCTCTCTGGCATAGAATCCTAGAAGATTAGTGTTGGAAGGGACTCAGGAAGTATCTAGTCCAACCCCCTGCTCAAAGCAGGACCAACCCCAGTTAAATCATCCCAGCCAGGGCTTTGCAAAGGTAGGCCTTAAAAACCACTAAAGATGGAGATTCCACCACCTCCCTAGGTAACCCTTCCAGTGCTTCACCACCCTCCTAGGGAAAAAGCTTCTCCTAATGTCCAACGTAGACCTCCCCCACTGCAACGTGAGACCATTGCTCCTTGTTCTGCCATCTGCCACCACTGAGAACAGCCTCGCTGTGTCCTCCCTGGAGCCCCCCTTCAGGTGGTTGAAGGCCACTGTCAAATCCAACTCATTCTTCCCTTCTGCAGACTAAATAAGCCTAGTTTCCCTCAGCTTCTCCTCATAAGTTGTGTTCCCCAACCCTCTAATAATGTTCTTTCCCCTCTTCTGGACTGTCTCCAATTTGTCTTCATCCTTTCTGTAGTGGGGGGCCCAAAACCGGACACAGTACTCCAAATGGGGCCTCACCAGTGCTGAATAGAGGGGAACAATCACTTCCCTCGCTCTGCTGGCAAGGCTCTTACTAATGCAGCCCAATATGCTGTTAGCCTTCTTGGCAATAAGGGCACACTGCTGACTCATATCAGCTCCTTGTTCACTGTAACCCCCAGGTCCTTTTCTGCAGAACTGCTGCCTAGCCCGTCGGTCCCCGGTCTGTAGCTGTGCATGGGATTCTTCCCTCCGAAGTGGAGGACTCTGCACTTGTCCTTGTCAAACCTCATCAGATTTCTTTGGGCCCAGTCCTCCAATGTGTCTAGGTCTCCCTAACTGACAAGTCTCACCTATTCAAGAATAGATTCCGCTAACAGGAATTGTTTACAGGGCGGGTTTGCTGTAGGAAGCACGTTCACAGTGGGGCTGGGCTGACCAATGAAGATAACCTCACGGGTCACATGCCCAATTGCTTTAACAAGCTGAAACAGGCTATAAAAGGGGGAGCATGACCTCACTTGTCTTCACTCCCCCACAACTCAACAGCTGAAGACAGGGCTGAAAGACAAAGAACATTGAACAGGGGAGGGGCGTCCCCGGTGGGGAAAGCAGACGGTGAGCTAAAGGTTGGTAGCCTGAATGTACCATCTCTCAGGGTGAGAGTTTTTAGATTCAGATCCTGTCCGTGTGTAGAACTTAGCCTGCGATCTTGTGTTTATTTCATTTTGGTAACTTCTTCTAATCTCTTAACACGTCCCACTTATAATCCCTTCTCTAGGTAATAAACTTGTTTAATGTTTTATCTCAACCAGTCTGGTCTCACATGGGAGTGTCTAGAAATCTTTGCTCAGTAACAAAAGCTGTTGCTTGTCTTCCCCACAATGAGGGGGGAGCAGACTTATGTAATTTTGGGGATCGACTCCTTTTGGTGCAGTTCTTACAAACTGGGGAGGTAATTGGCTTGTGCCTCTCTATTGTTGGTTCATGAGTGGCCACACAAGGCACTCGTATAACTCAGCTGGATGTGTCTTTGCCTGCCGATGTCTGTGTAAGGCCTTGTCTACACTAGCTCCCTTATGCCAGCAAATATTTGGTCACTCAAGGGTGTGAAAAACACACCCACCCTGAGCAACGCAAGTTTTGCCAGCATAAGTGCTTGTGTGGACAGCGCTATGTCAGTAGAAGACGCTCTCCCACCGACATAGCTACTACTGCTCATTTATTATGTTGGTGGGAGAGATCTCGCCTGTCAACATCATGCGGCTATAGAACGCTCTTACAGAAATATAGCTGTACCGATGCAGCTGTAAGTTTGAAGTGGAGAGTAGCCCTAAGTGTAGCTAGCTGACTGCATCACAAAGTCAGAGGCGACCCAGGTGAACATTCATGCCATCCAGCAGGGTGTGGTGCTCTGCCTGCCGTTGCACTAGGCGATAGTGCCCGGAGGGGCTTGTTGCTGGTCACTAGCAAGGCGGTGTGAGGGACAGCCCAGGCTGGAGAGTGAAGAGGGCCCAGTGTGCCCACAGTTTTCAGGCTGCACCCTGGGGGACCCCGTCACCACTCCCTCTTGTCAAGTTGGTAAAATCGCCCAAGAGTCGTGTGTGAAATGCTCAGTGTGATTGTCATCGGCTCAGACTAGATCTTATCTCCTCCCCCAGCTCTTTCCGAGACTCCAACCTGATCGTGGGGAAGCGAGGAAGAGGCAACAACTGGGCTTATGGTAAGAACCATCTCTCTGAATTCACCCTACATGAACTGTTTCTGGGTGTGTGGCTCATGGCCATCCAGGTATGAAAAAATATATTTTTCAGGGCAACTCTTAGCCACCTGCTTTCTGAAGAAAGGCAGCTCCTCCCTCCCAAACTGCACTGCTGGGGTGTACATGCACTATTCCCCTCTGCTGGAAGCATGCCAAAGAAGGCTACCACTCTCTCGTTATAGCTGCCTCAAGTCTAGCGGCTGCTTTACAGGTTAGCCTGCCGGTGTGTAGAGACCACAGCCTGTCATGCCCAGTGACCAGTATTCTCCTTGCTTACTTGTACTCCCACGTCCACCTTTCTGCATTGATCTGTTGTCTCTCGTCTTATACAGTAGAACCCCATTTATCTGAGCCTCCGTTATTCGGCTCTCTGGATTAACCGCACCACCAGCACGCACACTGGAATGGTGTTTCTCCACCTTTGTGATGCCATTGCCCAATCCCACACCACAGCGTGACGTTACATGCGTCAGCCCTGGGCAGTGGGGCTCGGGCTTCAGCTGGAACCCCATCGCCCGGGGCTGATGCATGTAACTTAGCTTCGCGGGGTTCTCCTGATTATCTTCATTTTTTATTATCTGATCTGACCCCGGTCCCAATTAGATCCGATACACAGGGTTGAAGTTGTTAGCTCCTTTTGTCGGGGACTTTCTGTGTTTGTATGGCGCCTCCCACCATGACTGGAGCTCTCCGACATGTTACGAGAGTTAAGACTGCAAAAGCCTTAATACTACTGCTAGGTAATGGAAATTCTCCTTTAGTCCAACTACTGGAGGCCTCTGATGAAATGACAGTCAGCCCACATCCTCCAACAGCATGATGGTCCTCAGCCGATACCAATTAGCCCTGCTCCATTGATGTCCGGACGTCTATTACTAATGTGTCTCTTTCCCTAGTCTTTAGCGTGTAGCGTTGTTCAGCTTGAATAATGTCACAGGTCCTCAGGGAGCAGGCTACGCTCCGCCTATACCCAGTCCCTTGGGAGTGGCCCCTTTAACGCATGGGGCCCCAAGGACCTACACAGTTCTACAGGCAGGCCTGAGGCCTCCAGGACTGCAAAACTGGGCCTTCGAGGGCCAGCAAACCACGTCTCTTGCCAGGACGTCCTGCAGCAAAGCCGGCCTCCTGCTGTAGGCTTGTCCTTCACTCCTTCAGGGTGCAATGCTCCCAATGGTGTTTGCAGGGACACCTGGCACTTTTTCAAAGCCAGCTAACAAGGTGCTAGGCACCTGGCCTGCAGACTCGGGAAGCCAGCCGGGTAGCCTAGAGAAGCAGAGGCTAAGGCAGTGTTCAGACTGCAGTATCAGGGCTCTTGGCCAGGCAAGCTGCTGCAGGATCCATTTTTGCTCTGGCTCTGTTTTGTCTTCATTTCCTGGTGTGCCTACAGTATCTCGGAGCTCAGCGCTTCACGCCGCCACCTGACTCAGGGGAACTTTGCTCTGCTTCCCTGAGGGGAGAATCAGCTTCTTCTTGGCCATGGTTCCTAGAGCTGTGACTGTCCCAGCCGCTGGGGTTTCCATTCTCTCTTCGGATCCTCCGTTCACCTGTGCAGATTTTATTCAGTTTATGACGACTCTGGTTTCCAACCAGGCTGCTGGGTCAACCCCTCCTCACTTCCCTTTACACGCAGGGAAACTGAGGCACACACAGGCATCGAGAATATTTCCAACACACCCACATCCATCACAAATAATAAAAAGGCCTTTTTCAGCCTACAGACAAAGCAGCCCCTCCTCCACCTCCTCAGTTCTATCTCTTGAGCTGCATGGATACAGTAGAGCAGATGCTCTGGATGTATGCACATGGGATACGGATTTGCCTTGCTAGAAGGTAGTTGGAGCTGGAACTCCTGAACATGTGGCAATAAATCCATCCGCTCTCACTGAGTGTCGCTTGGTGCATGGCAATAGGGGTGGGAGGCAAGGACGGCTTTAGGCTCCCCTGATCCTGGGGCCGGTGACCCCCGTGCGTAAATTCCTGGTGTAGATCACAGTAGTCTGAAGTGGTCTGCGTGCTCTCTCTGACCTTCTCTTATCCTGCATTGGAAGCAGCTGTTACGCGCTGAGATTATTTTACACGGGGTGACATGCAGACGGATTCAGATACAGACAATGTGCCCGTAATGCGGAGATGAATGAGGTGTTAAAGGCTAGAATTATAGCTTCATTTAAAAAAAAAAAAAAAGACACCTTTTAAGTTGTGTGACCCTGAAGTGTGGCTCTTTATGAGCACTCAGGATTGAGATGATCTAACCTTGGCCTCTAAATGATTTAATGTTGGCAGGATACCACAGCCTGCCCTCAGCCAGCGAGGAGAACCTGCTACAAAGGACGATGGAGAGTCTGCGGAAGGAGGTTGAGTGCAGAGACTGTTATTGTGGGACGGTGCTTTTCCATAGCCTCAGTGGTGGTACAGGAGCTGGTATGTAGGAACTGTGCTCTTGCTATTGGTTTTATGCGGAAGGTGCTTGGGTACTTCACTGATGGCGGGCTGGCTAGATGTTGTGATGGGAAAACAAGAGAAGTTATTTCTTCAGTACATCCTCCTGGGTTTTTTCACATTTCCTTCCCTGTTTACCATAAAAACTTCCTTCCAACCAGAAGCCTGCTTTCCTCAGTTGCAATCCAGGGGAGAAGGCAGATAGCTGTGAATCAAGTTTAGCTGAATTATATTTGCCATCATATTTTCACTGTTACTCCTGTGCTGTTACACGGTTACTTCATTTGCAGTGTGTTTGGAACGCTGTACCTTTTCTTGTAAATGGATTCCAAAGGACTCTGACATATAGAGTAATCCGCAGCACTACACGCTGATGCTGCATATGTGTACCTAAGACTGCAGAAGAAAAATGGAATGACGTTATAGTGCAAAGTTGAGAAATATTAGGTCGACACTAATCTAATCAGGCAAGCAATCAGAGTTAAGATTGTACCTGCAACCATGTCACTTTCTAAATGTTGAGTGTTAACCAGGCAATATTAACATTTTTACCATAGATTATTGATGGAATTTCTGAGGTTTTTTATTGACAGAAAAAATATTGTGGGCGGGGGGTGATATCTGTTCTATAATGTGGAGCTACTTGGTTAGAAACCATCAGAATGGCCTATCTCCTTATGAGTCATGTGCAGCATTTGCAAAAGGTACAGTGAAGACGGCAGGAGCCCTGACAGAGCCTGCCTCATTTGCTAAGAGCTTTCCCTCCATTTTTTTTTCTCTGCACAGCTCAGTGGGTTTGACATCTGTGTGCAGCTTAACTTGCTCTAGCGGAACACCTTGTGAGCTGAGCTAGAAGGTGTCTCACGATTTATTTTTTTATAATGAAGGTGTATTTTTCCCACTCTCCTCTCATTCAAAAAGTGGCTGGACCATTATTGGTCAAACTTCCAGAAATATTCATTGTCAGGAAGAGAACAAGCCTGGAGGGTTTCAGCAGGAAAGTTGAAAGTTTTATTTATACACACACGCACAACTGAAAACAGAGTTAGACTGGAAATGCTTATCATAGAAGATTAGAGTTGGAAGGGACCTCAAGAGATGTCTAGTCCAACCCCCTGCTCAAAGCAGGACTATCCTCAGCTAAATTATGCCACCTTTACTGTAACTGCTGCTAATATCCTAATACAGGGCCAGCTCTTACCTAGCACCGTGCAGTTAGCACCTCCTTGTGGCCACCGATGGGTGCATTATTTACATTATTGTAGCACATAGAGATCCCAGTCCAAATCTGGGCTGGGCTGGGCACTGCATATACTCCTAAACAAGGCAAACAAAGGGTGGGCAGGGAAACTGAGGCACAGAGAGCTGAACTGACTCACCCAAGGTCACTGGGTGGGTCAGTGGCTGAGCTGGGAATAGCATCCAGGGCTCCCAGTCAGGTGCTCTGCCCATTGGGACACACTGCCTCTCAGGCATGTATAGATGAGAAAAGCATTGTGATTTCCAGGGCTCTGTGCCCTTGTGCAGGCGGATCACGTTTCTAAACACAGCTGGGGGCTCTTTCCCATTTAGGCCTCGGTTCCCGGCTGTGTGAAGCAATCCGAGACGAGTACTCCCTGGGTCACATCCTGACAGTGACGGTAGCCCCTCACCAGGCTGGCGAGAGCTCTCTGCAGCACTACAACTCCTTGCTGTGCCTCTCATGGCTCCAGAGGTACGCTAAAAGGGGGCTGTGGGAGTTGGGCAGTGACAATCTGTCAACAGCAAATCACAGTGCGGCATGAGAATGTGAGACGGACGCTGATCACCGTTAACTCGGGTGGTTCCTGTAGTGCAGCAGTTCCCCCAATGTGGAGCAAAAGCTATATTCCCCTTCCCAAGGAGCTGGCAAGTTTATAGTCTGTATTCTCAGATTATCACCTCATGGGCACCTATGGAATAATCGCCAGGAAGATTCCCTGCTTTTCTTGGCAGGTGCTTTGGACGCCTGGATGTCACAACTGGGCTGTAGGCGGTCTGACCTAGTGGGTGGATTAGCAGTGGGGAGCCAAGCGGCTGGTTGGCTCTGGATGCCAGGCAATCAGAGGCTGAGACGGGCCAGGGGACGTACTGGGAGTGAGGGTCAGGAGGTCAGAGTCAGGCAGTGCAAGCAGGTAGTGCAGGGCAGGCCATTCTAAGCAGGGAAAAACCAGTTCCACAGATGACTTCCTGTTCCTCTGCTTGGTTTAAAGAGAAGCAGGGAACCAGTCAGAAGCCTCAGGGTTTTGCCAGTCCGATGCCAGCCCCGGAGTCCTCTACCAAACCTGATCTTCAAGTTGTGGCAAGGGCTAGTGGCTCTCTGGGTGGTGGGTTGGAACATACTGGCCCCTCAGCGTCCTGGGGGTGGTGGTCGCATGTGTGAGGCACTGGTCTGGCACTTGGGAGTGCTGGGTTCAGTGCCCATGGCTCCCACAGACTGCCTGGGTGGCCAGGGGCAGATCGCGAAGTCTCTCGATCACATCACCTTTCTCCAGCCCTTGGTCTTGTCTCTCCCAGTGTGTCTAGCACAGCGAGGCCCTCATCCTGGCTGGGACCTTGAAGCACTCCTCTAACACAAATAGGGGCGATAAAAAATGAAGCCGGTTTCATGCCCATGCTCCCCTGATGTCCTAACAGCTCATGCTGGAGGTGCTTACCCCAGTCCTTACCCAGGCAGAACTTCCACTCCCTTCAGTGGGAGACCGGCCTAAGGACGTGCGGATTAGACCCCAAATCACTTGGCAGAAACAGCGACTCCCTTTTGTGTTTGTCTAGACATGTTGACGGCATCCTCCTGATCCAGAACGATGAGGTGCTGCGGAGAACAGCAGCTCTGCTTGCGGAGGCAGCACAAGTGTCTGACGGGCAGCCCCGGGTCTCCCTCGCCGCCATGAACACCTACATCGCTTCCTGCCTGGTGGGGCTGCTTTACCCCCTCAAGGCTTTTACGACGGGAAGGTGAGCCGAGCTCAGGTGTTTCTCTTCGTTCCAATAGCTGTTGGCGCTCGGCAGAGGACGCTAGACACACTGCAGTCCTCCGCAGAGCTGGTGCCGGTATTCACCATCCGAGAATCTGGCCCCAAAACTCTAGTCCATGGTAAGCTTCAGTTGAATCCTGGAGGCAAAAATTCCTAAGTGTAGTTACCAGTTTTTGCATTGCCAAAATATTTCCAGTGTGGAACTGAGGGACCCCAGGAGCACAGCGAAATGAACATCGAAAGCAAAAGCCGCATGCATGAGACCTTTCCATTCAAAGACCTTAATTATGAAACTCTGCAATGGCTCGCTGGATATTACAAGATCACCAGCTTGCAACATTCTCCCTGGAAACCGAGAAGCCAGCAGGTGCTGGCAAGGTTGCCTGTGTCTGACTCGGGGGAGTAAAGAGTAGTGGAGGCTTCTCACTGAACCTCTGTAGCTGCTGACGTATCCCCTTGGTGATGGCGGTTGGTGACGGTATCTCCCTTGCTTTGCAGTGGGATCAGCCTGGGGATGGAACCCTGGGAGCTGCTGAGGTCTGTCTGCCCCATGCCGACAATGAAACTCCTTCGCGTCGCTCAGGCCCGCAGGAGGTAGGAATGGGGCCTCTCCCACCACCTGAAGGGAGATTCTGAGCCCCTCACCTGAGTCTTAATATTTTTGCTCTAATGGTCCAGGTCACTGCGTGGCCCTCTGTCTAATTTGAGAGGCCAATACAAGACTCCTGGGGAATCTTAACCTGATGGTGGGCCCCATTTTAAGAACAGGAGCCTTCATGGGGGGTTTAAACAGAGCCCGTGATACTCTGACATTTGTGTGACATCCCAGTAGCCCAGCCAGCCACCCACCCACCCACACACACACACACACACACAGAGTCCCAATGTCATCATGAGTCTTGTGATGGTTGGTGTTTTTCCTTAAAGCACCATCTCCAGGAAACCTGAGGTTTTGAGACTCTCAGGTTTCATGCTTAGAAATGGTGAGTTTCTCTAGACCTCATCATTATGGAGAAGTGTGAAACTGTGCGGGCTCAGAAACCAGCAGGCAAAGAAAAAGGGCCCATGTTGATTATTTGCTTTAAACTCATGAGATTTTTTTTTAATCCTGATTTTTGGGGGAGCCTGATGGCATGTCTACAGCTCCTGCAGCGCATCGGAAGACACTCCGTGGCAATCGGAGAGAGCTCTCCTGTTGGTATAGTAAAGCCACCCCTGTGAGAGGCGGTAACTATGGGACATTCCCCCGCCGATATAGTGCTGTTCACGCCGGCGCTTATGCCGGTGTGAGTTATGTCGCTCAGGGGTGGCTTATTCCCACCCTGTGCGACCTGAATCATGGGATGCCAACCTAGCCTGACTCTCAACTCGCGTGGGACTGGTGCTACTGCAGATGCGCTTCTGCCCTGCTAATGCAGCTTGGCAGAAAAAGCCTTTCATCACTCAAGGAATCAAAGCAGCAATGACTTGAACCTGATTCTCACCCGCTCCTCTTCAGTGACATGCGATGTCTGCCTCTCCTCCCCCTCATTGTCATGCAGTGTGAATTTCAAAGCTTAGTGGGGACCTGTTTCATCTTGATGTGCTCAGCCCCCTTTTATCTCCTTTTCTTTGGAAATTAACTGCAAACATACAGTTTGCTGCAAAGTTCTCATTCATGTGATTGCACGGGTGTATTCCACTCTTGGTGTCTGCGCGCTCAGCGTACGGTCACCGGAGATCTCCCTCCGTGGTACCCATTGGGCGGCTTGACTGATTGTGTGAGACCCACGCAATGTGGGCGAGTAAACAGCACAGCCAGTGTCATCGCTGCATTCCCTGATGCTTTGGCGTTCCTGTAACATGGCACTGATGCAGCTGTTTGCTCTCTTTTTATTGGAGGTCTGTCGATGGGCTTACCTTAGCCAAACAGAGCTCAGATGTTGCCCCCTGGTTTTTAGTGAAACTGACACATTAGTTTTCACTGTAGCTCCTGGTGAATTTGGTTTGTTTCTCATTTTCCCAGGGGGACAGTCTTTTGGGACAGCCTGGCCTCTTCTGTTGTGCACTCGTTGCCCTGGGAGTCTCACGCAGGACAGTCCGTATCCTTTCTCTACAAGCACCGCATCTTCCAAATGTGCCTGACTGGGGGACCCAGGTGGAGAAAGGAGAGAGACCATCAACCAGCCAGACAAGTGTCATTTTACTTGCCTCTCACTCGGGCATTGGAAAGCCCTGGAGCAGTAATCCATGCATCTTGGCTGGTGCTAGTTGATTCCTTGCAACTTTTAAGATGATAGATGATCATCAAGGTTACACACTCCAAACCCTCCCCACTAAATACAGGGATGTCCCATGTGTCTATTGATCCTCCTTTACATACAGGTGGATGCATCTAGATTTAAATGCAGTCCAGGATGGGCACCCAGATGTCTGCCGGGGGGGGGGCTGGTCTCTTTTTGAAAGCCTGCTCTACCGAGGAGGTAGAGTGGTGAGGGCTGCTGAAAATATTTTGCCTGAGCTTATCCTGGCCAGACCTATTATTGGAATTATGGGTACCAGCTAAACGCCCCAACCAAGACTGGCACCTCTTGGGCCACGCGCTGTCCAAACCCATGGCAGGAGCCAGCCCTGCCCTGCGAAGCTGACAGTTTAACTAGACGAGACCCACACCGGGTGGGAGGGAAGGGGTTTTATTATCCCCATGGCGCCACTGGCACTTGCTGGTATGTATAGGGTCTTCACCCCATCCCACTGGAGAGGGATCTTCTAACGCCTTTATAAAAGCCCTGTTCTTCCCTGCTATAACTTCCCTGCCGCCATCACCTCTTTCAGGCCTCAGGGCACTGCTGTCATCCATCCATCAGTGGGGCACGAACAGGGAGTCCCTGCCCACGCTTGGGATTTTTCTGTAATGTTCCTCACTAAGCTGTGAGCCGCTCCCTCTCCTCCTCTGCCAGCCTCTGCTGGCCCAAGGAGAGGAGGAGGAACAGGGACACATTTCCATGGGTTTTATTCCCCTTCCTGCCTTGCAGCATTAAAGCAGTGTCTGACTCAGCTCCGACTACAGCTAGACGAGCGAGCCATCTCTCAGGGACGTGTGATGGAGTGTGGTATGATGCAGGGACGGGAGCTAATCTGGCCTCGTCAGTCTCTGAGGTATTTACAGCCATCGTGGCTAGGCCCCAAGAAGAGCCACTCAGAGTGGAGGTAATATCTGCCCCCAAGGGTTTCGTGAACTAGATTTGAGAATAAGCCCTAGCTTTTCTACAGCACTTCTCACCTATCAATCTCAAGCCCTTAACCAGGCAGGACAGTTTCACTGTCCCCATTGTACAGGTGGGACAACTGAGGCACAGAAAGGGGGAAAGTGACTTGCCCAGGGTCACCACTGAGCCAGGACTAGGACCCACTCTCCTGAGTCCTAAGTCCCCTGCTCTAGCCACTAGGCCATATGTGAGTCCATTGGCTTCCCCTTCCCCCCACAACTTGATTTGTGACTCAGATCCCAGCCTGGCAGCTCTAGGGTGGGAGGGGTTCGAGATGGGAAATGAGAGAACTCTTCCCCACCAGCGGGGGGAAAGCGCTGAAAGTCATTCACGGATTTGCCTCGCCCTTTGTCCTTAGCGTGCCTTGTTCGCAGCATTATAGCACCTCTGTGCTCGCGGTAGCCCGCAGCTACCAGGAGGACACCTTTCTTCTGTCCCGTGACTCGGTCCTGAGGAAGCTGAAGCAAGCCTACCGCTGTGTTCCTTGGAACCCCTTCCCTGTCCGCTGCTGGACTGGTCAGTCTTACTTTCATAGTGCTGCCGAGCACGGGGGGCAGGCTCGCATCACGCTAGCCTCATCTCCCACTTTTTCAGCTGTTTCGCTGCTCCTCGCAGCCTATTGACAAATGGAGCCAGTCTGCAACGGCCAGACCAGAGCGTCACGTTCCTTGTGCTCAAGAGAGGTTTTCTTTGCTTTGGAGAGAAGGTCACAGACCTGGGCGGTGTCTGAAAACCTGCACAGCCGTCACCAGATCCATGAAGCTCGCTGCTGGCCTAGTCTAAGTACTTCCACCTCACCCACCGCTGTAGCACGAGCCCCTCACAAGCATGTGAATGTATTTATTTAGCCAGACGGACACATAATGAAGGCTTGTTATCTCCACTTTACAGAAAGGGACTTGAGACCCAGAGAATTTAAGGGACTGGCCCAGGGTCTCACAGGAAGTCTGTAGCAGAGCCAGAAACAGGCCAGATCTCCTAGGTCCCAGGCCTTAACTGCACAGCCGTCCTTCTGTTGGCACATGAGGAACCCATCCAGGCCCTGTGGAAACAGAAGCCCCAGCTTCACTGGAGCAGCCTCCACTCCAGGGCTGAATGCAGGTTGAGGTCCCTGTGGGTATGTCAACCCAGCAGCCAGAGACCCATGGCGGAGTGGATAGAAGCTGGCCTGGCGAAGCAGGTTTCAGCAGGAGCTGCTGCTAAGGGGATGGGAGGATGCGGGCAGGGAGCCATAAGCAGGTCCCTGTTTCCCTCAGGCGGGGGTCACTGCAGCTGCTGTCTCACTCCTGAGGGTAAGCAAGGATGCAAGGGCGCGTCTCCTGCACGTGAGTGGCTTCAGACCGGAGGGGGGGAATTGAGGTGAGGCACCGTGGAGGAAAGGCCAGTGGAGGAGGAGAGATGGGGGGTAAAGAGGAGGCAGCCGGTGCGGGGGGAGTATCGGTGTGGAGCAGCCCCGAGGCAGGAAGGAAAAGCAGAAGCAGGGTATGATTCCTCGGGAGTTTCTCGTGTTGTTCGCTGGGACAGAATCCACGGTGCCGTCCTGGAGCTCTGAGAATGGCCAGCTGAGGCCTTTGCTGTGTGTGCAGCAGGAAGGCGCTGTGCTGACCCTGAGGGGCGTCCCCAACGCCTCCCCTCCCGCTGTCCCAGCCGAGGCGAGGGCGGTGAGGAAGCTGGGCTCGCGCGTTTAGTCTCTAGTTTCCCCAAGAACACAGAGACTCCAGATCATGGGCCCAGTTCTCGGTGGTGCCAGGAGAGGGAGAGGCTGACAGAACGAGTTGGGGCTACGGGCTTCACGGGAGCATCCCTCACGTATCTAAGGCATCCCAGTCCTGACCGCAGCTCCCTCGCTAGTCCAGGCCGGGACCCTTCTGCGCAGACCCCCGGAGCTCCCCGTTGGATGGAGTGAGCTCGGATTCATTAATTCAGTGGTTTACCCTCCAACCTCCTTATTTCGAGGCCTTACACACCAAGACAATCCAGTTGTGGGACGGAGAAGTGAAGGAGAGAGAGGACAGTGGAAAAGAGGTGAGGGCAAAATGGGAAAGGGGAGAAAAGGCTCCTACCCATTTTGGCGTTCAGTTTTGCTGCAGCAGTGACCCTTGTGGCGGAAAACTCCTTTCTTCAACTCAGCTGTTTGCCCACAGGCAGAGCCAGGTGCAGGACTCCTTGCTGCAGTGACCGCTGAATCCGTGTATTCATTTATGACCGTAGCAGCTGGGCGTCTAGTCACGGCCCAGCAGCTCATGGTGCTAGGTCGGTACAAACACCAAACAAGCCCCAGTGTGATGCTAGGAAGAGCCAGCGGAGGGGGACACGTTTTCACACAGACGTAGTGGTCATTGGACTATTCACAGACGCACAGAGCAGTAACTCCAGGTGAAGGGGTAGAACGGAAATCTGCACCCGCCTTCGCCTTGTTACGTTAGTCAAGTGTCTGCGGTGGGCCCGGAGCAGTCAATGCCCAGGCGACACACTTCTCAAAGCACTGGTCCAATAGCTACTGCCGAGCAATGAGTAGAGGCTAAGACTGTTCAGGGGGAGTTTCCTCTCTCCGATTGTCCTGGCTCGGTGGCGGTGCTAGGGGAGGTACGTTTAAGGGGCCAATTTACTGGAGGATCTCAACTACTTAAAACCATTCATGAAGCATCAGAACGCTCCACTGAGGTAAGTATTAGCCCCACTTGACACGGGGGGCATGGATGAGTGGCTTGCACCAGTCCCAGCATGTGGCAGCAGGAGTGGGGTGGCTTCTTCAGGGAAGCGGGAAAAGGCCCTACGAGATTTCGCACGTAGGTATTATGGGAAACGAGGCCCTTGCAGCTCTGCACTTTACTGTACGTCAATGCTGCGTTTAGTTCTCACCAGCGCCGTGGTGGAGCAGAACTTTAGCTGAGCTAGGCTAGACGTTTAGAAGCCACGCCGAGGGCTTTCCCTAGCAGGGAGTGAGGGAGGTGCCCTATGTCCGTTTTCACCCATCTTCTATTCTACACCCTCCCGCGTGGGATGAGACCCCTGGGGAACAGGTCGCTTGCGAAGGGGTGATGCTTGTGGGTGAAAAGATGACTTTTCGTCCCACAGACTCTCTCAACATCGTGGAGCCGGGATGTCACAGCCACTCGCTGACTGTCTGCGCCAACCACAGCAGCTCAGCCGAACTCCTGCAGCAGGTGGTGGCCAGGGCCCAGGCGATGTACGAGACCAACGCCTACCTCCACTGGTACTGGAGATATGGCTGCGAGGAGGAGGATTTCCAGCAGGCCTTCGAGACGCTCCGCTCAGTGGCCGACGATTACAGCCGTCTGGGCGAATAACACAGTCTGCTTTGGCGCTTCCAGGCTGCTGCTCAGACGTCCACTTGGGAGCCTGGAAACCTCCAGGGAAGCCTGCAGGTCTCTGGGAAAGGGGTGGTTCTGCGTTCAGGGGGATGCTGCTGGAAATCAGTGCTGGGCCATGCAGCGCTAGGCAAATAGCATCACTTTTCAGCTGCTGGCATGTGTGCAGAATACACTGGGGCTTGATCATCTCTGGGACAATAGGCCCGTGCAGGGGTGACAGGGAGAGCAAGATCCCCTTTATGCCCTTTACAAGCTACCCAGACGTTGGGTCCAGGAATAAGGGGGTGCACCAACTCCACCCAGGGGGTAGATGGGTGGGGAGGGGCTCCCATCTGCATGGTGCCAGCCAGCACAGCTGCGCCAGCAGCAGCAGGGGTTTGCTATTGGGATCAGCAGCCATCGTTGTGCCCTGCGTGCAAAGGGGAGTCATAGATGAATCAGGCCTTTGCTGCTGGGGGACACACTAAGCTCCTCCCATCCCCGGAGTTTGGGGCAAAGCTACAAAGTAACCCTAAAACATCCCAGCGGGAGCCACCTTGCCTTGGAAGAGCTCGCTCACTGGGGGATGGTGGCCCAAGGCTCTCAGAGCTCTAGGGAGTGGGTCCTTCGCCTTAGCTTCCAGCTACAGCCAAACTCTACTCACTTTGCATACGGGAGGAGCTGCCTTGCATGATGAAGGGAACGGGTTTTTGCCCCTAATCTGGTCCCTGGGATCCCAGAGAGGCAGCTAAAGCTAGGAGCAGGCAGGCTACACAGCAGCGATTGAGCAGGTAACTAGAGGCCTGAACAAAACGGTGATCAGATTTAGTCAGGGAGAAGCCTGCACTCATAAAGACCCGACTCATCTCCACGCTCAGCACAGCTCAGGCAGGGGCCACATTTACAACATGGGTGCGCTGTGGCCTGTAGCCAGGAGCTCAGATGCTCCTTAACCAGGCTAAAACCTTGGACGTGTTGCATAGGCAAGGTGTGGGGGCTGGCAGGGGCAAACCCCATCCCTCCAGCGGGGCCTCTGGGAGCACTTGTTCTGCAGATTTCCTGAGCCCCCAGCTGTCAGTTAGTACTAAGCTGAGAGCAGGCCTTAGAAGAGGGGTCTTGGCCTGCGGATGGATATGGGGGGGCGGCCCACAGCTGCATGTGCAGCCCACAAGGGTAAATCGGGTGAGACCCACTGCTTTGGAACCAGCTGGGCCAAGAAACAACCGTGCACAGGCTCCGAAGGTGGTTGGTTGTTCGAAGCCCTGACCCCACAGGCTGCCTTGCAGTAGCTCAAGGCCTCCCCAGCATTACTAGGGTTTAGGTTTTGTCTCTTTCCTCTCCCTTAACCTTGTGCTCTCAAGATCAAGAGGAAAGGGGTCCTCCTAGGACAGCCTGTGGCGGCCTTTGTCCATTCCTGCACAAGGTGGATCCAGCGCTTTTAGAGCACGTCTACACTGCCTGCTAACCCCGGCTCTCACTCAGGTCTGAGCCCAACCCCACTTTCCTCTGCACATAAATCGGTCTGACGCGGATCAGGAAGCTCTCGACTCCTGGGACCCTGCTGGGGGGGAGGCTGTGTGAGTGGGTGCCTGAGTCCTCCTGTGACTTGGGTCCAAGCCCTGTCATTAGGCACTGTGGACGTGGCTCAAGCCCCAGACCTGAGCCAGAAGAGCTGTGTGGTGCAGTTGGATGCATTAGCACAGCTGAGACCCCTGGCTCCAGCAATTGTAAACCCAGGCCTACAATGCAGCGTGGCTGCTCAAGCACAGGCTTGGAAAAACGAGTCTACAGGCCCAGGTCCCACACACCAGTGCTCACTGTGCAGTGTAGACAGACCCCCGAGAGCTCTTTTTTGTCATTCTGGTCCCTTTAGCTGGCAGCAAGGGGCTGGAGTGGGGGTAAGATTCTGACACTTCGGAAGCTCCTGATTCTCTGGGTTCTCCAAAGGAGGCCGTCCCACCCGGGGGGGGGGGGGGCTGGCCTGGACACGCCCACTATTTCTAACGTTGAAATAAACGAGAAAGATGACAACCCTCCAGGCCTTTCCACCCATCACAAAGAAGCAACGAGTGCAAGCTCTGTCTTCTTTCCTCTGCATGTCCCCTGGAGCATGTACGCTCCTGCGCTGCGTTTTTCAGAGTCAGGGAAACAAGTTCTCCTCGTTAAATTAACATGTATTGCATCTTCCTCTCGGGCCGCTGCTGACTTTATTTGCACTAGCACTAGCTTTCATTCGAGCGTACCGAAACGAGTTGTCACTATCCCCATTTTATTTTTGGATAAGTCTGTCGTGGAAATCAATGGTGACAGTTTTTGTAGGTCAATGTGTTCATTTCCTCGTAGAGAACCCTGTGCACGTGGTGCTGTCCTGAACCTGCTATGTGGCATGGAGCCCCGCTGGGGGTTTGTTCTTCACTGTAGCTGGCATGAGTCCAGGTTTCTTTTGCATTTGCTGGAGGGCGGCCATGGTTCTAAAGTACTTGTGCTGATAACAGAAAACAAGATCTAGTTATTAAAATGGCTTCAGTGCTTCAGGGATACAGTTAAGACGCAGAGATGGTCATTGGAGCCAGCACAAAATGATTTAGTTCAGTAACCCAGCTAGAACATGGGCAAGTCCCACCTGTTTCACAAGAAGGTGCAAGAAACCCACCAGTGGGCAGTTACGGGATAACCTGTCCCCAGGGCAGGTTTTCTCCTATCCCCCCTAAGCTGAAGGTGGGGTTGGCGGTGTTTGGTTTAGAATCCTTACTGCTGTAAGCCCGGCCAATATGGCGACTGGAATGTGGTGGCCGCCACCCACACGTCCCTTGTGGCCAGGGGTGCCTTGGCCGTGCTCTGCCCCTGGTCTCCGCTTCTTCAGGGCTCCTTAAACTCCACCCAGCCTCTCAGCCAATCCCAGCCCTTCCTGGGGTCTGGTTTCTTTACTAACGCGAAGTTGTAAAACAGCCACAAAACTAAATCTTTCATCAAACTTAATCTGGGCACAACTCCTCCCTGCGGTCCTGCCTGATACCTGGAGCAAACGCAGGGCTGGGCCTGCCTTCTCTGCCTCCGCCCAAAGGAAAAGCCAAACTTTCAGCGGGGTTATTTTACTCAGCTCCAACTCCCTGCTTCAGTGACCGCTGCATGAGCCCCTCTCTCCCTGCAGCTTCAGTCTGCAGTTCCCTTTCCAGCTCTGCCCTCACTCAACTCCCTCTGATCCTTTATAGCCCAGGTGCAGCCCCCGCCTCCTGCTTTTGGTTAACTGGAAGCACGTGCTCTGGGACGGGAGCTGGACCTATTTTAATCATGGGGGAACAGCCACCTTGAGACAATTACCCACAGAGATGTCCAGTCCTTTTTTGAATCCTGCTAAGCTCTTGGCCTCAGTGCTATCCTGTGGCAGTCAGTTCCACAGGCTAATTGTGCTCAGTGTAATAATTAGTGATATTCTTAAGCATCTAGTATTGTGTGTGCTCTGTAGGTACTAAGCAGGTGGGTCTGGTGTTCACCGCCTTATCCTAGGGAAAACATCAGCCCAGTGGCAGTGCCCTGTGATTGACTACAGGCTCTGGCCCACCTGATTATGGCAGGCAGCCCATTTTCGCTATGTTTCCTAGTCGCTCCCCAGCAGAGCTGAATATGCAGCATCTCCCTGCTGAGCCAGAGAGCAGCGAGATCCCGAATCCCTTCCTGGGCTGTTAAAAGTCATGGCGAGAATCATCTTCCACAGTAACATGCTGAAAGGGTCCTGCTGCCTGGTGTTCCCAGCCCCTGCCAGGCCTGAGAGGGGAAGTGCTGAGTGTCTCTATGGGGAGACTCCCGCCTGGTAGGGCCAGAGCACTAGAGACCAAGCCACGCTGGCCTGCTCTTCAGCTGGGGTAAATCAGTGCAGCGCCACTGACGCCAGAGCCATTTACAGCGGCTGCGGCTCCAGTCATTTGCTGAAGTGAGTGGAAGAACCACTGTAGCACCTGACCGCCCAGCTCTGGCCCCGGGGAGGGAGAGGGTGAATTTTACAGGAAGCTGCGACTGGAGCTGCAAACGGCTGGGCTGCCTAACTACCCAGCTGCCTTTTCAGAGGGCGTTGCTGAAGCCCCATCCTGCACACGGGTCATTTACTCCCCAAGGAAAAGCCCAGCCCACGTCTGCGCTACCAGCAGACGCTGACCAAAGCCCTGGCAGCCGTGCGGCTGGGCACCGACTCTCACTACCTTCTGATCTGTCTTCATTTTGGCGTTGTAGAAAGAGGTGGAATCTGGACAGGCTGGCAGCACTTCCCCCTGCAGCCGGTCAAACCGCTCCTGCTCATCTTCATCCTGGGAGGAGAAGAAAGATACAGTCAGTTCTTGGAATGAGAGAGGTGCTGGGGCTCAAGCAATTTGTTAACTTTCACATCTGATGCGGCCAGACCAGAGGTGTTGGGGGCTCCAGGCCCATAGACGCCGCCGGGGTTCTGAGCTGCCAGCCTAGAGGCGCCAGGGCTCAGCCCTGGCACAAATTACGCAGTGGATAGAACCCAACCGTCACAGGGCATCTGGCTCCTTTGAGGGGATTAGGGCCAGTCCTGTCTGTGCTGCAACAAACGGATCCCAGGTGTTAGCATGGAGAACATCTAAGCCTCAAAAGGAAATGGCCCAGGAAAAATACAGTCAAGGCCATGTGATAGGGACCCAGGGAGCAGGTTCTGCTCCTGGAAAGCCCTGAGGTCGGGCTGGGGAGAAGCCGTCAGAGTTTCCGGGAAGGCAAGGCAATGGGGAAACCTGCCGAGAAGCAGGACTTCCGGGAGACAGCCCAGGGCGGCTGTGCTCAGCATAAGGACCAAAGAGGGAGCCTGCGTAGGGCTTAGAGCAGGGAAATACAACATAGCCCAAGAGGGGCAGAACGATGGTTTTTAGGACATTTAATTGTATTCTGTAGTTGGCCTTTGGTTACCCTGGAAAGGGATTGAGCTTTCTGTGTGATCCGAGCAGAGGGCGGAGCCGCCCAGAAGAGGACTGCTACAAACACAGATCAGCTGACAAGAGGAGGCGAAGTGTGGGAAAAGCCCTGGCAATGCTGCGTCCTGCGCTGAGGGGCCACTCTGCTGGAGAACGAGCCCCCTGACGCTAACCCTGTATGAACAAGGATGGATCAGACAGGAGGCTGCAGATCTGTGACTGCACATGAAAGCGTTGCTTTTCTTATCAATGAAGGGCAATCTACAGCCTTGACATGCACCGGCGTTAATCTCCTGTGTTACTACATGCAGATCGTCTGATCGTGGGTGCCAGAAAAGAGGCTAGAGAGACACGGACGAGACTAGCACCCTTCCCCTTCCAGTGCCTGGAGTATACAAGTAACCCCAGGCAGTTTACATGCAGCTGCAGATGCTGACAGGCGGTTCCATCATTTCTCTTTTATTACTGGCTGGCCACGCGGGCAGCTGTAGGCGAGGGGCAACTGCCTCTCAGGGCTATGCCCTATCGATATCTACATTCAGGACAAACTGTTCTCCATTGCAGGCCAGATGAACTGCATGGGGCTTCTGGGAGCAGAAAAAGGACGAATCTTCAGAATAGTCTGATGTTCGCTCTGCAGATCAAAGTCTGACGCCACCTCTGCATGGTTGGTTTTGACTCCCTGGAGCTGGCAGACAGATGTTCACCTATGCATTTATCTGAACAGCGCTCTCCTTCAATGCCTGCCCTCTCAACTCACCCCCAGCGCTTCTCCAGCAGGCCAGCGTGGAGGGGCTCAGGACGACGAAGAGCAATGTGCAAGTTTACACAACTTGTGTAAATCTGAGTGATGGGGAATGTGTGTTGGTGTCAGGCTAGAAGCTGGGCTCAAGTGATATATTCTGTCATGTCATAAATGGCTTGGAGAATGTGCAAGTCAAGTTTGTGAACAATTTAAAAGTGAGGGAATGGGCTTCAATCTACAGATTGAATGTCAGAGGGCGACTGGCTCTTTCAGAGGAAAGGGGGAGGCCAATGTACTTGCAACTGATTCCCAGCTGCCCAGTCGGGCTAAAGGGAAAGCCCCTGGCCCTTATCAGGAGGGAGACAGCAGCAGGGGCAAGGGGCTGCCTGCTGAACGCTGCACGCACAAAGGTAGGGAGAGTGTTTGGGGGGAAAAGGAAGATGCTGAACCTAAGAGCACCTGAAGGCCTGGGCTAGAAAAGAAGCTTGTCTCCAGGAAGCGAGCCCTGAGACGGCACCAGCTGGGGGAAGGCTGCAGGACCTATACCATTAAGGACTGTGTTTGAATCCTGGGCTAGCGAAGAAGCTTGTCTCCAGGGAGTGAGCCCTGAGAACGGGTGAGCAGGGAGCAGTGTGAGGAGGACAGATTGCTAGAGTCACTGGCTGCTGGTTTAGAACAAGGTGAATTCTCCTGTTTGGGGGAGGAATGAGGTGACGCTGCACCAATAAAGCAACCGGGGTTGGGCATAAATGCAGATAATCCTGGTGCGATCTGAACCCAGAAACCCTCATTTGTGGGGGAAACAGGCACATAGGGTCTGCAGAAGCAAGCTTGCCCAGAAGGGGGTGCTACAGGGCAGGCACCGATCCGCTGGATCAATGGGTTGGAACCAGTAAATTAAGATTCAATACAGAGAAATGCATAACGGTTCAAAGTAGGAAGGAACGATCAAATACACCAGTATTAGCCAAAGGGTATGGGCCGGGTGGTGCTCCCACAGAGACAGCGCTGGGGCTTGCTGTGGATGATAATGCTGAATAGAAAACAATGCAATGCCTTGCAAAAGGAAAAGCAAATCAATGGCAGCACTGGGTTGTATTAATAGTGGCATCCTTGTGATGTAAACCTACAGCACCAAAAGGCAGAGGGAGCTGCAGGCACATCTTATGCATCTTTTGGGCTAGACTCTAAAGGAAGACAAGTCGTCGGGGGCTGGAAATCATTCAGGAAGAGCCCATATGTGGAAAGGTTTTGACTCAAAAGTGGGAGTTCAGAACTAGAAAACACACCTTAAGGGGCCATTTGGGAACCAGACTTGCTGCGATGGTAAACAACAGCACGGAAGAAGCCAGGACATCTGAACTGTTGACTCTAGGCTGCGTGACCTCAGCTGGCCTCTCCTTTAAGAGGTGTTGGAAGAGAAGCCCGGAGACTGTCTTCTTCGTGACCCAAGATTAAGTGAGATGAGGTTGGTCCAACTTCTGAAAGTCCTAGGTTATGTGGATGGTTATGTTACTGCTGTTTAACAGAGGTTAATTGCTATGTCTCTTGCTGTGTATGTGACCAGTGAAATCCTCGTCCCATTGATTTAGTGGAAGTTTTGCCATTAACTAATAGACCCAGGATTTCACCCTGAGTGGTTCTCTCTTGTGTACAGAGTTCACACCTATTGGTTTGAATCTCCCCTGATCCTTGCCTAAGAATTTGTCTGTAGTTTAATGATAAGTTTAATCAATAACCTGCTACATTGGCCCTCACTTTATACCTGCTCTTTATACCCTGGAGGGTGGAGTAATTCAATAGGCATCTACTATGGTTGCCCTTGAAAAACACAGTCTTTTTAGAGCGTGTTGGGAGGTGACCCTTAGCCCTGAGTTTTATATTCAAAATAAGGGTACATTTGGTGACAAAATAATTCTTTTTCAGCTTTTCTTCTAAAAAAGAAACCCGCCAGACCCCCTCGCCACATCAGCGTCTGCAAAGGCCAACCAGGGATAATGCAAATGTGTTATACAAAGTAACTCCACCGACTCAACACTACTTGGGTCTCCGCTGTCAGCTACACCCCACGTTTCAGTGGAGCTGTATGTGTATAGACGTGTCTGTCGTGAGCTTGTCTGGGACTGAAGGAAGAGGTCAATGTCAAATAGCATCAGTTTTGAATCCCACATTTTAAAAACCAGAAAGAGCTCAGAGAAGAGCAACACACATGAGCAAAGTGTTGGTGAATGAGAACAGTGCTGCGAACTCCCCATCTTCAGGCAGGCGAAAAGGCCAGAGACTGCATCTCTCTACAGCTGTCTGGCTAAGTGGCAATGGCCTGAAAGTGGAGATGTGACAATTTAGTTGTTCAGAGAGACTGGGGAAAAAATCCCAGTTACTCCCTGTGCCTTCTTGACCATTCGCCTTGTTGTTGACATGACGTGGCTGGTCGTGCACTTGGATCAATATATGTCATCTTAGCATGGCCACGAACAAAAGAAAACCAGTAACACAAAAATGAGACGTGCTGACAGCTGCCGACTGGCAGCCCAGTGCTACACCTCCCTGACCCCAAACGGCCACGGCTGCAGATCTCCCTCCTTCCCATCCCAGGACTGGCAATGCTTGTGATGACAGTAGGACACAAAACTGTCAAGCAGGGAAGGCTCGACTCACCAGACACAGGACTCTGTTCATGGGAATCATGCCAGGTCTGATGTTGCCTCCGGGCTTTATAGCTTCCTGCACATCCTCGGGGATAAGGAAGGACTCGTTGTACCAGATTTCAAATTCTGTAAGGCAAAGCGGGGGATAATAACCAGGGTTGTATTTTTCCTGGCACTCCACGCAACGACTAGACAGGCGCCACCAGAGCAGCCTGAATTGATACAACAGTTAGAGAGACCTAAGTGTCCATCAGTTGAAATATGCTGTCTAGGGGCTGGGCATATTCCTCCACCTTTACATGGGAAGCAGGGGCTCAAAACAGTCTCTGACTTCTGAATGTGCAGACTAGCACAATCGGAGTGGCCTCTAGAGGTCACTCTTCCTACACAGTGCTAGAGCGGAAAACATTTTTCTATCTGACATTTAGAAACTTGGAAGAAGCTGTTTTAAGCAGTTGGCACAATTTTTTGTGGTCAGACTTCGCCTCCCGGGAACATTTACAGACTACGAGCGGCAATGGTGATTAACAAAATCACATTACAAGGGGCTGGGACTCGGGGTCCCTCAATTGTAGAGGCTTCCAATTCTGCAGGTGCAAATGATGGCGTTTATATATCTGCCCACCTGTTCTGGGAGCACCCTGCGGGGCTTAGGGACCTGGTGCTATTGAATGCGCTAGCCGAAGCACGTCATTGGCAAATCTCTGGCATGCGGCGTGAGTACCTGAGATGAGCCTGTTACGGCACTGGTCCACCAGATGCTGACAGTATTGGACTTCCGCTTTCAGGTCCCGCAGTTCGTCGAAATCAGACCTGTACTGGTTCTTCAGATCCTTCAGCTTCATGACCAGTAAAAACTCCTCCTCGTCAATTATGGTCTGTCCTTCCTCAGTCACATACTCCCCTGCAGTGTGGGAGAAGGACATGACAGGGTCTCATGAGTGGAAGGAGAGTGTGAAAGAACATGGAGGGTTATACCACACAACCACACACAGAGCCCCCACATAGGGGAGGGAGGAGGGGGGAAGGATACACCATACCAGGGCCCAGAGGCCCTGGGGGGCCCAGCCCGGGCTGCAACCCATGAAGAAAATTTTTTTCATGGCTCATGAGATTGTACGTATGGGATGGGGGATTGTGGTATGTGTGTGGGAGGTGGCCCTAGGTACAAGTTTGTACTGGGCCTGAAAAAGTTATGCTTGAGCCCTGACCACACAGACATGGAGGGTCCTACCACGCAACTGGATCATACCACA
>ML675603.1:2453940-2482686 GCA_007922155.1 Mesoclemmys tuberculata | reverse complement strand
AACTGGATCATACCACACAACCACACAGACATGGAGGGTCCTACCACACAACTGACATTTCCTTAAATACCCAGTTCTACTCCCAGTGGCATGGGGATGGAGCAGCGACTAATCCGAACTAGCTCAGATCTCAGTACAGAACTAAGAATGGGTTGATCGGGTGGGCCTGGTAACTCTTGCATGACACACAGTGTGAAGCTATCATCTAGAGTTTGCGCACACTATTCCTTCTGCAAAACTCTCACAGATGTCACTGAGAGCAGTACGGGACTGTTAAGGCAAGACATTGGAGATAAACTGGCATCACCTCAGAGACCTTTAGCATTCAGCTACCTCCCACATTAAAAACCTCTCCTTGTTCACAGTTTCAGAGAACCATAGAAATGTAGGGCTGGAAAGGACCTCTAGAGGTCATCAAGTCCAGCCCGTGAGCTGAGGCACGATCAAATAAATCTAGGTTATCTTTAACAGCATTTGTCCAACCTGTTCTTAAAAACCACCAGTGACGAGGATTCCACAACCTCCCTTGGAAGCCTATTTCAGAGTGTAAGTATCCTTACAGTGAGAAGGTTCTTCCTAACATCTAACCTAAATCTCCCTTGCTGCAGATTAAACCTGTTACTTCTTGTCCTACCTTCAGTGATCATGGAGAACTGATCACCATCCTCTTTGTAACAGCCCTTAATGTATTTGAAGACTGTTATCACGTCCCCCCTCAAATTAAACATCCCCAGTTTGTTTAAACCTTTCCTCATAGGTCAGAATTTTTAAAACCTTTTCTCATTTTCTGGACTCTCTCCAATTTGTCCACATCTTTCCTAAGTGTGGCTCCCACAACTGGACACAGCACTCTAGCTGAGGCCTCGTCAGTGCCAAGCAGAGCAGGACAATTACTTCCCGTGTGTTACATATGACACAATACATTCCAGAACGAAATTAGCCGTTTTCACAGCTGCATCACATTGTTTATTCATATTCAATGTGTGATCCATTATGACCCCCAGATCCTTTTCTGCACTATTACTGCCTAACCAGTTATTCCCTGTTTTGTGTTGTCCATTTGATTTTTCCTTCCTCAGTGTAATACTTTGCAATTATCTTTACTGAATTTCATCCTGTCAATTTCAGACTAATTCTCTAATTTGTCAGGGTTGTTTTGAATTCTAATCCTGTCCTCCAAAGTGCTTGCAACCCTTTCCAGCTTGGTGTCATCCACAAATTTTATAAGCCATACTCTCCACTCCATTATCCAAGCCATTAATGAAAATATTGAATAGCACCAGACCGAGGACTGACCACTGCGCAATCCCACTAGATATGCCTTCCCCATTTGACAAGTGAACCACTGATAACTACTCTTTAAGCGTAATCCTTCAACCCGTTGCACACCCACTTTATAGTAATTTCATCTTCACCACATTTCCCTAATTTGTTTTTGAGAATGTCACGTGGGATTATGTTAAAAGCCTTACTAAAATCAAATATATATCATGTCTCCTGTTTCCCCCAACCACTAGGCCAGTAACCCTGTCAAAGAAAGAAACTTAGGTTGGTTTGGCATGATTTGTTCTTGACTGGCTATTCCTCATAACCCTATCATCCTCTAGATGTTTACAAACTGATGGTTTAATAATTTATTTCAGTATCTTTCTAGGATTCAAAGTCAGGCTAACTGATCCATAATTGCCTGGGTCCTCTTTGTTCCTCTTTTTCAAGATAGGAAGATGTTTGCCCTTCTCCAGTACTCTGGGACCTCAGCAGTTCACCACGGGTTCCCAAAGATAAATCACTGACGGTCCCGAGACTGTTTCAACTAGTTCCTTATGTACCCTAGGATGAATTTCATCAGGCCCTGCTGACCTGAACGTGCCCAACCTATCTAAATATTCTTTAACCTGTTCTTTTCCTACTTTGCCTTGTGTTCCTGCCCCCTTGTTGTTTATATTAATTGCATTGAGTATCTGGTCCCATTAACCTGTTTAGTAAAAACTGAAACAAAATAGTTATTAAACACCTTAGGCTTCTTGATGACATCAGTTCTTAGCTTTCCTTCCCTGCTACGTAGAGGACCTACGTTTTCCTTTGACTTTCACTTCTTCCTACTGTAGTTAAAGAACTGCTTCTTATTTCCTTGTATGTCTGTTGCTGGGTGTAAGTCATTTGTAACGTAGCCTTTCTGATCTTCTCCTTTCGTGTTTGTGCCAGTCTTCTGTGCTTCTCCTTACCAGCTTGTCCATACTTCCACTTTCTGTAGGGTTCCTTTTGGATTGTCAGTTCATTAAAGGGCTCCTGATGGAGCCATAATGGCCTCTTACTGTCTCTCCTTTGCAGCAGGAGAGTTTGCAGTTGTGCCTCTGTTTGCCTTGAATCATTTTATTTTAGTGATCTCCAGCTTCCAGAATAAACCTTCCAGTTTGTAGATATGAAAGACAAGAGTCAAGACCCACGTCACCAAACTAAGGGACTGATCTTATGAGGTGCTAAGCACCCTCGTTTCATAATGACTTCAACAGAAGCAGAGTTTGCTCATTAGCTAGCCAAGAGAGCTTGGCACTTTGCAGAACTGGACCCTATGTGAAGATGCTCCTGGTAGAAGGGTTGCTATAATGATTGTACAGAGATGCAAACCAGGGGTTTCAGATTCATGTTGGGCCCGATTCTGATCCCCTCACTCACATTGAGCAGCACTCACTCCACAAGTGCGACTCCAGTGCAGTGATCTCAATAAGACAACATGTAAAGCAGGATGTGCCTCGCCGTGAGGTTATCAGAATCTGGTGCGCAGGAAATAAGATTCCCATCTTCATTTATTAGTGGGCCTGCTTTCCGCCTGGCACTCCTTTTACAATTAGAAGAGCCCTTCTGATCCCCCTTGATCCCTTAGGCTGGCATTAACTCACTCTGCTGCCCTTGCTGCAACACTGAATGCCTGGACTGTTACGGGTATAAAATCTCAAGCACGTCATTGCATTGACTTAGTTTTTTCCACATCTATGTGGATGGAGGTGGTTTTTCTCTTCTCGTCTGGAGCGTTGCCTGACCATTTCTTAAAGCATCGGCACGACAAAAGCCAGCTGAGCCATGAGCACTCACAAGCTCTGGATAAGAGAAGACATACAGAAGTGCAGTCACAGCTTCAGTATAAATCACTGGGGCCCTGATACATCTGGGAAAAAGCATGTAGGCCAGGATGGGGGAAGCACTGACTGTCCACCATGAGCCCCACATCTTTTTCAGTCAGATGAACAAAAGATCCTAATATGACGCTGTGGCCAAAAGAGCTAATGCATAAACGGGAATCTCAAGTAACAGCAGAGGGGTGATTTTACCTCTGTATTTCGCACCGGTGTGATTGCTGCTGGAACCGTGTCCAGTTCTGGTGCCCACAAGTCCAGGAGTATGGTGATAAATTGGAGAGGTTCAGAGAAGAGCCATGAGAATGATTACAGGATTAGATTAGGATTAGTCTTCTAGCAACAGACTCAAGGAGCTCTATCCAGTTAGCTTAACAAAGAGAAGGCTAAGGGAGGACTTGATTACTTACAGTCTACCAATACCTACATAGGGAACAAATACTTAATAATGAGCTCTTCAGTCTAGCAGAGAAAGGTCTAGTGATCCAATGGCTGGAAGCTGAAGCTAGACAACGAGACTGAAAATAAGGTGTACGTCTTTAACTATGAGAGTGATTAACCGTTGGAACAATTTGCCAAGGGTCAGGGTGGATGCTTCATCACAGACAATTTTTCACTCAAGATTGGATGTTCTTCTAACAGATCTGCTCTAGGAATGATTTTGGGGCAGTTCTCTAGTCTGTGCTATACAGGAGGTAGATTATCATAATGGTCCCCTCTGGACTTTGAATCTATGAACCTGCATGACAGCTGCAGGTGCAGCAGCACGCACGCAAGAAATCAGCTGCAGGGTCAGGGCCTGAAAGATTTGACCCATCTTAGAATTTGGTGCCTTTTAGAGTTTTCTTTCCCTGGTTTTTGTTCAAGAGCATTTAATGCTTGAGGCATTCTCACGCAAACAGAGAATGTGGTGTTTCATATGCCAGAGACTGATCCAGACCCATCACACCAAATAGAATGATGTGTACCCCAAAACAACATCACCATTACTCTCAGAGAAACCCTGCAACTAATGGATTTGACACTACATTGGCCTAATTCTCCATTGCATTACACCCACCTTATGCCAGAGTAACTCTGCTGAAGAACGTATGGAGAATTAGACCCTGGCTATGTCTTTGATGTGTTCAGTCTGGCTGAAGTCCACGTCAGCCACAGAAAGCCTGAGTGCTTGGGCTCCATGTGGTTGAATGGCAAGGGGTGAGGCAGTGGAATCAGCGGCAGAGCCCTAGGCCAGGTTGCAGAGCTACAGCAGACACTCCCTTGGCTGCCACCCCAGCCTGCGGCACAGCAGTGGTGTCATGTAACGTGTTTCAGCCGTTACAGCTCTGAGAAAGGAAACAGGCTTTGCTTTTTCCCTGCTCAGATCTGTTGTCCCATCCATTCTGTTTGCCACTTACCCTGCTCCTCCCTCTCCTTCTTCTGAGCCCCGAGAGCCTGTTTGGTGATGTCCATCTCCTCTTTTATTAGGTTGAGTCGGTGGGTGATCTCACTCACTTTCTTCTTTCTGTCGCTGAGGATGGCTTTGTTTTCCTTAAAGATCCGGTTGATCTCACTTCCTCGCTCGTTTTTAAACTCCTCAAATGCTATCGGCTTAGAGGGAGGGGAACTACGCCAGGGTTCAGAGAAGGAGAAAATACAGGAGGGGACAATTGGTCAAGCTTCAGGTTTACTTGTTGCACCTAAGTGGACTGATAGTCAATGTCTGTAAATTACATCTCATGGGGCCCTTTCAGAACCTATCTGCACTTGCAGCATCATGGGCCTCTCACTGCGCTGACCTTTGTTCCTCCTTCTCTCCTTGGCCGGCTTGGTCTACACTAGCAACTTATGCTGGTATAAGTTCAGGGATGTGGAAAATCCTCATCCCTGAGAAAGGCAGTTACAGTGACCTAGCTCCCAGTGTAGACAGCGCTACGTCAATGGGAGGACTTCTCCTGTCGAATAGCTACCGCCTCTTGCAGAGGTGAGGGACCTGTACTGATGGGAGAAGCCCTCCCATTGGCACATGTTTCATCTTCACTGAAGTGCTGCAGCGGTGCAGCCTTTTAAGCGTAGACAAGCCTGACCACTCCAAGAAGGAAGAGTTACTTATGCAGAAGCAAAGTTCCCTAGAAGCTTCCTGAGTTGAATTTTCCCAGAAAGTTAAATCTTACTGAGCCAAACTTCTGAGTCCTGTTGCCACAGGGGCCAGCCTGGGAACCCCAGGGAGGAGAAAATACTTAATTTCAGAACGTGCTCAGCAAACGTCTATGAAGGTGCTGGTATTCTCTATGGACCTTTGGGCAAACCTCCTACAGTACTGCAATGGAGCCACGTGCTTGGACTATCCTCCCACGGGATCCCCTCGGGAGCCACGCCCTGGGGCTATCCTCCCACGGTGTCCCTGCGGGAGCCACACCCTGGGGCTAACCTACGAGAAGGGTGAGGCGTGTGAGTCTATCAAAATAAAGGTTCACCTTCAGAGAAATGTGCTGACACAGGCAAGTCATTCATCACTTACCTTAAAGGAGCTTACCCTGTATTGATCCCCTAGAAATAGAGACTACATAGCTAGACAGGTGCCTGCATCAGATGGCATCCTGCACAACCTTGGCCACGCCTTCACATCCCCCCACTGGAATGGTGATCATACATCCTTAGCTCACGAGGGAGATGTGAGGGTTAATTTATTAATGAGTGTTACGCATTTGCGAATACCGTGTTTTTCCGAAAATAAGACAGGGTCTTATATTATTTTTTGCTCTGAAAGATGGGTTAGGGCTTATTTTCAGGGGATGTCTTATTTTTTTCCATGAACAACAAAGAGTATGGGGACCTTTACTTGTGAACCGTTTGTAAACTGTAACTAGGGCTTATTTTTGGAGTAGGGCTTATATTTCAAGCATACTCCAAAAATCCTGAAAAATCATGCTAGGGCTTATTTTCGGGGTAGGTCTTATTTTTGGGGAAACAGGGTATAAAGCCCCAATGCATTCCCAGCTCTGTTACTAGCCAAGGGTAACACTTTAATAGTTCAGAACAAAATTTGAGGGCTGCCTCCACTTTCTATAAAACATGTCTAATGGGATTGCTTCCTTTGCAGGCAGCAAGGAAATGTTTTCAATAGCAAAGAGCAGAAGCAGGGTGGATGCCAGCTGCAATGGCTGGAATTTGCCCATCAGCTCGCTTCGAAGCTAGTGGGAGCTGGATCCAGAGGGAGGATGGAGTGTCAATCCCCAGTTGGCAAGGGGGCCATATCCAAGAGATCTCAAATCAGGAGCCAAACCAGACTGAACTCATGGGACGTATTACTCCACTGAAATGCCCACACGAGCCACTCACCGTGCGTGAGCGTGGTGCCCCATTATGGCACCACTGCAAACAACAAGGTGTCAGAGCAGGAAACCTACACCAAAACATCATGGCGTGAGGAGACCTAACGCTCGACTTCCCTTTTGCTAAACGGAAATGATGTCCTCAGCTCTGGCCCTGTCCCCTCCACCCCATCACAGACCAAGCCCCCTCAGACCCAGCTCAGCGACTGGAAGCATTTGGGCTGGTTTTGCAAGCTGCATGACTCCACCTGATTAGCGTTGCAAATGGGAAGTGCCCCATTAATTTGAAAGGCTACCTGGGTCTGTGGGAATCCTCCCTGGGCACTGACTCTGAGCGATGTGTTTCGATACTAGCTGCATCCTGTTCCCGTATTAGTCCCTCCTTCACATCCAGATCCTTTGTGGAAGTTACCAGCTGACTCCTTGATGGGGAAACAGAATCCAGATCTTTCCCCACAACAGGGCTTCCATAGCCTTCCTTTCTGGTAGTGGGGCTAAGAGGAAAGAGACAGTTAACTTTCTACATGTAACAAAGCACTGGTACTAAAAACTACACTGCAGAACCCAGGTCTCATTCAAGAAGTAGAGGGCTGGGCCTCTCCATTGACGTTAATGGTGAAAGTTCTGCCAACTTCAATGGGGCAGGAGCAGGCTGCAGATCTCCACTGTCGCAGCTCACTACTTCCAAAACTAGAGGGACGTCCCTGAATATAAAATACTGTAGGAATACCAGCACAGGCAGGATCAACTTCTTGCACAGGTTACGCAGACTGCCTGTCCTGGCTAAGGCATGTTGATTAAGAGATTGAATATACCAGCATCTGCTTGGAGCAAGCAGCAGACAGTGGACCAGTGTTCACCCTCTATGGAGCCCACAGGCAGAGTCCAGAAGACTTGGCTTAGCCCCAGATTCAGTTTAAGGAAGAAGAGGGGAAAGTGTCCTTCAACTGGCCTCCATGAACGTAAGTGTTCACCAAGAAGCACCCAGCGTGAGATGATAGAGATGACAATGGAAGCTACATTTTCATGTGGAGAAGCACTCTGGCATCAACCAGGGCAGCACGTCCTGGACCCAGAAATGTGCAGGGGAGACCCCCACTTCCCTGTTCCTCTTCTCTGCATGTGGTCTTGGGGAACAACTGCAGGGAAAAACCAGCCAGCAGGAGCAGCAGCAGCTTAAAGCAGGGACCTCTGGACATTCAGAGAACTTTCTACAGTTCTGTCTGGACTGTCCTGTCCTGCACTGACAGGCTGTTTGCTCCAACCCTCCTGCTAGTCTCTTCAGCCCAGCTTCACTTCAGACTGCTCCTCTTACCCACTCCTCCCCGACTCTGTCCCTCTCACCTCCTTCTCTTCCCATTTCGCTTATCCTCTTCTACCTAAACCAAACCAACAACATCGTGGCACCAACATGCCATTTGCTGCCATCACATTGGTCACTCTGCTGGTGTGTTCTATCCCTTCCCCATCCTGCCTCTGTCCAGTCTAGTTAGGCTGTAATCTCTTCGGTTGAGGAACCACCTACTCCTCTGTGTGTGTACAGCACCTAGCACAGCCCCGGTTTTAGTCTATCCTTAGGCGTTACCATAACAAACATGATCAATAATTCACAATAATTTGCAGTAAATCTGGCACATATCAGACTCCCACACGACCAAACTGAGAGAGTCTGACGCTGACTGTGGAAAGACAAACAGAGGATCAGGTTTGGTCCTTTCCATGCAGCAGCTGGATCCTAGTAGGCCGGGACTTCCACACTGAAACAAACATAGAATATCACAGGAGCTTTTGGGGCTGTTTCTCCATGGCCTTCTCCCTGGGGTAGCTACTTACCCCTGTGGGTGTGAAGCAGCCCATAGATCCCTGGTTACTGAAAAGGATGTGACCTGTCACTGCTGTCAGGGAGATTTCCAGGAGTGGCGAGAAACACCGGATCAAAGGAGAGGGGATGGCTGCTTTACACGTCAACTCACCTGAGCTGCTCTTTGACTCTCTTGGCCTTAGCTTTTTTCCCACCGTGTTTGGATAAAGGCGCAACGCCAATCCCGAAGCCCTGTCCATCCACGTCCCCCACCAGGTGGCCCTCTGCGTCCACCAGGCCTGCCTGAAAAGAGGGTGGGCTCGAGAGGTGACTACGGAAGTATTAGCCCTGCAGATGTCCAGCTTGTGAGAACGAAACAGTTTGCTCTGCGGGGTTAGTCTGTGCAGTTCCTTAATCTAAATCCAGATTAGTTGGCCCTGCTTTGAGCAGGGGGTTGGACTAGATACCTCCTGAAGTCCTTGCCAACTCTCATATTCTAGGATTCTAGGATTCACCTCATGGCCGATTGGGGGAAATATTATTTTAAAGGTGAACTGAGAAGCAAAAAGGTCCCTGGAGTTCCTTTCCGATTCCTGTGCGGAATGCTCCCACTAGCCAGGTTTGGAGGAAGGAAGGGCTACGTCACAGAAATAGGTTTAGACTAACTTTTACAATTTCTTCCCCATGCCTTTATTAAATCCTATTGTAGTCTCTGTTTCTTTGCTGATATCCCAGAATGCATTATTCTGACACACCACAAATACCAGGAATCTCAATGCAATCATGCTGTCACTAATAATAGCAGAGACTGATGCACTCGGGGTTATCTTCATTTAGCAAAGGAGGCATTTGCAAGATTTCATAAGTAAAATCTTATTTCTGTCAGTGCCTCAACAGCACAGCCCATTCAGCACAGAAATCTGCTTAACTCAAATTTCATTTATGTTTTCCAGGTCAGCTTTAAATTAAAGCCTTGAACGGGGTCTGCCTGGAGACAGCAGTTTTGTTATAATAATACTTCGTGTTTCTATTGTGCCTTTCTTCCGAGGATCTCAAAGCACCTGTTGTTAAACCCCGCCACAGCTCTGCACGGTAGGTTAATTATCCGTATATCCGTTTTAGAAGCGAATAAGCTGACGCAAGTCTAAGCATGGAAGCGATCAGCTCAGAAGGTGAAAGTTTCAGAAAGTTAGGACCAACTGAAAACAAGCTGGCGATGAAAAACAGCTGGCACCCTAAACAACATAAGGAAATCCACATCCGCCTTTTAGGGTAGGCTAAGGTTCCTTTATGCTGCTCCATCGGTGCTAAGGGACTATAGCAGGGTGAGAGAATCTACCCTGTATTTTATGACAGACAGGCAGACATGCATGCAGGCATATTTGATGTAATAGTTCTTGTATATTTTCCTTTCTCTATTTTATAAACTACCCTGTTAAAATACTGGGCCAGATTCTCCGCTGATGGAAACTGGTGCCACTCTATTGACTTGTAGCAGTTCTGTTCTTCTGTCATGCCCATCACTGTGGTAGCGCAGAGCCTCAGATTTCAATGGCTCCTCTCAAGTAGTGTGGGAAGAATTTGGGGCAGCATCTCATCCCAAAGCCCTACCTTCTGAGCCACTGCAATGGCTGCATAGTCATTTTTGTCTATCAGCGTGTACTTGCTTCGTAGTTTGGCTTCCACTTCCTGCTCCTGTTGGCTGGGAGAGAGAACAGCCCTTTTCACTGTGCTCTAAGGGAAATTGCATACAGCCTCAAGCTTGTAACTGTGCCGTACTTCACTAGAAAACTGCCTAATGTCACCCCCACATCTGCCTCTGCCCTCCTTTCCTCCTACTCCTCCACCCGCTTCCTACATTCTTCCCGAGCCACTGTCCTTCATGCACCTGTTGTGACCTTCCTCTGTTTTCTGCTTCTTATCTTTCTCCACGCTGGCCCTCAGGCCTGGAAATTTCTTCTGTTAAGACACTTATTCCTTTCACTGGCTTTTAAAATACTTTAGGGAGCCTTTTTTATGGCCCAAATAACACGACTCCACAATATTTCAGTCCTGGATAGTGGAGCCACCATGAGAAGACCTGATCTTTGTGCTTTATTTTAGGCCCAAAAAAGGATTCCCCAAGGAACAAAATCCATGCAAAACACTGACACAAATACTAAGAGATCTGGATCTGTGTGGATTCCTGTAGAACTGGAATGCCCGCCCTGTGGTGCATCACAGGCATTTGTGTTTGAACAAGCCACTTCCCTTCTCACAGCCCACATCTCCCTGAAGTGACGTTAGTTTTGTAACTGTGGTATCTGAACCCTCCTGGCCAGACAACACAGCATATTTAACCAATTAATGGAGCCCACCATCCAAGGCCCAACCTCATGATCTTTAGATAACAGTGGGGTAGCCAGGAGCAGCTTTCCCTGAACAAGCTGGGCTGAGCTTTTCACAACTGCAAGTTATTCTCTGCATATTTTACATTGACGTCACTAGCAGTGTCATGATACTGTGCTGTGATGTCACAGACTGAAGCTTGGTGGATGGTTTCTAAATCTCTGTGTCCAATGCACTCACCCTGGCTGCAACATCTTACCTTAAAATCACTTTGAACTGGTTAAATACCTCTTGGATTTGCCTGATGTTTATTATCTGAGGAAGAGAAATGTACAATGGAGATAGAATGGGAGGCAGGTCAGTGAGCTGTGGTCACATTCACTGTGTAAAATTTAAAAAACTTGCTCTATAAGGCTGGTTCAACTACTGCAGAATCCCAGGACCCCCCTCTTCCGCCTCAGGATACAGGTAACTCGTTCTCTCCTGCACTGAGAGAACAGGCCCCATGTGGCCATGAACATCACTCATCATTCATGCTTCTTAAGTGAGCTTTAAGAACAGAGGAATCTATTGGACAGCTTGATGCACGTTCCAGCTGTGCAAATACCCTGTATGACCCCACAGGTCAGGAATCATTAGCCAAAAATGCGACACAACACATCTTACCAATTACACGAGGCAGCTTTTACCCCTCCAGGCTCGCTGCTCTCTCCCTGCTCACACGCCGCTGTGTCCATCTCAGGTGCTTATCTGGTTCCATCTTTAATGCAGCACTATTATCCCCATGTCACAGACAGACTAAGGCCCAGATCAATCAGGGGAACTTAAGAGCCTAGATACCTTTGAGGAACTGGGCCTAAGATACTAAGGTCACATACAGAAGGACAAAGCAGGGACATGAATTTAGCTCTCCCAAGTCTGTGGCGCGTGCCCGAGCCACTGGAGCGTGCCCTAGCCACTGGAGCAGCCTTCCTCTCTAGGAAGCCTTGAAGTGCATTCTCCCCACTCCCAGAGAGGCATCCTTCCTTCTCAAAGGCTCCCAGATTTCATGAAGGCCCTCTTTCCCCATAACCCTGCTACTACTCAGGGTGACCATACCTGACCCTAAAAGACTCCCTGGATTTCACAGATGCCAACTCTCCTCAATCCCCAGCAGTGGGAGGAAAATGTTCTGGCACATAAGGCCTGGGAGGATGAGACCAAAGCAAAGAGTTGCTAGATGAAGCTGGAGTGCCCCAGAAGGTCCCTTCTCCCAAAAAAGGTGGAACTCTTTTTAGAGGGATACTTTGTGAACACATCTGACATGGTTTTAGCAGAATTCTGATGCTGTCTCTTTAAGCTGAAAGCAGAACTTCCCACTGAGTTTTAAGGCCAGGGTGGAAGCCTCGCAGAGCCTCCTATTAACTTAAGGGGAGATGGGAATCAGTGAAGGGAAGCATCAGTTTCCTTGTAAATAACAGGGAAGTGTATAAAAAATTAGTGCCACCTTTAATTCTAAAATCAGTGTTCCTCCACAACTGATTTCAGTCCCTCTAGCTAAAAGAGGCTGGCATCCAGCCCGATATAACCAGCTGAACGAGTTGTACAAGCCCCAGTTTGTTAGGTAGCTACTCACATCGATGTCCTCTATGGCTCCTTCTAGGTACCTGCGGACTTGAGAGTTAATCTCTGTTATCTGGATTTCATTCAGAGGGTCATAAGTCACCAGAGGGCGGTTGACCTAGGAATGAAAGGGCGGACAAGTGAACTGCAACAATTTACAATAAGCATGGCAAATGCTAACCTGATGGTCAGCCAGTCGTGCTCTGCCTTGCCATGGCAGCAGGTTTAATTCTTAGACTTGGCTTCTCATCCTGCAGACTGGCTGGGTGCTGGACTCTGGAGTTAGCTGGGAGTGGTGCCCTGCCTTTGCCTTCTGGATAAACTAAGGAGAGGCACTGACCAGTTTGAATAGCAATGCCGTCTGTCGTCCAGGACTCTGGGAGGTTAATGACAATGACATGGAAGCATGTGGAAGGGGAAATTAACAAGAGGAAAAACTGGTGGGGAGTGGGGACCCCTCAGAACTCTGTCTAAACTCATGGGACTCCACTGGGGACAGAGTGGGAATACAGAAATCTTGACAGGCACTGACACAGCTGATCCTACTGATGAATTCAAATCAAGATAAAGCACACATGAAAAGCCCCAGAGAGATGGCTTAGGGGTAAGAGAAAGCACAGGCAGCAAGGAACTGCTGCAGCCTGCTCCTTACCAAGCTGTCGTGCATGGCTAGTTCCTGTTTCAGAAAAGCAATCTCCTTCTCCAGATTCTTAACCATCCGCTAGCAGGAAAGCAAAAAGATGCCGCGTGACCAAGTGCTATTACAGAATGAACGACCCAAAGCCACTTCTGATTGGCTGTTGGCATGAGCGCAGTTTGGGGGGCAACAGGTGGGATGTTGCACTCCCCCAATTGCAAGCCTCGGGCAGGTGCGGAATCTGCCCCCCCATTAGCCTGGAGCTGCACCCCCCAAATATAGAAGTCAAACTACACTTACGGCTGCTGGATAACATCACAGCTCGGTACCAACACACAGAGAATTCAGGGCTGGGCTTACATCACTCCAATGGTGAGGAGTGATCTGGAAACCTCTTTGCCTTAGGTACAGCTTCCAGTAGGGCAGTTTTCTTTGCTGCATCTTGGAGCCATCCCCTGGAAAGTTACTTTAAGCTAAAACCCCCAGTTTATCTACTCAGTGCATCATCAGTCTGATGCCCCCTATGTGGTCTTTCTGGATTACAGGGCATTATTTTGAATAAGGCACAGAGCCCCAGTGCTGCTTTCACTGAAGTCAAGGACTGTTTCACCACTGACTTTAACAGGAATGCTTTACGCAAGCAAATTCACACTGCATACCTGAGACTTGCATGTCTCCCTTATCAGGAATATTTTAAAGCACTGGCTATTGAGAGAGCAATTCCCATTGAGATTAGGTGCCAACCTGCCCTTTGTGCCTTGGAAAAGCTCCCAATTAGCATCCAAAGGTAATAATCTCATTAAATAGAGTTCAGTTCTTTTCCACTCAGCTCATCTCACAGAAAAAGAAAGGAAGCTGAAGGGGGAAAGACGGTTAGTTGCACAGACTCTTCTGAAAACTCTTGGAAGAAGCTGCTCTATATGGTTCTCTGCTTCCACCTACTTTAGATAGATACATTAAATTGGACAGTACAGGACAGCAAGGGGTTCCCTCCTGCCATGTGTGCTGTGCACCAGTGGTTTCCATGGTGAGGGTGGTCCATGGACCACCACTAGTTCATTGAGCATTTGCTGGGGGTGTGAGGAGACCTAGTTGGTCACAAGATGCCAACTCCATTCCCTGTTTTAAAGCGCATTAAAAGAAGCTAAAATATACTGATTACTTTTCTAAGATTACTTTTCTATGTGAACAATTCCTGTAGTTGCTGCAGGGATGTTGTGTGACCAGCCGTGTATAGGGAGGTGATCTGCAGAGTCTCAGATAGGACAGGAGATGATCCTCTCAGTGGGACGAAAGTGTTCATGAGACAGTTTCTCTATTAAGTTGTGATACACGTGATGAAGAAGCCTGGGAAGTGTTGTTTTAATTATCATGGACATGAAAAAACAAACCTCCTTCCACTTCCTCTGCAAAATATACATACCTCTGGGTCATATTTCTCATTGATAGCTGGCACTGTGGTGACCCATTTCATTCTGGTAGCAAAACGGAGAGAGGAGAGCTGAAAAACATTACATTTTGCTATCAACCAGGAAGCAAGTTTGGGACACTGGACCAGACTCAAACCCTTTCCTATTTTAATACTATAGGATCCCAAGAGCTGAGCTGGAAAAGCCGTGTCATTGTAGGCCATCATTTTACACCATCCCCATTCCAGGAGTAGGTCTTCTAGTGCCCGGTTGCTTCCAGATGATTATTCCACTTTAGATGATGACTTAGATACGACATTCCCCACCCCAAAAAATTTACCTTTTGTTCTATGTGTGTACAGCACCTAGCACAATGGTGCCACTGCAACACAAATAATAAAGAATGGCCAATAGCAGAGAAGATTATATGACAGGTCATTGAGTCTCAGAAAGTGTCTGCTAGTTAACTTCTTCCCTCCAATTCTTTACAAAAGTGTTTTGTGTGGCCCACTTTTAAATGGCCCAAGCAACGAGGCTACCACTAACTTCCTGCGGAGAATTATTCCAAAGCCTAAGGGATCTTACCATTAGGAGCTTATTTCTGGTATTAACATACCAAATCATCTGTGTAGTTGCTACCGAGGGCCAAATTCACACCTGATGTAGAGGGGGCTAGCTAGGGTCCGGTGGAAATCATCATGTCACAGACTGAGTGGAAATCACAAAATTAGCCCAATACTGTGATTTTTCCAACAGTGGGGAGATGGAAATAAGCGTCCGCATGCCGGTCTTGTGTTCTGTGCAGCTCACGGCATGTGGCAGCATCATGCTGGAGCAGCAGTTGGGAGGGATTTTTTGAGCAGCCAGTTTTATGAGCCTGGCAGCTAGCGCCAGTGCTGCTTGAAACATGAGTGACCATGGCCTCAGCTTGGAGGTGGAAGCAGGAATCCATGCATGCCAGTCTCATGCTCAGTGTGGCTCATAGTCCATGTTCCAAGTGGTGGCCACACGGGCTACTGTGCCTCACATAAAAGGCCCCCCAAGCAGCTGCTCTGACATGACACTGACGTGCGCCAGGCATCACACTGAATATAAGACTGGTCCACAAATGCCCACTTTTTCCTCCCCACTGAGGTCACAGCTGCTTATGTTCCACATGGTGGCAGCACTGGATACTGTGCCTCACGTAAAACCAACCGCTGAGCCCCCCGCCCCCCACTATCAGCTGCATTGAGCCCAAGATGGACATGCACAGATGCTCACTTCCGCCTCCCCACTGTTGGAAAAGTTGAAGCACTTTGCGAGGAACTCAGCTGCCATACATATTCCATGAAAATCAATACTTTATGCGTGACACTGCCGTGAATTTTCAAATAAAAGACCTCCGATTATCACAGGCCTGAGGTGTAACTATTGACTTCATTGTGTGCTGTACAGTTCCAAACCCATTGCTGGAAAGGAACAAATAATAATAAATAATTAAACCATGCCTGCTTAGATCCAGGCTGAATTTGGCTTTGCATGTTTATCTATATGAGTCTCATTTTCTCCTTGGAAGATTAGACTCCTCAATGGATGGCTTATGTGGCACAAATTGGCCCGAGCAGGCTGGAGAATCCAGCCCCAGAGCATTCCTAGCATGCTGCATTTGTAATACAAGATGCAATGTCAAGTGATTTTGTTGAATTAGGCCTGATACTACCCTTGGACCTGACACTAAGGCCCTGTGGATCCTACAGTTTAATCATGGTTATTGCTAGCATGATTTTGACTGTTGTGTGGATAGGACCAAAATGTCTTTAAAACAGGTCTTGATAAAGGACATCATTTCTGAAGGAACCTTCTCCACTTACAGTCTCCTCTATCTGAGCAGCTTCACCATAGATATTTGCCACCAGGACAGTATTGCAGTTTCCTCCTAAAAAAGATAGCAAGGAAGAGGAATGTGACTTTCTCTATGTTGGGCTCCTTTCTAGAGAATTTTACATTCTGTTGTGAGTGAGGAATGAAAGACACGGCAAGACTACAATGAACGTAGCTGGTTTGTAACTTTTCCTTCAAGGAAACAGGAAGCGTTACCAGTGGTCATCTTGAAAGATAATGACCATCAGCATCGTGGTATGGAATGAGTTAAGGGAACAGCCAATGCTATGTCTGCAGCCTACTGAGTTAGTAACAAGTATAAGGCAATGCTTGGAGTGGCTAAAAACTGAAAGGTGGGATTTTCAAAGTGCTCAGTGTTGGCCTAGCTTTCATCCAATAAGATCCGTGGGAGGAGCAGTATTGGGCCAATGCTGAACTATGAAATTCCACCCTAAATGTGTATGGTTTCCTTACTGCCGACCTCTGCAGCCTGTCTTCAGTCACTTTCTCTGTTCCGACTGTGTCAGACAGTGTTGTTAAAGTGCAGACCTGTCCTACGGACTCCAGAGGTCATACAGTTTTTGCGTGGGTCGTGTGCCCAGGCCCTGATCACCCTCGGCTCCTGCAGGACTCAGGGAGAGTTGATAGCACTTGCAGGATCAGAACCTTGAAAGGACTGTGGTGTGTTTTTCAAATATTTTCTGCAGAGAAAAGTTTAGCAAAGTTTCTACTGGCTTGCTCAGCGTGAGGCTTGTGTGTACGTATGCCTGATCATAGAATCATACCAGATTAGGGCTGGAAGGGACCTCAGGAGGTATCTAGTCCAGGATCAACCCCAACTAAATCATCCGAGCCAGGGCTTTGTCAAACCACACCTTAAAAACCTCTAAAGATGGAGATTCCACCACCTCCCTAGGTAACCCATTCTAGTGCTTCACCACCCTCCTAGGGAAAAAGAAAAAGCTTTTCCTAATATCCAACCAGACCTCCCCCACTGCAACTTGAGCCCATTGCTCCTTGTTCTGCCATCTGCCAGATGAGAACAGCCTAGCTCCATCCTCCCTGGAATTCCCCTTCAGGTACTTGAACCCCCTTTCAGGTAGTTGGTGTTTCATTAGGGTAAGAAAAACATCTTTTGAGTAACAACCATTGCTAAATTTTCATATGTTAGACTATTAACTGAGGGCTTGTCTGCACAGTGATTTAACGCATGGCCAGCCAGGACATAAATCTATAGTGCACTAGCTTGCCACAAACTGACTGTACAGTCAATGCTACTGTGCACCATATGTTCAGCAGTGCAAACTGACATGCTGCTGGTTGACATGGTTGCACGTCACTGAAATGGTGAGTGAGTGATCTGGAAACCACTTTGCCTTGGTTTAGCTTGTTTGAAATGGTGGTAGGCCAACGCACACTATGGAACTTTTCGTGTGCTGTAATGGGGCCAGTTGGTGCACAGCAAGCCAGTGCACTGTAGATTCACACCCTGGCTGGCCATGCACGAAATCACTGTGTAGAGAAACCATCAGATTGACTGCGCATGTTTGGTCACAGCTTGATCTTCCCATGAGAACTGAAACCAAGATATTTTCTCATCTGTCTATGCAGAGCTACTGCAATTCCAGGTCCTTACCTAATGAATCCTTAAGGGCATGGGTGAGTTTGCTTTGCCGGAAGGGGACGTGGTCCCTCTTACGATCAGCCAGTGCAATGATAGCTTGCTCAAGAAATGACAAAGATTTGTTGATATACGTGGCTTCTTTCAGAACCTGCCCTTCAGACTGTAACAAAGAGAAAGGTAAAGTGCATATGTTTCTGGGTGAATGGCAGAACACAGTGTATACCTCAGTGGGCTGAGAGCTCTGATTGAAGTGGAGGATAAAGGAGATGCAGAATCCAGCACAGACTGAGTAACTATGAGATACTAGATCATGCAGGGCTTTCTGTGGTTTGAAGCAAGTTCTTCAGGGCTGTCATTTTGCGGTAACAAGTCTGCCAGAACGTTGGCTTTCCTTGTTCTGAAAGGGGAAATCCTCCCTTTGTCACAAGGCTGCCTGGGGATTTCTTGTTTGACACAACATAGTATAATATATGGGAGTGGTGAAGGTTTCATTTGTCCCCTATTGTTTCACAAAGGTGATTGCTTCAGTCTATATGGTATCACCAGAAACGGAAGGATTTTTGCTTTCAGTGCCATTGTGGAATGAAGCTGAATTACAAAGAAGTCCCAGTAAAGCCTAGACCACACAATGACACTGTTTGAAGGAATGATGGAGCAGGAGACAGCTGTGAGGAGGATGGTGTTTTGCATGTTTGGACTTCAGAAAAGGATATTACAGATACTGAAGATAACCGAGCATCCTCTGATGCCTTCATAGGGTTGAGATTTATCGTGGTTCCTCCTATCTATGGACCATGGGTTTGATTCTTGTGTCAAATATAGATTTTGAAAAATCTACAGCTTCTCATGTGTAATTGTAGTACGGGATTGTGACACATAATTACGGACTAACAACTGAAGAGTAGGATCTAACACAAGAATCAAGACCCTTCTCTTGTCCTGATACCAGATTCACAGAAACAAGCTAGAATAAAATTAATTTGGCTAATATGGAAATATAGATTATGTTCACTAACAGCCTCCTTTACAGGCAAAAGTTCAATGTGGCATAAAGGAAATTCAGTTTCGCTGTTTTCATTAACAGTAGGGGGAAATTCCACATGCACCACTTTAACAATTGGGCCCATCTCCTACAGAGAGCAAACATTTTTTCCCCATCTGCTTACCCCAGTCTTCCCTAGTCTCTCTGAACCCGCCAGATCCACTAGGTTAATTTTTGAAGCAATGTATTTGGCATCTGACAAAATTCTGGAATGAGACTGGGGAAAAAAATAAACTGTATTTAACATTACACACAACTGAAATACAATACACATTTAAGTTCTAAAGACCCCTAGATTTCCGAGCCCCCAAGAAAACTGCCATAGAACTTACCTCAATATAGATAGTGAATATGCAATGAGACCTGGATGAATTTTTATTCAGCGTATGTTCACCTATTATTCTGTTGGTCTCACCCTGGAAATGAAGTCAAAATTGAGGGCATTATTTTTCATATCTAAATTTTTGGAGAATAAATATGAAAGACGATAAAGTCACAGTTAAATAAATCAGGTTTGTATTTTTAATGTGCAGAGATAACAACAGAACTGTTCACTTATCCACAGCCTTCTATCTGAAGAGCTCCCCATATCTGCCTGACCACCGTAAGCATTTCTAGCATGGCTTTCAAAGCACATTACAAATATTCCACTCCATTAAGGGAGGTAAGAGATCATTACTTATCTGTCAAACTGCTTCTCTGCAGATTCCACATCACCCAGATTCCCACCCTTTGGGCTCAGGTTTCTAGTGTGAAAGAGGCCAGAGCTCCTCTAACCCTTAAAGAACGTGGCCATTTGAGGAACAGGCAGGCAAGACTCATTATAAGACAGTGCATCCATCAGTGCCTCCTTCAGTTCCTTAATAAGCAGGAAGCAAAGATCTCCCCTAAATGCACCAGATACCCAAACATTATTTATATGATAGGAAGGGACCACAAGAAAATAAGTCAGCCATTGAAAATGATGCTGTGACTGTGAGGGCTGCAGTTCCGACAGGGAGCATCACGATGGAGCACAGCGAGAAAGGAACCGAAGCAGAAACTTCTAAGGGCACCACTAAGGTTAGTCTCAAAAAGGGGCTGGGCTGGCCTGCCTGTGTCTTGAAGTCTTTAAGAACTGGACAGCCTCACGGTAAGGAATCAAGACCCAAAACCAGCAGCCAGTCAAGTTGGCTCCTTTAAGGCAATGTTCTTATCCCTGTTCTACAGATGAGGAAATGGAAGCACAGAGGTCAAAGGGCAGATTTTTCAAAACTCAGCCTCCCTTCTTGTACCCACGATTTGCAGGCATAAATAATTGTGGGTACAGTTTAGATCATTCTGACATCTACATGCCTAGTTATGTCCATGAATTGCTCTCGCATTTCTCCTGACTCCCAGGTCCTGTCTTTAGCCACCACACCCTTCATCTCCCACTCCAGAAATTGAGAGTGGTAGCTCCTCATTACCCAGCTGACGACCCAGGCCTGAGCTTTTTGAGGACACCTGACAACAGTCTCAGCCATTTGAAAGAAACACGAAAAACAAAACAAAACAAAAATGGGTTTTAAGGGCATCAGTCAGTTCTTGGTGAAATGTGCTTTCTAGACATGGTGCTAACTAGTTATTCAACAGTGGTATACCATGGGTCTCCAGCGCCCGGGGGCCAAGCCTATATTTGCAACCCCCCATCTCACACGCCCCTCCCCTGCAGGGCAGGAGGGATCCCAGTGCCACCCCCCAGCTGCCCCGGGGAGGGGGAGAGTCTGTACCTGGGGGGGGGGGCTGTGAGGCCTGGGGGGAGCAAATGCAGGGTCCCCCACCCCTCCACTCTTACCCACCATTCCGGCCCTGCAGTCCAGTGCTGGCTGCAACAGGGCAGCCTCACCCACTGGCCTATTGGGAACTGGGTGGGGGTTGGAACACGGCAGGCTGGCCCTTCATGATGCGCAGAAGAGGGGGCGCAGGAGCGGGAGCAGCCGCCCCTCAGCCTCCTGTGCCCCCCACCCATCGTGAAGGACCAGCCCAGCACCCCCACACAGGACAGCACCTGGGGGCATGGTACGCCACTGTTACTCAACTTCCTCTTGTCCAATCTAAGGTCCCTATGTGTGAAACTGGTGCAGATGTACTCATGCCCGGTAGTTCCCCCTGCCCAGCTGTACAAGTGACTGCCTAGATGTAGCCATGCCATGACTGCCCCAACTATCTGTAGAAAGTGTCACTGGCGAGTTTCTTCACTTGGCATGGGAGAGTGCTGCCTCCGCCAGGACAGCTGGCAAGCATTTTCAAAATGACACCACAGTTCAGACAACGATTTTGCTAACTAGGGATACCTTATAGACTATCCTTTGCACTCTGTTTAAGCTGCTCATTGACTTCCTGAATGTGATTACCAGCTTACTGAAAACCAGCCACTTTTCCACCCCCAAATCCTGGGCTGCTCTAGGGGCTGGAGAGTCCCGCTGCATAATTTAGACAACCTCGGAGACCTGTCTTAAGTTACAGCAGCCTCCACGCAGTGCTGCCTGGCCCTGTGTGATGCAGCCCCACCCCTGGCACACCCCTTCCACCTCCAGGCTCAGCCCAGCATAGAACATACACCAGGACATGCAAGGGGATTCTCGAAGGCAGCCTTATGCTGTCTTCCACAGTTGCTGGATCAGGGAAATCCTCCCTGAGTTTTGTACTGGAGGTCTGATTGCTGAGCACGTCCTAGCCCCAGGCAACCTGAGTGTGGAATGTGAGTTCTGCAGAGGAGAGGGGCTGCTCCCCGTTTGTGCCCCGGGACAGGGAGTCAGTATTTTGTTTACAGAGGCAGGGTGATTAAGATTAGAAAGGGCTGGTGATTAGATTAAGGATCTGGAAGTCAGTAGATGAGCCTATAGACAGGAATCCCTCTGGAGGAGAGAGGGTGTTGAAGAGAGAACACAGGAGACTCGGAAAGAATACAGCCAAGCCTTCTGAGCCAAAGCTACACTGAGAAAAGAGGGAGGGAGATGTGAGACCTGTGAGTGGAGGTGCTGATGGCAAAAGAAATTTTACCTGAATAAGGACTGGAAGATTTGAACCTCCAACTTTTTTTCAAGAGGACGAGCTGCCAAGAGCTCCTGCGCCTATTTATTTTCCTTTCCTGCCTGCAATCGCCTTGATGTATCTCAGAAGACCCAATTTTTTTCTCAACTTTAAAGTGTGGAATTTTCTTGGTGTTTGGTTTTAAATAGTCTCCTGTGAGACTGCAGCTCAGTCACAGTAGGGTTGTGTGTAAGAGCCTTCTGGAAAGTCACGACCATTCAAACAGAAGTGAAAGCGTTGTTGGCAACTCTCATGATTTTGTCATGAGTCTCATGATAATTATTAGCAAACCAGTTCCGACGAAGTGGGGTTCTGCCCATGAAAGCTTAGGCCCAAATCAATTTGTTCGTTTTTAAGGTGCCACAGGACTCTCGCTGTTTTGCTAAAAACAGACTAACACGCCTACCCAGCTGGAATTCATGATAATTATTATTTGCCTTAAAGCCACAGCTCCTGGAATCCAGTGGACAGGTGATGATTTCAGCCTTCATTCTTAAAGGAAAAGTAAGTTTCTAGCTCTTAAGGCTGTGGAGAAAGCTTCAAAATGTGACCTCAATGCACCCTAAAGCGCAAAAAGCAGAAGGCAAATAAAGAGAACCCCAAATGTATTATTTTTACAAAATCTCATGATTTTTAAGCCAATCTTGTGATTTTTGGTGAGTCTGACTCATGATTTTTGATTATTTGGGGTTGGCAACAGTGAAAGTGACTTGAAAGTGTCAGTTTCGTTTCTTCTTAAAGTCAGTTTCTAGTAGTCTTATTTGTAGTATGGTAACACCCCCTATAAGCCCAGGCAGGTGCAGGATAAACTCTCAGGGCCTTGCCCTAGTAGGATGCTTCAAAAAGTGAAAAGATCTATTCCAAGCTTGGTAAACTCCAAAAAGTAAGTAGCCTAAATGATAGAAAGTAATCAAGATTTTTCTACCACTGTTTCAATTACCATACTCAAGAGTTTGTAACAAAGAATATACATTAAAATTTTAAACCTAATCAGTGTCCCCTAAGTGACTTTAGACAAGATGTCAGAACATGTTAGTATTAGAGTTGAGTGGATCTAATATTTATTTAATTTTCTTTCTTTATATAGCAAAAACAACAAGAGTCCTGTAGCATTTCAAAGACTTACAAATTTCTGTAGGCATTAAGTTTTCGTGGGCTGCAACCCACTTCGTCACATGCAAGAAATAGAAATCAGATAGGGGGTATATATATACATCCCAGGGTAAGAAACAACAATGGGGAGGGTAGGTGTTTGCAAAGTCCATTCATTTCTTGATATAGAAATTAGATACAGTGCTCCTGTCAGCTAATTTCTAAGTTATCAGCAAAAACCCCTAGTTTTCAGGTGCCTAAGTAGCCCCTGAAATCATCATGCCCCTTCCCCATACCAAAATTTGAAATGGCGCCTCTGGAAGTGAGGATCTCACCCCAAGAGTCATGAATTCCTATCTCCCGCTGTAACCCTAGACAACCCTCCTTCCCTGAGCTAAGTCAACAAAATTAAACATAAAAAATGAGGATGAGAAATAATAGAGAGTCATTGTTTTTTCTTGCCTCAAACAGGAGATTTAAAGCATCTTCCTCATGGCTAGCTAGATGCACAGATAAACCCTTCACAAAAACACCCTGTGGGTACTCCACTACAGTCATCTGAGTGTCTCCGGACATATCATGTGGCATAGTGGACAGGAGGTCGAAGAGAGTCTCGTTGTAGATTTCCAGGTAGGACATTCGGACAGTGATGGACTGATTGATGCGTTCTTCAACTGCCCTAAACACCTGCACAGATCATACGCTTGTCAATGACAGTCTGAGTTCACAAACAAAGTTACTGTCTATTTGTGGCTTTTCAGGATGTGAATCACTATAAATTGGTCAGTAAGTGTGTGGCAAACTCTCAGCAGGAGTGCAGTCACAGTGGCTCTAGTAAGATTTTCAAGATTATTCCTGTTTTGAAAATATTTGACCTTTAAAGGGACACTGTTAAGGGTAGGAAGCCTAAAACAAGAGTCTTCTGTGTCTTCTCTAAAGACTTAATAAAGGACATTCTGTTTACTGGCTCAATTGCTTTATTCAAACTGCATGAACAGCACTTATCTAACACCAAGAAATAGAACGAATAAGAAATTATTCAGGCAGGAGTTAAGGACAATATAACAATGAGCTAATGAGATCAGCTGTTTGATGCTGGAACTAGTTCTTTTTGATGCTTAGAAAGCACCTCACACAGTGTGGGAGCTATTGGAAACAAATATATATTCTGTGTAAATGACCTTATAGCCCATGTTTGAGCGGGTGGGTGGGTCAACAAAGTTCTAAGGACTGGAGGACAACAGACGATATAACAGATGTACTAATTTCTCCTTCTTCCCTTGCTTTCTAATTCAAACTTTAGTACCTGTTGTATAGCTCGGGGTATGATTCCTCTATGCTTGTAATTTTCAGTTGCTCCTGTCATGGTGTATGTTTTACCAGCTCCTGTCTGCCCATAACACATTATAGTGCCTAGAAAAGTTTCAAAGCACAAGAATAAATTAAGTAGAACTCATTCATTTCTCCAGCATACTATCAGAGACCTCATCCTCAGATGGGAAGCCCCACTATTTCTTAAAATAACACAAATATCAATTTAAAAAATTACCATTATAGCCATCCAGAGCTTGGGACACCAAGTCTCTAGCTACTGCATCATAAACTGCATCCTGTGAGGCATTGTGAAGAACACCATCCAATTTAAAGGACCAGTCAGTTTGCTTGTTATTGACAACTCCTTTCTTAACATCTCTCCTGATGTAAATATCTATGCTCTAAAAAGACAGAAATGAAGAATGTTGATGGGCTACAACAAGAGCGATCAGGCCAAATTCATCCCTGGTGGAACTGCAGCAGGGTTACTGCTCACTTCTGCTACCATAACTTAAATCCGAGTCCAGACCCACTACGCTCCTGGTGTCTCTTGTTCCTTTACCTTGTTGTCTGGCCCATACTTGATCATGTCTTGAGGAAAATTAGCTGTTGGCTTGACTCGCACAAATGCATGGACTTTCCTTTCTTTTGCACTCATTGTAACTAAAAGAAGGGGGGAGGGGGAAGGAAAATTAGGTTTATAAGAAAATACTGTGTTCCCTAAAATACCACTTAAAAGCTATCATTAGGAAAAGGCAGTCTGCAGTGTCATCAATTTTTAAAATAAACCATTTATAACTGTTAAGCTGCAGTTTCTAACTATGACTTATTAAGAGGAACTATAGTCTAAGCAGGGAAATTTTTAAGTGCTGTTATAGTCAGAACAGTGAACATTTAAAAACGGAACATGCAAAAACCTTCTTACTCATTACAATTTCTTCTTGTGCATCTGAGTCCCAGCTATTTACTGACATAAACAAGCTTCTCTTCCTGCCAGTCCTGCAGAACGATACAGATACAGGAAAATGAGATGGATTCTATTCGGCCTCATGCATTGTCAATGCAATTCTCAGCTAACAGCCAGATTCTGCTCTCTGATACAAATTTGTCAATATCATCATTGACATTGATGCAGTTACTCCAGCTTTACAGTGGTGTAACAGAGTGCAGAATTTGGCTCTAGGCTCTGTCAGCAAACTTTTGATCACTTGTGAATTGAGAGGCAGAGACAGCCCAGCTTGATTTTCAGATCCCAGGATGAATATGTGGTGCTGACAGCTGAAAAACTGTTTCACTTATAAACAGAGCAAATCTGGAAGTCACTGAGAGAGTATAAATGCAAAGACCCAGCCACATAACTCTTACAATAACAGAATGATATGTTAAACACGCAGTGCTACAGCTGTAACCACAAACTTTTAATTAACATGTTTTACATCAGACATAGGATTTTGTGATCCATGGACAAAAGCTACTACATTATTTATTTATTATTTCACTATGACATCTAGATTCTCTGATAAAGACCATGGCCACTTTGTGCTAAGCACTATACAGACAAAGAGATAAATGTGGTCATGCCCCAAAAAGCCTGTAATCTGACAGTTTTCTTAATTGTGCATCAATTATCATGTCTAAAAGATAGAAAACAAAGGGTAGGACTACATGGCCAGTTTTCAGAATGCAGAGCGGTAAATAAGGTGTCCCCCATGGGTCTCTACGGGGCCCAGTAATGTTCAACATATTCATAAACAATCTGGGAAAAGGTCACAAAAATTGCAGATGATACAAAACTACTCAAGATTGTTAAGCCCAAAGCAGACTGCGAAGAGTTACAAAGGGACCTCACAGACCTGAGTGACTGGGCAACAAAATGACAGATGAAATTCAGTGTTGATAAATGCAAAGTAATGCACACTGGAAAACCATAATCCCAACTATACCTATAAAATGATGGGGTCTAAATTTGTTGTTGCCACTCAAGAAAGAGATCTTGGAGTCACTGGGCAGCGGCAGCCAAAAAAGCTAACAGAATGTTGGGAATCATAGGAAAGGAATAGATAAGAAGACAGAAAATATTGTATTGCCTCTCTATAAATCCATGGTACGCCCACATCTTGAATACTGCGTGCAGATCTGTTCCCCCATCTCAAAAAAAGATATATTGAAATTGGAAAAGGTACAGAAAAGGGCAACTAAAATGATTAGGGGTAAGGAAAAGCTTCCATCTGAGGAGCAATTAATAAGACTGGGACTTTTCAGTCTGGAAAAGAGATGAGTAAGGGGGGATATGATAGAGATCTATAAAATCATGACTGGTGTGCAGAAAGTAAATAAGGAAGTGTTATTTACTCCTTCTCATAACACAAAAAGTAGGGGTCATCAAATAAAATTAATAGGCAGCAGGTTTAAAATGAATAAAAGGAAGTATTTCTTCACACAATGCACAGTCAACCTGTGGAACTCCTTGACACAGGATATTGTGAAGGCCAAGATGATAATGGGGTTCAAAGACAACTAGATAAGTTCATAGAGGATATTCCTTCAGTGGCTATGAGCCAGGACAGGCAGGGATTGCTGTTTGCCAGCGGCTGGGAATGGCCGATGGGATGGATCACTTAATGTTTACCTGTTCTATTCATTCTCTCTGAAGCACCTGGGACTGGCCACTGTTAGAAGACAGGATACTGGGTGACATGGCCCATTGGTCTGACCCAGTATGGCCATTCTTATGTTCTTTAAATCCTCAACTCTTAACATAATCCAGATCGAAACATCTCAAGATTTCCTTCTTCATCAATACTGCAGCACAGAAAGAACTGGGTTTTTAAAAACTTTACATGGCATTGACCTATGACCATTGTCTGTTGGTATGGCAGGCACTATGTCTAATTCATATTGTTAGTCTAATTTAGAATACAATTCTGTGGGCCTTAGATGCACAAAATTTCCACAGGATTCAATGACAGTTTCACCAACTAAGGATTAGGCCCTCATCTTGGAAAATTCTCACCATCTCATCAGATTTATGATACTCACCAACTAATACAGATAATGGTTCATGTGGACACCTAGAGGAGATGAAACAGATACAGATGAATATTTCGGACTGCTGTTTTTATGTTATTATTTTAAAATGGATATAGTGCTAGAGAAAGACTGATGGCCCTGGAGCATGGAGTCCTTTCTTTATCCAAAGAACAGGTACAGTTCAGGCAGTGGTACTATAATCTTTCACAGAACCACAGCAATGGGCTTCTGCCTTGACAAGATGATTGTGAGGATAGGCGCACTGTTCCTTAAAGCTATAGCAAGAAGCCAGGCAGGAAGAAGTTGCTGGGGAAGGTTTGAAGCAGAAGTTCTAAATTGAAGCAGATAGAGGGAGAGAATAGCCTTGGGGCTAACGCAATTTTCCTTTTTCTAATAAAATTCCATGTTCACTGTTAGAAGAAAGTGACTCTTGTGATTCTTTGCCATTGACAGAAGGTTCACAGCTATGGGTAAGAATGGGAGTTCAGCCTCCATGTCTCTTGGCCTTTCTGCTGTAACTGTAACAAGGATGCCAATTAGTGTCAATTGAGTGGTTGTTTTTGTGAGGTGGGCACCTATCCACTGGACTGAGATCCATCAAGGTCACTCCACATAGGCCACCAAATAGCCTTCTAATTTTATCAGCAATCACTCACTCAGACAGGCTTTAAACCGGTGGCCTGGAAGTGAAAGGCTCCATAGCCCATTACCCATCTCCCAAGCCATCCAGTCAACCAGATGTTTTAAATGCCTGGGATGTGGCTATAGAGACAATGCTGACACAGGAGTGTGGGGACAGAGATGGCATGAGGATGCCTGGGACATGGGTACAGAGATGGAGCTGACAGAGCAGTGGCAATGTGAGATCAGCGACAGTTGGGACATTGGGGATGGAGACAGAGATGGTACAGGGAGGAGGATGGTGATGACATGCCGATATGGGAGCAATGGCAATTTGAAATAGGGGGTAGCTGGGATATGGGGAAAAGAACTTCATGATCCAGCAGGGGAGGTTGGAGAAAGTGGTGCTGTGGGGTTGGCTAGGATGGGTGGGTGGTGGTGGTCGTGCAGGGACAGTGAGATACACAGACAGTAGTTACAAGGGGTGGCTGGGATGAGGGACCAAACAGAGCGGCAATACGGGCACTGGTGGGAAGTGGGGATGGTGGTGGTAACATGGGGATGGCAGGGACACGGGGATGGGAAAGGCTGGGAGGTGTGGATAGGGCGGGGTGGGACACGGGAATGGGGACAGGCACAGCGGGAGGTGGGGAGATGGGGACAGGGATGGGGACGGGGACAGTTGAGAAGTGGGGGCAGTAATTGTGATGGCTGGAGGTGGGGATGGGGACAGGGACGGGGAGGGAGGAAGGACGGCGGCGGGGGAGGGGGATATGGATGGGGACGGGGGAAGGGACGGCGGAATAGGGTTGTGCTGGGAGGTGGGGATGGGGATGGGGACGGCGGTGGCTGGGAGGTGGGGGTGCAGATGGGAGGGG
>ML675603.1:2317847-2453930 GCA_007922155.1 Mesoclemmys tuberculata | reverse complement strand
GGGGCCGGGGCCGGGGCCGGGGCCCGGTACTGACCGGGGGAGGCCGGCCGCTCTCTCCCGTCGCCGCCGGTCCGCCAGCGCCGCCTCAGGCAGCGGGGGAGGGGGGGTGTACGCACCGTTACCATGACGACCGCCACTTCCTGCCGCGCCCGGAAGTGCTCCGGGAGCGGGCGGAAGTGAGGGCGGTCCGTTTCCGGCGGCGGCCGGCGGGCTCTGGTTGGTTACGGCGGCCGGGAGGGGCCGCGCGGAGGCGAAGCGCGGGGGCGGCGTTTCCTCGCCCTCCGTCTGCTCCCGCCTCGCTCCCAGCCGGCGCGGCGCGGCCGGGGAAGATGCTGGAGGCGGCGGCCGAGCCGGAGCTGGACCCCGAGGACCTGGTGCACTTCTCGGTGGGGGACCTGCCCAGCCGCGGCTACGGCGTGATGGGCGAGATCCGCCGGCAGGGCAAGCTGTGCGACGTCACCCTCAAGGTGCCGCGGGGCGGGGCGGGGAGAGCTGGGGGGTGTGGGATGGAGGAGCGGGGGGGGAGAGCTGGGGGATGGAGAGCTCGGGGGGAGGGGGGTGTGGGGTGGGAGAGCTGGGGGATGGAGAGCTGGGGGGAGGGGGGTGTGGGATGGGGGAGCGGGGGGCAGGGGGGTGTGGGATGGGGAGCAGGGGGGAGGGGAGAGCTAGGGGGAAGGGGGTGTGGGAGGGGAGCAGGGGGCAGGAGGGTGTGGGATGGGGAACGGGGGAGAGGGTGTGGGATGGGGAGCAGGGGGGAGCTTTGGGTTTGGGGCTGCTCCCCGTACGCACCCCCTGGCGTGGTGGGTAGACCTGTCCTGGGCATGCAGACTAAGGCCAGTGCCCACCCCGGGACCGGTGGGCGGTTTGGGTGGGGATGTACAGTGCCTGTAGCCACTGGCCTGTAACTGTTGCTAGCCCCAATCCCAGGTGCCTTCCTCCCCACAGGAGGCAGCAGTAGCAGCGCTGTGTAACTAGTTGTTCAGCCTAGTGAATGTATCCCGTACAAGGAAGAGCTGAAATCCATCCCAGCCACATATCTTTGCGTCGAAAGGGGCATCCAGTGAGTCAGCTAGTCCTCTTGTTCTCACACTAAATATTTGCTCAATCACTTGCCCATGCTAGTCATCCTTGCATGCCAGAAGTGGCCCCATAAATAGTTTTCTGTCTCCATTGTGGTGCCTTAGCTCTCAAATGAACAAATATTTCCTATCAGTCTTGCAATTTTCTCTAACACGAGACTGGCTAGCACTGTTCTGAAGCAGCAAACTAGGGCTAAGTTCAAATGCTTATGCTACAAATTAATATTGTTCAAGGAGCTTACGTTTTTGCTGCTTGGATATTATTTATTATTTATTGTGTTACAGTAGGTTCTAGGCCCTGCAATCAGGGATCTGTACACACACAAAATGTAGAGGTGGTTATAATAGAGAAATACTGATTTAAAGCTATAAACCAGTATAACAGGTTGGCATAGCAGTGGCCCTTTGATGCTACAGGTATGCGAGCTTTAGAACAGCTGTAGAAGTAGAGATTAGGTAGTGCAAGGTAGATTTGTAGGCTGCTAATTTAGATGTAGTCCAGGATGGTGGTAGGAAAAAATTGTTACAATTTTTTTTAGTGGCCTAAGCAAAATTAGTTTGGGTTTCAGTCCATTTGTGGTGGATGCGTCAACATCACAAAATCCAAAACCGCAGGTGGCACCTTTTTGGTTGGCACTCTCCTTCTGATTCCCAGAGGATGGTCTCTCTGTCGGGGTTCACACATTGGGGGGGCAAAGAATTGGCTTGCTGCTGCCTGAACCGTATCTTTTATGTGGAGAAATTGAAAATCAGTCTGTAGGACTGTCAACCCATTATCTTTCAAGAGCATTACATTCACTGTCTTAAAGAGAATAAAAGAAATCCCTAAAGCTTGAAGCCACTAACTATGACAAAGAAATTGCCACACTGCATCAGGCAAGTGGCCCCACTAGTCCAGTATCTGAATGTGGCCCATAACCCATTCTTCAGAGGAAAATGCTCGAATCCCTGAAACAGTTAATTGCAGAAGAGGCATTAACGGACCGAGGATTTTGTTGTAGATGTATACACAGGCATGCTGTTGCCATGCTCAAGGCGTGTGACCAATCCAGTGAGTACAAAGTTAATACTATTGAATTAAACTCTGAAGTGTTCCCCAGCCTGCACAGATTGAGTCTCTTCACCCATTTCCCTCTGCCATAAAAAAGCTTGCATAAATAGCCTTTGTATTCCTTACACTGAGTAGTGTGAGTTGTGTATGTCTAGATGAAGAATACATGGGAATATTTAGCCAGGCAGCATTCACAAATGCATTGTCTGTGTGGTGGCCATGAATAAAGCTGTGCCTTCTAAGATGTAATGTTTGAGATAGGCTGGCTAGCCGTAACCAGAGAATCCCCTCCACAACTTAGATGATCATGCTGGGAAGTTTCTTAGAGAGAGTGTTGACCTATTGTGTCTCAGTGTGTCTGGATATCTGATGGAGATGGGGAGCCTCTTAGGGGTGAGATTTAGGAGCATCTAAAGCAGTTGCCACCTGATGTTTCTTTAACCTATTTGAAATTAGTCCGGTTCCATATTCCTTTGTGTCTAGACACTACAGCATTACGCTTATCTAAGATAGATCACAGAATCCACCATCACCGTGGGACCCTTGGTGGTCTTTGTGGCAGAGAAGTGAGCCGTCCTCGTAAGCTCACTTTTGATGAATATTTCAGGGGGAGGAAATGAGGTTTGAAGTGCCAGGACCTGTGAAATAGTTTTTCTGTTGATAAAGAACTTAGGCGTCTAAGGCTATTTCATTAGCACTATGTTATCTTCAGGAGTGTGTCTCAATGCAATTCATCATGGTCATGAAATACCCTACTTTTTGCCACTTCCACTGGCTGTCATCTCTCTCTTCAGCACTGCCCTACACATACACCCCTTTGCTGTTGAGTTGACATGATTCTTTCTGGGGAAGCCAAATCTTTCTTCCGGATCATTCAACACACGATGCCTTTTTCAGCTTTATTCATTGTGCAGTACTGAGCATTATGGAAGTAAATGTTATCAACTTTGAGAGTGTTTTTGAGTAGATGTAGCAGCCACTTTAATACATAGCTGACTATGAAATGTACTTTTTCACTGATCTTGTACAGAAGACTTTTTTTAGCGTATTGATGAAGCTTTAAATACAGTGAAATGTGTTAACCACACAAAGGGGCCTGCAAAATAGCTTGTCTAGCAGAGTTGACGGTTCTCTAAACATCAAACAAAACTATGGAAGAAACAAAAGAGAGATGCTTTAATCAGTGGGCTCCCTGTTGGAGGTAAATGTTTCACTATTTTTACAATTGTTGCTTAGCATGATTTCCTGGCTTTAGACACAATGGAGACAAGTCCTAAAAGGTACTATCTACACACTAAAAATCACTGTGTTGCAGACAGATTTTCAACACTGGCCCCAAAGTGGTTAAAGTACTATTCCATCTTGCAAGAGAAGCAGGAATAAACAATGTTGTAGCACAGTTCAGTTGAATAATGGTCTCTTCTCTGATGTAGATCAGTGTTTTAACCATGTTGGCAGACCATGGTTGTAAATGATTTTCCCAGCATATAGTAGCAGTTGCTGGGTGGACAGGACCTAAATGGTTTGGTAGAGGCAGCTTTACCTAAATTTCTACTTTCTGGTCAGTAGAGATGGAAGGGATAAAATCAATGATTAAAAATGAGTTTTATTGCCATAACAGAAAGTGGAGCTAATTTAAACGTGATGAATAGTAAAACTGGTACACTTACTCCAAGGCTAATTCATTGTAATGCAAATAATAAATAGTACTTACCGGTAACTTCTGTGTTAAAGGCTGAATTCAGTATTTAACTGTAGTCTGTGGGCCTGGTTATGAACCTAGGACAATACACTACTCTTGACATCAATAGGAAGTTTGCACGCTGTTGTTAAAGTGCCTGTGTGCTAATATTTGGGATCACTTCTGTTTTTTGCTCTCCTTTTCTGACTGCTTAGCTGACTCTGTAATTCTAGCATCAATGCCTCAATGAGATGAATAGGTGGAGATGATGTGAGGTGTTCACAGATTTCAGATAGTCTCTTGTCTGCTTGCATACTCAAGCCTGTTCTACACTACAGTTAGGTTGATGTAAGCTGCTTTGCATCGTCCTAATTATGGAAGTGTCCATGCATAAATTTGGCTCCTGATGACGTAACAGCCCCACTAAGATGACTTAATAATTCCACCTCCACAGGTGGTGTAGAGTCAAGGCTGATATAGTTAGGTAGACGTAATGTCAGTGTAAACACTGCATTGCTTATGTCGACTGTTACTAGCTTTCCAGATCCATCCCACATTGCCTCATGCTTGACAGTACAAGCACTCTTGGTGAGGACACGCATCTCCGACACAAGGAGCAAAGTGTAGACACGCCCAAGCGATGGAATTACTGCAGCAGCTGTACGCCAGCGTAAGTTAGGTCGATTTACTTTTATAGCGTAGACATGGCCTCAGGCAGCCAACACTACAGCAGTTTACATTTGACTCATGTTTAAAAGAATAACTTCACAACCACATTGTCTAGAAACTTAATTTTAAAATGAAAGAATCTGAATGTGTCATTAAGGCCACATGAATGGGCCAGGTATTTGATTCCTCTGTTTGTCTAATAAAAAAGTGCATGATTAACAAAGGGTAGTATTCAAAAAAGAAACCTGTAAGATAACTTTAACATTGTACCAGGCTTGCAACATTCCACTTCCAATGTGTTTTCCCACTGCTGCTGCAATTCAGATTGCTCAGTAGAGCACGGTGCTGTTTCAGAAGCAGATGGCAGCTTGTTTTAGATGCGATTAGACAAAGAAGTGCTGATTTGACTGGATCTGTCAAATCTCTGAGTATTTTAAGCTGGATTCAGGGAAGTCAGTCGCTGCTCCTCATGATCTCTGTGAAAACAACGTTTCTGGGGCAGAAGTTGAGCTGTATGTCTTGCACAAACACATCCTGCTAGGTTCTGAGATGCCCATTGAGGGGTCAAGCTCTTGCATTTCTGCACCAGCATAAACGCTTTATCTGGGTGCTAAGATCAGGGCTTGAAAAGCCATCCCTTATTCTAGTCTTTCTCAAACTGTTTCAGATTGTGGATCACTTCTTAAACTAGATATTTTGTGGGCACCTCTCCTCCCAACCCCTAATCCACTACTTCCTTGGGGCAACTAAATTACTTGGTTCCATGAAGAAAAATATTAGTGTGTTTTTTAAGGAGACAAAGGAAAATCAACTGGAGCAGGGCTGCTTGGATGTACTCCCTGTTCTGTCACTGCTGTTAATTTCCCTTTCCCATATATGGGGATTTATGTTTGTTAGAACCAAATCTTTCCTAGTTACCTGCATCTCGCACTGTTCTAATCTCTTCAGGTGGCTTTGTGGTTTGATTCTGTCTCTTTTTGTGGCCTTGTCTGTTAGAAATCTGGCACTGGTGTAACTAGATCAATTTTAGTTACACTGGTGCAAGTTTTTAACAGCAAAGATACGGCCTGTATTTCCCTTCCCTTCCAGTGTTAGTATTGTCAGCAAAGTTGATCAGTTGAATTTACACCAGAGAAACACTGGATGCAAAGAGAGGCTGTTTTCTGTGAGTTCAGGGTGTCCAGAGGCTTTTTTGACCAAATCCTAGAATAGACTACAACTACCAGTAATGTCGCTGTTTGAAAACTGACATGTTTTGTCATTGACTATTGCAAACTGTTTATACTGCCCTTCCCACCATGTATCTGGGTGCAGCTGGTAGTTTGAAAGCTATTGCTTGCTTTAAACCTCTTATCTGCAAATTAAGTTCAAACTAGACCTCTTGTGAGATGTAGCTGCGCTGCACAGACCAGCCAGGAGCACCACAACAGGAGCAGTTTATTTCTTGCTTTCTCAGAGCATCTCATTCTATCCAGAACTAGGGAGTGCAGGCAAATGAACAGTGGTTGGATCATGTACACTTCGTTAGAGGCTTTGGAAAGTTTAGGAATGACAAAATTCATGTATTTAGCCCATCCATCCCTAAGCAAAAGATGGTATGGCCTAGTAACTTCAGCAGTGCAGCAAAACCTCTGTAATACTGAGGTCGTCTCTGCTGATAACCCATTGAGTCAGATAAGATTGAATAATTGGTTAGTTACAGTTGTGTTTTCTAAACGATTTGATTTTTCTGGCCTGCTATCCGCTGGTTGTGTCCAGGAGATGGCTATAAAACAGTTTTATTTGGTCTTCATGTGATAGTTCCCCGGAGGCTGGAGATCTTGGTGTTCTAAAGTCTTTCCTGCGACGACAAACCAGGCGAAGACAGGGAGTGCGGCAAAGAAGCGTCCCGAGGCTTCTCGGGGTCCTTTATTTATAGAGCATGCATACAAAAGCATTTAGGGGATACATGAGTTATGTGCTTGCATACTACTTGCATACTACGTGCCTGATGCTTCGAGGAGAGGACTCTGTGCTGAATCACCAGAGGGGAAGAATACTGATAAGACCGGTCTGCTAGGCGAGTGATACCGCACGTTAGCAGACAAGGCTTAGGTGGGTCAAAGGGGAGGGGTTAGGGTATGTTGATGTGGCTTGCCAGCATCTGTTCCCAACACTTTCCTTTTTCAAGCTGGCGGGGGTGTTGCAGCATTGGCACATTCCCTTCCTTCAGGCAAAGCGGGGTGGTTCTTGTCAGGGTAGTTTGTTTTGGAAGAGCAGTGGAAGGAGCAAATGTGGTCTAATGGTAAAAGCAGGGGACTGGAAGCGAGTAATGTTGGACTCTCGTCCCAGCTCTGCTACTGATTTGCCTTGTGGATGAATGCAGGGGTTAGAAATGCTGTCCTTGTAGAAAATTTGGTCAGCTCACTGTTTCAGTTTTCTCATCTGTAATGTAGGAGGGGTAGTTCTTGCTCCTCCCTCATATGAGCATTTGAAGGTTTACTAACATCTGCAAGGTGGTTTTGAGATCCTCAAAGGAAGAGTGCTGTGGAGGGCGCTAGGATTGCGGTTATTTCGCTATTTGGATGTTGTTAGTTAGAATTCATTCTTTCTTGGCCCTGCTTGGACCCGATTGACTCTTAAATCAAACTGAAAACAGTTGAAAAGAGTTTGCTTTCTTCCTAATCAGTCTTCTCTAACACACATACCTTGTCAGGATAAATGTCATCTGGACTGTTCTGCTTTCTACAGTTGGCTTTTTCCCCCTGTAGCCCCCAATTATCAACTCTAGGCACCCTCACAATTTAAATAAGTCAGTGCAAGGATTAGTCAACCTGCAGCACACCAAACACCTCCCAATACATTTAAAACAAATCCCTAGAAAAATGAAGTTGAAGTTAAGGTTACTATTACATTACACTGTGCTTTTGCAAACTTCAGACAGTTACAGGCAAGTCTTGACTTTTTAAAGCCCTTAGAAAAGGTGCTTGGATCAAAAAATTAACACATCTTACAGTGCCTGTCTCTGCAGACGAACATTCATGTAAATAAGGGTTTGTAGAACTGGGCCGTGAGTATGAAAGGACCAAACAAAGGCTTTACCGGAGACTGGTGTCACTAGAGGGGCAGAATCAGTGTTGTCCAAAACTGGAGCAGGGCACTGGTGGCCCTGTGCACGTTCCGAAACCTTAGGAAAAGGCACCAGAGTGCTCAGGGAACAGTTGTGGTGTTGCAGTTGAAACCTACTGTGGGCGGGTGGCGAGCAAAAAGAGTGTGGCACAGTAGAAGAACAAGCATGGCAAAGAAGCTCATGGACAGCAGGAGTGTCTTTGAAGACTGACTCGATTGTGTTAGGGAGGTATTTGTATGCTAGGAGATGTGGTGGCACACACTGTCCTGGTTCTCACTACCCTATCGCAGCCGCCCTTTAGCATCAAAATTCTTGCGGATTTGTAGGAATTCTGCTGGCCTCACACTTGGAAGCTAAGATCCAAGAGGAAGAACTTTTGTCTGAATTCTCTCTCTGGAGAAGCAGTATTATAGCAATTTCTCCTTTCTAGTTACAGATGTTTGTGATTGTAATGAGATCGTGTTTTGGTTATTTTTCAATCTCAGGAAGGCACTCTACCCTCAAACACTGAAATGAGTACTTTGTCTGTTTTGCATTGAATTTAAATCTGCAGCCTCACCGGGAGCAATGTACTTCTGTCCTCCTTGGGTATCTTTTTATCATTGTTTACCTATGGCAAACAGACCTCATAGCTGAGTCCCACATTCATAACTAGTGTTTTTAAGCTGTATGTCTCTACATGTTTCTGAGAGAAATTACGCGGGTAGTCTGCCTGCATCTTCCGAAGCAGAGACCACTTCAAACAATAGCTCAACTGTATACTAGCAGCAAAGCTTTTTGTCAGTATAAACTTCTCTCATTTAAACTCTCGGGCAGACAGGAAATGGAGCTCATGGTTTAGATCTTCCTCGGGTCTTGCACTAGAGGTAACGAGTAGGGAATAGTTCTCTGCGGAGGTTGAATTACTCAGCAGCATTCCTTTTCACTGGCCATCCAGGAAGATTACACATATGCCAGGCTGGAGGCAATCCACACAGCAGACAATTTCTTGGAAAACTAAAGGAATGTGAGAAATTGGAGTCCAAAAAGTCCAACTGGCTGCTCTGAGTTTATAAGTACAATACCATTGTGTGTTCCGTTTAAATTGCTTGTTAATGCCATTTTCCCTTTGTGTTAAAGCTATCAGTTGTCCTTACTAATTCCAGTGGGGTATTTTTCCTTTTGTTACTCTAGATTAGAGGCACACAATGCTTATTGGAGGCTATCACTTTTCTTTGCAGGGGTTTGGATTTGATCAGAGATATTTTTGACATCTAACTACGTTTATCCTATATTTAACATGAGTTATTTTTATACTTAGAGATTGGCTGAATGGTGACCTGTGTCAATACCCTAAACTGGGATGTTTTGTTATCTTCTTCCTATCTGAACCTTTGCTGTTTCCAAACCGCTAATTTACAATAGAACTGGTTGCTTGGTCTTTTTGCTCTTTGACTTTTGTATCAGAATGTAATAGCCCCAGATGTCATAGCAAAAAGAGGCTCCTGTGTCATTTTAGATAGCTGTTGTCCTGTTAATAAAGGCTTCACAAAAAAGATGAAATTTTTGCACCAATGGGTTTGATTGCTTCTCAGCTATGCAGCCTGCTGATGTCATAAAACAATAGATGTCTTTTTCTTACACCTACCATGTTTGTCTATGAAGAAGGCTCCATTATGCACTGGAGCTAATTAATATTTTAAACATGTGGGTGTGTGGTGGAGAATGACTTTTTATTAGTCTCCTACACAGCACAGTAAAGGAGCATTGCATAATTTGTCAGAAGTGGAATAATCCATTTAGTGATTCTGCATGTAATGGGTTCCACCGAGTCCTTTAAACAGTCTTTCTCCCTGAAACTTCAAGACACCTGCTAATGTGGATTGTAAAATATTGCTAAAATAGTTTGTCCTTGTGTAAACTGTCACCAGACTCCTTGCCCTTTTATTACTAACATTTTTGCTCAGGAAATGGAAGGGTTAGTGGAACTAATTGGCGCATGAAGTGTTGTACAAGGCGCTCTCCAATAACTCTTCAAATCCTGATGAGTGTTTTTTCTGTTCCTGGGGCTCCTGTAAACAGTACTTCAGGTCTTGGTATTTCATTTGTGCCTGAAGACAGACTTGAATGCTAGTCTGTAAAGGTGAATATACTAATTCTGGTATACTAAATACTGATTCCTGTCCCTGGGTTCACAGCTTCAGAAGAAACATTTTCAAATTTATAAAGCAAAACTGGCCTTTGCGTACAGCATGAAATACTGACATTACAAGTGAGACTAATAATGCCTGCAGCAGCTTCCAACCATTTTACAGAGCCTAAGCACTGAATGCATTCTTAGAAGACTAATATCTGTTTTGATCCAAACAAACATACAGGTGAGCTAGCCTTGTCTCCAGCTATGAGTTTCAGTTCTTAGCTAATGCCTGCAGCCTGGGCAAGAGCTGGCCTTTAGCTGCCTGCATCACACCTTGTTTTAGGCAAAAATCTGAGTCCCATGGACCAAAGGGCACTGGCTACCAAAAATGACACATCAGTGTAGATGTTTTGAAGTAGAACACTTCCGTTTGCCTTGTGGGCAGTTGCTCTGTAAAAATCCTGTTTCAGGGGCTGCTATGGAAAATACCAAAGCTTTAGATTTCTTACTTTCTTTGGAAACAGCTGTTTTAACTTCAGCTGAGCTGCCCATCTAATGCTTTTTTCCCTTGGATACATCCAGTCCACGGAGTGATCCGTCCAACGTATTGGTTTGTTTAAATTTAGAACAAAAAGAAGTCTTTCCTCTTAGCCTGCTTTTAAACTGGGCTCAGTAAGATGCCTTGATAAAGGCTGTTTATAATGGTCCATTCTTGTGTTAAAGATCCCCTTCGAAGTCAAAACAGAAATGGAATGACCCCGATAACATGTCTTGAACACTCCCACTGGCTGCAGGGATGTGCTTTTACTGAACCCTAACCTGAGGGGCAGAGTGTTATGGTTTTTTTAAAATCTTCAAGGAACTTTGCTGGCACTTCTGGTTTCACTAGAAATGCTTGTGTTGGATAGGCTTTGATCTGTCCACAATTCGTATTTGATAGACTAGAATTAGCATTAAAAATGAATTGTAAAAATTTTATAAATCTTGTCTTTACCATTGAAGCCAGCCAGAGCAGTCCATTTTTATTCTTCCAGGCAGATAACTGTCATACAAACCCATGTTTGTTAAGGCAAAACAAAGAGAAGAGCAGACAGTCCTTGGAGGCGGGAATCCTTGTTTGGATAAGATGTGAAGGTCAACTGAGAAACGTCTATTGTGTGTATCTACCTTCAAAACAATTCCTTTACCTTGCACGTGAAAAATGACTCAAACTTTATCCATAGCAAGACATGAGTTAATCCTTGAGGATTGTAGCATCAAATGTCCATTGTGTGAGAGACAATGGTTGAGCCTCCACAAATAAGACCTATGTAATTACCTTGGTGTGGGATGTATGGCATCTAATGAGCAAGTTAATTAATGCCTTATCCAAAGGATCACATACTATGGGTTGGCCTGCATTTGGGAATAGCCCTGACTTGGCTATTGGTGGCCAGCAGTTGCACCTTTGCTGAGTTAAATGTAGACAAGGGCAAGCCAGAGTACTGAGGTTTACTGCTAAGCAGAGAGCGAACTGAGGTTTACTCTCGCTGGGAATGGAGGTTTACCTCAGTTAGCCCAGACAGTGCAAACCCCGGCTTGCCCATTTCTGTGCTTGGAGTGGGGAGGAAGAGGGACAGCTCTGGAGCACTAATGGCTGAGCTGGAGCTATTCCCAAGTGTAGACTAGGTCTAAAACGTAGAGAACATGAGACCCTTGGGAAAAGGGGGTGCATAGCTACCCGAGAGCCCAGAGATGGGTCAGAGGCACAAAAGGATGTGTGCTTTAGAAATGCAACATGTATCTGCCTAACCTAAGTTTTGCTGAATATAAAACTGGATATGACATGCAGACCATAACTGTTATTTTAGTCCTAGTCTCTCTCTTTAATAAACCTCATTTTAATGAGAGACACAAGGGGGTGAAGTCATGTATCTTTCCCCAACAGAAGTTTGGTCCAATAAAAGATTACCTCACTCATCTTGTATCTCATATCTTGGGACCAACACTGCACAACTCTGCAGGCAACTTGTTTTAATGAGACCACATGGTTCTGAAGTAAGATCATTGTGGTATATCTGTGAGGGAATTTTATATATATGAAAGCCCCATCTCTTGCACAGACAAGCTTTTCCCTTACTGTAGAGGTGTGTTGTGCCAGGGGAGTGGAGTTGTTGACCAGTCTTCATCCTGAAGCTTTGGGTGATCTTTTAGAGTCTAAACATTCTGGCTCCAGGCCCTTGAGTGCCTCTCTCAGTTGGGGCAATCCTGAAGAAGTGCCATTTTGATAAAGGCAGTGCTTTGTGGGAGCATAGGAAAAGCCAACTGACCTTGGGAGGACAGCAGGACTAGGAGATTAGAGAAAGGATGGTCCAGTAGGTAGGACACCAGACTTAAACTTGGGAGACTTGGGTTCTTGTCCCTGCTCTGCCACAGACTTCGTGTGTGATCTTGGGCAAGGCACATCCTTTGTGCTGGAGTTCCCCATCTGTAAAATGGAGATAATGGCACTTCTGTACCACACTGAAGATTGTAAGGTGCTCAGATGCTGCAGTAAGGGGGACGGTAGCCACAGAAGTACCCATAGAGAGACAAGGTTCCATCATTTTGAGATGTCATGAACACCAGGACTGCTTTGATTTCTTGCTGTCTGACGTCCCCGTATGAGGGATGCTGTTAGAACGTGTTTCAGATCAAATTATTCCTTCCTACACTGATCTGGAGTATTCGGCTGGCAACAGCTGTTTAAACATGACAGTTGCTAACGTCCTTTGCAGTGTATGTAGGAAGGGCACAGAACAATGCAGAGCCTGCTAAACAAGTCTGACATCTCTGACTCTGGTCTGGAATCCAGACTAGCTGCAGCACAACCTGGTTACCTCAGACAGCTGCACTGCTGCTGTTTCTGTCTAAATCCTTTGCCTGTAAAACCGCGGCTCAGGTCAGAGGATGTGTTTGAAAATCTCGTGGTGGCACTGGGCACTGACGCAGTAGTGCTTTCTGATTTAATTACAGTGCTTGTACAGTTTGTCGTGTTATACGCAGGCATGTGAAATTTGTACAGGGAGTCTAGCGAAACTCCACTGAATCTAGGGCTGTCTAACTGTGGGATCACCTTACACACTGACCAGGAACGCTGTTACAAAGTGGTGGCCCATACAGAGGTTTGAATTGCCTTGTACCATAGGTCTGGGGCTTCGAAGGAGCTTTCCTATCCCTGGGAGTATGTAACTCATGCTGGCGACATGTGGATCGCCTCAGCTACTGTCTCTGAGCTGAGGAACCGGGTCCTGTAACTCATTCAGTAGAGGCTCATGCATTTGGATCCAGAGTTCATAGTGTCAGTTCCCATACGCTATCTGACCAGGAACATCATTACACATGGATGTATAAACTGAGGCACGTGTGTCTTAGGTGGAGGCCTGACAGAGCCAGGAACAGCTGACCTGACATCCACAACCACAAGCTTCTTCATTGCAGTTAGAAAGCAGCTTCCTTTAAGAACATTCTCTAGTTCAGTTAAATGGCAACATGTTAAAAATGCAGTAAAAGTGGCAATGCAGAAAGGGTTAAGTGCAGCTGTGTCATATAAAAAGCCTCCTGGCAATGAAGACTTCAGGCTGACTGGTATCCGCTGCAAACTGCCGAACAAATAAGTACAACTTTCTCTGCCTGACTGGGTTCAGGCTGCCTGGAATGGTGTTCAAAGGAAGGGTTAGCTAGGAATACCCAAAAGTATTTGGTAGGGCTGAACTGAAATCTCTGTACTGCATATGCAGTACAATCGAGGAGATTATCAGCGTATACTCTCAGCGCTTAAATGTTCTGTTGACTAGCACTACGTAAACCCCGTCAATGATTAGATTGGATGTATTTGGAAAAATCAAATCAAATAGATTTGGATGTTTTTGATCTGCAGTTTGGTGTATATCCATGAATCTTGGCTCATACGTGAAGACATTTTCTACCTATCGATGGTTCTGAAGTGAGGTGGAGGAAATATTACCCATCTATAATCCACTTCTGTGCAATTGCACGGCCCACTTGGCCACTTTTACTTTGACCTACCACTGAAGGGGTAAAACGTGGGAACAAATCTTTAGTCATTGCTGCGCCTTTAAAATGGAATTTCTGTGTCTCTGAGGTTATTCTAAGAATTCAAGTCCAAGAAAAGGAATTTAAAAAAACTTGCAGATTAAACCCAGAAACTTCAGAGTTGGGAGGTCACTGTCCCCTAGAGGGTCTGATAACACTGGGTAGTCATGCCTAGTAGTTATTGCAGGCAATAAACAAATGGGGTCCAAGCATGTGGATGGATGGAGTTATGTATTAGTGGGTGTGGGGAAAATCATGTATGTAGCACAGCATGATGTATGTAGCACAGCGTCCTGTGACATGCTCCTTGCTTATGCACAAAGCAGCTGAGTTAAGAGGATAGTGGTAGCAATAGCCACTTTACTGGTGCTCAATATCTAAATGTAGAGTAGTTCAAAGAACACTGGCTCAGGCTGTCACCCCACAGGGACTTTGGAGGGACAGAGCCATGATGTATTGTGATTGGTTTGTTTTTTAGAGATCATTTCACCAAAATCCCATGTAACTGATACTTTTTCTTGCGTTCCACCATTTCTGACTCTTGAGCTATTTTTAATACACTTTACATCTTCAAAACATTGTACAAAAACTTATCTTTAACATTCCTGTGTGGTGGGTGACAATCAACTCAGTCATACAGGTGGGGGAAACTGAGGCACAGTGGTGCAGTGATTTGGCCAAAGTCATCTGTGGAAGGGTTGAGTGTAGAGGCGGGCTGATCCCACATCCCAGTGCTGCATTCAGACCATTAGATAGTGGTCTCTCACCTGAAAGCTGGCTCAGTTGCTTTCTCGTTTCTACTCTTACTGCTCTTCGTTGTGTGCTGCATAATTCCACAGACGGATGCTTGTGACAAAATGTATTCACCCTACATGGAAGTGATTGTGCAAAAGCAAAAACTCTACCAGCATTTAGACACCGAGCTTGGTAACTGGCCATAATGGGAAAGGAAATGCAGTAAAAGAACATTTGCATAGTAAGTGTCTGTTACCCTTCATTAGCTTCCTGAGGTGCAGAGGCTCTTTAACTCAGAATTTCCTCCTTTGTGGGTTTGGCTCACCAAGCTCCGTTTATGTTGGCGTATTTGTGTGTTAAAAGGACTTTCTCGGGTAAGCTCAGTGCAGGATTTGGGTTCAAGCAGAAGTGGCTTTATTAACCCTTAGTAGGAACACGTCTACTCTTCTTAGTGACCATGGGAACAATCTTTGGGGTTTAAATCAGCCTGAGGAACTAGCCTAGGGCTCAGGGAAGAGTCATCTTCAGTTCCCTGCTCTGCCACAGCCTTCTTGTCTGACCTTGGAAAAGTCACTTATCTTCCTGTGCCTGAGTTCCGCTGTGGGATACATAGAGTAACGTTTGTGAGGCATGTGGGTACGAGGCTACTGCATAAGCACTTAAGATTGGCACCCAGAAATCTGTGTAGTGGCTGCAACCCACATGGCAGAACTGTGCGAGCTGCTGTCTTACTAAGTCCTGTTGCTGTAATACCTCCAGAACCTTTCCTATCCTCATTATCTCCACCCACTTCTTTCTCTGACTATTGTAACCTTTTCCTCACTGCCTCTTGACCCAGTCTGTTCAAATTGCAGCTGCTGGAGTAAGCTTCCTCTTTTCAGCCAAGTCACACCATCCCACCGGCCTGCTCAAGTCCCTTCATCTGCTTTCTGTCTTCTCCCACATTTTAGTCAAGTTCACTGTCCTTGCTCTGCATAATCTTCCCCCCACCAGCCTGTCTGATCTCATTTCATACCTCACCCTTCCTAAACGCTTCCCAGTCCTCCCTTTGTCATCTTTCCCACTCTCTGCTTCCTGTATTTTTCTCATGCAGCCATTATCCCTGGAACGCTCTCCTCTGCCAACCATTTCTGTTCTCTTCTTCCTCAAGCAGCCTTTCCTCTCTCTTCTCCCCACCCTGCCTCCTTTGAACTCCTGTCTAGTAGCTTTTCTTGTTTTGTTCAGACTAAGCTCTGAAGGGCAGGAAATGAGTAGGAATTAGTAATAATGTAGAACTAGAAAGTGGCATGTGGCATATTCCTTACGTAATGTATAGAAAGAAAAATAATAGAAGGGAAATACCTTTACACTATTGAGTTGACCATCCTAATTGTTGTTTGTGGTGTTGCTGTCTAGAGGCCTGAGGTCATCTTGCTGTCTTGCGGATTAAATAAGGTTTTGTTAGTAGGTGAGCGATGGAAATTCTGTTCTAGTTTTGGACAGGGTTTATGATATTGGTGTGGCAACGTGAGTTAGATTTGTTGCAAAGGATAAAAATCTCTGGAGTTGATTGTTGATGACAAGTCTAAAGTGAAACTTTAGTATACAGGTTGAGATGGGGCAAGCAACTTAGTGGCAAAAATAGAATTGTAAAGCATTGTGCAGTCTGTTTAATAACACAGGGAAGGATATTTGTTTTTTCAAGAGCAATAAGCACAGATTACAAATAATTGCGTGACTCTTCCTAGTTTATTGATTATATTTATAAGGTGCCCATTACTGGTATCTTAAGTGCTAAGTTTGATGGTTCTTCCTTAGAGCTAGTCATCCAGTTATTTGTGAAGTTAGGTTGTGTTGACATAACCACACAACCATTTTGCTAATGCACAGGCCAGAGTGTAAAGTGCAATGAAGGGCTGTACAGAGAGCAGAAATGTGAGCAGATCTGTTAGAGGTGAGGAAGTGAGTTCATGTGGGATTGAAGGTAAATGCACTGATGAGCATTGGGTAACAATGATCATGATGAAGGAAGAAGGCAGAGGCTGAAATCACAAAATGTAATTCCTAAAATAAAGATGTGGTTTTAAGTTGGCCAGCAGCTAGCAATGGTGGCTGACAGGAAGAGAGAACTAATGGCTGATTAGCACAGCTTTGGCGTCTGTGGAATGATTGGGATCCATGATTCATGTCAAGTCTGACTGACCTGGCTCTTTTCCTGTGCTTAGGGTGCCCTGAGAGCAGATGGGTGATATGAAAAACTATGATGATAGATTATGCTGGGGAAAACGTTATCTGAAACAGGCAGTTTGGTGTTTCCTGTACAGAAACAGGTGGTGGAAACAGATCTGGGACTAGGGAAATTACGCACTATTGAACCAGTGAATTGATGTAGGTAAATTGTGACGCTAGAGACCTTGGTTACTGATCACTAATAATCCAGAGGTGACCGTACTATTACTCTACGACAGGGTCCAACTGCTGTCACACAGCAGAGGGTCACATTGACTTATAAAGGAGACTGAAAATGTGTTCCAAAAAGGCGGAGGGAGGTGGACTTTGGTGCCTGTAGTTAGAGACTTGTATCCACCTTTGGCGTCTAAATAGAAGTGATGTGAGATTTCGGATATGCTGAGCACATGCAGCTCGCAGTAACTTTAGCTGGAACTGAAGGTGCTCAGTGCCTCTATAAATGAAGCCTCTTATTTAAGTGCCTAATTCTAGACATCAAGTCAGAAGAATTTTTGTCACAGCCTTTTCACCCCCTGGTTGCTAGTAAAGGTGTCAACACACTGAAGTGGATCATCCAGGCCAATAATTACGCTGACTGTCCTTGTTCCCCTTCTGTCTGTTCCTAGGTAGGGGACCACAAGTTCAGCGCCCACCGGATTGTACTAGCAGCCTCCATCCCTTACTTTCATGCCATGTTTACGAACGACATGATGGAATGCAAGCAGGATGAGATTGTCATGCAAGGAATGGATCCAAGGTAACTCCCTGGGACAGCCAAGGGACCACACCCAGTACAGCTTGTTGATGGTGTTCTTGCCAATCTCTGCAGACAAATGCGAGTGTGTGGATTTAGAAACATGCAAGATACGTCACATTTTTCAAAACCGTATGTTGCTACTAGCATCGTAATGGTTATGAATCTAATAGAGCTGAACGCAACTGATGCTTTTCTGCACTTCTCCACCCCATTTAGTGCACTGGAAGCTCTAATCAACTTTGCCTACAACGGACACCTAGCGATTGATCAGCAGAACGTGCAGTCCTTGCTGATGGGTGCAAGTTTCCTTCAGCTGCAAAATATCAAAGATGCCTGCTGTACCTTTCTCAGAGAGAGGTAAGTGTATCCTGTATTCTGGCCCTTTGTCTGCTCACTCGGAACTGTCACATAGTGCTTATGAACCAGGGACTCTGGGATTCTGTTCTCACCCTGGAACAGGGTGGTGGAGCTGTGCTATGAGAGGGACTGTGCTATGGACCATGTGCTAAACTGTGGTCCTTTCTTTCTGTTGCTTTTGTGGCTGGTTCAGGAGAAAGTTAACTATCCTGTGGTCCTTTACGAGAAAGGTGGAGGAGGACTCCATATCCTGGATGCCATAATTCCATGTCTCAGTAAAACTGGTTGTCCAATTGTGGGCAGTGGGGCAGGCTAGGAAACCTTAGATGGCCTTGAGTTACTATTTGCAAGCAAGGTGACATAGTTTGATGACTCAGCCTAAAAAATGGAAATGCTAGACTGACACATTTTACTGCACTCAATAAAGTTTCATTGTGCAGAATCTCTTACTAAGGGCACTGCAGTTCTATTGCACCCTCTTGATCCACTTCTTGAATGCAGATCAAAACCGGCTTTATCACAACTGTATATGTGGTCTTAAACTGTTTCTCTGGGATTATGTGTAGATACTTATCTACCCCATCAAGATAATATATCTGAGTACCTCAAGCCATGAATTTATCTGATGTAACAGGAACAGATTGTTCCCATTTTACAGACAGGGAAACCAGACACACTTTAAATGATTTACAAAAGATATCACAGGGAGTCTGTGGATGAACAAGGAATTCATCCCAGGTCTTCTGAGTCCAATCCAGTGCCTTAACTGCAAGACCATCCTAGTAATAAATGTCGAGATCTAAAAACCAAGGAGTTTGGCTAGTGTCTGGAAATACACCCCCTGCAAACCGTTGGTAGTGTCAGGTAAACTAAGTTTTTGTGTTTTACTATGCCATGTTCTTCCGCAGTTCTTCCGTTCATCCCATGATGGTGCACCAAATATATGTAATAAATGTAACATCTAGGCCAGTTTTCCATTCTGTAAGGACATATCCTAAAATGTCTGATTCAGAGAGGAAATATATTTTGGCCTTATTTCAGATGTTTCACTTTACAGTCCCATGTGGGCCCAAGGGTTCTCTGCTACATGTAAAACGCAGATACTTAACTCAAATCGTTATTAGAACCATAACATACTTGGTTTTTCCTGGCAAAAAATTAATTTCTGCACGCTGGGCTCGGTACCAAACGGAGAGAACTGGATTGCACTGGTGAAGTGCTGTGGCCAAGTTTAGAGATTCAAATCCATTTTTAAGCACCTAAATACAATTGGCCTGATTTTTCTCCCCCAATTCCCCAAAAGGTTCTGAGCTTTCAGAACTCCACCTAAGCTTAATGGGAGCTATTTACGCTGAGTGACTTTGAATGTCGGGCCTCACTCACTGAGCTCCTAAATATGGATTTGAGTGGGTAGTTAAGATTTTTATGTATAACAAGTACATGTGAAAATCAGTGGGCTCTGATCGCGTGTTTCAGGAATAGCAAGAACATACATGTCTAGTTCCAATTTTTACAGAAGGTTTTGAAGACTTTTGGGTTTTTCTAACTTGACTTTACTATGTGTTTTGGGAGATTTTGGGGGTGTTTGTGATCTCCCATGTGCTATGTACAGTTATTTGTTTGAAAGGATGTAAAGTCGAAGGCTGTGTAAACCCTTGCTTGGCAGGCAATGGTTACTTTTTCCCTTGCAATGTCTAACTCTGTTTTGTGAAGTACTCTTGGTTCACTTCATTATTAAATGTGCCACAATGTTGTTTGGATCTTTATGCCCTGTAAGATCTTGGCATTGCCAGACCTTCAGAGTCCTGTACTTGGCCCCTCTGCGGCCATTGTTTGGATACTCCGCTGATTGTGTGTTTCAGAGCTGGTAATCTGAAGTTTGAAAGCAAGTGTGAAGATTCCCTCTTCAGAGGAACGAATCCAAAATGGCAGCTGCGTTGTGTTGGATCTTTCCTTGACCCCTTTCAAAGGCTGCATAAACTCCCACCTCGGCTTTATTTCCGTTATTCAGATGTCAGAGCCGAGAGGAGAAATATAGAAGGGAGGTGCCCAACTTTGACCTTTGGGCACAAAGCAATTTATGGAGTCTCTGAATGTAACATACAGCCAGCTAGCCCTTAAATATGGAGGTGTTGTCCCTGGAAACTCTTAGGATGCCTCTTGATCAGAGCAGCCTCTTTATTGCTGCTCTAGTGCACAGTCTTGGCTCAAACCACTGAGTTTACCCCGCTGTGGTAGAGGTGATTTTGTGGTCCCCAGTTAGGCAAAGTTGAGGTACCTCTCTCAGCATCTGATTCTGGGTCTTGTATAGTTAGTTTAATAGTGAAGCAAGAGTGGTACAGAATGTGTCCACAAACTGATTTCATTTGGGTTAGAATAAGAGAAGCTAACAATAGTATTCCGACAGACTGTAAGACTACCTCATAGCTCTATGACCCATAAATAAATACTATGGAACAACCAGAACGGTCATTTCCTGTTTAGAAAGGTGTGAATCTGATGGCAGAATTGTTCCCTTAGGTGGACTTGATTTTCAGTATTTTTAAGAAACATCTGTGCTGAAAGCGTGTACCACATAGTTGCTTGGAGCGATACGTTTTCAGTTCTCTTTTGCTGCTTGATTGTGGCATTGCAGCAACACTTGTTCAGCTGGTCTGAATGCTGGCTCATTTCTGCAGGGATTGTTCCTGCCTTCTGGCTTTTAATTGCTAAAAGACATCCTCAATAAAACTGTATTGGCCAGGAAAATCAAGTAAGAAGAGGTGACCAACATCTCAATGTAGTAATTAGCAAAGGAGTCTGATGAAAACAAACAAGGTTTGTAAGTTTCTGAAGAACACAGGTACCCTTGCTGTCAAAGCTGAATTCAACAGGTTTCGTTCCTGGGACTCTGACGTCCTACTTGTGCATGGAATAGATGGAGCATTGTGTAGATTTTTGCACTGTTACTACTCCGATAGGTCAGAGCCCTGACTTTAAGGGCCCGCCCCAGGAGAGCATGCACATCTCTCTAGAGCCAGTCAGTCCTTGGCACTTCGGAGAATGTCAGCACGGAGGCGAATTGTTCTTATGGTGTAGTTCCCCTGTCCTCTTAATTTCATGAGTCATTCTTCATGACTGTGCATATGCTGGCCAGTTTAACTTGCAAACTGGTGTCTGTTGGAAGGGTCAGTTCTCTAATGTGCCCCATTCGTCATTTTCACTGGGTTACATTTGTCCTGACATTCAGCCTAGTAGTTTCCTTAGTTCGGTTTCACATTCACTGCTGCTTTGGCCCACATTAAACACTTGTAAATTGTAACCCCTCTATTAAAATAACATCATTTTTTATCCCCAAAGGCTCCACCCTAAGAATTGCCTGGGAGTACGTCAGTTTGCAGAAACGATGATGTGTGCTGTGCTGTATGACTCTGCCAACAGCTTCACACACCAGCACTTCGTGGAGGTGTCCATGTCCGAAGAGTTCCTTGCTCTTCCCTTCGAGGATGTGCTGGAGTTGGTTTCAAGGGATGAGCTGAATGTCAAGTCTGAGGAGCAGGTATATCCCCTGGCTGGTATATGGTATAGCAGAGGCAGCTTTTGCCCCTAGCAGATTAGAAATGGGAGGTTCTGGTTTTGACCGGTGTCAATGAAAGGCTTTAAAACTTTGACCTGATGATGTATGTAGCTTTCCAAATTGTCTCTAACCACCAACTGTAGTACAGGACAGCCAGATATTTAGCGGCTGTGCCTGATGGTTCGTGACCTGGTTCAGGGGCGAGGTTACACCACCAGGTGGCAGCAGTAACCAGAAATGCTGGTGATTGGATCTTTACCAGAAAAACAATTTTGCTTTGTAATCTAGTAGACAGCTCAGTTCTTGGGAGAGCTGTGTAAAGGGTTGGCCTTAATGCCATTCATGCTGATTAGCGCTGTAGAGGCCTCAGTTCAAATTCTTGTCTCCTGCTAGTCAGCCCAGCAGGATCTCTGCATGCAGTGGCAGCAGCCTGGTTAGACCCATGGGACAGCACGCCCTGACATGGAAGCTCTCTGCTGCATGCTCAGAAGGTCAATACACTGGGGCTGTTTCAGACCAATGGGTGGGAATTAATTCCAAAGCTGAGCTCTCAGGGAGAACGTCCTGCGTTGTAATGGTCCCCTCTGGTGAATTCAGGATGCCTCGATGCATTCAAAAGATGTATGCTAAGAACAGGGAAGGAATAATATGGTGAGCTGGGTGTTAGTTGAGACACGCTGGACATTGAGTAGCAAAATGTAAGTATCTTTGCTCTAGATCCCTTGAGTAACTTCTGTTTTCATGATCAGCTGTGTACCTTGGAAAGATATTCCTTTTTATTACAGTCCATCTGTTAAAGTTGTCTTTATCCCTCCTTTTGTGAGCTGCTTCAGGACCAAGAGAACAAAATCTCATGTGTCTCTCTTCCCCAGGAGCAGAGACCTAGCAAAGACTTGGCTCCCCTCTCTCTTCTGGCAGGTATTTGAAGCTGTGTTAGCCTGGGTACGGTATAGCCGAGATCAGCGGGAACCCTGCTTACCTGAGCTACTCTCCAAAATCCGACTGCCCCTGTGTCGACCTCAGTTCCTTACTGACCGTGTGCAACAAGATGACCTTGTACGCTGCTGTCACAAATGCCGGTGAGTGATTTTTGGCTGTTCAGGAGTTATCTGTGCTGATAATATGCTGGATTGGCTGTCCTAGAGACTGAAATCCTCTCTCCATAGAACAGGAACACCACATTTAGCAAGAGAGCGCTTCCCCTATGCTACCCTGCCAGTGTGGCTAAACTATCATCTAGAAGGGTTAGCTCTGTAGGGTGGAAAAGAGATCATTTGACGACATTGGTGGTTTCAGCAGAGGTACCGGTTAGGATGGTGTTCCCAGGCCCACCAAACTATCATTCTGATGTTTTGGTCTTAATTTCAGGGACCTGGTGGATGAGGCAAAAGACTATCACCTAATGCCAGAACGCCGGCCCCACCTACCGGCATTCAAAACCCGCCCCCGGTGCTGCACGTCAATCGCAGGATTGATTTATGCTGTTGGAGGACTTAATTCAGCAGGTACCTTGCATATCCACTTCCCACAACTACACAGGGACTCGGTACATCGAGTAGCAGTATCCGATTGTAGCCTTCATTCTTCACCCATGAAATGTTGAGCAATCTCTCCGGCCCTTCCCGTCTTCTGCAGCCACCAAAATGCTGAAGGTGGCTGTCGTTGAGTGTCACTCTAGGAATTCTGGATGGATTTCTCAGGGATATTGTTTCCAGTCTCTGTGAAATGGCACAAACTCATTTTTTTAAAATTACGGGGTATGGTATAAGTGTGGAGAACCCTGAGAGCAGTAATAGAAGAAATAAGTGGCAGCGTTAATGCACAGCATCCAAGCGTACAACAGACAAATAAGTGCAGCGCCCTCTGGTATATTTCAAAAAAGCAATTCCTGTGTAGGAAAGGCCGTTTCCATTTCCATTATGAGCCTTTCTGCTGCACCTTTACCATGAAAACACGGCTCTTGCCGTGCTTGGCTTTGTTCTGGGAACAAGAGCATGTGTTAATTGTTCAGCTTCCCTGTGAATGCTCCATGTGTCCCTAAATCAAAGCACAATATGCTCCCGTTATCCAAATAGCAGGGGGCACACTAATTGTATTCGGATCATCAGGAGTTCGGATGATCAAGAGGACAGGAGTTGCTACCTCCTCTTCCTTGTTGCCTTGGCCGGGGTCTCACTCCCATGACACCAGGGCTGCAGAGGGCTTGCTGAGCTGCAGTGGGGCCAGTGATACGTAATCCCTTCCGGCACGAAGTGTGGGACAGAGCAGACCCCCACCCGCCCCCCAGCCAAAACTCTGCCTTGCCCCACCAGGTCCACAGCCACCCCTGCCGAGATGGGGTGTCACCAGCTATGCAGCAGCGCAAGGAGCCCTCTGCGTCTCTGCCGTTACAGCATTGCTCCCATGACAGCAGGAGTGCAGTGGGCTCCTTGCAGTCCTGGCCGGCGGTCTCTGCTCTATTAGCTGAAGGTCTGCGTTACCTGAATCCCCGCCCTGTCCCTCTATGTGCGATCCCTGGGGGCCAAAGAAGGGATTGGGATAAAGCAGGCATTTGGCAAGTAGGATTTCGGCTAAACTGGACTATCCATAGTTCTTTAGGGCCCACAGTCAGCCTGCTTGAACCCATGAAATTTACTATCACTTTTAAAAATCGGACCAATGCCATGCAGCAGCTCCCCAAGGCCCAGGGTCCAACTAACCCGTGTGTGCTATCGGGCTGCCTCGTGAGGCCTGGATGCCCTACCATCGGAGGGTGAAGTCAGCCAGGCTGGAATGCAATCCTAGAAGATGAGGGTTGGCAAGGGGTCACCTAGTCCAACCCCTGCCCAAAGCAGGACCAACCCCAAATAATCTGCGATTCCAGGGAGTCGACTGACCCCCGAGATGCTAATTGTTGAGTCTCAAAGCCTGCAACCCGCTCAGAGGCTCCTGCCCAGGGTTTTATTGCGTGGAAGGGGCAGGGTGGAAGGTTTCTGCAAGCGGTTTGGAACGTGGAGACCAGTTTTGCAGGAACCCCTCTATTGTTGTCAGTCATTTCCCCCGGGAGTTGGCGAGAGATGGGGCTGATCTGCTGATAGAGTATTCCTGCAGCTGCTGACGTTTATGTAGAAATGGGTAGGAGCAAGGGCAGAGGAGGCTACACCAACCTGGAGGCTCAGGCAGGGACAATTTAGAGGCTCTGTGACTGCTCCATTGCCTTCAGGGCCTGATGCCTTCCCTGCTACCTCCTGTAGGGATGGCCTTGTGCAGATCCTCAAGGCATTGGGTCCAGGTTTTGCCCTTGAAACCCAAAGTACAAACCCTGTATCCTGTTATCCCTTGGTACATGGGTGAGCATACAGGAGAGGTCCATTGCTTTCTGCTTCAGCCCCTGTTCAACAGAGATTCTGGGGGAGGGAAAGAAAATCTGCCACTTTTTTAATTTGAGTAGCAAATTTTTATGCAGGCGATTCACTGAACGTGGTGGAAGTCTTTGACCCCATTGCAAATCACTGGGAGAAGTGCCAGCCAATGACGACGGCGCGTAGCCGAGTGGGCGTGGCTGTGGTGAATGGACTCTTGTATGCCATCGGGGGATACGACGGCCAGCTAAGACTGAGTACGGTGGAAGTCTACAACCCAGAGATGGATTCTTGGTCCAAAGTGGGCAGCATGAATAGCAAACGAAGGTATGTGGGCAATATACTCCCTTGTGTGCAGAGGGTTTGAGGGGGAAGGGGCAAAATGTTCGCAGTGGCAGGGAATCACCTCGTGCTGAAAAGGCCTCAGGTGATGTGGGAGGTTAGACCTGAGTTTGCCGTGCGATACGCTAGGAATGAGACCCGTCTGCACAGCTGTGGGGCAGCCGCTTTTGGGATGTTACGTTCTGTTCTGGGCATCTCTTTACCAGCACGATGCACTCTGGCTAGAGGAAGTTCAGAGAACGTCAGCCTGGGTGCAGAGGGATTGATTTCCAAAGAAAGACATTAAGACCTAAGGAATGACCAAGGGAAGGGACAGAACCCTATAAAAGATGAGTGGTGTCCATGTCTGAGGGAGAACTATTTTTGATGGTGCACAGAAAAATAAGACAAAATTGAGAAAAGGAAAACGGGCTGAATATCAGAGAGCTTGCGGGTAGATCTGTAAGGATATGGGATGGATTCCCAAAGGAAGTGGTGGAAGCCATGTTGCTTGGAACCTTTTAAAACTAGCCTGGATAAAGCAGTGGAAAATGTGTTGTAGGGAACGCTCATCCACCAGCAGGGTGGTCCATCTCTCTGGTGCACTCAGCTATCGCTGAGTGTATAGACTTCTCCAGTGAACGTGTAGCCAGTTCACACACACTACAGGGCTTGCAGGCCACTTGTAAGATGAGTCCTAAGTGTTTTTATGACTGAACAGAAGGAGTCGAGGCTCTTTTCGCTGAGCAAGGGGAAGTTGGTGCAGTTCACACCAACCTAGCAATTATGTTGTGGTGATACTTGGAAACACACACTGTGTTATGTAACCAACAATGTTAAAAATCCAGCTATCAACTCACATTTCTTCACTCTCCGTCCCACCACAACAGCCTGTCCTCATCTAGCGCCTTCCAAAACTAAACATGTTTGTGGCTTTCATTGTTTTTACTGTGGCTTCTTTTTCCTGCCACTCAATCCCTGAGCGTTGTTAAATTGTCCGCTTTTGCTAGCTTTGCAGCACGTCTTCCCCATCATCATTTGTGTGCCTTATTTTAATGTGGTTTCAAAGGCTAATCTCTTGGGAAGAATTTACAGCATGTCTTCTGCTATCTGGAATTTTGTGTGTAACCCTGAAACTTGGTGGCATCAGTGGGGGTGGTTAACTGCTCTGTTCAAACAAATACAATTTAAAATCTATAGAGGAGTTTGTGTCCAGCAGTCATGGCAATAGAGTGGGAAGTTACAGCTGGCCTTATACATCTAGCAAACAATCTGACTACATTAACAGTGGGTAAAAAGTGAAGAAGAAGCAAATCACAACAAATGAAGGGAGTTCTTTCAGAGCAACCTCTTTAATAGCAGTTAGCCTGCAAGTAAATTTTGAGCCATGTGGCCTTTCACTTGGACAGTATCTCCCCAATCAGGCAGTCTGGGAGTTAGCAGGGCGTGGCAAGTGAGCCCTGTTCATACTGGCGTGGGCCAAGGCTTTAGGTCTGGCTCTCGGGAACATCTTGAGTATAAAGTCTTGGAACCATTTCCAGTGAGTGAGATCACCCCATCTTAATCTCTAGTAGGAAAACTCAGTTTTTCCAAAGCTATGAGGTTCCTTGTAGCATACCGCTTTCCCCACAATAAACCGGCCACTTTACTTCTGTAGTTGGTTTGTTGTGCTTTTGGCACCAGGAAACAAGTTGCTGAGTTTGCTAAACCCCCTAAAAAGCATTTTGTGCTGTAACCCTGCCACAAGAATCCTGTTCTGCTTGCACCTTACTGTAGCGTGCATCATGAGAGTGTTGTCGTCCTTTGAAGCCGGGCAGCGTGGGTGTCAGTAAGAGGGTTTTTACCCAGAGCAGAGCGCTTCTGAAGGCGTGTATCCAAGTGCTTGGCTTTTGCAGTCCTCCATGGCTTTCTTACTTCAAGGCGCGTGCTGAGAGGGAGGTGGTGGGACTTTAAGGGGAGAGCGTAAATGTGAAGCTGCAGGTTTAATTTCAAGGTGGAATGTCCATTACCCTAAGTAAGTATCTCATACTTTAAGGTCCGTGTTGAGCCAAGCGATTAACCTCGCCAAGTACAATGGAGGGCTGGTAGCGTGATGCAGTTGGCATTGGTACAACAAAGCAATTGCATCTATCTTAAGAGTTTTGTACTGAAGCCCATAACAATAATACCTGAGCGCCTGCCACTCAAAATCAGTAGCAAGAGCAAAGTCCTTTGGGGACGTCCTGGAGCCTCTGGCACATCTCCCTTTTCAGGGCCAAAAACTCTCTTCTTGGGGTAAAGTTTGTTTTTTGGACAGGAGTTAAAGGGGTTTGGGAACAAAAGGAGATGTTGGTATTAAGCATTACTTTACGTAGAAAGGTCTGTTACCTGTTGAAACCAGTGACAGGGCCGGACGAGTGTTTTAGCAGACCAGTAATTGGATATTGAGCCTTTCGCTCCTAGGTTGTTTGTTTGATTCCACCAAAGCCTGCTCTTAGATCACTTTCTAATTTTGCAAAACCTCCGCCACCAGTCAGCTCTGTGGGTAGCTACAGTTGATAGGTTTAAAAGAAAGCAAAGACTAAATCTTACACTCCCGACAGCTGATGCTTTTTGGGTCAGGGTTGAGGCGTATCTGCAGAAAGATTTCTCTGCATCTGTCAAGTTATTTGCTAATTGACTGCAGTTGACTTAATTCACGAGCATCTCAGTGTTAGCCAGGTGCCATGGTCATAAAGGCTGAATAAGTACGTAATTCAATAGCTGGATCTATCGACCCGATTGGTAGAGTCCCAATTCTACATTAAGCTATTTTATCCACTAGGGGTCAGCCAAGATATGTTGAGAAAATGTTTCATAATTCAGCACGTGTCAGTGGCCCAAAGCAATCTAACATGGTGTTCCGTACTTCGTTTCAGTGCAATGGGAACAGTAGTGCTGGATGGGCAGATCTATGTATGCGGTGGGTATGATGGAAACTCATCCCTCAACTCTGTGGAGACATACTCGCCAGAAACAGACAAGTAAGAGCTTCTAAATGTGCTACTGTTTTGCCTATATCTCGAAGCATAGAAGTAACAGCTGAGGTGCTATTCATAGAAAAGATGAGCTACAATCTGCTGAAAAGCCTTTATTTCCTGCAGAGCAGCTATGTTTGGCTTGAAACCACGTACGCTAGCTCGAGAGAAGCAAATGGAGTACAATTTTGATAAAGAGCTAAGGCCCTTCTTTTTCAGGTTTTACAAAGCTGCTAGTCAGTTTTTACTAGGTTGGGTTTTTTAAGTGAATTTTGGACCATTCAGGAACATGGAGATCTTGATTTTATGTTAAGAAAATCCAATCCATGATCTGAAGTAGGTGTGTTTTGTTAATAGCAAATTAGTCTAAGTGTAAATGCAAAGCTGTCTGTTAAAGGTGACCTAGTCGAAGATACACGTGTACGTACTGCTAAGGTACAGTTCATTCAATAAACCACGGCATTCAGCTATTTTTACTTTCAATACTTTTACTTCTCCATATAGTTGCTTTTTTCCCTGTTCCCCAGTATTGACCCAGAAATCTGTGAAGTTAATGTTTTGTGCCAATATTCACCCAATTTTTAATTTTTGTAATAAACACGGATAAATTCCTAGGAGACATGTTTATTTAAACAAAATAAAATCAGAAAACGAAGGGCCTTGTACAGAGTTAGTAAGTGGTGAAGTGAAAAATTAGAACCTCGGTACCCAAAAGGTCACCTGAAAGTTTGGATAATCCACAGAGCAGCTCATTGATTGTGTTTTATGTGGAGCTACATGTGCTCTGCCTATGGAAGAAAGAGACTCTTGCACTTCTGCTGTTTGCTTGTCTCTTGGCAAGGTGGACGGTAGCGACCCCCATGAGCTCGAATCGCAGCGCGGCCGGAGTCACCATATTCGAAGGCAGGATCTATGTGTCTGGCGGGCACGACGGGTTACAAATTTTCAGCAGTGTAAGTCTCAATCTCATAGCCAGTTCTGCACCACACTGATTTCTTGTTGCTCTGTGCTGGTGAAATGGGACTAACGGCACTGACCGGAGTGAGGCAAAAGGGCAAGTGGGAAAACTTACACAGCTCCCTAATCTAAGCATACAGCTCCTTAGTCCTGATCTTCAGCATCCTCTGTTGATCTAGTCCTGGATGATCCCTGAGCAGCAACCTCTAACTGAACCAGGCAAATACCCACTACGGTCTAGACTGAGAAATTGAAACTCCCAGGTGCCTGACTTCGTCACACCTGTTTTGTAGGGTGTGGTTTCAGAACGCGCTGTGACCCTTTAAACAAACTTAGAGGACACTGGCAGTTGATGGCGCAGGATGGAGCTGCTATTCCTAGTCTGATTCCAGTCTCAGTCCTAGTTTATAGACTACTTATCTTCTTTATTCAGAAAAGGTTAAGGGGGGCTCGTCTGCCCGACTGGGAAGAGAAGTGCAGTTTGTCTCAGAATAGTGTTGCCACCCATTAAAGTGCTCTTGGAACATTGTCTTGTAAATTAGAGGGCCTAGCCTTCCGACTGGGCTGTGATATTGACTATCACCACCTTCCCTAGCAGACTAGGAAACAATCCTGTTGTCTGGCAGCCTGGGACGCCCAAGAGCTGAACCTGGGCTAACCTATCTGCTTGGGCCACATCTTTGCCACATTCCTCCTTGAGCTCCGCCAGTTAGGTCCAGCATTGCTGTTCAAGAAGAGGGGGGTCTGCCTGACTCTGTACTCCGGATCTACCACAAATACGTTCTGGCTACCACGTTTTCTTGTGGAAAACCCATTGCGATATCCCAGTTGTCCTTGTACCAGTCTAGATGAAATTATTATAAAGTGGGGGTGCACAGCTGGTTGAAAAACTATCCTCCCAGAGTAATTATCAATGTTCACAGCTAGCCTCGGAGGACATATCTAGTGGGGTCCCGCAGGGGTCTGTCCTGGGTCCAGTGCTAGTCAATGAATTCTTTTTGTTTTTATTGATTTGGATAATGGAGTAGAAAGTCGGCTTATAAAATGTTGTGGATGGTGCCAAAGTGGGAGGGGATATAAGCACTTTGCAGGACAAGATACTAGAATTCAAAATCAACTTAATAAACTGGAGAATTGTCTGAAAACCCCATGACGACATTCAATAAAGACAAGTGCAAACTACTATACTTAGGAAGGAAAAATCAAATGAACTACAAAATGGGCAATAACTGGCTAGGCAGTTGTACTGCAGAAAAGGATCTGGGAGTCATAGGGGATCACAAATTGAATAGGAGCCAACAATGTGATATAGTTGCAAAAAAAAAAACCCCACGCAAATATCATTCAGGAGTATTCTATATAAGACACAGGAGGTGATTGTTCCCTTTTGCTCAGCACTGGTGAGGCCTTAGCCGAAGGACAGTGTCCAGTTTTAGGTACTACGCTTTAAGAAAGACGTGGACAAACTAGAGAGAGTCCAGAGGAGAGCAACAAAAACGATAAAAGATTTAGAAAGCCTGCCTGAATGTCTGAGGTCAGATTAAAAGACACGGGGCATGTTTCTTCTTGTGAAAAGGAGACTGAGGTTGGGGGGTGGAAACCTGATCAGCCCTCAGATACGTTAGGCACTGCTATAAAGAGGATGGTGATCAATTGTCTTATCTTCGGTGGCCATGGAGAACAAGAAGTCATGGGCTTAATCTGCAGCAAGGGAGATTTAGGTTCCATATTAGGAAAACTTTCTAACTATAAAGATAGTTGAGTGTTGGAATAGGGTCCCATTGGAAGCTGTGGAATGCCTGTCATTGGCGTTTTTAAGAAAGGTTAGACAAACACCTGTCGGTGTGATCTAGATTTACTTGGTCCTGCCTCTGGCATGTGGGGGCTGAACTACATGATCCGCTGAGGTCCCTTCCAGCCCCACATTTCTATGATTCTGTAAGTCATAAGAAAGGTTAGCAAGAATGACTGAAAGCTGAAGCCAGATAAAATTGGGCACGCTTTTTTTTTAAACAAAGACAGGGATTGATTAACCATTAGCTCAAACTACCGAGGGAAGTGGTGGATTCACCATCTCCATATCGCCAAAGGAAGACAAGCTGCCTTTCTGGAAGATGCTTTTGCCAAACACAAGTTATTGGGCTTTATGTAGGTGTAACTGGGTGAAATTTAGTGGCCAGTGTTATATAGAAGGTCAGAGGAGATGAACTGATGGTCTCTTTGGGCCTTAAAGTCTGTGAAATTGTGATAAAAATGTCCTAGTCTGCCTGTAATTATCTTCAGTGAAATAGCCTTACGTAGGCTCCAGAGCAGCTTTCATTCCTTGTTTGTGTGCAACCCACAATACAGGGGTATAAATGCTAGAATCCCCTCTCAATATGCTGACCCTCTCTTAACTGCAGGTTGAGTACTACAACCATCACACCGCCACGTGGCACCCCGTCGCAAGCATGCTGAACAAGCGTTGTCGGCATGGTGCCGCCTCCCTGGGCAGCAAGATGTTCGTCTGCGGTGGCTACGATGGCTCCGGGTTCCTCAGCGTTGCTGAGGTATACAGCTCCATGGCGGATCAGTGGTGCCTGATTGTCCCTATGAACACCCGACGGAGCCGTGTCTCCCTGGTAGCCAACTGTGGCCGCCTCTATGCCGTGGGTGGCTATGACGGCCAGTCCAACCTCAGCTCGGTGGAAATGTATGACCCAGAAACCAACCGCTGGACGTTCATGGCCCCTATGGTGTGTCACGAGGGAGGGGTTGGTGTGGGGTGCATACCTCTCCTGACCATCTGAGAAGGCAGCATTGGTTTTATGATGTGGTATATCAAGAGGTACGTTTCTAGCTGCGCCAGTGTCGTTCTTGAACACAGTTAAAGAGAGTCACCCTGTGATTTTTATTTGATTTTTTTTTTTTTTTGTGCTGAGGCGCCAAGATAGATGAATAATTCACCATTCAGATCGTGTGTGTGTCCCGTTCCCCTACTTGGACGCTCTAGTCATTAAGAGGACCTAAGGCTGGACAGATGCTTCCTCCTCTTAACTTTTTCTTCAGGTACTGCATTGATCAAGATGTGGCCTACTTCTGGTTATGTTGTTGGGAAGCTGTGGTGGTGTGTTGGTTTGATCCCACATAGGGCGAGATCAATGAAAGAGTGTATACTCAGTATGTTCAGGGCAAATGACCCTAATGCCACAATTCAGTTTATTATTAACTACAGTAGCTAGAATATTGCAAACAGTCCTGTTCATTAGTTATCAGGCACGTTGGATTTTACCCAGTATTACAAACCAGGAGGGGCTTTCTCACCAATTTCGGTTCTTAGCTTGTAATTGGGTTAATCCTTGAAGATGGGTAGCCTCTTAATTTTTGAGGATCTAACCCTGTGACCAATGTATTCAGTTCTTTTGAATGTAATTTACTTTGTTCTGCTTGATCAGAAAAATTGGATCTAAACATTAAGGGAAGATGATAAATGTTTTCCCCTCAGATTCTCCAAAAAAGTAGTTTAAAATATCTCTAACAGTTCTAACAGACTGCTAAGAAAAAAACTGAATAGAAACAACCCTAGCAGCAAACTTGTATTTAAATAGGAAAACTGCCAAAATGTTAATTACACAGAAACCTTTTTAAAAATTAAATCAGATTTGAAGCTTTTTTCCTTTCACAACACTTAGGCTTTGGTTTCCTACATATTAGAAACAGCTGACTTGCAGTGTGATCAAGATCTGTCCTTTTGAGCAAAGATGAGCATTTAGCACCTCACATTTGCTTTGTTTTGGAAATCCCTGCTGTGCGTTCAGATGATCTTGATTTCACAAAAATGTGTGGATTTTGAAATATGCACTTTGCCCGCTGGGTTGCGAGCTCTTACGTCAGTTGTTTGTCTGTCTGACAGCAGTCGTTCACTTCAGAAAGCTCAGATACAGACGGGGCCTTCACAGAGAAATAATGCATAGGGATAGATGATAAGGGTTTGTGCAAAGGACATAACTTGGGCTAAAGGAAAATCACACATTCACAAACTTTTAGCACAGTGGAAGATTTTATTAAATCACTGTCTAGCTTTTTCTGTTTAGCTATGCTGGAAAAGATCTTAATAGAGCATCAAGCAGGCATGCTGTAAGCCCAATCATGCAGAAATCTTTTTACAGCCAAATAATGATAGTTGCAAACATGTGAAATTATCAACACCCTTCACTTCCACAAGAGGTGAATGTGAAAGGCTAGTAGAGGCCACGCAATCGGCAGTCTGTGCCCATGTTTACCCCCCTCCCCCCAATGGTGTTTTCTGGTCATGCAGCCCATACTGGCAGAAGACCAGGCGTTCTTTATCCTTTCTTCTTTGGTACTTTTCCTTTTTAAAATCCTCATCTCCTCTTCAGTAACAATTGCAAATGGGAGGATCCTTGTGTTCCTACTGCAACTGACAAGAAGGTGTTTTGGAATCCCTGGGTCTGATTCTTTGCCCTGGAGACTTGTCAGATACCTTTATGATTCCTGTTATCCTTTATAGACCTCGTGAGTGGATGACTGGGTCCAAGTGGGTGTCTCCTCCTGCATTGCTGCCTCGTTCTTTAGGCACCAAGATGTGGCTTTACAATGATCCTTTTTTTTTTTGGCCTCAAGCTTACAAAACTTTGCCACGGTTTTTGAAGTACATCATCCTACAATTATTGATCAGAGTAAATGTGAGCGGCCAACACTCAGTGTGGTTGTGTATTCAAGCCCTCCAAGAACATTCCTTGGAAGAGTCACAGTGTGATTGATTTCTGTGGTTTTCTACCGGACAGATGATGGGAATTCTCACTTCTGGACGGGAAAAGATTCTTTGAAACCCTCGTTTGTGCTAAATTAAGAAGCAACAAAGTTTTCAAAATCAAAGTAGGTTTTTGGCCACCTCAGTCCATCCATCAGTGCAAGCATAAAGCCAGCGCTCTGCATTAACTTGCATCATTAGAGCAACACATGATACTTACAGCCTATGTGCTATACAATATCCGTGAACAACAGGATGATGGAAGGACAGCGTGGCCTAGGAGAGACCTTTGAATTCAAGGACAATATTAAAATGATGTGAAATGTATTTATTAGCTCTCGGTATTTCACTTGCATGAATATCTGTCACTAATCTAGGGCTCCCTTCTCAGCCCACTTCCTCCTGTATGATCCTGTAGTGATGAAACCATCTGCCATAGCGTCCATGGTGGCAGTCTGTGAGGACACCGACACAGCCTTCTGATGATGTAGCAGGCTCAGATGGGACGAGCAGCTGGGCTGGGAAGGGAAGGACCTTTATTCAAACACTAATCTCTTCCATCGTAACAAAGGGACACGGGGAAATGAGTCCATTTCTTTTCGTGTATGCTTTTTTGAGTTTGAAAGTTCCTCTGCAAGGACTAGTCCCTGGGAGACATGGATCACTCTATATGAATTTCTGTCCTATTGAAAGGGAGCTGAGAGTGCTCTACACCTCTTCAAATGAGGTCCTGAGTCTGAATTTCTATGCTTTTTTTGTTGTTCATATCAAAAACCTCAATGCTGCTTAGGTTTTTTTACTTTGGGTGTGTATGTGGATGTCTATATATTCGGGTACCATTTATATCATAGATGTATAATATGAGCATGTCTGGTTATAAATATGGGTGGTTTGTCTAGGTATGTTTATCTATTTCCTGTTTGTATACATTTACCAACCAATGGATCATGCTTGAGGATAAAAATTCATTTGGCCTTTCCATGCTGCTAAGACTTTTTTGAACATTGGCATCAAGACTACAGTTGTTTTCGGACCAGGAACTGAAAGGTGGCAGAAAAATAAAATTGTGGTTTCCACTAGCTGCAAGAATTTTAAACCGTGTATCTTGTTGGAGGGGGAGTTTTAGGTTTATTTGATTTTGAAAGTAAAGTGTGTGGCAATGAAGGAATTAGCGATTTCATTCTGTCCTACTCATCTTCCCAACTTGTGTTTTCCACTCTCTGCCAAGCTTCCCTCGCAGGGGTCCGACTGAATATACTTCTTTAGGGGCTCATTGGCCTGCCTTTAACGACAGCGTTTCAGTGTCTGTCGTAGCGGGGGCATCGGATGGATATGGCCGCGCTCAGCCGCTGTGGAGTCATTTGGTGTCCGTCTCCGTATAGCAAACTTAGTCATAATCCTGGTATTGTTCTCCTAGGAGAGAGGCTAGTTTGTCCCATGCTCATATACTGATCCATTAACCCAAATTTTCCCTCTCAGCAAGATGTATTTGCACCACTGAGTACGTAAATATCCTGCTGGCCCACCAAAAGATACTGGATGAGTAGAACTTTTTCAAAATTGCATTTACCCTTGTGACTCAACTTCCTTTAGTAAGGATGAACTTTACTGCCTCCATGTAAGTAGAATGACTGGTAGGTGCAGTTCTAGAGTTGCACTGGACGTAGAGCTTGGGGTAGAGCTGCTTGTAGCAGGATGAGTAAAGGACTGTGCCTTGTCCGTAATGAATTAGATCTCCTGAACAAGAGAGTCAGAGTGGAATTAGACTCCTTGTGTTTGGCTAATCTCCTCGCATTGCTGTAGGATGGTCCTCATGGTATCCTAGGACCATCTCCATTAGCCTGGCCTGGACTTCCTCCAGGAATGGCCATTCTGAGTTCACTTGGCAGGGAAATGATAATGCCGATGATGAGCTACAAGGTTGTAGCTGACTGGGAATTGCCTGAACAAACGTCGTTTCATGCCCATTACCCTGTGGGTAATGTTGGTTACTCCAGCAGCCTGTTTGCTAATTATGGAAGCTTTGAGCATTTTCCAAGTCAGTCTTGTGCCTATTAGATCTGTTTGCAGAAAGCAGGATTCCTAGCCCTGTTCGAAGCAGTTCCAAGGGCTAGACCAGAAGAGAACTGCATATTCTTGAAGTATTCCAAACACATTTTTAGGAAGATCTTAAATGTCATAGGGGTGCAGGAATCCTCATCCACTACAGCTGTGACTTATGGACAGGCAGGGACTTAAATTCAAGTCTGCTTCCTCTTGGCTAGCTGAACCCACAGGCAGGTGAGAGATCAGTTCGGAGGATGAGGGGGGCAGTTTTGCTAGCAGGTCTCTGCGTGCCAGCATTCCCATGGGTTATGCACCTTGCACCAGCAGAGCAAGCCGTTTTAATACCCTATAACCTGTGTGCTAATCCACTCTTTACAGTTTGTTACAGTTAACAGGATCGGAGCCCCTGTGCTAGGTGCTGTACAGATGCCTGGTGAAAGATCGTCCCTGCCTCAGAGAGTTTCCTAATCTAAATGATGAGATGGTTAACTGCGGTACAGTGTCCCCAAGGTCACACAGCAAGTCAGTGTCAGAGCCAGGGATAGAATCCAGGTCGGCTGACTGCCAGCCACTAGATCATACTGCTGCTTTTTCGGGTCACTTTTACAGGTGACGAAGAGGAAAAAGCCTCTTTTAGGATCCCAAATCCACAGCAGAATTAAATTACAATAATACATCTTTAAAACGAAATTTTTGCAAATCAGCTCTTCCTCTTCACACCAAGACTTGGATTCACATTTGTTTTTTGGCCTTCTCCAGTGGAGGGTCTCGCTAGTCCCAAAAGCTGTGGAAGGAGGTGCTATCCCTCCAGGCGGTTGTCTGGGATAGCACCAACTGCTGCATGGGAAATACACAACTCTGAGCTTGCAAGTCCTAACATGTAGGTAGCCTGTCTGTTCACCCTTCTGTCCAAAATACTGCCAAAACCTGAGAATCCCGACAACAGCTGAGCTTCCGGCAATGGGATTGGCTGTAGAATCTTATGGGAGACCCAAAAGGGCCAAAAAAGCCATGCTGCAAGACTGAACGCTTGCAATTGTGACTCGAGGAAATGTGCCAGCCTGTGGAAAATGATCTATCAACGTGGTGCCCGGAGTTCTATCACAGCTGCCTGCTTCTCGGATGGGTGCCCCTCGGATTCCACTCCCAGGTGCCTCTCTTCCCATCATGCCGTGTCCTGGAGAAGCCACCGCTTGCTGAGATGGCCTAGAGAGACCCAGGGTCCACTTTGGGATTTTGGGACTAGCAGTTTGGCATTTCGAAGAGGCTTGCACGGTCCCTCTGTCTTTCCTCTAATCCTCAAGGGGGACCTCCTTTCCCCACCTAAGATCAGTGTCTGGCAGGATATATAAATGCCAGTCCCACGTTTACATTTGAGACTCGAAAAATTCAGAGACGCTCTTCAGCCACAGATTTCTCAGCTCCTAAAAGTCTTCATTAGACAGATGTCCTGCGTCGAGGGGATTGGCCTGCGAACACACAGTCTGAGCTGCACCCTTTCTGACCCAAGGAGGGGCCATATGATTATGGCAGAACATGATTTCCTTCTCGTATCACTGCATGTGATCCAATCCTTTTGTCCTTTCTCCTGTACAGGGACATTAAGGTTAATGTCTTTAAATAATACGTTTTCAGGAGACCTGAGGGGGCACAGTTTATTGCTAAGAAGTCACAACAGTGTTTATTAAAACAAGGGGTTTTTGAGTGGTCACTGAGCACCAAGTGTTCTGTCTGCAATGGGTGATCACTTTCCGTGCAATCAAAGATCTGTGTTCTGCAGTCCATCTCCTCCTCGGAGGTGTTGGACTACCTGTGCCTAGGAGGAAAAAAGGCAAGGGGCAAACAAAAACCAGCTCTTAAAGAACATGGCTTCTGAGTATGGGAGAAAATAGTGAACAGTTATGTGCTCAAGCATCAAAAATAGCTGCCCCTTATTTTTTCACTGGATGTGTTAGTGAGAAACGTTACTGTTCTCTTTAAAATGAAACTGTTGAGCATGATAGAGGCAAAATTTGAGGCTTGTCTCTCTGGAGTTCATTAGAGTGTCATAGAGTAGTGTCAAATCAGCCAACCTCTTTGCTGTGCTTTGCATCTCAGATGTCACTATATAAACCACCTCCTAACCTCCCCCACCAATTGCCCCTCTCTGAGGTACGTGTACGAATGAGGATGGTTTTCTAGAGCAGCTGCGTTGACTATCTGACAGCACAAATACAGTTTTTGGATGTTCCTCCATAGGGCGACTGTCTGCAGCATCTTGATGCTCCCAAACTTTATGGCAAAGATCCATACCAGTTTATAGATGGATATTAGCGAGCGTTATGAAATGGGGGAAATTACAGTCTTAAATATGCTTTGGATGGCAAAGCTATGGTTTCCTTAGCCTCTCGCTGTGGGACCCAGCTGTCGAGGGAATATAAACCTGATATGGTTCCAGTCATGGGTAATGGCTTTCTGGACTTCCACCATTTGTCGAGGCTGTGTCTACACGGAGCTGTTTCTGAAGACCCCGCACAGTGTTAGTGGTGAGACGTGCTAATGCAGAGCAGCTGCCAACCTCTGTACTATGTCGTTTAAATGCTGCGCAGACCAGGTCTGAACAATCCAGTGTTAATGTGAATGTCCTGTCTGTGCTAGGGCTCACGCTATCGCTGGCAGCGGGGGGATAGGAAATTCTGTGTACATGAGGCCCCAGAGAGCATCAGATATACTGGCTAATGGACATCTTACTATGCAAGTATTTGTGACCCCTCTCTGTGGTGGAAGAGGGAAAGAAGAGTCAGTCCAAGTTTCTGTCCGTGAATTGCGTTAAACTGGCTTTTAACATCTTGCTGATCTGCAGGCTCTTGAGAACAGGTCCGCAACTGTGTATGTCAGCCACCCCTCTTCTGCGCAAGGAGTTCTGAAGCTAGCCCTTCTGCACGTGCACTTGAACAGGGTCGGGTGTTAGGCTGCCTGGCGGCAGTTTGACATCATTTCATTCTTCTCTCTGCTGATTGGACCAAAACATACGTAGAGCACGTTACCGAACGGTGACAGCCCTGGGCTTGAATAATTCACTTTTCATCTCCACCCTTTTAGCTGGGGAAACAGGGGTTCGTTATCATTCAGCATGCTTATTACAGTAATGCCTTGCAGCCTCATTCGTTTGACCTTTCCGTGCTAGGCGCTGCACAGAGTAGGGCCTCTGTCCCAAAGAGCTTACAGTCAGTAACTTTCCCATGGCCATACTGTCAGTAGCAGACCCACAAATAGCGCCTCGATTTCTGACTACCAGTCTAATGTGCTGTTGACTGTAACACAATTTGGTAAGATGGCTGAAGCAGTTTGGTGCTATCTATGCTGGCAAGTCCTGAGCTCCTGTTTATAACAAAATTTTCCAACAGGCCTATGTAGCTGGATCCTTCAAGACCAAAGGATGATGGGGAGAACTTAAAAAGGGTTGATATCTGAAAAATGGGGTGTAAACTGAGTTGGAATGGTGCCATTTTAACCCCGTCCATCCCTGCTGTTTCAATGCCTGGGACGCTAATCACAACAGTAAATTCAAGAAAACCAAAACGCTCCATCATTTTTAAAGTTGCTTTTTTTAAACAAAGTACCCCATCTCTGCCCCTGTTCTGCAGCTCCTATTTATTGTCATCGCGTGGCGGAACGATAGAAATGTGAATTGCTTTGACTGTATTTTTGGGTGCACAAAGATCCAAGTCCCCTCCTGCTTGGCTAATCGTGTTCTCTGTTGTCTGTATGTGAAAATGGCACTTTTATGGTAACTTAATCCTTTTTATATTAAAAAACAATAGAAATATATAGATTTGTCTGCCCAACCTTTGTGATGGCTGCCGTGTCTGACAGTTCTGTACATCTAAATTGCAAGTGTTGTCTTAGTCCTGAAACATACTACAGCAGAGTCTGGCCTGAAGTGAAGAATATATTAAACTTGACCTCAGGACGAGGGAGGCTCAACCTGAGGGCAGCACAAGAGCTGGCCTTGTCTGGGCTTCAACAGTTAAAGGGGGTCTTTAAATATGGCACTCGCTAAGCCAGTTCAAAATGCTGGGCAGCCATTGGGGCCAGAAGGTTTTTGAATGGTGTTTAAAACCCTAGACTGAACTGTGGTTCCCATTTGGCTTGGACCCATCTACACTGGCTGATCCAACTTAGAAACTGGTTTAGGTGGCATGATACTTTAATTTGGAAGCATACGGGGTTGCCATTTGAGAAGTTGTCTCCCAAGGGGGGAGAGCTGGAATTGTACACGGTGGAGGGGGGTGTTGGGAAGGTGTGGAAGCAAAACAACTGGTTCGTGGGGGGGAGGGTAGTACATACGATGGCGTTTCAGCAGTGGAGACCTGTGTTCAGATCCTGCTGGGTGTGTGGAGGTGAGTTTCCGTCCTAGTCCATATTCCTGCATAGCACAACACACACCCATACCGTTGCCAGTACGTGCACTAGTACGGTTGTGTCCAGCCATTGCTCGGTGGTGTCGGAGTAAAGGGCATTGGCAGAGCTTGGGGCTGAGAGGGAGTTTACCCTGCAATTGCAGGTGGTACTGAACTGCTTGGGAGAGCTTCTCTTCCAAAGCTTCTACCATGCTCAGCTCTAACCAGTGCCATTTAATACCATCCCCTTTACAGCAAGGTGTTCTCACAAACTTCAAATCTAGCCAGTACCCTTCCCTTGAACTGATTCATGTTCCTGCCTCCTCACCACGGCCATGGTATGGAAGTTCTGCATCAAGTCCATCCTCCTGCTAACACGCAGTGATAAAAGGGACCAGTGGATTCCTTAGGCCCTGTTCCTGAAAAGTGTGAGTTGGGAAATGGTGGGGCCGAGTTCACCCTGCAGTCGGTGGCGTTACACTGGCTGAGTCCAAAGGTGGACAATGGGTTTGGTGCCTAGAATGAGCCTGAACTGAAAATGCCGTGTGCTCTGCTTCCTGGAGCTGACTGCATGCTTACCTCCTGGGGCACGCGGTCCATGTGTCCAAAGAGGCACCGTAGCTGCTTCATGTCATTTGTCCCCCCCACCTCTCCTGGTGAAAATTCGGAGCTCAGTGTCCCCAATAACGCGCTTCCTTGGCCTTTGCGCACAGAGGAGGAGAAGCTGGTTGCTCTCATGAAACGCTTTCTGCATCTAAAATAAACCCAGCCCTCCAGGCTGTTGCAGCTGGCAGTTCAAAAGTCGAAGCATTTAGAAGGGCGCTGGGGCGTGTGACAGCCAAGCAGCCGATGGGAGTAGAGCAAGGGCCGAAAAGTCTGAAGTCACAAAATAAATCATGGACCTCAGGGGTTCCCAGTCTTTTTGGCTCGAGGTCCACGAATATGAATTTTACAACCTTGGAGGGCCACCAGTCTCCACCAGCAGCCCCCATTGCAGCCAGGGGGAAGGAGTTTGGCCAGGAGGGTCTCCCCTCCGACTCCAGCAGGGCCTAAGGACCCAGGCAGCTCGCTTTGCTTTCTGCTGGAGCCGGGGGAGGGGGCCGCGACCTCCCCTCCCCTTGACTCCAGCAAGGAGCCTACACCAGCAACGCACCCCATGTGGCTACGCAGGCAGTGGCTGCCTTCTGCAGCCAGCGGGAGCGGAGCCGCGGGCCATTCTGAACGACCCCACGGGTGGGGAACCACTGACGTACCTCCGCGTCGGTGTCCGCTGCTCGCTCCCTCCGTCCGGAGCTGCTCCAACCCCAGGCTGCCAGACAAGGTGCAGCTGCTGAACCTTTGGAGCTGGGGATGGAAGGGGTTACCTGGGGAGGGGTGGATCTCCATCCTGAGAGGTCTATAAGCTTGACTAAGCCCTGGCGGGGATGATTTAGCTGAGTGAGTCCTGCTGTGAGCGGGGCGTTGGACTAGACACCTCCTGAGGTCCCTCCCAACTCCAACATTTTTGATTCTTTGATGTGCAGCAGCAGGAAATCCGGGATCCTACCAGAGAGGAGCTTGGGAGATTTTGCTGGGTGGGGGAGCAAAGGGATCTCTGTAATTTAGACACAGGCCATGGTCCCCGGTGGTTTTTAAGAGCAGGCTAGACAAGCCCCCGCCGGGAATGATCTAGTTCCTTGGTCCTGCCTTGAGCTCGGGGCTGGCCTAGATGACCTACCGAGATCCCGTCCAGCTCTGCACTGCTCCGATCGGTTTCGAATGCCCAGATTGTGCGGCCGTCCCTCAGGAACAGGCGGGTCTGGTGCGCTGAGCCTGGTTTCGTTGCAGACGTGATGTTGGTAAGGTGGTTTGTGCCATGGTCGGGATTGGCCCTCTCTTTGGTTGCCGTGTTTAGTCTTTGAGCCTTTTAGGTGCAAAAAAAATGACTGGCAGTAGTGACGGCCTCAATGAGCGGCCAGCCTGGTCTTCCCGCACCGTGGAGTCCTCCCGGCTTTACCCTGCGTGGCTGTGCGTGCTGCACTCCTCGGAATAACATCTAGCACCTCTCAGCCTTTCTGGGGCCTGAACCAGAGACAATGGAAACTAATTTACTGTGGGACAGGCCCTTGTAGCGCTTACTCCAGTGTCCCGTGCAATCATTAACGAGCGACCCCACGCACAGCCCCCGGTGAGACTGGTAGCATGGTCCTTGTTTTTAAAGACAGGGAAACAGGCACAGTGAGGTTACAGGACCTACTGCCGGCCTCACAGTAATTGAGTGGCAGACTGTCAGGCCCCCGGCCCTGTGCTCCATCCACTAGCCCACCCTGCCTCCTCAGTGAGTGAAAGTTGTTTCGACTCCGGCTTCAGCAGAGGGGTAGAATCCTAGAAGGTGAGGGTTGGAAGGGACCTCAGGAGGTATCTAGTCCAACCCCCTGCTCAAAGCAGGGCCAACCCCAACTAGACCATCCCAGCCAGGGCTTTGTCAAGCCAAGCCTTAAAATGCCAAATGCTTCTCTAAACTCCCTTAAAAACGTTTTCTCTCCCATGACTGCACGGCGTGCCTGGCAACAGTTCAGCAGGGCTTTATGGTTCTGGCTCTCGTGCATAGCCTCCCCTCTGCTCAGCCCTCCCAGCAGAAAGTATTCATCTGGATAACGCCCGGTTATTCTCTGCCAGTGCAGTTGGACTTCCCCCGAGGTCTGATTTCCCCTTTGCTTTGGGCCAGCTGGGAACGTTCTCTCCTGTGGGCGGAGGGGGGAGGGGAAGAGCTCCACAAACTTTGCTGCACGTCCACAAACCTAGAAGAGTTTGGCCGCTGGCGTATTTTAGCTGAGGCCAGAGTTATTTCCAGTTGCGTAAATACTCCCATTTCCGTGCTCCTGGGCACCGACCCCGAGACATCGCTGCCTAGCATTAGGGTTCCGAGAAATCCGTCTCGGTCCCCTTTAACTATGTGGTGCCGGCCGGAGAGCCCCGCTAACGCTCAGCTGTGTTTTTGAAAGGGCTGCCTCTTGCCAAGTCGACACAGTGAGGTCAGTGACACTGCTCCATCGGCCTGGTTGTCTTTAACGCTGGCAACAAAACGCTGCGTCGGCATATTCTGCCCGCCCCGTGACACAGCAACAGCCGCCGCGATGGTGCTCTTCCTGGGAGCGCTGCTGGTGTCTCTTGGGGTGTCTGTCGCTGCCAGTCCCCTTCTGCAGGCTCAGCTCTCTCCCCGAGATGTGGTTCGTTCTGCGGTCGAGGCATATAACCAGGAAACTGGAACACAGGCAGTGTTCAGGATGCTTAAGCTCAAAAGCTTCCAGAAAACGGTAAGAACGCGGTGGCTTTGCTTTCTCCTCCTCTCCCTAGACGTTAGTCCATAGCGTGAAGCGGGGGGGGGGGGGGGGATTTAAAGTTTATTTATAATAGCAGGAAGAACTCCAGGAACAAAAATGAGGCAGGAATGTAAGTGCTGAAGGTCCAGGGAGGAGAGCTGTATAGGAAAACCTATAAATCAAAGGCTATCTAAAGCCAGATTTCCTGCTCAATTCTCCCCCCAGGCAAAGCTTGTCCACATGGAAGTTGAATTAGTCTAATGTAAGGTGTGAATTTAAACCAATGCAGTTCAACAAGTGTGTGTGGAACCTTTGTTTCAGTTTAGTTTAAGTGGACAGGCAACGGATTTAATGGAAATGGAAATAAACCGTCTTGAAATTAGTGTGTCCATAGGGGTTTGCACCAGTTCAACTAATGGGGTTGTACAAATTCGTTTTTAAACTGGTGCAGCTTTCCCATGGAGATGAGACTTTAGTAACCCCTCCTCTTTCAGAAAATAGTCTGCCTTCCCCTACAGCCCGGGGGCTTGGAAAGCTCTGGAGAAAGAAGTTCAGCAGCTCTGCTCGGAAGAGGGTTGAGCAAAGGGCTCTGCAGCACTGGGGGTTTGTTCTCGCCTTGACTGCAGATCATGTGTGCTGTACACCCCCATGTCTCCTGGAGGCTGTTGGGCCAGAAAAGCAGTGGGCACGGTGCAAGTTGGCTGCTGACAAGCAGCCTCCTGGGGTTCAGAATGGATTTTTTTCTTAATGGGGACCCCAAAACAGTTGCTCTGGGGCGGAAGGTCCTGGGGAACTCCAAGGGTTCTGGCACAATTGAAGGGGGTTGAGCTTGACCCCGAGATGTCTTTTTTTTTGGGGTGGGTGAGGGAGAAAAAACAGCTGGGGAGAGCAGGCAGCATTCACACACGCGCGCGCACACACGCACTGAGCACTGTTGTGAGCAGCCAAACAGAGAGCGGGAAATGACTGGTGGAGTCTGGAGCGGGGCTGCCGGGAACGCAGCAGGAGTCAGGCCAGAAGAGAAGGGATACAGTATGTGGAGAACCAGTGGCTAGGGCCCCGTGGCTGAGCTGCATCCTTAAAGGGGCACGAAGGGACAGGAAAGACAGACAGTAGGAACCGTTGGGATAGCCAAGAAAGGGACAGTTCCTAGGTAGAGAGAAGACAGTGATATAAGGGGTAAAGAGGGAAAGTTAAAGGAAGGCCAATGCAGTTAAACAAGTGGGAAAATAACTAGTCTGTGCAATGCAAGAAATCATTAGAAAACTTTGCTAGAAGACTGCAGGAGAAGCCAAGCAAGAATGGAGTGTGAAGGTGATAATAAAAGAAAAACTGTTGATTACAGAGAAACAGACTTAGGAAATGAGGCGGAAGGGAGCTGGAGCAAAAGGAAGAAAATGACTGTAAAACCTCACTTTCAGAGAGCATATTAAGGTACAAGCTGAAGTGTCAGGAATAGAGAAATTGCCAGTGTGCACAAGGACCGTAAACCAGAAAGGAGGGGAGGGCAAATATTCAGTTAAGAAGCTGGCACGTTGCATCAAGGAATACGTCTTTATTTAAACTGGAACTCAAAACTGTAAATCAAGATTGCCCAAGAGGATGACTCAGGACATAACTAAACAACCTAACAACTTTTCCTCCGAAGGCTGGGGCTTACGGAGGCTGAAAACCGAGACACTGAAAAGGGAATGTATAATGGTGGATTTATATTTTCGTGCTTTGTATTTTCCCATTCAAAATTCTGTTGTTTCATAAAAGTAAATTGTTACCTACCAAGTGAGTTTAATTAAGATAAATTAATAGACAGCGGATAACCCTAATTCATAGTATAACCCTAAGCAGAAGTTCCTGCTAAAATAACTAACTCTGATTTACCCGGGATTGTTCTCCACTTAATCAATTTCTACTTTATCCCAACGAACTGAGATAAAACATAATTTGGCCTTTAGGTTCCCCTGCCTCTCTTCATCACTCTGATTCAAACACCCCTCCCCTGGGGCTCATTGCAGTGCTCTCCTTACCAGCAAAGGAGCTTTCCGCCCCCCGGCCCTGCCCCTCTGCCTGAGTTCTGACAATCAGGCTGGCTGCCTTTCCTTCTCCCAGGTGATCTGTAACAAAGACGAGGCAAGTCACCATTGGCCCTCAGTGACCCCCAGGCAAACCCCATGGTTGCCATCGCAGAATGAGTGACGGGGGTGTGGCTGGAACCCAGGTGGCCTGACTTGCAGTCCCTTGCTCTATCTACTAGGCAATGCTGCCAGTGTAAATGCAGCTGCTGGGAAGTGCCAAAAGCTTGCTGACAGCTTGCATGTGTGTGCTTTTGGCCCAATCCAGTCTGACTCGCCCTGGCCCTTTGTGCTTGTGGAGGCGGGAATGGCAGAGCTGGGAATGAGAGGAGAAATTATAACCTGTGCACGACAGCTTCCGTCAGCAGTTCAGTCTCTGTTACGTCTATCCCTGAACGCCGCTATTCAACGATGGGCTCTTTAACTGGAGGGAACCCCAAATAAATCAACCTCCAGCCACTGGAGAACGGGAGCATTCACACTCCTACAGGGGCCAGCCCCACTTTGGGCAGGGCCCTATATGAAACAGAATGAGCCAGGAGCCATCTGTTTCCTTCCCCAGCTCTCCATACCCACCACAGTTTCCTCCTCTTCCCCAAAGTGCCAGGTGCCCTCTTGCTGCTGGCTGAAATTCACCCTGGGCAGAGGCCTGTGCACCATTTAATCCCTCAAAATAGGATTTAGGCAGGTCCCGAGTGGCACACGTGCCCGTGTGGGCACGCGGCTCACTGGGGGGTTTCGCCTGCTGCGAATGTCTTGCTCCTGCTACCTAGCCTCTTCCGCCAGCCTGTCGCTCTGCGATGTCCTGGCCTGATCCGTGCCCTGGCGCACACACCCCAGGACACCTGGAGGTGCTGGGGGAGCCAGGGTTCAGGCAGGGGAACAGATGGGAAAGCAGGGAGGGCTGGTGAGCAAGGTAGGGATGGCAGCAGGGCCCAAGCATAATTTTTTCAGGCCCAGTACAAACTTGTGACACAGGTCCCTCCCCCCCCCCACACCTATGGGGGTTGCAGCCTGGGCTGGGCTCCCCAGGGCCTCCGGGCCTGGTAAAGTGTACCCTTCCCCCCTCCATGCAGGGGCCCTGGGTGAGGGTGGTGCATGTCGGCCGAAGGCCACCGTGTTCGGAGAGTCTGAGCATGCACTGGTCTACACGCTCCCAGAGGTCAGCGCGTAATAGAAGCTTGACTGCAGACAGGAGGTGCTCACAAGTAGCGCTCGGTCTCCTCAAAGCCCCCTGGGGGGATTGCGCTGCTCTGCGAAAACGAAGCTGCCTTTGAGACGTGAGCAGGTAGGTGGCTGATTCCACAGAGCCGGGGCTCGCTTGCTAGGCATTGCTGTGTGCTGCCACTGAAAGATTTGTCCTTGTGCCTGTAGGAATTTGATTGGGGCACACACTTCAGCCTCAACTTCACCATCAAAGAGACGACCTGCCGGAAAAGCGTGGCTAACTACCGCCTCGAGGACTGCAGATATCGGCCAAACGGGGTAGGGCAGCTGTTCTCTTTCTCGCTGCAAGCATTGCCCTATTAGAGCGTAGCTGCTACCCGCCTGGCTCAGACTACTGGTCCATCTAGTTCTGTCTCCAGCAGTGGCCAGTGCTAGCTGATTTAGACGAAAGAGGCCAAAGCACCCTAGGGAGAAGTTGGGAGATAGCCTCCCCACAGTGGAAGTTTCCTCCTGACCCGCAGCAGAGATTGGCTTGTGCCCTGATGCATGAGGGTTCAAATCCCTTCCAAAACTCGTTTGTTTTTAATATTTACTAGAACTCTAGATATCCTCATCACCCATATAAATGTCTGATCCCTTTTTGAATTCTGCCAAGCTCTTGGCCCCAGGGATACCTTGTGGCAGTGAGTTCCACAGGCCGTTGTGTGTGGGGGGGGAAAAGCATTTCCTTGTGCTGCCTTTGAAATATCATTGAATATCCCCTCGGTTTTTTGTTATAGGGCTGGGACGACAGAAGTTCCCAATCTCCCCTCTGTACCATTAATTTTGTCCCACTTTTCTCTGTTCTAATATTTCCCTGTACTTAATATTGGCTTTAGCGTTGTTTTATTATTTTCTCTGGAGTCTGGCCCTTGACTCTACCTCGACCAAGAAATTGGGACCTTGACCAAAAAAATAATTGACTACCCCTGCGTCCTCCGACCTGACTCAGAACAGGCCCTGCCGGGGGCTGTGGCGTGGTCAGAGAATTCCACCCGCCATGGTGTGTTTAAACTAAATGTTTCGGTCCCTCTAGTGGCTCCAAGAAGACACTGCTTTGCAAATCAACTTGTCCCAAGCCGGGAGATATGCTAATTGCTATGGTTACTGCAAGGGGTAAAATGATTTGAATCATCTTCGATGTTGTTGCAAAGGAAGTGAACAATTCAGGAAAGAAGCAGCGTGAGGTAGAATCAGATTCCAGAAAGCAGCTCCCATTTTAATAAATGAGAAAACAAGCATGTTTTCCCATATGTCGTCAGCTAGTTTAAGTTCCTCTGATTAATAAAACCAACAGCACCACAACCATGGCAAATGGGCTTCAAACAGGAGCTGAATTCCAAACTGTTCTCTCTGTGGAAGGGCTGCGTCCACTGAGGCAGACAGGGTCGCTCTTGATCCCGGTGAATATCGCGAAATAATGGCAAGTATACGTGCCAGCTGTTTCAGGAAATAGTGGGTGGTAGCCCTGCTAGGCTTGAAGTTGAAAAGAGCAGAGTTGGACACAATTTTTCAAAAGGAACTTTATTCACACAAACTTGGATCAATTGAAACACTTTGTAGCTTTGTGTCAAGTTTGCTAAAAACTTCCCCAAAAGTCAAAGCGTCTTGATGCTAAAGGACCTTATGTTTTGAATTTTAACAAGGTTAAAAACCTCCAAACAAAACTTTTCATTTGACCTGAAGCGACATTTTTCTGCCTTTTTTTTATTTCACCCAAAAAATTTTTTAAATGTTTTGCTTTGGGATAACTTAAGAAAATCTTTAATTGGGCCACTGAATTGAAAAGCCGGTTATTTGCACAGCTCTGGAGACAAGCTTAATGTTTAACAGTCGGTTTTTCTAATTCCATAATTCTTTACTTCCATTGTGAGCCCTGCTCTTGGGGGCAGGAGCTGTCCATAGCTATGTGTCTGTCCGGCTTCTGTCATGAAGGGAGCCTGTCCTCAGTGAGAGCATTATGTGTGACAGTGTTATTTAGGATCTGTTCACCAGGACTAATATTGTCCCTGGAGGGATCCTCTGAGTTGAAGACAATTGCACAACAACACTTCCATAAGGCTTTGAACCGGGGCACCTGGTTGAAGTACTTCTCCTTCACTTTCTCCCCAGGTAACCAGCGATTGTTCGGCCAACGTGTCTGTCCTTGACTTCCTACAAGACGCACCTTTGTCATCTGTGAAATGCACCCAGCAGCAGGTGAGCTGGTACCAGGCCAGGTAGGCGCGCTCCATGGGGTCTGTGGAGCCCGTTATGCTCTGCCCCCGTAACAATGAAGTTACGTGGGCTTGTGTTGTCCCTGGACTGCCTGGGAGGAGACTGATACAGGGCCAGTGTGTGTCAAGGAGGGAATCGTTCCGTGTTTTCCTCTGCTGGCTATTAGTCATCTCATCTCCAGACAAGCCCACGTGGAAGCTCTTCTTTAAACACACGGGGCCACCAGGAGGAGGAAGCTGGGGCAGTCCCCATCGTTGCGCTTGGTGCTGCTGGGCTGCTATGTAGAGATGTGTACCTGCATCTTGATCCCATCTGGGGCCTGGACATTAGTCACTGCCAAGCCTGAGATTCAGATTCTGCAGCTGTTGGGGACACCAGTGGACTTTGCTGGTGAACTCTGAAGGCAGCGCGTGTCCCTGTGGGGATGGATTTTCCCTTCTCTGCTGCGAGAGGGGAGGGAAATGCAGCAACGAGTTACCCTGGGTTCCTCCATCCTCCTCTAACACTCATGGCTGTTTTTGGCTGGCTGGAGGCTTCAACCTCGGGAGGTGACCAGGCCAGGGACAGAACTGATTTCAGTCCAGAGCACATTCACGATTAGCCAAAGGACTGGAGAATCCTTTGCTGTTCACTCCAGCAGGGGGCATTAATGAGCTTTCTGGGTAGATGGACGGTTTGCTTGAAAGCTGTGAAATAGAAACCAGACCGCGTGGGAGAAATATTGACCCTTCTGATCTCTTTGAATTCCAGCAGGTGAAAAAACCCAGCAAGAAACCAAAACCCAAGACCCCGATCATCCCCAAAGTGACTGTAGAGTACTTCCCGGCCTCTTACTCGACCGCAGCCCTGATGGGACCGGAAGAAGACTAAAGCGCATTCTGCCTGGGGGGAAGTTTCTCTGGCATCGAATTAGAAGTGGAACCTCCAGAGTGCTGCCATCAGCTTCAAATGGCCTCTTTGCTCTCCTGCCATGCCATTCTCTCCTCCTAGAGATCATTTCAGGGCTTCTGAGTTCGTTATTTCCAGCTTGTCTCTTGGCTGGCTTTTGCTTTGCTGTGAGACTACGGAGAGGCAGGCCTCAAAAGCCTCTTGCAAAATGGGCGCAGCCTTTTCTTTGTTCTGATGTTGCTGCTTAGCAGAGAAGAAGGAACGAAGACCGTGGCGGAGGTGCCCCTTGCTTGCAGTCCTCAGACACATTATGTTCATCCTCTCCAGCTCCCGGCCAGGCTCCCTTCCAGAGACAGCAGTTCTCCCGGGGCATCTTGTGCTTGATAGTTGCCAAAGATATAGGTGTTTTGGCGCCTTAATTTTCAGGTGCCAAATCTGCGTTGCTTTCCCAGGCCCTGATTTTGCCTGATTGCCTTCTGCAGGCCAGGCCTGTTTAAGGTATGGGAAACTGAGTGCCCCCAAATTGCGAGACCCTTTTGAAAACCTTGGGCCTAGTTGGATTGTGAGCCCAGGAATCAAGGGGCAACCCATCAGAACACTGGGAAGAGGTGGAGATTTCTTTCCTAGCCCCAACCTGTGATGTGCACCCCTGATACCAAAGGTTCTGCCCCGGTCACAAGATAGGGATTGCGGTGATGGTTACACCCATTGTAGGAGGCCAGCTCTTGCGATCTTATTAGCGCATCTCTTACGGACCCAGCTCCTGGAGTCATGTGATGACGTGAGAATCCAGGTTTCCATTTTGAATATATAAAAGCAAGTTTCTAATCTTCACAGCGGTAGGAAAAAGCTTGAAATGGTGACGCCCCAGGCCCAGAGATCACACGGCTAATAAAAGAACTCCAGATATATTATCTTTAAAACCCCATGATTTGCTCAGTTAATCTCATGGTTCTGGGACACTGGGAGGTGGCAATATGGAGTCAAGGATTTCCTTGGGTACCACCCCTATATTATAAACAGAGGGGAGAAGGAAGGCAGTATCTTGCAGTGCTGGAGGCTCTGCGGGGAAGGGACATGTTGCATGTAGGAAGGCGGAGGAGGTCTAGACAGAGCCAGAAATCCTTGTGAGAGGCTGAGAAGAAATTCATTCCAATGAGACTGAAACCACCATCTATGCTGGTTTCTCCTGGTGCGCCAGTAACTCCCCATGGCAGCCTTGCTATGCCCTAAGCCTCCTTCGGGCTGGGTTTCCCTGTCTGCCCAATAGCTTATCCCATAAAGGGCAAAAGGCCTCCAATCATGTTGAAGCGCTCAGTTTTCCCCTCCCCCTGCTGCTCTCTACAAATGTGATGAGTTGGCTCCCAGGTCAGTTCTCAGGCCCTGGGCCTGCTCTGAGTGGAGTGGCTGGCCCGCAAGAGCCATGGTGAACAGCGCCCCCCAGTGCTCCAGCTGGGAACTGCCCACCGATTGCCACTTTCCTTTTGAGCAAAATTCTCAGTCTAGTGCTCATTTTAAGCCTGCCGCTGTGCAATCGCACAGCCCTCCGTAGAACTAAGCGCCAACCCTGGAAGTACGGCCTCATTCCTTCACTGCCCTACATGGGCGTAATCAATCGCGTTCCTGGAGCGTATCATGAAACCAGGAGTCCCCCCGCTCCCCCCGAGAATGTAGCCACTGCCAGGTAAAAGTTTCAAAAGCAAAACTTAGGCACTTGGAATCTAACGCTCGGTACAAGTCAGTGAGAGAGTTAGGCTCCCCTAAACATTTGCCCCGTCTGTGTGTTGGCTGATGCTTATTTTAAGAAAACGATGTGTCATTCATCCGTGCCATCCCTTTAGCCCTGGAGAATGACACTTCATGTCAATGACACATAAAGAATGTAGGCGTCTAAGACTTAGGCTGCGAAGTTACTTAGGTGCAGTTGAAAATTTGCCCTCCTTCTGTGTGTTGTCTGATTTAATACGTAGCAAAAGGCACTGCATGTGTTTGTGTTGGGGCCAGCTTTGTGCTGTAATAAAGATATTAGACACATTGTGTGTGTGACCAGCGGTGAGCTAGCAAGTCAGTGTGGTGACTCACGCACTCCCCAGCCCCTCTGTTGGTTATCTCATGCGTGCTCACTGACGCCCCTTTCTAAGAGGATGGGCTTCCTTTTCCTTGCTGCAGCGTGTGCCCTATTCCGATCAGGAGCTCCCTGTGCTCTGAGCTCCTGTCCCCTCTGCCGCGGTGAGGGTGAGGAATGGCGACTCATCCCGCCCTAGTGGTTTTCGGTTGCTAATAAGGGCAGGTCCCTCTATGGGGTTCAAGTCCCCACCCGAGTGTGGCATCTGTCCCTCCCCCGGCTCCGCTGGTGGGAAAACTCAGCGCGGGGAGGCAAAGACACAATGGCAAAGAGATGACGTGTTAAAACGCCCCCAGTTTATTGTAACGAGCCCCATGGAAGTAACGCCCCTGCCCAGCTGCCATTGGCAGGTGTTCGCCCAGAGAGGGTGAGGTGTGATTCTTCTGGCCTCTTGTTCGGCCCGTGCGAGCTGCTGTCAGCTCTGATGCAACCCCAGCCCCGGCCCCTCTCTATCAACCCAGTCTCCTCCTTGGAGCCAGGCTTCGCCCGCACCGGCCAGGAGGTGCTGGATTCCTTTTTTAATTAATTTTCTTTACGATTTTCCTCGTGGTTTTCTGGATCCGGAGCGCCGGGCATGAGGACGCTAGAAAGAGAGAGAAGCCCGTGGGTGTTTCCCAGGAGACAGGCGCCTGCTCTGCGTGTGCAAGGTTAGCTTTCATGGGAGCTCTCGGCATTCCCGACAGCCGCCCCACTCCTTCCCCTCCGTGGCAAGCTGAAGCATGGAAATCTCCATTTAGATGAGGCACTTTTGGTCTCCCCTTTTTTTTAGGAAGGTCACAACCGTCCTGCTGGGGCAGAGAGCAGGCCTGAACCTGGGAAATCTCGTATGGAGAGCATCTGCTTCAACTGCTTGACTGATCCTTTACCAATAGGTTGCTAGGGTGACCAGATGCCCCAGTTTTATAGGGCCAGTCGTGATATTTGGGGCTTTGACTTATATAGGCACCTATTACCCCCAGTCCCGACGTTTCTCATTTGCTATCTGGTCATCCTACCCATAGCTGAGGCACAAACCTCTGATCTGGGCCAGCCGTTAGAGGGGGACAAAGACCCATTCTCTCTGAGTGAGGGCTCCCACCTTATTCTGGATCATAGCCGTGGTCCCCGTGGCGCAGTGTCCTTGTCTCCGGCACCAGCTGCTTCAGATAAAGCAGCCCTCTAATGGTCCACTCTGGAATAACCTGCTCTATGTGGGGGAAGTATTTTCCTAGCCCCAGCCACTGAGGGTCTGGCTGATGGCCTGAGGTAGAGAGTTTATATCCCCTGTGCATTTTTATCCGACCTAATGTGACTGGGGTCAAGAGGAGATGGAGAGCGGAGAGAGCGAGCGAGCTGTGGTTGGAGTAGCGTCTGTTCTCTTGGCCACAGGGTGATCCTGCCCTGTGGGGCCTGTCTGGGGAGGGATGAGCACTCCCGTGGGAGGTCTTGGGTTCCGGGGGAAAGCTGTAGTTCAAGCCTTAAGTCTTATATCTCCACTTTTTGCTGTGTGGGATCTGGAGATGTTGGCCCACTTGTGTGGCTTAATATCCCAGCTGTGTGTGTGAGATGGTAGCTTGGCCTATAAAGAGGATAATAGACAAAGTACTGCCACTAGCTAAGGGAGGTTCTCCTTGGTTCGAGAGGCCGAGGCCTGGGTGTTTGGAGCGAAGGGATCAATCTGGCAGGGGTTCTAACCCAGGTTTTGCGAGATGTATACAGTTGCCGTGCGAGTCACTTGCAGGGCATAGATTCTCTGTGGCAGGGAGGAACCCGCTATGGAGGAAGAGAGAAACAACACAGCTGGCTTCTTTGTGGATTTAGAGAGGTCCTGTGTTGGATTCAGTGATTCCAGCCCATAACGGTCCTCAGAGTTAATATCTGGGCGGTGCTTGACAAAGCTGTGAGCAGGGGGTGGACCTAGATGACATCCTGGGGTCCCTTCCAACCCTCATCTTCTCTGATTCTATGCAAAGTGCTATAGAGGGGCCAGGTATCCTCACTAGCATTGGTTCACCAAACCCACCGACGGCCACTCCCGACCTTGCCTCCCGGTGCCCACCCCGCTTTATCCTGCAAAACATGGGGAGTGTCTGACGCCTTATGTAGCAGCTGGAGGCGGGGCTGCAAAGTACAACAACCAATCAGACGGAGCCAGAGCCTCTCATGTGACTACATCCCATGTGCATGCCCTTGGGCAACCGCCACTGGGACAGCATGACAAGGGGGGCTCCCTGACCCAGCCCAAAGTCCGCCCCACACGGGCCGAACGGAAAGCTCACCTCCTGAGCAACCGTGTCGCAGGTGATCAGAACCAGGGGGGCTGCCTGCTCCGTGAAGAGGGATCCCGAGCACTTTCTCACCACCTGCAAGCAGGGAGAGGAGAAGATAGATCAGTGTCGCAGGGCGACCCGTCGGTTTCTCTCCAGCGGAGGGGAGGGCGGTGGCACCAAGACCCAAGGAGACAGAACCGAGGGGAGGGGCGTTTGGCCCCTGTTGGGTAGGTTTCAGGTGTTCTGACACTTGGCGTCCCTCTCGCCCTGTTGTTCACATGTCACGGAGGAGACAGGCCTTGTTCCTGGGCTAATCGCATCTAAAGAAGAGCCAACATGTCGTCTTAGAGTGGTTGTGCAGGGGTCATTGCGTGCCCGCGGCACCCTGTCCCCGTGGCCTGCTGGCGCCAGCCCCTCCACTCAAGTAAATGACCACAGACCCCTGGTCACTTGCAGCTCGTTCTGCCCTCGATGTGAAGCCACAGCTCCATGGGCCCTCACCGGCGGCTTGGGCTCGTATCAAAGGGACACAGCAGGCTGGCCAGGATTTCAGTTGCTTGAGCTGCAGCGAAATCTCTTTGAAAGCCCCTGGGCTGGTGCTCCGGAGAGAGACTCGTTAAAGAGGAGCATCTAAAGCTGTCAGACCCGCCCCCGCTGTGTCTGCCTTGGGGACCCACAGTCCCTCTGCTTTCTGTCCAGATGTCAGACAACAATAGGATGGGAATTCTTGATTCTTTTGGGGCCTCTTCAGCTGGAATGATTGTTGCTATTTGCCTTAGACGAGCTCCAAGGAATCCCAACCAAGATTTAGGGCGCCCCAGAGAACGGCTGGTCCAACAATTAGAGGACTGCCCTCGGGGCTGGGATGCCAGGATTTAATTTCCTTGGGCAAGGCGCTGAATCTCCCTGTGTCTGGTCCCTATCTTTAAACTATGGCTAACACCGCCCTGCCTCCCGGGGGCGTAGTGAGGGTAATACATTAAAGTGATGCAGTGCTTTGAGATCTCGGGATGAAAAGCACAGCGTGAGAGCCAGGGCATAGTATTATGATGTCAGACCGTCCCTGCCCCAAAGAGCTTCCAACCCAAACAGACAAAGGGTGGGAAAAGGGGTATTTCCTGTTGGACAGGTGGGGAACTGGGGAACCACGAGACTAAGTGACTTGCCCATGGGCATAGGGGGGCTGTGGCAGAGCCAGGCATTAAACGTAGATTTCCTGAGTCCGTGTCCCATGCCTTTTACCATCAGACCATCCTCCCTCTCCTGGATCTGTTCCTTCTCATCTTACCCATGTGTCCATCTAGTGGTGTCCCTATGGAGGCTACTGTGGCAGCCTTTGAATGTTGTGTTTGTCATGGGTGTACCAGTTTCTGGAGGGGGGGTGGTTTACCTGGGCAAAAACAACCAGGGGGGACCTATCCTAACTGCTTCATCCCAGCCCCCTGTAACAGGAAAAGTTTGGCTTCTGCTCTGAATCCACTTGGGCTTAGGTCCTCTCCTGGGGTTTGAGGAGGCTGCAGCTTATGGGACTCTCCCAGATTCTTGTTGGGAGACCCAATGGAATTTAGCAGTAACTCCCACAGCTGGACATTGAGAGCCTGGTTCTGCTCCCGCTGTGAATTCAATGGCAAAGCTCCTAGGAGTAGGAAATGGAAACCTCAAAACCCAGAGCCACTCCTTACCCCATTCACCCGGTAGTGGCATTCTTCTAGGACCAGGTTCTCGGACACCGGGCACTCGGTCTCTTTCACTGTGAACTCCAGTGGCGGGAGGGGTTCATTGGTTGTGGCCTGGGAGGAGATTAAAACAGGGCATTAACACTGCTGGTCAGAAACAATGCATCCATGTGCATTTGTCTGCTTGGGAGCATTAATTCACGTCAGCGGGATGCTCTGCTAGATTAACTTCTCCAGTGTGTACAGCAAGAAATTCCTCTGTTAGCAGGTGACCACGACGCAGCAAAGGGCACTATTGCAATCAAGGTATCTTAAAGAGACAAGGTGGGTGAGGTAATATCGTTTACTGAGCCAACTTCTGTGGGTGAGAGACAAGCCTTCGAGGTATCTGTGCGTATTCGATAGGGCGTAGTTGTAAACTGAAGATAAATAACGTTGCACATGGTTAAATGCTATGTAAATAAGACTTCTCTAGCCTATTCATTGCCCGTTAATTACACAATGAGACATAAACCACTTATGGTTATTACTGCCAGAGCACCTGTGAGCCCCACTCAAGGGACAAGCTCCTATTGTGCTAGGCACTGTACAAACACGGAAAAAACCTTTTTATGTCTGTCTGACCAATTGCATGATGCAGTCTTGGTGACCTCTGTGTTAGAGGGTGAAAATGATCTTTGCTCTGACTGCCACTGAAGTAACCCTCCCTTCCAGCCTTTAAACTGAGCAGGGGTCAGGGAATCTCTCTGAATTTCCTTCCCTGCTGCTTCAATAACGTCTTCAAATAGTTGAAAGGTGGCCATAAAAAAGACCAAGAAAGATTGCACTCTCCTGCCAGGACAAGAGGCAATGAACTCAAACTACAGCACAGCAGATTGAGATTAAATCTCAGGAAAAACTTCCTATACGTAAGAACAAGAAGACAGTGGAGCAGACTCTCTAGGGGAGTCACGGAAGCACCATCTCTGGAGGTTTTCGAAAGGAGGCGGGCCAGCCATCGGTCTTGGATGGTTTCGATGCAACAAACCCTGCCTCTTGGCAGGTGATTAGATTAGATGACCCAGGAGGTCCCTTCTAACCCTGTGCTGCTGTGATTCTAAATGGAGTCACGTTATGTTTGTCCTCCCCCTTTGCGTCTCTGACTACTAACGGAGGGCGAGGTGCACATACAGAAAAGGGAGCCAGCCTGCAAAGATCAGGTGGGATTGCAACGAAAGCAGCAGTTTGTAAAACAGAGGGCGGGACACCCACTTTACATGATAAATAACCACCTCTCTCCATGTAATCATAATCCGAGTTTCTCCTCACCCTGATCTCTGTCTCGTGACTTAGAGCTGCTTCCTTTGCTGCTGCTCACAATCCAAACCTGTTCAAATCCCTGGGCGGTAATTCAGTCTGCTCCCGAGGGGACAGTGGGACTTTGCCTCTGCTCAAAGCCCCAGGATCCACCCAGCCCTATATTCCCCCCACAGGAAAACTCCCAGACTGAGCATCCTTCTGATTATTAAATAGCAGCTGCCACGCAGCCGGCGCTTGCCTGCTCCACTTACCAGAAGACTCTGCTGCTCTCATCCTCGGACTGCCAAGCCACCCACGACTTCTGCTGAAACCCAGTGGGATTAGCAGGGGCAGAGGTTTAATGTGCTCATGTGAAATCGGGAGGTGGTTAGCGAGTCTCATGCCATCGAGACAAGAGGCTGGCCTATGAGGCTGCATTTGAGGCCAGCTGTTTACAGGAAGCAAGCAGCTGCTGTGGTGTAACTAGCCGGTGCTAATTACGAGCCAAGAAGGGGTTAGAACGGCCTATAAAAGTAGGGGACTGTCACAACTCAGAGCCCCAAGGCCTGGCCGGGTCTCTGATGTCCAGCAGCAGTTACTACATACGTCCCTGGTACTTACCCAGTCATGCTGGGGGTCTGCTTCTAGGAGCCGGAAGGCAAAGTCGATGTCTGACCCTTGGTTGTAGAGGTCTATGGCCAGGGAAACGGCCTCTTCATAGCTCAGCATCCGCTGCGGAGGAGGTGCTGCGGTGCCTGCCATGGCCACCCCAAGCATCAGCAGGCCTCCCCAGCTGCTCGCCATCCTTGATCCTAGGTGTGTGAGCTGGAAATGTAGCCCTGGGGCTCCAGGGGAAGCTGTTTTATGAGCTGCCTCCGCCGGTCCCTTGGGCGAGGGGGATCGGGTCGGATTTTGGAATTTCCTGGAGGCGGCAGGTTTCCTTCCATTCCGAGAAGCCCGTGTTGGCCAATGTGGGCATGCTCGCAAAGGGAGGCGCTGGATTGAGGGAGGGGAGAGAGGGGGGGTTTCTGCAGTTCCTGAAAATGGTTGGATTCACTAGCAAGACAACCCCACGTTCTGGAAGGGGAGGGTGTGGGCTCCTGATGAGACAAGAATCTGTCATTCCCTAACCTCCTGTTAACCTTGGAGGTATTGCTTCATACGCTGTGATCGCGCCTGCCGATCTACCACCACGGCTGGGTAAGTAAGATAGCCGGCCTGTGTTGTTCCTGGCGATGCTAAGGGGGATTTTTGCAGGCTTTTGTTCCGCACCTGAAAATCCCCAGGTGCCCCTCGGCTGTGATCTGCTGTTCGGTGTGCGTCCCTCTTCTGGCTGATCCACATGAATCTATGAGCAGGCTAGGTCCTCTAGCGCTAGCTGTCGTCACCTTGTGCTGTTTCCTTCCACCAGGCTTTAAAACATTAACTCTAGCAGTATCCCAGGTGGGTGCGTGGCAGGGCCTGCCCCCGGACGCTGTGCAGAATTACTCGCCAGGTTGTTTTCTCTAATGCTGAACGTGGACTAGACACTCCTGAGCCGCTTGACCAAACACAACTGGGGCATCAGTGGCCCCAGCATCCCATAGAGTTTGCAATATATCCTGCGTATTTGCCAGGCCTTAGAGGGAGGGCAGTTGCTAGGCCGAGCATGTGTTTTATGGGGCCGTTGCCCATTTTCCATGGGGAAGTGGCTCACCACACGCTGATGTGCCTTGTGTGGCTGAAAATCTGGCCCTGAATTCCTCACGTCGCTAGAAAGTGTGAAAGCAGAATAAGCGAGGACTAGTGCAGGCAGGGGCAGAATTCCTGCCCTGGGGAAGCGTCCCGTGAATCTGCTTCGTTGTATTATCTGTGAGAGCTGGACCTAAGCCACAGGGGTCCGATCCAGAGCTCAGAGGCACATGGACCCGCCTAAAGGTTGGGTTTGGCCCATAACAGAGATTGGAACCAGCTTTCAAATTCGATCCAGGCCCGTGCATTTTCAAACCACAGGGGAGCATTCACTGTGGATTGGGGGGTCTTTAAGTTCCACGTGTTTAAAATGGTCTTAGCTCTTACAACTCCAAGGGGAGCTGTGGGGGCACAAACCCTAATGGGCCTCAAGCCTGAGCTGGGTAAGGGCATGGAGGGGGCAGCAGGATGGGTCTACCTACCATGGCATGTGGCATGTACCATGGGAGTTGCTGCTGGCAAATATCCCCGGGGTGGTGCTAGGACACTAGAGGGGGAGGCTGTGAGTTACTACGGAGAACTTTCCCAGGTGGCTGGTGTCTGGCTGGCTGGTGGGTCTTGCCCACACGCTCAGGACAGAGCTGATCACCCTAGTTGGGTTCAGGAAGGAATTTTCCCCCGGGGCAGATTGGCAGAGACCCTGGGGGGTTTCACCTTCCTCTGCAGGACGGGGCACAGGCCACTTGCAGGTGTAAACGAGTGGAAATGGTGCCTTCTCTGCCACTTGATGTTTTTAAATCTTGATGTGAGGCCTTCAGTCACTCAGCCAGGGCTCGGGTCTATTACAGGAGGGGGGGTGAGCTTCTGTGGCCTGCAATGTGCAGGAGGTCAGAGCAGATGGTCATGAGGGACCCTTCTGGCCTTAAAGTCTCTGGGTCTAACGTGAGGGGAGACGTCTCCTGACTTCAGGCATTGCTCTTTTCCCATGCTCCCGGTGCTTCCTGTGGAAGAAGAACCACGAGGGGGCTGGCAGGTTTCTGGGATCGGTGACGAGGCGAAGCGCCGTCCCCCCAGCTCACGGATGCCATCCTGGTGTAGGTCTTTCACGATAGCTCTTCACTGCACCATCCCCCCGCCTGGGATGGCGGGGCTAGCCTGGGGCTAGCCTGCGTGGTGACACCGCGTAGTTGGCCATGAAATGCATGCTCTGAATTGCCAATACGCAGGACTGGCTGTCACAACGGCTGTGGTACTCTCCGTAGAGTTAAAGCCAGACTGGGGTTTACAAAGGAGCCAAAGGGAGTTAGGCCCCCAACTCTCACTGGATTTCAGTCACCTTCCGGGCACCTACCTCTTGGGTTTCTTTGCAATTCCCAGCCAGCGGGCCTGGCCCCAGGGCCCTCCGGCCGGGACCCCACCTACCGGGGAGTGTGGTTGAGCAGAGGAGCGACCTCAAGTCAAACCTGTGTGACGTTCCTTTGTGTTGCAGAGCAGCCGGCCGTGCGCTAGCTAGCCCAGGGGCTACAGCTTTGGATAGGGCTTCCCAGGTAATAGGCTCAAGGCTTAGGCAAGCAATAGGGGACATTGCTAAATTGGGGAGCGGCTCAGAGGGCCAGGGGCCAGGGAAGTGCGCTAACTGACACTCGAAAATGCCCTGACTCTAGCTTCCCACTGGAAGAAAAATCAGTGACTTCGGCTGGAAGGCTCCAAAATCACCTACAGCCCTCGCAGAGGCAACCTGAGGAAGAGGTGGGGTGAAGTTGCCAAGCGGAGAGACGCTGCTGATATTCCTGTTGGACTGAGATGCAACGAACGGTTGAGGTGCTTGTAGAGATCAAAGCCTCCCTAGAAGCAGGAAGAAGCAGGCCAGGCCGAACTAAAACAGGATCTAAAGAAGGGGTCCTTGGAGCGGCTCAGAAAGAATATAACCAGGAGCTGGAGATGTCTTAGCAGGACCGAGGCTCTGGTGACTTCTCAGAAAGGGTTGTGAGATGGCCCGAAGGCTGAGAATAAATCCAGTCAGCTGGAAGCCAAAAATGTAATGGGGAAAGAGTTGCAGAACTGTCTGACGGGATTTAGGAGTTGCAAAATGCTTAGTTTGGCAATATTATTATTTCACTGTCTGTTCAAAATATCATCTCACTGGCAGCACGCAGCCGTTATACCTGTCGAGTCAGGCCTGCCATGGATTTTTCACTCAGCGATTCCTGCGGCAAGCCTGGTAACTGGTGAGGGACCCAGAGTGCGTCGTTTAGAAAGACGGCCGCTCTTGATGGAAACACTCGGTGTGATGGGAGTCCACCACATCCCTCGGTGGGAGACAGAGACCCTTAAAGGCCCAGCATAAGAGCTAATATTAATATTAATAGTGCACTGATCGACAGAAAGTGAAATCCCAAGGAAGCCTGAGGAATTCAGATCCTGTGGGCATTTGTACAGGCCCGGTACAACGAGACCTGGATCCTGAATGGGACCTCTGGGTGTGACCTTCATCATAAAGGACAAGTGTTTCAACTGAAATCTAAAGCACAAGGAATGTGTCTTCTCCTAGTCGGGAAAGCAGAGTGTCGTCCTGCATCCATGACAGGCGCTGCTACCCTGGGCGAGCTGACCCTGCCTCGTATTTGTTGAGAGGCTGACAGGGAGCCGTGCCCGGTCTCAGGAATGCTCCTGGGGGAGTTATTCCTTGCACAGAGGTGAACCAGCCCAAATTCTTCGCGTGCCTGGCTTGAGTAATTCCCTTTCCCCTGGGGTTTGCTGCTGTTTCCAGCTCACAGGGCCATACCGAGGGTAGGGCGGATCGGGGCGACTGGCCTGGGCTCTGTGCTTTGGGGGGCTCTGGTCCAGACGCGGTGGGAGGTGGGTGAATGCTGCGGGGTCCTGGCTTCGTGCCAGGACCAAGTGGGAGGAGGGAAGTCGTGTACCAAGGGGGCCAGGCCCCCAGGCGCTAGCCTGTGGGGGGTGCCGGGCTGGCCCTTCACAACATGCCGCAGGGGGGAGCACAACCTGCCGCCCCTCAGAGCCTCCTGCACCCCCCCATCTCTGCTGCATATCATAAGGCCGCCCCATCCGAGCCAGCCCCTCCCCCCCACAGGTACAGACCCCCCTCCCCGGGGCAGCTGGGGGGCAGTGCTGTCTTGTGGAAGCTGGGACCCCCTCCTGTCCTGAGCGCTTGGGGCAGGGACTCTCTCCCTGCGTGTCTGTACAGCCCCTAGCACAACAGGGCCCTGAGCTCGGCTGGAGGCGCTCAGGGCTCCCCTAACACAACTCAGAACCCTGGCGGCGAGGGGGTACGTTCTTCTGGATGCAGCCCGGCTGGTTTTCAGGCCGGCCCAGCAGCTCTATGCTCCGCAAGCTCCAGACTCCCCAGCGCGGCGTTTCTCAAATGTGGCCACCGTGGCCCCATTTGCCCACTGGTGGGTTCTTTTTGGGGGGGCCACGCCAGCCTCCAAAGCACGGGGGGATATTGGGAGAGGGGAGCAGCCGCCCCTCCCTGCAGCGCCCAGCTCCTGACTAGCTGGCACCAAGGGCCATGAGAGGCACCGCTCGGTGTTTGCGCCAGGGCCGCCAGCAGGGATCGGAGGCAGCCGCGGCATTCGGGCTCTACGCCAGTGGGGAGCCTGGGACGCAGCAGGTGGCTGGTGTGTTCCTGACCCACCTTTCCCGGGCCGGGAGCTCACTGCAGAGCCACGGGGGACAGGGACAGAGAGACGGGCCGGCGCGTCCCCCACCTGCGGCTGCACTTGTGGTTCGCCATTGCCTTAGCTACCACAGCTGCTCCGGTGGCTGCTGTAAGGCTTGGCAGCTCCCTAGTGAGTACCGAGGGGCTCCGGTGCCTGGGGGCCAAGCCTACATTTGTGCCCCACCCCGCAGGCCTCACGCCCCCCTGCGCTGGTCGGGGGGAGCCTGGCACTGCTGTCCAGCTGCCCTGGGGAGGGGGTGTCTGTACCTGCGCGGGGGAGGAGGGGTGAGACTTTGGTGGGGGGAGCAGGCTTGGTTCCCCTCTCCCACTCCCTCCACTTAATGGCCACGCAGCACCTGCCTCTCCCGCTGCAGCCCTGCAGCCTGGCGCTGGCTCGGACAGGGCGACCTCTCCCCAGGCCTCTCCCTTCGCTTGTCTGGTCCCCTGGCTTTGAGCTGCAGTGATGAGGGTGCTGCAGCTGCCGGTTGCAAGCGTGGTGCTGTGTAAAATCACTGCTTGCCATGCGCCACCCCTGGTGCCTGCAGGCTTTTGCTTTCCGCTCCCTTCAACTTCTTACTGCAAAGCCGTGACGTGGTGGTCCTCGCCCGGCACGGACGCCGTGCAGCACCTGGGCGTCGTCTCCTTAGCACCACTCGCAGCTTAGCACCTCTGAGCGTGTTTCGGGCCCCTCTCCCCCTGTGTTCCTGGCCATGGCAGAGTGAGGAGGTGATCCCGGCCCTACATATTTGACCATCCAGATGCAGGCAATGCGGTCCAGCCAGTGCACAATGGCTTGCAGTGGAAATGCGGGGGTACGTCTCTTGGCGGGAGAGCTTCCCACGCACGGTGCCCTCCAGCCCCAGTCCAGCGCGGGAAGCCGTTTGCAAGCACGAAGAGTGGTTGGGAGGGGCCCAGGAAGGGAGGGCCGTAGGTGGAGATGAGCACAGAGGGGGCCGAGCAGCTGGACAGCACCTCAAAGGTGAGGATGGAGAGCTTGAACGTGATGCAAGAGGGTGATGAGTGGGTGGCTAGGCCTAGGGTGACTGGCTAGGACGTGTGAAAACTCAGGATGGAGGTGGGGGGATAGGCACCTGTATAAGAAAAAGGCCCAAGTAACGGGACTGTCCCTATAAAATGGGGCCATCTGGTCACCCTCGCTGTGGCGTGGACGGAGCCGCAGGAGGCTGAGGACTGTTTGGATGGTCTGGAGAGGGGAGCCGACAAGAGAGAGGAGTCGCACAGGGCGTAACAAGGACCCAGAGGGCCCTGGTGCAAGAACAGGTCAGGGGCCCCCTTCCAGGTTCCAAAATCCACCCCTTTGCAGCTGCTCCAATCCTGCCCCCCCCGGCCCCGCAGCTGCTCCCCAGCCCCTTGCCCACAGCTCCCATCCAGCCCCCTGCCCTCTAGCTCCTCTCAAGCCTGCCCCCTCTTCCAACTGCCCCACGGTCCCAATCCTGGCCACCCCCCAGCTCTTGCCTACCTCACGTCAGCTCCTTCACGGGCCCCAGCTGCCCTCTTGGCCCCCCTCGCTCCCCTCCGATTCTGATCCCCCCAGACAACCTCCAGCCTCCTTCGGTCCAGACGGAAGCTCTCCCAGCCCCGATCCCATCTCCCTCCAGCCCCTCTGGCTCCCCTCCTTGACCCTGCTTCCCTGATCCACCCCACCCCACCTTGTTTTGGGCCCCCACAAGCCTTCCCAACTCCCCCCCAGTCCTCTCCAGCGCCTCCAACCCTCATTGCCCCCAGCTGTGATCCGACCCTCTCCGGCTGCAGTGTATCTCCCCTTCCCAGTTCCACCCTCACCCCTACACAGGGGCGGATGCTTTCATCTCATGGTTCATCTCGGGGGGGGGCGCGTTCCCCATCTCTGCCTGCTGTGCTCCTGTGCGTCCCCCACGCCGCAATGGCCTTGTGTCTTCTCCGTGTGTCCTTGCCAGCTGCTCATGCCGGGGGCACCCCAGCCGAGGCCCTCCCCATCCCAGCCATCCTCTTTGCCCTATGGGGCTGGCAGGCCCTGCTCTCCCCAGGGGCCCCTCTCTATTGTGGCTCAACATCTGCAGGGGCTAGTGGTGGCAGAGAGAGCTCCCTCCCGCTCCCCAAAGATGGGCGAGTCCAGGGTACGGAGCTCTTATGGTGGCTCTGGCCGGGCTCTTTTGTCCCACTGCCCGTGTGCCTGTCTTAGCGCAGTGACACAGCTCCCTGCTGGACTTCAAGTCCAGCAGCTAAAAGCCAGTCCATGCGTTGAGTTTCTGGCCCACCGGGCAATGGGCCGGAGAAGGGGGCAGGTCATTACCTCCCAGGGCCATGTCACTGATCGCAAGCACAGGTGCGGGACTGATTCCTGGTCAAGTCCCCCGTCCTCCCCCCAGCAGCGTGGAACAGTGAGGGGGTACGCACAGACACACAGGCCACACGCACAGTCCTCCGGGTCTGTGAACAGCCGTTTATTGTACAGAGAAGCCCTGGCAGATGCAACTGGCGTAAGGCGGTAGCTAGGCCGCGAGGAAAAGCGCGATCCCAGAAGCGGTTCTGACTCATTTCTCTATGCTGCTTGCGCCTTGATTCCTGCTAAGCTTCCAGCGTGAGAGGCACGGGCAGGTCCGCCACGCGTGCTTTCCCCTCCTCGGTCTCTGCATTAATTCTTACGGTGGAAATGAGAAACGACATGACCAGCAATCTTTGCGCCTATTCTCAGAAAGGGGAGAATCCACCTGGTGACGCGAACGGGCTGCACGGGAAGAAAAAAAGTGCGTCAGTGTCCCACAAGGAGCCCAAGCGGGCTTCTAATGGTGTTTATGCTCAGCTTCATCATCCGCAACTTGCCCCATCTCTGAAGGCAGGTTTTGGTTGCACAGGATTTGCCTTTGTTGGGGGGAGAGGCTGTCACGCGGGCTGCATTAGGAGGGGGGGGCATTGGTGTTGTTTGACCTTAATATGTCAAAATCATAATAATTCATGTAAGACATGCCATGTCAGGTACTGTTAGAAAGGTTATAATGTGCTGAGTAAGATGATAATATTTGTGTTCGTGTGTAATATGTGCAAGGAAAGTTATGGAGATCTTTGATATCCCTGTATTTCAAACTGTGCTGTGGAAGACACACCCCAGACAGAGAGGCGGCAGGACAATAGCTTGCTTAATAGCCCATTCAAGGCCTTATCAGAAGCCAGAGGCCCGGGAAGAAACTAAAGGCATACCTGAAGAGTTACCAGGATTGGCCCATGTGACTATGGACTTCATTTTGGTTCCAGTAAAGTTCCACAAGCCACATGGCCAGTAACAGAGGGTATATAAGATCAAACCACAGAAACCATTTTGTCTTCGTCTTGGTCTTTGCCTTGTGTCCTTGTTCCTATCCAGCTGCGGACACACCTCTGGATTAACACACTTTGCAACTGAACTGAAGGACTTAGACCCATCCAGGTACTGGATGTATACCAGAGGAACTATACAAGCCTGCAACTCCACAATTGTTCTAGAAACCTGATGTATATGGACTTTTAAATCATCTGTATGTATCTGATTGCTTTGAGCCTTTAACACTTCTCTTATTGTTTGTTTTTCTTTTACTAATAAACCTTTAGTTTTAGTTACTAAAGGATTGGCTGGCAGCGTGGTATTTTGGGTAAGATCCAAACTTATAGTGAACTGGTACTGTGGCTGATCCTTTGGGATCAGAGGGAATCTTTTAGTAAAGAGCATAGAGTTAAAGCAACTGGTCTCTTTACTGGACCTAGTGTCGGTTTTGGGAGCCAGAGACTGAAATGCAGTAAAGGGGGCTGTGTGTATTTGCACAGTGGCTTCTTGATAACCAGTGTGGGGGAATCAGAAGCACTGTTTGTGGCTGGTTGGGAAGTCTGACTGTGGTGTCACCCACCAGTGTTGGGAGAATTCGCTCTCCTTTTACAGCCTGCCCTGACCCTGGCATTATCAGTGGGCTACCCTGGGCACGGACGGGTTACAGAGGCCTATTCTAATGTGCTTTGTGTAGCCCACTTGGGGATCTGAGTTTGAGTGCGGAGCTAGACCCAAGGGGAGCTGGGAATGGCCAGGAAGGGATGGCTGCAATTCTATATGTCGGGAGAAGCTTCTGCCATAGCAGCAAGATGCATCGCAACCAGCCTGTGTGGTAAACTACAGTCATAGATTGAAAGAGACTGGAATATTAACCCTAGCTTAGGATATGAGTTATCTTTTAGTTAATTGTGATGATCTTCTTGATTTATTAATAATCTGATTTAGAGTCACTTAAAATCTCACTGTAATCAATACACTAATTTGTTTGTTTGATCTAAAACAGGGCATGTGGACTGCGCGTGTGCAGAGACCTCACTTGGAGTGACAGAGCTGGTGCACAGCGATTTCTTTGATCAATTGACAGACAAGTGTAATGAGCTGGCAGGGTGCATTGTACAGCACTGAACTCTGCAAGACGCCAGTTCCTGGCTTGCATCTGGGATGGAAGGTGTTTGCTGGGGATCTGTCCCATGAACGGCTGGCCAGAAACGCTCCTTCACTAGGCCAGGGACTACTCGCAGGAGGCTGGCTGTGGGCTGAGCCAGGAGTGGGTGGTTCACACAGCAAAGCAGGGTAAGTCGGGGCCCAGGAGTGAGGAATTGGGGTGACACAGCTACACAGCAGTCCAGATTGCAAGAGGGGAACGTCACAAAGCCAGACTCCAACAGCTTAATGTGACTAAATCAGGGGGACTGGATGACTTTCATCCAAGAATAGTAAAGGAACTAGCCCATGAAATTGCAAGCCCATTAGCAAGGACTTTTAATGAATCTGTAAACGCAGGGGCTGCACCGTGTGACTGAAGAACTGCTAACATACTTCCTATTTTTAAGAAAGGGAAAAAAAGTGATTGGGGTAATTACAGGCCTGTTAGTTTGACCTCAGTAGTATGCAAGGTCTTGAAAAAAATTTTGAGAGAGAAGGTAGTTAAGGTCATCGAGGCCAACGGTAATTGGGACAAAATACAACATGGAGTTACAAAAGGTAGATCGTGCCAGACCAACCTGATCTCCTTTTCTGAGAAGATAACAATTTTTTTTAGACAAGGGGAATGCAGTGGATCTAATTTACCTAGATTTCAGTAAGGCATTTGATACAGTTCCACATGGGGAATTATTAGTTAAATTGGAAAAGATAGAAAAATATGAAAATTGAAAGGTGGATAAAAATGGGTGAAAGTGGAGACTAAGGCGGGTCATAGAGAAAGGTGAACTGTCAGGCTGGAGAGAGGTTACTAGTGGGGTTCCTCAGGGATCGGTCTTGGGACCGAACTTATTTAACCTTTTTATTACTGACCTTGGCACAAAAAGTGGGAGTGTGCTAATAAAGTTTGTGGATGACACAAAGTTGGGAGGTATTGCCAATACAGAGGAGGATTGGAATATCATAAAGGAAGACCTGGATGACCTTGTAAACTGAAGTAATAGAAATAGGATGAACTTTAATAGTGGAAAGTGTAAGGTCATGCATTTAGGGACTAATAGCAAGAATTTCTGCTATGAGCTGGGGATGCATCAGTTGGAAGTGACAGAGGAGAAAGACCTGGGCATATTGGTCGAGCACAGGATGACTATGAGCCGCCAACGTGATGTGACTATGAAAAAAGCTAATGAGGTCCTAGGATGCATCAGACAAGGTATTTCCAGGAGAGCTAGGGAGGTGTTAGTACCGTTATACAAGGCGCGGGTGAGACCTCATCTGGATACTGTGTGCAGTTCTGGTCCCCCATGTTCAAGAAAGATGAATTCAAACTGGAACAGGGGCAGAGAAGGGCTACTAGGATGATTCACGGAATGGAAAACCTGCCTTATGAGAGGAGACTCAAAGAGCTTGGCTTGTTTAGTCTAACCAAAAGAAGGTTGAGGGGTGATATGACTGCTTTCTATAAATACATCAGAGGGATAAATACCAGGGAGGGAGAGGAATTATTTAAGTTCAGCGCTAATGTGAACACAAGAACTAATGGATATAAACTGGCCATCAGGAAGTTTACACTTGAAATTAGACACAGGTTTCTAACCATCAGAGGAGTGAAGTTCTGGAATAGCCTTCCAAGGGGAGCAGTGGGGGCAAAAAACCTAACTGGCTTAAAAACTGAGCTTGATAAATGTATGGAGGGGATGTTTTGATGGGACAGCCTAGTTTGGCAATTGACTGATCTTTGATTACTGGTGGTAGATATGCCAATGGCCTGTTAAGGGATGTTGGATGAGGGCGTTCTGAGTTACTACAGAGAATTCTCTCTTGGGTGTCTGGCTGGTGAATCTTGCCCACATGCTCGGGGTTTAGCTGATCACCATATTTGGGGTCGGGAAGGAATTTTTTCCCAGGACAGATTGGCAAAGGCTTTGGGCGGGTTTCGCCTTCCTCTGTAGCATGGGGCACGAGTCACTTGCTGGTGGATTCTCTGTATCTTAAAGTCTTTAAACCATGATTTGAGGACTTGAATAACTCAGTCATAGGTTGGGGGTCTATTACAGGAGTGGGTGGTGGAGGTTCTGTGGCCTGCGTTGTGTAGGGGGTCAGACCAGATGATCATATTGGTCCCTTCTGACCTTAGAGTCTATGAGTCAGCCCCTCCTTTCTGGCCTGGTGGATAACACCACACTAATGGGGTCTGTTGGGGAGGAACCAGGATTCCCCACTGGAGGGTTGATGTCCTGGGGAAACCCTTTCATATGGGGACCCAGATAACTTACTACCTTCTCTATGGACCTGAAACAAAGTCCTTTGAAGTCAGTGGAAAGACTGTCATGGCCTTCACTTGATTTCTTGATGAGACCCTACGACCTGGATTCAGGTTGGCCCATCCCATGTGGGAGAGACCAGGAAGCCAACCTGGGACCTGATGTCTGTGGTGTGAGGTTCAGGGCATCTTCTACTGAAACCCACATACCCATCCTGTTAGACCTGGCCACGCAGCGAGAAACAGCCACCTCGGACAGCCGTCTTCCCTGCCGTGTATTGGCCCCACATACTGGGAGGATTTGCCCCCTCTCTCTGTTTGCCAGCTGTGGGTTTGCAAGCGAATTTCCCAAATCAGGAGACGCCCAGTGGCATTTTCACTTTGGGGAGATGCTGCCCTCGTCCCACACGTTCAAGATACAAATTGGCCCCTCACTTGCCCCCAGATCCTCTGCTCGGGAAGCTCACCTGCGGAGGGGCGACGTCACACGTGATTGCCACCACAGGACACGCTTGTTCCGTGGAGAAGAATCCTGAGCAGTCTCGCACCAGCTGCAAGGGAAGAAAAGGAGGAGACCCTCACTCTGTGTCTTCTTCTGTCTGCACTGCAGGTGGGGAGCAGGGATACCCCTCGTCGCTTTGAGTTAGGTAGATCTGAGTACAGAATAATCTGAGGGCTGCTCTACAGTGAAAACTTTTACCGGCATAGCTCTGTCTCTTGGGGTAACCTCACACCCCTGCTAGACGTCATTACGCCCACCCAACCCCCAGTGTAGACCACACTAGAATTCTTCCATCAGCCTTGCTACCACCTCTTGAGGAAGTGGATTAACAACAGCGACAGGAGAGCCCCGCTGGATGCTGCTCTGCATGTCGACACTAAAGCACTTGAGCAGCTCAGGTGCGGCCTTTCAGCTGCGCCACCGTCGCGTTTTAAGGGCAGACCTAGCCTGGGTACCACCCCACGGGCCCTGCGTCCATACGTGCGGGGCTAGCCCGTGTCAACGTGATGCTCCTACTGCTATTATTCGAGCTCGCTTTGATCTAGCTGAGCCAAAGCTGGCTGGAGTATGTCTGCACAGGCGCAGTGGCACTCTGGCGTTCTGTGAGCGGGCTGAGGTCAGATCTCTACATGCCTCGATACCTGTTCCTAGATGTGGGGGCAATTTCCAGGCTGGGGAAAGGAGGGCCTTGTTTCTGCTAACCTGGTTTGATTGACTATATCTTAAGTTATGCTAAATGCTGAAAGAAATAGGATGGTGCGTCTTTCAGCTGGTAGCATGTGGCGCAGTAAATCAAACCAGAACAATTGAGCAGAAAACCGCCCTCCTCTTCTCTCCTCCACGTATGGCTCCGACCTCCACCCTCCTGCAGTGCTAAGACACTGAATTCATGTCTTGTCAGTGCCCTGTCCACAGTGGTTCCCAACCTTTCTGAGTGACAGCCCCACTAGTTAACACTAGGTAAAACACGTCCCCTGCCCCCCACTCGCCCCTCAGCGGCCATGAGCACGTATCACCCCTCTAAACACACAGAATGACAACAACGACCCTCAACGACATAAATAATAACAGCAAATGACTCTTAGCGGAGTAAGAAGCCAAGCCTAGCATGGCATAGCCACCACCGCACGCCCCGTGTGGCACCCCTCTGCACTGGCCAGAGCAGGGCTCGGGATGCTGCTGCCTTGGGGGGAAGGGGGGACTGCTTCTTCGCTCCGGCCAGCACGGCGCTTGGAGGGGAGCTAAATAACCTCAGTATTACTGAAGCCTCAAGGACCCCCTGTAGCCCCCAAGTGGTTAGGAAGCATTGCACTAGACCACTCTGCCGCTGAAGTCTGACTGACTTTAATGTGTTCCTGTTTGATCTTCCATGGACCGTTCCCTTTGCTCTGATACAGTCAGTCTGGGGATGGCTGGAGCCATTCAGGGCAGTTAGAAAGGGTGAACGTGTGGTTTTATTTTCTCAGGGGTGCTGAGCGCCTGTAGCTCCTATTGCCTTCAACTGGGGCGTCAAGTGGGCGCTCACCACCTCTGAAAGTGAAACTCTTCTCTCAGGGCCTAACTTGGGCCGTCAGGTGCCGGACTCAGGGCATCTGGGCTTTGGATAATGTTGACCTACATGCCCGAAGCTGAGCCCCCCCAAAAACAGAGACACTCAAAACGAGAGGCTGTTTTTGAAATTCTGCCTGTGACGTTGTTTGCTGACCCCCTTGGGAATCTGTATCCCTCCCTTCGCCTGAAACAAACAAACGTACGTGCCAGAGGTCAGAGGTGGCAGAGAACCACTACACCAGCCGGTCCCTTTCCCAGTCCTTCGTTTTCTGCAGGACCTTTTCTAATCCCCTGTCCAGCCCAGCGTTCACAATCCTTGATAACGGGGCTTCCATCACTTGTCTTGGGTCACAGCCTACACATTGGGCCACACATTTTTTTCCTCATCTTCAGCCTAATTTTTCCTCCTGCTAGGATTGGTACGGCTGACAGACATGAATGAAACTGAGACCAGACCTTTCTGAGTAGGACGCTGAGCTAAATTCATTGCTGGAGCAAGCAGAGAAATCTCCAGCCTGTGTCACTGCAGCTTCCCTTCCAGCAGTGCATCTGGCCAAACAGCCTCTGTGATGATATATTGCATCAGAACATCACAATGCACAACAAAAAAGTCAGTCAGGCACCCACCGTAGCCCTCAGGGACTCGGTAGAGCTCATTGATCATCGCAGCAGTGTGCCTTAAACAAGAGAACACGGCAATATCTCCACACCCCAGCTGTTCCTTACCCCGTTTTCTTTGAAGTCGCATTGCTCCACACTGGCCTGGTCTGACGGCGGGCATGTGGTCTCCATGATGGTGAAATTCAGCCGCTGAAGATTATTTAATGTGCTGCCCTGGACCTAAGAGAAAACCAGGAAAGGACCAAGATCACCTCATGGTGAGTAGCTCCACGCCGGGCTCAACCACTGCTTTTGTCCAGCAGCCGATGGCATGCACCAAATTCAGCCCGAGCATTTGGGACCTGACCTTGGTGCCCGCAAACGAGCGGTCCAAAGGAAACACTTGGTATTAAGCAGGTCTGCAGGAAGATGGAGACAGAGGATACCCTCATGTCGCTGATCTGCAGTGAATTCACTTATAAGAATTTCCATAGTGGATCAAATCTGTGAGCCATCTGCTCTGTTATCTGGCCTCGGATGTTGGCCACTACCAGACACTTCAGAGGAAGGTATAAAAGTCCCCCGTGGGACAATTTCAGAATAACCTGCCACACGGGAAGTTTCTCCATAACCTCAGGCGGTTAGTGGTCGGCTTAAACCCTGAAACAGGAAGGTTTTGCGCCCTTTACACGTATTGACCCCAATTTATATAACTGCTGTTGTTCCTATTCTCCGTGTCAGTGTCTAATCCGCACTCAGAGGTGGTTTGGTAAACACCCTTTTAAGCACTCAGTTGGTGTTTCTTAGTGTATGATGATGTTGCATTTACTTTAGATGCAGCGCTGAAGATTTGACAGGACAGCAGACTGCACCGTTCAACCCGCTCCCATGACTTCAGTGATCCTGTAGGCACAGAATCTACAGGAGTGCAGCATGTCAGGCTAATCCTGTCCCACCTGCACCTCCCCCCACCACAGGCCATGGTTAGCCCTTGAGAAATGTATTTTTATTTCATTGTTGGTTGTTTTGAGGGCAGAAAACAATCCCTGATTTATTAATTCCTAACGAGCTGGGTTCTATTCCTGGCTCTGCTGCTAGCCTGCTGGGTGACCTTGGGCAAGCCACCGCCTTGCTCTGTGCCTCAGTTTCCCCCTCTGTAAACTGGCCTCCTTTGGAAAGTGCTTTGAGAGTTGCTGCTGAAAAGCGCTATGTAACAGCTGGATATTCTTATGAAGGAAAGGCTGACCCATGGAGTAGGACCAGTTGCCCTTAGGAGGTTACTGCTGGGAGAGGTTGGGGGAGGTTGAAGACTCAAATCAAGAGGGTTATCTCTGTTGTTAGCATCTCGAGGCCTGCACTAAGATGGGGGGACCCATTATGGTGACCAGATGTCCCGATTTTTATAGGGACAGTCCTGATATTTGGGGCTTTGTCTTATATAAGTGCCTATTACCTCCCACCCCCATTCTGATTTTTCACACTTGCTATCTGGCCCCCCGGGGACCCAGTGAACTAATCCCTGTGCACGCACAGAGTGAGAAACAAACAGATTTCTGCCCCAGAGAGTGTCATCTCAGTAGACAAGGCAACCAAAGAACGGGAACCCTTCAGTACTCACCGGTTCAGGCTGAGGGGCTGCTAAAAGGAGGCGGAAGGCATTTGTCACCGTCGGCCCTTGGTTGTAGAAGTCAATGGCCTGGGCAATGGCCTGGTCATAGGGCTGAGGGGATGGCACGGGGACTGCAGAGGCCAGGGTGGCCAGAAGCAGCAGGACGGCCCAGCCGCTTGCCATCCTTGGTGCTCTTTGTTCCCAAGTAAGGTGGGAGTGCAATGCCCCAGCCCTTTATAGCTGCCACCTCTTCAGTTGTGCAAGGGGGATGGTTGGCTCACCCACGCAGCGCACAGCTCTTCCTCAAAGCTGCGGCTTTTCCTTTCTTCCATAGGAACTCTCCCTCTGCCAACGGGCCAGTGCCTGCAAAGAGAGGGGCTTTGAAACCTAGCTGGGTCGCTATCAGTACAATAAGGGGAGAGAGAAAAAATAAATGGGGGGGACCAAAACCCCTCAGTGGCAACCAGAAAATAGCCCGTCTCTCATTACCTGAGCTGCATGCATTCCAAATAATGCGGCAAGCCAGAAGACTGCGGCTACAGTGGTGCAGGTGTGGTGTTGTAGTGCTGTGCCATGGACGCGGCCTACATTGGTGGAAGAGGTGTTTTCCGTCCTAGTGTTAAACCATCTCTGAGAGGTCGGAGCGAGGCTGATGGAAGGATTCTTCCCTTGACCTAGCCTTGTCTACACCAGAGGTTACGGTTACCTAACTACGGCACTCAGGACAAGGAAGTTTTCACAGCTCTTTTCATAGCTAGGTTGATCTAATTTTTAAGTGCAGACCAGGCCTAAGACAAAAATGGAGGATGAATAGAAGGGCACACGGGAGATGAGCAAGGAAATCTGATCCCTGGGAGCATTTAAATCTCGGCTCTTCTGACAGCCTGCCTTTAATTGGTGCACAGATAAGGTGGCCATGTTGATAGTGCACCCGCAGGCTAATCAGGCAAGAAGAACGTATGTGGTAGAGCATTACAGCACCACCAGCTCTGCGCATTCGCAAAGCATATTGGACCCTCCTCCCCACCCCAAATCACGAGATTTTTCTCAAATAACCCCCACCCCCAAATGTATTATTTGCCATCCCTGGTTTGGGTGGGGAAGTTACCTGCCCTCAAAGTGTGTGAGCTTTAAAAGAGCAAAATCTCGCCTTACATACCCTTGCACAAATGTGCCCTTCCCCATGGCTGCTCTGAAGGGACTCCGCTTTACCTGCACCCACCCCAGGGAGAGGGAACGGCCAGTCTCTCCCTCTCAATCTCTCCCCTGCACCCCTGACGTCGGTCTCATTGAAAACAGCAGGGGGGCGGCAGTCATTTTTATGAAGGGCAGCTTCACTTCTGCACCCGACAGACTTCCGGGGAAATGGCGACCATCTTGCTGGCTTTAGCCTCATTGCCCGTCTTGGGAGATGGCGGCCGTTTGAACGAGGGAGCAATTTGCAGCCTGGCGTCGTCACATGACAGGCTGGAAAAACCCCTCCCAAATCATGGGTGTCGCGATGAAACCGTGACACGTGTCGGCACTGCCGTTATTACCGGTGTCTCTTATGCCGAGAGGGTGCAATTCACCCCTGTGTAGGAGGCCAGCCCCAGGGCTGTCCTCCCTGTACGCCCTACAGAGAGCTGGAGTGAGTTAAGTGGGGCGCGCAGGCCTTGTGCTGGACCCTCTGTGCAAGAGCAAGAGGATGTCTCTCGCTCCCGTGTGGCTTTGTGGGATGGGGATCTGTAGAGAGAGACGCTGGCCCCTAAGAGCTGCAGCAGCCAAAGCAGGGGGTCTGGACACACAAGAACGTCCTCCAGGGCTGGCTGGATTTTGCCTTGTGCTGACGCGCTGCTTGTTCTAACCCTCCTCCGTCGCGTCACTCCACATCTGTCCTTCTCTGCTGCACCACCCCTCACCCCTCTTCCATTCCCTTAGCTCTGCACTTTGCTGAGCCTCTCCAAACTAAACCGACTTGCTCCTGGTGCTAACCTGCCCTTTGCTGCCATCTCATTGGTCACTTTCTGGTGTGCTTTACCCTTTCCCTGACTCTGTGTCTTTTCATCGGTTTAAGCTGTAAACGCGTTAGGTTGGGCCTTGTGTACTAATCTGTGTGTGTGCCATAACGGGCCCCCATTCTTGGTTGGTCCTGAGGCACTCCCAGAGAAGCTGCGATTAATAAGTCATCAGGTGCATCTCACCCATAGAGAAATCATTATGTGCTGCAGAGAGACAGTTCGACAGTAACCAAGATGGAGGTTAACTCTTTGGGCCTTCACCTTGTAAACCGACCGGCGTTGTCAGCTTGCAGGGTGACACTGCAAGTTGCCCGTTTAAAGAGAGGTCATTTCTTCCGTTCTAAGGAGGTTCCCAGTTTCCAGGAACCAACTTCTTATTTTTAGCTGTTGCTACTGACTTCCAAGGAGTAACTTGTGGCAGTAAAAGAAATGAGGCAAACTTTGGAGAAGGGCAGACGGAGCCGTGTTCTGTCCCTAGAAAACCAAACAAGGCCATTTTCACTTCCCAGTTCGGCAAATATCCCTCCATCTTTCTAGTCAGCAGGTGGCTTTCCTGTCAGGAACAGTGAAAGGTGTGTCCGCCAGATGTGAAGGAAATCACCCAACGCATCACACTGCCTGCGGTGGGGTTCAGGGTCTAAGGAGCTATGTGGAGTGGCCGTCTTGGGGAGAGATGAGCATTAAAGGACTTCATGTGAGCTGCAGAATCGAGGAGGGATTAGACTTGAGTTCAGGATGGCTTTCCATAGCATGAGGGAGATGTGCAAATCCAAACCTCCGCTCTATGCCTCTAAATGTGGGGAGGCACCTCTGAGACACTCTACCCTTCTCCACATCCCTCAGGCCCTGAGAAGGTTTCCTCTCCAGACCTGGGTCCTCTCTTGCGGAGCGGGTGGAATCCAAGTTGACTGGGAGGAGAGAACAGGATTAGCTCTAAGGGTGCCACCCCACCAATGGCCAACACCAGAGCAGGGGTCCAGGGTCTCCTATAAATTCCCCAGGTTTGGGAGCAGGGCCCACTGGTTTTCTCAGGGAATTGTCATGGAGATTTCCTCAGAAAATGTCCCTGCCCCGTGGCTTTTCACACCGGAGGGCCATCTGGATCCAGGCTAAGAGGAAGATTGCAGTGAGCTATCTGAAGATGGGAAGAGGCAATTTTGCGTGCCTGGTGTTTCTATCGCAGCTGCTCCATTGGCATTTCGGCAGCACGCACTGAAAACCTGCAGCACCAAGTGACGCTATCTTCTGGCCACTTTTCAAGGGCTTTGGTGTTGTATGTTGCCAGGAAGCCTGAGCTGCCCTGCACCGAGCAGAGAGGAGATGAATTATCCAATGCATCATTTTCTTGGAAGCCTTTTAGCAACTTTCTGGCAGCCTTGGATTATAGTTACAGTCAGTGGATGGAAAGTTTCCAGGCTGGGAGCAAGGCACAGCAGAGAGATGGCCATGCACTCTTGTCACTGTTTCAGAAAAACTGCATCACTAACCCCTCACGCCGTAGTCCACTCTAAGAGTGCACAGTTATGTCTCCAGCTGTCGCCCGTCTCTGCGCAGGGACCCGTGTCCTGCTCCCTTCTGCGCTGGGGTTTTAAGGCTGCACAACTCCCAGCAAGCCAGTCTGGGCTTTGCTCTCTCCGAGGGCTATGAATAGTGTGTTGTCAGCCGTTACAAGTTCAGTCCTGGGCAAGTGACAACCAGTTACAGCTGTCCTAAGCAAGCCTATTTATTCGCCAGGCAAAAGCATTACAGAGAAAACATATAAAACCAATTAACAGATGTAAACACACACTGAACATACCAGGAGTCACCCGTCAGTCTTACGGGGCCCTAGTGGGCCAAAGTCTTTCCAACTCTCCTGCAAAGATTGGGGCCTCTTGGAACAGAAGGTCCTGGTCGTTTGCTGGACCAGAAAGAAAGCCCTGGGTCTCTTTAAACACAGATTCTCCTTTATTGCCCTCCACTAGTTTTGGTTGCAGGCGGTACCTCTCCCCCCAGAGTTGCATAAAATCCCCAACCCACAGTGATACATAAACTTAATACACTATAGTCCCCAAATAAATTGCATGGAGTTGCGATATCTGTCACAGCTGTCATCTTAGCAATGAAGGGAAATTCCACTCTACACAAAGACACTGCATGTCCTTTTCTTTCCAGTGCTAACTAGTAAGGCAGGGTTTTTTTTTCTGTTTTTTTTTTAGGTTCAGAAGAACAAATAAATCCCTCTTTTGGCCTTGGGATTAAGCCAAATCTGAGCTTTTATTGGTGAGTTTCTTTCTTTCTGATAGGAGCCAAGAGCAAAAAAGCCAGCTGTACACACAACTGGCAGCTAGAAGGCAGGAGAGTCAAGCGTGGTTGCAGCACTTCTTTGGCAGAGTACAACACGGCAGTGCAGAATGGAAAGAGAAGAATGCCATACCCGCTACAACTGCAGGACAATTGAATTACCTAGTTATGGTTTAATCAGGACAGTGGGCCTGCTGCTCCGATTCTTGCCAAAAGTGTCCCGGGCTAACTAATAACCCTGCGTGGTAGGACCAAAGGGCGTTGCATCTTGTTTGGCAGATGTCATCTCCAGTAGCACCCTACAGGGAAGAGCCCCAGCTGTTGAATCATCCCTATTACAGGACCTGAGTTTTCCTGGGAAATCTCCTATCCACGTCCTCTCTAATCTCCATGCCACACAGCTTCTGACAGATAACACGTCCCGCTCACAGTGCAACAAAGGCTGCTTTGGAGTAACTGATGACATATCGTGTTAATATCCTCTTGAGTCCTAGCATGCACCCTCTTTCTGACCCAAACATCAATGGCCTTTTATTTGGTTTCCTGTTGATTTTAATGCCCTGGGTAGGTCTGGGCCTTGTCACACGGCCAGCTCATGTATCTTTTGGTGTTTAAATAATAAAGATTTTGCTGGTGCCTGCTACAAGTGACTTAATTAATATTTTTGGTACCAAATATTGTCTTAGACACTCAGGGCTTATCTACTACCACATTGGGAACAGCTGAAATTTTTTGGACAGTTTATTTGCCAGGATCCTAGAACCTGGCTTTATCCCAAGCCCCGAAATCTACACAGCAATAAAATGCACCCTTAGCCTGACCCCTGCGAGCCCAGGTCAGTTGGCATAGGCCAGTTGCAGATGTCTGATTGCTATGTAGATATACCCTTAGTTACCAAGTCTATGATGTGGTGCAGTGTCATTAACTGCAGCTGGCTTCTATTTCACCTCCCATTACTCCAGCTACAGCTGTTCATGACAGCAGACCAGTATCTGTCTTGGGATAATGCACGTGGTGTTGAAAAACGAGTGCACTGTTTGTCGTTGGTCTTATCTCTTAAATGAACTTTTCCAGCTTGAGTTCAGTACCACGTTTGCTTCTGAATTTGTCAGCCATTGTCTAATAATAGCATCTTTCTCTTGTCATCTGTCAAAAGAGCGATTTCTCTTTTATTACTGTCAGTTGAAGTAATGAAAGACGGCTGTATGGTTTCCCCCCCGTTAATTTGGCAGTTGGCTAGAATTCCTCTCTGTTCCTTCCTCCGATGTTCTGTAATTATATTGACAACCCATTGCTTTAGAAATAACCTTGCAACACTCTTGCAAAGGTGTGGTTGTGTAAAAACCCCAGGTTTGCTGTTGACCACCCTACTGGTAACTGCCCACAGACTTTTGTAATCAGCTCCTTTCAATACTTCTTGGAAAAAAACCCACACTTTTGCTCTTTCCAGCTCAGATCACTCAGTCCTTTTTCCTTGTGTGCCCGCTCGTCACATCCAAAGTTGTGAAGTTAAACCCCATTCTGGGCCTCAGTCTCCCCTCGCTTGTGCTGATGTGAATCAGGAGTTAACGCTGGTGAAGCCTGCTGTATGCAGTAAAGAAGAAAATTCCTGTATGGCCAGTTTATTCCATAATTGCTCATTAGAGGCTTTCTTGTACCTTCCTCTGAAACTTCTGGTGCTGTCTTAGACAAGATACCAGAGACGGTTCCTTGTTTTTAGCCAGCGTGGCAATTCCTATGTTGCTGTAAATGAGTGGGGGTTCGTGGCATCTGCTTGCCCGCATCTCTACACCGTAGTTTGCTTTCTGACTTTACTGTCATTTGCTCCTTTTTAAATTTTGACTCATTTTGCTTTCTGAAGGCTTTTGGCCAATAGTGTGCATGGGTGTTAGTGCAGCATGGACTAAATCATGCCCTTTTCCCTTTGAACTCATGCAAGGGGTACAGAGAGTTTGAGGGGATTGTGTGTCCTGGAGGGCATCTTGTCATCCCACTGTGCACAACATGGTATAGGCTGTTCTCAGTGGCAGTAGAAGACAGAACAAGGAGCAACGGTCTCAAGTTGCAGTGGTCTAGGTTGGACATTAGGAAAAGGTTTTTCACTAGGAGGGTGGTGAAGCACTGGAATGGGTTCCCTAGGGAGGTGGTGGCATCTCCATCCTTAGAGGTTTTTAAGGTGATGCTTGACAAAGCCCTGGCGGGGATGATTTAGCTGAGGTTAGTCCTGCTTTGAGCAGAGGGTTGGACTAGATACCTCCTGAGGTCCCTTCCCACTCTAATCTTCTAATCTGCTATGAATACGTACACTCCATGCCACCCTAGCACAGCTATAAATAGCAGTGCAGATGGGGAGGCACGACTTGGGTGAGTAGCATAAAGACAGGCCAAAGCCATAGGGCATGAACCCTGCATGGCTCTTTACATGCCCAGCAGTGCCACCCGTGTCTACGGTGCTATTTGTAATAGCATCAGGTCCTTGCTGCAGGGAAAGGCTCCAATAGTGGGGAAAGGCTCTGGCACGGGGGAGGCAGCGGAGAAAAGGCTCTGGCAAGGATGAGCTGCTGGAGCCTTCATAGCTTCACAGATTCAAAGGACCATTGTGATCACCATGTCTGACCTCCTGCATAACACAGGCCACAGAACGTCCCCTGAAAGAATTCTTAGAGCAGATCTTTTAGACATACATCCAGTCCTGGGCTGGAGAAAGAGAACGAGGAAGTGTTATTTACCTCTTCACATAACACAGTAATCAGGGGGCATGCAGTAAAATCAATAGGCAGCAGCTTTAAAACTAACATAAGGCAGTACTTCTTCACACAAAACACAGCTAACCTGTGGAACTCCTTGCCAGGGGATGTTGTGAAGGCCAAAAGTATACCTGGGTTTAAAAAAAGAATTAGTTACATTCATGGAAGAAAGGTCCATCAATGGGTAGTAGCCATGATGGTCAGAGACACCACCCCAAATTCTGGGTGTCTCTAAACCTCCAACTGCCAGAAGCTGGGACTGGACAACAGGGGATGGATCATTTGAAATGTTCTGTTCATTCCTTCTGAAGCATCTGGCCCTGGCCACTGTCAGAATATAGCACAGTGGGCTAAATGGACCATTGGTCTGACCCAGTATGGCCATTCTTATGTTCTTGCATTGATTTAAAAATTATCAGGGATGCAGAATCCACCATGAACCTTGGTCAATCATTCCAATGTTTAATTACTCTCACTGTTAAAACTTTACGCATTATTTCCAGTCTGAATTTGTCTAGCTTCAACTTCCAGCCATTGGGCTCTGTTATACCTTTCTCTGCTAGGCTCAAGAGCCAATTATTACTTATTTTTCCCCATGTAAGTACTTATAGACTGTGAACAAGTCACCCTTTAATTTCCTTTTGGTTAAGCTAAATAGATTGAGCACCTTGAGTCTATCCCAAAAGGCAGGTTTTCTAATCCTTTAATCATTCTTGTGGCAGTTCTCTGAACCCGCTCCAATTTATCAACATCCTTCCTGAATTGTGCACACCAGACCTGGACACAGGATTCCAGCGGTGTCACACCAGTGCCAAATACAGAGGAAAAATAGCCTCGCTAGTACTCGAGATTCCCCTGTTCATGCATGCCAGGATCCCATTAGCTCTTTTGGCCACAGCGTCCGTGTTAATGCAGCTAAACAAAGCAGTGGGTAAGTGTCCACAGCATCTGTGTGAACTCTTGGCGGGCTGGAAGCATCAGGCCAGGGGGCAGGTCGAGCAGTAGACTCAAAGGAGGTGGGGGTGAGGGAGATGGCCCAGCGGCAGCCCAGTCTAGTTTGTCGCCAGGCCGGGGAGCATGGTGAATGTAACGCACCAGTGGGCTGATTTTCAAAGGTGTTGAGCCCCGGTAGCTCCCACTGACTTCAAGTGAGAGTTGCGTGTACTCAGCGAACAAGCCAGGCAGTAGCCCTTGAGAGAGGTAGAACCCTTGCATTGCTCGCCAGTGCCCCCTCTTGGTTGTTGCACACTGATCCATGCAGAGTCTTAGCTGGGCACTGCTTCTCTGATGGCTCAAAATACTCACGGCTGCCCCAAGGACCCAAGTTTTCCTGGTTCCTGGGAGGGAAAGCAGCTTTATTCATTCTCTGTGTAAACCCAATGTTGCTGACTAAAGGGGGGAGTGCTGGGAAAGGGGCTCGTTCCTCTGGCTAGTGCAATGTGGCGTCTTTACAGCAGAGATAAATTGAAGGAAAGAGGAAAACTAGAGGGTCGGGGAGTAGAAAGGGAGGGCGGTTTTGCGGTTCCTGGCTCTGCTACAGACTCTTTGTGTGACCATGAGCAAGTCACTTTGTTGCTCTGTGCCTCGGTTTCCCTCCTGTCAAATGGGGATAGCATTTCATTTCTCCCCCTGTCCTTTGTCTGTCTGGACTGTTCAATCTTTAGGGCAGAGACTGAGAACTGAGCCCCAGCTTGGTAGGCATCTCAATGTGCTGCTGCGACACAAACCATGACACTCTTGGCACATCGGCCCTCTGCAGGGAAGGAGGGTTTTGGAGAAGATAGAAGGTGGAACGATCTAACCAAAAGGGGGCAGGGAGAGATGGAGACCAGGCGAGAGAGGGGCAAAAATATAAAGCATGAGGGAGGCGGTAAATGAAGTTAAATAAAATAGCCCTGATCTTTGCTTGGTGCCCGTAAGAGCTACTGAATGTTTAAAGTGAGAGTCACAGACTTGGGGGAAAAATTCATTTAAAAAAAATTGATCTGGGTTACTGAGAAGTGCCCTTTGAGAACTGTCTTGCCAAGCCCAAGACAGGTGATTTTGGCTAGGATTCTGACGGACCCCCTCACTGTTTTCAGACCACTGTTCAGCACTGTAACTACCGCAGTCTAAATATAGTGGAAAAATGCTTTTACAGTGGGAGATTTAAGGAGTCAGATCCATTCCGTTGATCAAAAAGTAGATGGAGGGTTTATTTGACTACAGTATAGGTGCCTTCAGAGGGAGAAAATACCTTTTAATCTAGAGGAGAAAGGCACAATAAGAAGCAACGGCTGGAAGTTGAAAGCCGATGGATTGGAATGAGCAATAAGGTACCATTTTTTTTAACCGTGAGGGTGATTAATCATTGGAATAAACGGCCAAGGGAAGTGGTGGATTTTTTGGTGTCTTTAGATCCAAACCACATGCCTTTCTGGAAGAGGCTTTAGTCAAACACAAGTTATTAGGCTCAATACAGGGGGAAGTGTGTGAAATTTTCTGGCCTGTGTTATGCAAGAGGTCAGAGTCGATGTTCCTTTCTGGCCTTGGACTCTATGAAAATCCGTAATAATACTAAAAGCTGATAATGATCTAGGGTAAGTGAATTGCTTGATTTCAAAGTGGGGGGTGTAGTGGAATTTCCCATGTAATTCATGATTGCTGCAGCTTAGATATTTAGCCAACCCTTCTCCCAATAATCATTCTCTGCAAAATGTTAGAAAGTGAAATACATTTGAAAGTGAGTGAGTGTGTCTTGGGGGAGAGGGAAATTTCCCCTCCTGCCAGACACAAATAAACATATCCCCCCTTTATGGTCACTGTTGCGTGTTCACATGGGAATAGCTCTGTGGATGACGGCTCAGCCTGTAGGTTTGTCGTGGTGGGGAAAAGATCCTGGAGGATGGTCATTTTCCAGTTTGCCCTGGTTGTTCAATTTGCATTCATGATTCACTTCAGAGCGGCAGCCCCCGCAGCTCCTTTCCCATGGGCTGGGTCCAGCTGCTCACTCCAGATGTTGTGACCAGGCCTGCGGGGCTGCAGGTTTGGCCCAGCCAAACAGTGCAGGGGGGAGACCAAACCTGAACGGCCTGCAACCCAGCAGGCCAGGTCACACTGCCTGGAGTGGGCTGCGGCTGGTCAGGCCACGTCACCCACAACCCTCTCCAGCCCCCGTTCACCACCTGAGCAGGAATTCGGGTTGCAGTGTGGGGGGTGCTCTAAAGGGGGGTTGGTGCCCCCCATTTGTGAGGGCATTTTTTAATTCAAAAATCATGTGACTTTTACTAAATGTATCCTGACTGCCCCATGATTTTTTATTAAAAAACGTGCCCTGGCTCATCTGCGCTCCTATGGTCATTGGTTTCACCCCCCCGTCGATGCTGAGGTCAGAATCGTCGTCTTTTAGGTGAAAGAGCAAATTGCTCGGTCCATGTCATGTGGCTGAGCGGTGGATGAGAGGGTGATTAAGGTAACGGCCTGCTGATCCATGAGGGTTTGGGTCCCACTTTTGGGACATTTGTTCAGGGAAATCTTGTGGTGGGTGTTGTACAGGAGGTCAGACTATAGATGACCAATAGCTCCCTCTGTCTCAATAGTCTGTGGCTTTTCTTTACGGTTTTTCTTTCGGCTGTGGGTTTGTTTCCCAAATATGGCCTTTGGGGATAGGGTTTTTTTTGGATATGCACAAAGCAGAAGTCAGTTATGCAAATTCATTGGAAGAGCTTTGCTTGTTCAACTGCTCCTTCCCAGTCTTTTCTTTTTTCCGTTTTTTGCTAAATAAAACTTTCGTTTGTTGCAATATCAGGAGCAAAACCTTGTTAACGTCCTCCTCTAAATGTCATGGTTACCAAATCCACTCACGATCTGAGTTTGTATCCTGTCAGTAGCCTGATAGATCTAGAAGATTTTAAGGCCAGAGGAGACCATTAGATCATCTAGGGTCAGATTTGTAAAGATATTCATGTGCCTAAAAATGCAGATGGATGCCTGGTGGGATTTTTGAAAAGCACTTGGGTGTCTAACTTCCATTGAAGTATTTGCCCTTACCCTCAGTTCTGTGTCGGGCTACGGTATTTGTAAGTTTTGCCCTTCATGTTTCTCTTCCAGAAATGTAAAAATTACTGTTGCTACGTGGTGAGAAAAAGCCCATTTGCTGCCATACGGGTGTAATTCGTAAAACGTACAACACGGAAAATAGCTGAGAATTTAAAAATGGGACGGCAACAGGCAGCAAATCCCGGTGACGATTGAGCATGGTGCCGTTCTAAACAAAAAGAGCTTTCAGCCATGTTTGTAGCTGCTTCCATCCCTTGACGCTGACTCGACATACGTTCTCAGCTTCCGGGTGACAATCCTGGAATCTTATTGGCTAGATGGCCTCATGCCACGTTCTCTCCTATGCCCACCTAGGATCAAAATCTGGTCCCTCACGTCCAGTGAGCATTATGAATGTCTGACGTGCTATTTTCTGGGACCGCTGTACCGAGTTTGCATAACTCAGGGTGCACAGTATTTAGCATACTCAAGCTGGGGAAAGTGAAGGGAGGGAAGAGAGCACAGAGCAATGGTCCCTTGTGGGTTAGGGCTAGAGAGGAGAGAAGGCAGATTGCGTAGAACCTAGGGCCTAGTGAGAGTTTTCTTCTCACTTTCACTGATGTCAGCCGAGTTACATTGGTGCCAAAGTGATGTGAGTGAGGGCCAGATCGGGTCTGAAGTATCCAGGAGGATAGAAGGAAAAGTAGGGGGGAGAGTCAGAGGGAAAAATGTCAGAGTCAAAGGCACCACATTGAACCCTGGTGTAAGGGGCAGGACTCTGGTCACAAGAACGTTGGTGTTTTCTGGGGAGTCTGGTTTAGCCTCGCCTGTGATGGATTAGGATCCCCACAGCTGATCTTGATCGACTGGGCACAGGGTCACTTATCAGACCCGACTGGGAAGGGGTCAGGAGATTTCCTCAGCTGGGGAAGGAGAGCTGCAGGAGGGAGGTTGGCTCCTCTCACTGGTCCAGAAGAGAGAGGGTGGCAGGCGAGATGGGAGGCACTGGGAAAGGCCAGGCAGATGGCCTGGAGCAAGACTGGGAAGGGGGATCCAGCCTGTGGAGAACCAGACTGGGAGGAGAGCTGCAGGAGGGAGGTTTCCATGGAGCAGAGAGAGGGAGGGAAGCCGCTGGATCCCAGCAACCTCCTTTGGTTGTGAACTTTGTGTTACTTATCCAATAATCCTAGAAGATGAGGGCTGGAAGGGATCTCAGGAGGTATCTAGTCCTTCTCAAAGCAGGACCAGCCCCAACTAAACTATCCCAGCCAGGGCTTTGTCAAGCCAGGCCTTAAAAACCTCAAAGGATGGAGATTCCACCACCGCCCTAGGTAACACATTCCAGTGCTTCACCACCCACCTAGGGAAAACGTTTTTCCTAATATCCAACCTAGACCATCCCCCACTGCAACTTGAGACCATTGCTCCTTGTTCTGTCATCTGCCACCACTGAGAACAGCCTAGCTCCATCCTCCCTGGAGCCCCCGCTTCAGGTAATTAAAGGCTGCTATCAAATCCCCCCTCACTCCTTTCTATTGCAGACTAAACAAGCCTAGTCCCCTCAGCCTCTCCTCATAAGTCAATTACACCTTTAATGACCAAGCTATGGGCTTTGGTTCCTTTTGCTGATCTGTGTGTAAGGGGAGATGGGAAGGGAGCTGTGGGGTTTGCTCAGAGCGGCGCTCGGTGCTGATCTATACTGAGTGTGTCTGGATTGGAGAAACCACGGGGCAGCCCTCAGCTTGTTTGTTAGGGTGAAATTTATCCCACGACAGAGGGGCTGCACAGAGCCCTAAACACCATCAAGCCTTTAACACGGGATGCTGTCAGTCCCTCCTTGCTGGAGTACATTAAATGCAGAGCGAGACATTTCTTCCATTACTAGCATTATTATTTATACTACCACAGCGCCCAGGTACAGTCATAGACCAGGGCCCCATTGTCCTAGGCACTGTGCAAGCACAGAACAGACAGATGCTCCCTGATCCAAGGGACTTACCATCTAAGTATCAGACAAGGGACAACAGCTGGAGACAGACAGACTGGACAGTACAAGGAAATAATGAGACCGTACCGGTCAGCACGCTAGGCAGCGGTTTCAGCACACTGACAGCCTGACTGTTTTTTGTCAGCATCACGGCAAAGGAGAATTTGAGGAGAGATTTGCAGGTGGCTAATGAGGCGGCTTTGCAGACGTTTATGGGGACATCTCCCAAGCCCGTGGGGCAGCATGGGAGAAAGGACAAAGGGGCTTGTTTGAAAATAAGTGGGCGATGGAGGCTGGCAACATGGGCTTATCAAAGGCAAGCATCGACAGCTCGCTGGCAAATGAGAGCTGCTAGGTAGGGTGGGGCTCAACCCTGAGGAGACTTGAAAAGGAAAACAAGCAGCTCGTATTTGAAGCAATAGAGGAAGGGGAGGCAGAGAAGGGATTCAAAGAGAGGGGTGACATGGTCAACGTGACAAGCTAGGAACTTTGCCACAGCATCGGAATGGATATCAGCGGGGCAAGACTGTGTTTCTCAAGCCAGCACAGAAAGATCCTGCAGTGACGCTGAGAGCTCGGATAAGGGTTTTCGCTGTGTGGATGGATCAGACAGGCCATTGCGCAGAGGCAGCGTGCAGAAAGAACTGGCAAGATTTAGACACAGCCCGGATGTGAGGGCAGAATCGAAGAGGACAGCCCTGTTATGAGGCTGGGGGTCAGGAAGTGGGGAGGGCTGGTGGGGAAGATGAGGAGCTCGGTTTTAGCCATGTCTAGCTTGAGCTGATGGCTGGACAGCCACAAGGAGATGTCAGAGAGACAGGCCAAGATTTTAGTTTGGACAGAAGGAGATTTTAGTCTCCAGTGGAGCCTGGGCTGGGGCCGTCTGGAGCCGGGTGTGGTGAGCAGCTGGGGGGACCCTGGGCAGGGCCTGGCGCAGGGAAATGCCACCAGCCCAGAGGCCGTGCAGGCTACACTGGGAGGGGGATCGTGACCCCCAACAGGGGTCCGACACTAATGAGAAGGGCCCTGCCCTGCAGTGCCTGGGGGCAAATGGCCACCGCCAGAGTCCGTGTCCGACCCACGGCCTCCCTGCAGCTCAGTCTGGGGCTGGGACGAGTGAGACACAGGCTGTGACCGTCCCTCGTACCCCAGAGATGCTGTGTGTGGCGCCCCTGTGCCAGGGAGTGACATTGGCTATTTTTCTTTCACCTCTCTCAGCTTTTCGCTATTCTTTTTTTTATTTGATTGCCATTTGATAAATCGTATTGCTTTGAAGTCTATGCAGTGATCAGTGGGTCAGGGAGGCGTCCAGGGCAGAGAGGGTACCCCGGAGTGGGGACACCCTAGCTCCTGACCTAAGTGACCATGACAAGATTGGGGGGGTCGAGCCCCCCAGGAGTCCTGCGCCCAGCCTTGTCGAAGCTACGAGGCCCCTGTCACGCAGGAGAGTAGGAGGGGAGCCCTCGAGGTCAGGCAGGCCTGTGGGGAAAGGGAATGGGAGCGAGGGCTCAGATCCTTTCGCTAGCCTGTTCCACCGGGGTAGTGTGTGGGCCAGGAAAGTTCCCCACAAAAGCGGGCCCATTCTCCCTCTCACACATATATGGAGTTATTCCAGAATAGCTATTCCGCTTTAAATTGACACCCTAGCTTAGTCCAGAGCAGCTTTCATGTGTGGAGAAGCCCTACATCCTTCTTTACTATCCATGTCGGCACTGCTGCTTGTAGTGAGTTTAACTGACGTGTATATTGCCTGTGGATATTCCCTGTTCCTTAACCTCTGCCTACGTGCTTTTCGAGCGTCTCAGAGACAGGACCATCTTCCATGTGTATTCTGAAAGTACCTAGCCCGTAGGGGGCACCACCAGAAATCAGCCATGGAGAAAAACTACATGGGTGCAAATTCCAGGCTGTAGGTACAGGAGCCTAGCATCAGAGGGCAGCGATTCCCCATTGACCTGCTCTGAGTTCAAGTGGCATCGAATATACACAGGCCACAGATCAATTCCCCCCATCACTCATCCAGCCTGGCTGAGGCACAGCTTCCAGGCCGGACAGGGGAAAAGAAGGGATTTTTAATTTAAGTTGCTGAAATTGTGTGCACCGATTGCGAGACAACCCAGGGCGCGAGTGAATGGGGAAGGCTGAGGTCTGTGTCTAAATTCCTTTGGGCCAGATCCTCAGCTGCTATTAATTCCCACAGCTCCATGGGCTTTCATGGATCTCCGCTGATTTACATCCCTTGAGGACCTGGCCTCTGAAGTCCAGGTAACCAGAACTTTACCCATAGGCTCTCAGTCCAAATCTTCGAGCACTAATTGGCACGGGATGCCATTTCCGATGATGCCACTCATAAATCCCAGGGGAACGTACAGTGCCGTGACCAAGCAGAGCCACACACAGGACTGCTCCTGACTGGCCATTTTCCAGGCTTTTGTGCCCTTTGGTCCCAGGCGATGGGACTCCCCTGTCACCAGCAGCCTGAGGCATCTCGCTAGCAGGACGTCTCCCTGGGATTCAGCCTAACCCGTCCCTTTCTTTATTTTATGTCATTGCTGCCAGGCATGCCCCATCTCCCACCTATACACACGTACCCCCCTCGCTGTGTGTTAACCCCTCCGCAGGCAGCTATCGTGTCCTCCCTCAGCCATCCCTTAGGCCAGCCATCCGTTCTTTGGCCCTTTTAATCTTTACTGGTCCTTCCATCTCCCTGGTCAGGCTGGCTGCTGCTCTCTGAACTCCTCCCCCGCTGGTCAGTCGCTTGCTGGAGGCCAGGGGCCCAGAGCCGAAGGCAGAGTCCTAAGGCTGGATCCTGCCGACCCTTGTGCAACGGGTCCGTTCAGGTCAGTAAAATGACTCACGAATTCAGCTTCTGGAGGACGAGAAAGCAAGTTAGGTCCCACCGAGAACCCGGAGGGAGGGATGGTTACCGCTCTGCTCTGACAGCATGGCTTCGCACAGACATCCCCAATTTTGCACTGGCTCTTTTCTTCCCTTCCAGTTCATTAACGAAGTCCTTCTTAATAAGGACTGAGCCTGACACCACGCATCAACATTCCCCATTAGACACCTCCTCACGACCTCAGGCCCTATTTCTTCCTTAGCCTTTATTTACAATGGGCCAGTTTTCAGTGCACGTGGCTGTGTCCCTCTGTGCTTGCGGGAGGGGAAGTATTACGTTTTGGAGGCGCCCAGCGGGTGGCATGAAATTTCCCAGGTGGCTGGGTGGGGGCTCAAGCTGGTTCTGTTGTATGGTTGAAAAGGAACCCCAAGGTCTTAAACCCGACCCTGATTTGCTGCCAACGCCACCTGGCAGAAGGGTTACATATTACGTAGCCTAGAGCCTAGGTCAGAAAAGTAGCTCTATTCACGTTTCCCTACTCACGGCAGTGTCCGGAAGGCTTTTCCTTGAGCCGTGCCTCCCTGAGATGCTATTGCTGGGCAGGAGGCTGACGGGTGAATGTCAGCCTGAGGGCCATCCCTGTGTCTCTGGCTGCCTTAAATCTCCCAGGTGGTGCGTGTTTTAATCACTTGGCTCGGAACAGACACGTGCAATTGAAAACAACGCAGGGAATTGCTGGAAAACGGGACAGTGTTTGTGTCAGTGGGGTTTTGGAGGGCCCTCTCCCCAAGCCAAGAGAAAGGGGAAGGGATGGGCCGAAGAGAAATCAGGACCCTGAGATTGACAGTCCTCAGGGCCAATGAGGGGAGGTCAACTGGCTTGACAGGGCAGGCGGGCCAATGAGGGAGTCAGGAGCCCGGGGGCCTGTCCTCCGTGTGAGCTGGAACTGCCTGAACCGGAGCAGGGCAGAGCTAAGGGGAGAGCAGCAGGCAGCGCTGGGCTGGAGGCAATGCAGCAGCGGCCGGAGCCAGAGGAGCCGGAGCCGGGATGTGCCGCCAGTGACATGGCCGCCGAGCGCGGTGAGCGGCTCCGGAGAGCGAGGAGGACCCTGGGCAGCGAGGGCCCAGCGTGGGGAGACGGACTCGGAGGGGGGACGTGACCCCCACAGGGGGGCCGATGCGGAGGAGAAGGGTCCTGCCATCTAGAGCCTGCAGGCCACTGCCGGAGCAGGCATCGCACCCGCGGTGTCATCACAGCGCAGCCAGGGCCGGGGCGGGGGCCGCGGGGAGGAACAAGCTGTGTATCCGCACATGCCACGACCTGGCAAAGGTTCCCGCTGCTCCTGCCCTGACGGCAAAGCACAAGGGCTCAAGCATCTTCTGTGGCGTTGGTAGCTTAGTTTCTATCCAGGACAGCTGTAGAGTGGCAGTGGGGTTATCGGTTCACGTTTGTGCACCTCGTTCTGCCATCGCCCCGCAGGCTATAGACAATGCGGGCTTTGGCTGCGCAGCATTACACGAACGACGCCAACGAACTCTGAACCCGCCCCCTGCACCGCAGCTGGGGAGTCACCTGGCACGGACTGGACATGAGCAAGCACTCGATGAAAAAAACGGTTCCCAACCTTCCGCAGCTTTGAGATGTGCTGCTCGTGTCCATTCCAAACCTCCGCCTGCCGCCGCCCCTCAGTCGGAGTCAGCCGGCAAGAAGGAACTGAGGGGACAACATGGTGACAGACCCTTTTATACTGATGCTATGAGAGCATGACTCTAGGGGGCACCGGACCCTACCTGACAGATACCACTGAAGGAAAAGCTTCCCGGCGGTGGTTCTCGGGGTGAGCACACACTGGCTTTGGAATGGACGTGAGCAACACATCTAGAAAAACAACAGTTACGGGAGACTGGAAACCCCCCCGGCCTTTCCTCATAGACCAGGTTTCTCCCAGCCGGTCTCTCTCCAATTTGTACATGTGTTTTTTTAAGTGTGGTGCCCACAATTAGACAAAGCAATCCACCTGGGGGCTCATCAGTGCTGAGCAGAGAGGAACAATTATCTCCTGGGTCTTACATATGGCATTCCTGTTCACACACTCCAGAATATGAGCCTTTTGCACAACAGCATCCCATCACTGGCTCATATTCTGTTTGTGATCCAGTATAACCCCCAGATCCATTTCTGCAGTACTAACGCCTACCTGGTCATTCCCTGTTATGTATTTATGCTCTGATTATTCTGTCCTACTTCCTGTACTCTGCACTTCTCTTTATTGAATTTTATCTTGTTGATCTCAGAAAAGTTCTCCAATTTGTCAAGGTGAGTTTGAATTCGAATCCTGTCCTTTAAAAGTGCAACCCCTCTCAGCTGGTGTCATCTGCAAATTTTATAAGTATACTTTCCATCCATTATCCACCTCACTGCTGAAAACATTGAATAGGACTGGACCCAAGACAGACCCATGTAAGCCCCGACTAAATACACCCTCCCCGTTTGACCGTGAAGGTTCATAACTACTCTTTGAGAAGGACTTTCACCCCGTTTTGCACCCACCTTTATAGTATTTCATCTAGACCACATTTCGCTCATTTGCTTATGCAAATGCCATGTGGGACTGTGTTAAAAGCTTACTAAACTCAAGATCGAGCATATCTACTGCTTCCCCCTACCCACTGGCCCAGTGACCTGACAAAGAAAAAAATTACGTTGCTTTGGCATGATTTGTTCTTGACAAATCCATTTGGCCTACCACTTATCACGTTATTCTACTCTAGGCACTGAGAAATGGGTTGTTTAGGTCTTATTTTTGCCTTTCTGTAGTTCTCTGTAACCCACCCATCTTCCATGAGTTCTGGAAGATAATCGCTACTGGTTCAAAGGTCCTTCAGTTGGTTCCTTATGTATCCTAAGTGCATAGCAGCCGGCCTTGCCAACTTGAATACACCTAACTTATTTAAATATCCATTAACCTGTTTTTCCCTGTTCTGGTTTATGTTCCTTCCCTCTTCTTCTTAAGTATCTGGTCATAATTAACTTAGTGAAGACTGAAGTAAAATAGGCATCAAACAGCTCTGCTTTTTTGGTGTCGTCTGTTATTAGCTGTCCTCCCCTCTTAAGTGGTAGATGTGCACTTTATTTCATCTTACTTTTTCTCCTAATGTATTTATAGAACCTCTTCTTATAACCTTGTATGTCCCGTGCTAGGTGTCACTTATTTTGTGTCTGAGCCGTCCTGGTTTTGTCCCTATATACTAGGGCTGTTCTTTTATACTCATCCTTAGTGATTTGTCCATGTTATCATTTTCAGGTCACGAAAGAGCACCTGACAGCCATATTGGCCTCTCACTAGACTTTCTATCTCTCGTGACCCCAGATTTGTAGGGTTTAAAGGCTAGAACATAAGGGCAGCAGAATCAAGTTTGTTGTCAGGCCAAGCAGCTTGAGGGTTTTCAGTCTGTTGGAATTTGTACCTTTAATGACCCTGCTGTGGGTTTTGGTCCCTTTTGCTTTCTGCAGTGGGCAGGGAGCTGTAGGGTCCTCTCTCGCTATTGTAAGGAAGGTTTTAGTGGAACTCCCCCTCCTCAGACAGTCTGAGTGGCTCCCTTCTACTAGTCAGCTGAAAGGAGGGGGGCACTTTGTTTGCATGGGCTTTGTATTTGCATGAGTACAATTAAGTATTTAGCATAATTCACTGTATATGGATAAGCACACCTAGGTGCTGAGCATCATGGGAAATGGTTAGCATGGCTGGTTTTGGGCTACAAACCACTTTGTGTTAACGGCTGGGGAAATGAAATGTTGTCCTTCAATTGTATGAACAGGTGTCAGTAAAACTGTGCTTAGCCTGTTATGATAAAATACTTTACCCCAAACTAAATAGAGTGCCACGAGGGTGGCGGACAGATGTTTCAGCATTGTAAAGGGGGGGAGATATGATGAATCTCCTATTGGGATTGCACCAGCCCTGGGAAAGGGCTGCTCCCAGGCATGGAGTGATGATCTCCTCCCATTGTTAAAAGGTAGAATTAACGACTCCTCTTGGAGTCTTTCGTTTCCTGAGAGCAGGGACATCTCTTCAGTGTCAGCAGGTTTACCCGTGAGCTGAAAGTCACGAAGAGCTGAATCACTAGAGGACCTGGGAAACCCTGCCTGACAACTGGCAAAGCTGAGTGAGCGATGGTCAGCAGGAGCCTGGGATGGTCGGCGTCAGCCAGGTGCGGTTAGTGGGAGCCCAGTGCAGTTGGCACCAGTGGTCAGTGGGAGCTGGGCACAGTTGGCACCAGCCTGGTGAGGCCAGCGGTCGGCGGGAGCCAGGTGCGGTCGGCGGGAGACAGGTGCAGTCGGCGGTTGGGGACTCGGCAAGGCCCGGAGGCGCTAGGAGACAGCAACGGAGGAGGCCTGGTCAAGCCTGTGGCCAGGGGGAGTTGCAGAGAGGCAGGCTGAGCCCCAACTGGGCATTGACACCATGCTGGTCAGTGCAGGGGAAGGCGCGAAGGGGGAGGCGAAGGACACGGCCCGCATCTGGGGTGGGTTTGGCTCACTGAGTTCATGAACTCTGTGCACTGTTCCCAAACCAGGGCTGTGTTCTCTCTCTTCTGCTATTAAAGGGTTACTTTCTATCTGCTTGCGAGAGGGGCAGTGTTGCCCTTTGGGGCGCCCAGGGGATAGGGTGGGGGCTCAAGCCAGGTTGGTGCTGTACCGTGGACAGGGACCCCGAGACATAGAACCCAGCCCTTGCTGCCGACTCTGGCAGAAGGGTACGCTATCAACACCAAGCTGAAAGCTGTGTTAGAAGCCTGAACTCGACGGGTGTGTCTGGCTGGGAGCAACCTTGGGGCAGCCCCAGCTGCTTCTTTAGGGGGAAATTCACCCCATGGCAGAGGGGCTGCAAAGGGACCAGAGCACCAACAAGCCTTTCACACGCCAGTCCTGCCTTGTGAGTGGTTTCTCTGGGTGTTAGGGGCTACCTGCGTCATAGAATCAAGAGGGCAGAGGGCGGGACCCGCTGGCTGGCTGGGACCTGCAGTCGATCAGGGAGGCAGAGTGAGTCTGTGACGGTGAACCCAATTAAGATCGTCAGAGACTGACGCCAGGGCTTACGTGTGCTAGTTACACCCCATCCCTTAGGGCGCCTGAGGCCTATTGGTGCCATCTTGTGTGGGATGAATGAAAGTCCCAGTTCCTAAGGCATAACGTGCCCTGGGTCCTAAAGTTTCTAAAGTGACAGTTGATTTTGGATGGCTCAAAAGTTGGAAACCCAATTAGAGAGATTGTGAAGGGGTCTCATTTTCAGAGGATGGGGGCTCGGCATTTTCCCAAAACTCAGCCCCTTCGAGGCCATCCCCTCTTGGGCACCCAAAATAGCTAGTCACTTTAACAAGTTGGGCCTCGGTGTCAGGATCTCAGTTGCCATGGGGCAGGGGATGTGACTCGTTAATGAAGAGGGCAGGTGACTCTGAGGCGAGGTCTTTCATTGGCCAGTAGCGCAATCAGGTGACTCGCTCAGGTTCATGGCCCGAAGCTTCTCCCACAATACGGAAGCAGTGGACAAGAATGTAGGTTTGCAGAATGGCAATTTATTATGCAGAGGCGCCCTGGTGAGCAGAACTGAAACAGCTGCTAAGCAATGGGTAGAAGCAGATGCTCTGAAGCTGTTCAGATTCCTATAGGCCTTGCTTCCGATGGTGCTTGCAGGGGACGAGAAATAGCGTCACAGCTGGGTCTGGCAGAATTGGCTCGCCTTCATCTCCTCTCTTTCTGGGTCACGTTAGCCAATCAGCTTGAGACCGGTACCAATGATTTGCCAGCGATTTCGACGAATAAACCCACCAATTTTTCTCCTCCATCTACCCCAGCGGCCCCGTGTGACGACAGCAGGCTAGAGAGACAAGAGGTCGGGGTGAGCATCTCCACACAAACGGATACTGGCTCCCACAGCTCAGGGAATTTTGGTGTGTGCTCTCTGGCATTTCACTCACTATCAGCAAAGAGGAGAGGCCCCAGCTTTGATCAAGGCTGCGGTAGTTGCTGTACAGATGCACAGTGGGAGACAGTCTCTGCCCCATGGGGTTACAGTCTAGGTAACTAGAGAGGCAAAGGGTGGGAGGGTACCAGCGTGACACGCCCCAGGTCACACAGCTGGTCATTAGCAGAGCAGGGAGAAGTACCCAGGTCTCCTAAATCCCAGTCTAGTGCCCCTCCCCTGGAGCAGATGGTGGGCGTGACAGATGGCCTCTCCAGAGAACATCCCACCAGCATCACTGTGGGCCAAGGTGGCTCCTGGGGGAGAGGAATAGCCGTCAGGAGTGAGTGTTGCCACTGGGGTCTTGGGCAGAGGGTGATGTCGCTCTGTGGCTCTGAGGGCGGGGCAGGAGGGGACAGCGTGCTAGGGCCGTGCCATTGAAAGCACAGGATTATAAACTCCCCTCCCCCTTTGTTGTCTGTAACCCTTACACCCACCTTGGTCGGGTCCCTGCTCTAGGGCAAGAAGGAAGGGCCATGCCTGGGGCCTCTTGTCTGGTGTGTGGGACCAGGAGCCATTCAGTGTCTGGTCACACAACGTTTGTGAACGTCACTGCCGGACGAAGGCAGGTGGTGAGGTGTCTCCCCAGACCCTCCCCACCCTTGCCCTGCTCCCAGGCACCGTGGGCTGTTTTAGGTTTCTTATGTCCCCCGGTGAGATTAGAATTGGCTCCATCTGGTTCTGCTGGCGGCTTCCACCTCCAGGTTCACAGGGCAGGAGGTGTTTGCCAGCTCGCTGCCAGCAGATGAGCTGGACACGTGTCATGGGGACACTTCTGCCGTGTGAAATACCTGGCCAGGATCTCAGCAAGGGAAACACTTAGCCCTGCCTCAGCCCAGCCGTGCGCAGGAGGAGGCTGTCTAGGTCGCTCACCTCCTCGGACGCGTCCTCGCATTTGATAATGACAGAGGGGGGGTCCTGTTCAGTGGAGAAGAATCCGGAGCAGTCTTTGATGAGCTGCAGGGGAGAGAAAAGAGACCTTAGCCTTCCACTGTCAGGGAGCGCTGACACACAGGCCACTTGTGTGTGCAGCGCAGCTTCCCAAGGTGTTTTTGGTCACAAGTTCAGTGGGAGGCTGACAGGCTCGGCCTGGGGCCTGGTTTGGACATCACACCGAATCAGGACCCCACTGTGCAAGACACTATAAAAACACAGACCAGAGAGATGGTCCCCTCCGAGGAGCTTACAGTCCATGTAACCCTTGCTCGTGCTCAGCGGGCCTGACTTTGTGAGCAGTCACAATGGGACCTATGGGATTTCTTGTTCTCCAGCTGGGTGTGGGGCAGAATCTGGCCTATAGAGAACAGTCTGTGGGTAAACGTAGATACAAACAAGGAGAGATTGAGCCAAAATCTACACTCAGTTGAGCCACGTGAGTCTAGATATCTGTTGGGGCAGAGGATGCTTACAGAACAAGAAGCCTGGTCATGCGGTTAAAGTGCTGGGCTGTGATTTGGGACAGCTGGTCTAAATTCTCCACTCTGCACTGACCTGGCGCCCACCAGGAAATCAGAGATCAGAGCACTCCCTCTTGGCCAGACTTCACCTCTCTTCTCTATTTGCATTGTCCACTCTTTCAGGCAGGGACTGGCTGACTGTGTCTGTGCAACTCCTGACAGCGTGGGGATCTGACCTGACCTCAGCACTGATGTCAAAGGGCCAGTGTACCACAAATAATATAATACCCGCGGTTCATCCCCCTCTGCTTCTGACTTCAGTGAGGGTTCCCCAGTAGAACAGCGTCCCAGCTGACAACAGGCATTAAAAACCATGCAGTCCTATAAACAGTGGTTGGAATAAGGAATGTATGTTGTTTGTGACATTGAGGCAGGATACAGCAGAAAGGCCCTGTCTCGTAGCACCCCTCCTTCCTTCAATTCTCTGCTGGAAACATACATTTTCTGTGAGCTCTGGGGACCTGAGAGATGCTGCTGGTTAACTCAAGGCACAGTTGTGTGATTAGTGAGTAGAAGAGCAGCTGGAGAGGTCGCTGTGTGGTGAATATCCTTACCCCATCTTCTTTGAATTCACATTGGTTGATGTCGCGTTTCTCTGATATTGGGCACACGGTCTCTTTAGCAGTGAATGTCAGCGGTTGGATAGTTTTAGAAGACGCGTCCTAAGAAGAAATTCAATGAAAGAACAAAATGAACATTCATGGTGAGCAAAGAGGCACCAGGCTCCACTTTAGCTGTGTCATTATTTTTCTTTTCTGTTACCGTGTTGCCTGGAGGCCTAGACTGGTATCAAAGCCGCACTGTGCTAGGTGCTGGTCACGCACATATGCAAGTGTGCCCTAAATCTCTTGCCCTAAAGAGATTCCAGTCTACGCAGAATGTAAGTATTGACTTGTTCGAGTCTCCTGAAGTAATAAGCTATTAATAATCATTCTTGGCTCTTGTCTCGGGCTTTGAGTAGTTAAAATGCTGTGCAGATATTAACCCAGGAATGTAACATCATATGCTATGGCTAGCTCTGGTGTCTTAATGGGATCACTTGGTGATGACCTGTTCTGTTCTTTCCCTCTGAAGTGTCTGACACTGGCCACTGTCGGAAGACAGGATACTGGGTTAGATGGACCATTGGTCTGAGCCAGTCTGGCTGTTTTTATAAATAACATATTATTCAGGTCCCTCAGGAAAGACTACTGCCCATAACTCTGTTGCCACTTAATAAATAATGAGAATAAAAGGGTAACAGTGTTTTAAAATTAAATCTTTTTTCTACATAGCGCTCAATTTTGTATTTTCTGCACAAGGTGACCCAGGGAGCCCATTTAATTCAAAGAGTTTCTCTTCTTAAATCATCTGAAACTTTCCAATACCATATCTTTTGATGACCAGCAATCAGTATTTCTTTGTAAAGGTTCAGAACCCAGACAAAAGAAAAAAGAAATCCAAAACCCCAGAACAGCACGTGTTTATATATATATACACACACACATATATATATATATATATTTAAATAATGATTTTTAAGCCAATCCTATGATTATTTCAGTGCTGACTCATTCTCTTTGAACAGTACCAGCTGGCCACCTTTGTGCTAGGCGCTGTACAGAATAAGACAGTCTTTGCCCCAAATTGCTTACCGCAGAACACAAACAGAAAGCATTCGCTGCTTGCTGGATCTGAATGGACTGCTGGTTTCAGGCACATCTGCTGAAGTGGCACGAGGAAGCTGCAGTGTGGTGATAATGGGAAATATGCTCGCCTGCGCCTATTTCACTCCCTCTTGGAACCATTCTGGCCATGCTGCTGACAGTGACTCGAGCTGACCTGTCTATAAATTCCCTGTTGTCCCCGCTCCCCAACCTTTCCCTTCTTGGGTTGTGAGCAGGGACCGTCTCCCTCGAGTGTCTCGAAAGTGCCTGGCCCAGAGCCGGCCGCACCAGAAATAACTGCGAGGGGGCAAACACCAGAGCGGAGGTACAGGAGCCTAGCATCAGAGGCAGCGATTCCCCACTGCCCTGCTCTAGGAGTTCAAGTGGCATCAAATATACACCGGCCAGCCAGGGGTTCCCCAGGTCACTCACCCAGTCTGGCTGCGGCTCAGCCTCCAGGAGCCGATAGGCCAGTACTGTGCCCGGCTCTTGGTTGTACACCTGAACTGCAGCTAAAATCGCATCCTCGTGGGTCGGCAGTGGGGATGATGATGGCGCGGGGGCTGCGGCCACCACCCCGACGATCAGCAGGACCTTCAGGCAGGTCTCCATCCTGTGTCCTGGGGGATACGGTGCGAGCTGGGCGTGCAGTCCTGTCCCTCCCAGGGGAAGCCCTTTTATAGCCTGCCTCCTCCATGTGCTAGTGCCTCATTGGCTGCCTGCTTAGGCCCACCCTGAGGCGGTGGCTGTTCGCCATCCATCTGCAGGATGTTTCCATTGGCCGGGGCAGGCCCAGTGGGGAGATCGGTCAGGGGAAAGGAGGAATTTTTACAATAAATTGCTGAAATCGTGTGCACCAATTGCAAAACACCTGTGGTGGGGGCGAGGGAGACCAGGGGCTTCTGCATGGGGAAAGGCCGAGGTACGTGTCTTAATTCTGTTGGACCAGATCCTCAGCTGGTATAAGTTGCCATAGCGCCATTGGCTTTCATGGATCGCCGCTGACTTACTGCAACAGGAGACGTGTCCCCTAAAGTCCAGGAAGCCAAAGCTTTACCCATCCGCTCTCAGTCCAGAAATCATTCCCCGAGAGCCACTCAGAGGACACAGGGCACTGCTTCTGCTGGTGCCTTCACTACATCCAAGGGGAGCCTACAGTACATGGGCACTGCGTACATACACACAGGAGAGGCCCATGTGCTCTTCTGTGTCCCGAGCGATGGTGCTGCCCATGTCCAGGAGGAGAACCCTGTTCCAAAGCCTGAGACGTCTCACTGTCAGGACGCTTCCTTTCCTGGGGCTAACTCCTTTTCAGGCTGCTCCCGTTTTCTCCTTATCCCGTGTTCCCAATTGGTCAATTTTCAGTGAATGTGGCTGTGTCCCTCCCCAAGCCAATCTGAGTTAATTCTGAGAGTCACATTTTGCGAGACACTGTCTCAGATGTGTTACCAAGAGCAAGTTGTATCACATCAGCCACTTCCTCTTCATCCACTGGCCCTGCAGTTCTGTCAAGAACAGCCATCTGTCAGATCTCTTCCTCTATGTGATTAGAGCACAGGCTCTCTTTGTCCTCTGGGTGGGGCTCTCACAATAGTTTCCCTCCCAAGAGCACTACACCAAACATTGTGGCCGATATTGCTGGCTATGAAGTCCACTTGGCCAGGATCTGCTTTGGGATAAGAACAGGAAGTCTCAAGATGCCGTTTCTCTTCAGCTCATTTCTTGCACATACTGGCTGACCGTTTAGCTACGGTTTTGTAATCCAGGCAGGCTGAACTGGGTTTGTAACTGACAATTCCATCCTTCCCTGTGCACTATTGGGCGGCGGTGTGCTCGTATCACATGCTTCTCTGTTAGTAGCTGAAATATGAGAAATTCTTGATGTGTCTTATAATACTCCCCTATTAAACTGTCTGTCCCTTGAGTCATCGTATGTTTTAAATGGTTTACTATCAGTACATTGTATCGTTGTAACACCCTACTCACAAACCATCCTTTTTCTAGCCCAGCTTTCACCCTCAGCCCCCACGAGTGCCTCTCACATTGGCTTCCTGGGATTTAGTTTAGATGCAAACTTGTGCTTGCGTCACGGTTACGATGCTGGTTAATGGAATATGGCCCCATAGTTTGCAAAGTGTCGAATGCTTGTATGAACTCAGCCTCGTCACTTTATCCCCCTGGGCCTCAGCCAGCCAGCTTTAAATAATGAGCCTCCATTTCACCCACTCTTGTTTTGTATTGCCTGGTTTGATTGGGGGTTCCTAAGGCAGGGACTGTCTCTTACTATGTGTATCTTGATCTTGGTTGGAGCCTGTAACTCCATCAATTCTGTTTGCTCTGAGGGTGCAGTTACAGAGCTAGGTTTTAACACGGACCAGCCGAAGTACTCGGATGATAACGATGGTCCCTGAAGGCCTGTGAGTTTATCAGCCTGCGGACTTTTGCAGTCTCTTTCCTGAAGCTGCTTCTGTAACAAGTAGCTCCTCTCACAACTTTCACATGGCTCAGTGATTTCTGCTTGTATCTGCGCAGCAGGAGCCCAATTCATTGAACTCCACGTATCCCGGAACTCCTGCTGACCTGAAATTTGGGGATGTCCTCTAGGTTTGCTCCACGTGACTAAAAAAGAGTGACCGGCAACTTTTGCAGTATCAGTGACTAGGGCATTAATGAAAAACACACGCATTAGTACTGGGAAATTTGATGTTCTCTCTCTGGCTCAGTGTCTCCCTCTACAAGACAGTGAGTAATTAGGACTGGCCAGAAAACAACAATCCAGTTTCCCCCAAAAACATTGAAGCTTCAGAATTTGTTTTCCTTCCACAGTGAAATGAAAACAAGACTTCTGAAAATTTCCAACCAAAAAAACAAACAAAACAAAACAGCCCAATAAACCTCATCTTCTGGGTTTTTTTCCTCTAGGTGCTCTACCTAGATTACCTTGTGCTCTTTGTTATCCCAGTCGAATGCACCTGCTTTCGTCTAAATCTCTCCCTAATCCTGTCCTAGTCCTGCACATCAGCCCCTCCTTAATTTACCATCCTAGCCTGGCCCAAGTAACAGTCTACCCGAAGCACTAGCCCTTCTTGTTCACTTCCTGCGCTCTGCGGGCCAAACTCAGACACACCTCGATTGGGAGCTGCTCTGCTCACAGATTTGACTGCAGAGGCATCTCAAATAGCCCCATGTGGGCAGTACAGGGGATTTTAAGGTTCAGGATATTGACAATTGAACCAAAGTCCACTGAAGTCACTGGACAGACTCCCATTCATATCACACGGCTTCAGATCAGGCTATTGCTGACTTGGGCCATTTTTGCCCACGTGGTTTCAGGGATACAGACGCACTGTCAGGTCTTAATTTGGCTCTGGAGGGTCAGACCACAGAATAAATGGAAGCTAATCAGCTGTGATGTTTACAGCTATTCAAAACCACAACGAGGGAGCTTCCCAGCTCCCTTTGAGAAACGCGTTTGGAACCCCATCAGCTGTGTTACTGAAGCATTGCTGCCGACCTCTATAGCTTTCATACAGTCATAGACGTTATGTGACCATCTAGTTTGGCCTGCTGCAGAACATACGACAGGCCAAAGACCCTCAGCCAATCATTTCTGCATCAAGCCTGTAACTTCTGTTTGCACGAGAGCATCTCTTTTAGAAAGCGATCCAGTCCTGATGGAAAGCCTGCAAGTGACGGAGCATCCACCACCTCTCTCGGTCAGTGGTGCCCGTGGTCAATTCCATGCGCTGTTAAAAATGTGCACCCTATTTCTATTCTGAACATTGAGAGCTACAATTTTTAGACTCCAATCCTGCAATCGGCTCTGCACAGACAGTCTCCTGTGTCCACATGGACTCTGTTGAAGACCGTGGGGTTCCACACAGGTGCCAGGGTCTGTCTGTCTGCACGTGAGTGCGGGACCGGAGTCTCATTTACCACAAAACAGAAACGGATTAGGCGACTCCCATTCCAGCGCTCAGACCACTGGGGACGTCATCCAGCTCACTTCTGCTTTCTGCCTTTGCAAAAGCAATACCGGAGCATTTGGAAAGCAAACCTGCAACTGCCATAACATTGCAGGGCTGAGTAGGGAAGGATTAACCTCAGTCCTTCGCTCAGTCCATTTGAAGCAATGCTCGCTAATCGCAGAATTTATACAACTTCGTACAGAGCCAGCCACTGCCTAATCAACCCTCCCACCACACGCCAGTAAAGAGGGTCTAGGGAAGGGCTGTAGTCCCCATTTCGGGGCATGCCAGGCACTCAGTTTTGGCCCTTAATTTTGCCTCGTCTGTATAAACCAGAGCCTGACCAAAGAAAGAGGCTTCACTTCTCTGTAAGACAAAGCACGGCCTATCCAGCACAGCAGATGCCACACACACGTGTGCATCTCTAGGGCTGGAGCAGAGGGACAGAGGGAAGAAAGACCCTGGGCTTCTTGGAGCTGCGACTTGTAACTGCAGCAGCACGTGGGCGGCTCCAGAGATGGGACCCCCAATGCTTGCAAGTTCTGTAGCTCCTAGGCTTGCCTCCACCAGGCAGCCACCTCAGGGCCACAAACCCCAGACCTTCCAGGCTCTCTGCTGCAAAGCCAGAGGCCCTGGGAACCCCAGCTCTAAACAGGGCTCAGCTCCTCTTTCCACAGCATTCCCAGGTCTGGCTTGTTGATTTCACTAGGGCGACCAGGCATGCAGGTGAACGTGTCCCAGTCTGATCACTGGCCCGGGGCACTGTGAAATGTCTACCGCGTGGTGTGTGTGACTGCTAGCTCCCAGCCCCTCCGGTGCGTCTGCTTTGCCAGTGACTCTCAGATGCCAAACTCAACGAGGCATTCGGCCCTCAAATGACAAGTGAGAGTTGCCCGGTGTTGAAGGCCGAGCACGATTCGAGTTGTCTGACCACTGTCCTACAGGCCTGGCGTAGCTTCAGTCGCTTGCTGGGCTATTCTGAACCCTTTAGCATGACATCTTCCGGTTGGCAGAGGTGACTAGGACTGCTGAGGAACCGCGCAGAGCTCTCAGTTTCTGCATACCATGGCACATAAGACAAAGCACACAACGTTCGCTTGCAGCTGCACATAGATAACGGTGATGGGAACAAGTTATCCTTGGTGACAAGTTCCAGAGGGGTAGCCGTGTTAGTCTGTATACAGCAAAAACAACGAGGGTCCTGGAGACGCATCTGACGACGAGGGTTGCAGCCCACGAAAGCTTATGCCTGCAGAAATTTGTTAGTCTTCAAGGTGCTACAGGACTCAAGTTATCCTTAAACGTCTGGGGGTACACTTTTTCATTGCCAAGGGGCAGAGCTATACACCGCCCCCTCCAGATGTTGTTTTCACAACCCCAATTATCAGGGTGAGAATGGACTGTAGTTGAGGGTGAAAACCTAATGTAGGTAATTAGCATATATGATAATGAGTAGAGAGGTAATTAGGTGAAGGTTGTTTATGGAAGGGTATAAGAAGCCAGCACTTAGACAAAAGGGGGCGCTCCGTCAACACCTGACTCGCGGGAGGTGCGGCCGTACCAGAGGCCACTGACTCCCTGGCAGGGACCCTGAAGAAGCCATTCCTGTATGCAGCCTTTGAGTGCCCACTTAGCTCTCCAGGCTCAGGGAGCGTGCTATATTGGAGTTCATTTTAGGCTTTGTATCTAACTAGTAGATCTATAGAAAACCTTGCACATTAAAGCTGATTGAGCTGCACATCGGATGTACCGGGTCTCACTGGTATCCACGCTGATCACTAAGTCTCAACAACCGGGAGCATGTGTAGCCATCTGAAATACATGCACACACTGGTCAGTCCATCTTCCCCTTTCACTCCCCCCACTGTCTACCCATAACCATCCCAGACAGAAACACACACTGTACACACACTGCATGAGATCCGGCCCTGACTTTGGGCCGAATCCCCTGCTGGTATAACTGGACTTAGCTCCCTTGACCTTAGACGAGCTACACTCGGCTGTATCAGTTGAGGGCCTGTCCCACTGATTTCAGTAGGGGCGCTTGGGTATGCAAGCACACTTGCCCCAGAAGGATCACTAGCAGAGAGGAAGCAGTGAGATATCTACCTAGCAGTGGGTTGGCCTGGTACACAGCCATAAGGGAGGTCGCCCTCAGGCCACTGAAAGCCGTACGCTGCTGTAAAGATGGGGTATGAAGCCTAACCCGCGATCCCAGCTGGCCGCAGAGTTCCCACCTGCTTGCACGGGCACCTTCGCCAGTAGCTATTGCTGCAAAAGGGAGCGTGATAGGCTGGGCCTTTGCCAGGCCCCACGTGGGCTTTTTCAGAGTCTCTTTCCCTTCTAAAGTCCTTTTGCCTTTTCGGAACCTCACTCCGGCCTTTCTGGACTCACAGGTAGGGGCACCTTCTGATTAAGGGGATGTTCACTCGTTGACCTTTTCCTTTAAGAGGATCTCTAGAGGTTGCCTTGTTTATGGCCGGTAGGTACAGCTAAACCCCAGGTCAGGGTTTTTCTTTGAGCAGAAGGTAAGACACTGGCTCCCTCTCAGTGACTCGGCTGAAAGAAACAGCGAACTCTGAGACACGGCTGCTCGGCTTCTGGCTGCCACCCTTCCCGTGAGGAGCTCTCCCTTTGTAGCTTGTTTCCTTTAAGTGGCACCGGCACTGCACGTGGGCCTAGTTTAGGTGACCAGATCGCAAGTGTGAAAAGTCGGGATGGGGGGTAGGGATAATAGGCGCTGATACAAGAAAAAGTCCCGAATATCGGGACTGTCCCTATAAAATCAGGACATCTGGTCCCCCTAGCCTAGCTAGTGCCGGCGGAGCCCAGAGGGGCGTGTTAGCCATCTCCTGGTTGGGACGGGTGCATGTGCCACTACAGGGTGCAACAAGGTTCAGGAAAACCCAAGTGCACAAACAGGTCCCGCAAGGTCAGGGCAACAACCGAGGGTGTCCTAGCAGGGCGATAGGACGGCACTTCCCGGCACTGGATGCGTCTCCTCCTGCTGGTGGGTCATTGTGACCACAGCAGCCCCCACCTTGGCTGCGCAACAGCATAGCCGGAGCTGAGGGAGAAGACGGCTTTTGAGTTCATTTCTCCGTCTTTCGGGCTCTTCTCCTCGATGCTATTGTTAGCCCATCACTTCCCCAGTCCCGCATGTAACAGCCACCACCGCGAAGCCCCGGGCGGGAGTCCCACAAGGCCAGATACAGAACTGCGGGGTGGGGGCAGGGCTGGAACAGCGGGGCTCCTGGAAGAGATGGAGGGCACCCAGGGACTGCTGCACGGCGGGGCTGATGTGCCCTTGTGGCACTGTGGGGTGGCAGGCCAGGGACGGAAGAGCCGGGGAGCTGCAGAGCAGCAGTGAGGTGCATTGGTGAAGCTGCCAGAGGGGCTCAGCCTGGCTTAGCCGGGGTTGTTGCAAGTCAGGGTCCTGTGGCAGAGCAGCGTAGGAGCAGACCGTATCAGGGGTAGACCTGTGCAGAGAAAGCCACTTGCAGACAAGCTTTGGAGGCCCTGCGGACCAATAAGTCTCCAGGCAGACAGCAAACAGGTGCTTCTCTCCATGTGTAACCACGGAAAGAGCACACGAGCCGCCTGCGGTGCAGCAACCGAGACAGGTTAATGGAAGATTGTGTGATCGGAGACGTCAACGGGTTTTAACTGGGTCAAGGGCCAGCCTTCCAGTGGGGTGGACAAAGCAAATCAGAAGACTAGACAGAAAAACATTCCTGGAGGGAGAGCCTTACACAGCACTGACTGCAGGGGTGCATAGTCCCAGGGCCAGCTCTCCATCCAGGGGTGACTTTTACCTGGTGAGGCCATGAAGGGGGTGATGTTCCTGTGTATAATCTCAGGGTGTGAAGGGCGAGGCATGACGTGGGTCGGTTACACTCTGTATGTGCCTGAGCTATGCTTGGGTCACTCAGATTAGATTAGATTAGATTAGATTAGATTAGATTAGTCAGTGTGTTTAGATTGCCCATTCTTAGCCACTGCCCTCGCGTGTGTGTTTGGGAACAGCTGTAAATTTCACAGCTGAGGACCTTCAATTTACTCTTGAGTCTGATCAGCCTGAGCCAAATTAAGACCCGATTGGGTGTCAGTAACCCAAGGGGCAGAAAGGGCACAAATCAGCAATGGCCCGGGCTGAAGCCCATGGAAATCAGCAGGAGGCTGCCCAGGGGCTTCATTGAGCATTAAAGCCGTTCCCAAGACCCTGACGCTGCAGATCCCCTGCGCTGCCCACATGGGCCAGTTGGAGCTGGGGCTGCGGTCAGAGCTGAGTGCAGCAGCGCCCAGTGGCGGTCCCTCTCTGAGTGTGGCCCGCAGAGCACAGGAACTGAGCGTGAAGGGCTAGTTCTGCAGGATGACTGACTTGGGTGAGCCGAGGATGGTAAATTCAGAGGGCTGGAATTCAGGACGAGGACAGGGGCTGAGGAAATCAACCCTTAGCACAGGGTGCTCTAGGTGGAATATCTGAGGGCTGAGGACTAGTCTGCCACGGGAAGGGGAGGGAATCCCACTGAAATGAGGCCGAGAAAGGCACAGAGGTGGCCTCTGCCTTGTAAGGAGCAACCCTGCACTGGCAGGAGGTGGTGACAGATTAAATGTCCTAGAGTCTGGTTGAGCAAAGCCTCTCTCTTCAGGGCAGCACTTCATCAACTTCACTAGGACCTAAGCATGGGATCGTCTTTAGGTTCCTGTTTCATTGCTTTCCTTAATTGGGCCCTATCCAAGTTACATGATGACTGGGTAGCTGAGCGTAGAAACTGAACTGAATGTGTGTCTTATGGAGAGTTGCAAGGAAAAATCAGCCAAGGCAAATAGATCAGGTGGTTATTAGAATTTATTCAGGCAGCATGTGTCCGGAGCTGTACAGATAGGGCAACAGAGTCCATGCTCCTGCGCGTTTACAGCCTAAGCTGCCAACGTCCAGGTGAGGATCTGCAGGAACCTTCAGATGTGTTGGGACCTCAGTAGATTGTAATAGCATATTTGGATGTACTTGTACTAAACTATCATTTCTGGGAGGAATCCCCTCCACCCACCAGATATGGCGGTGAGAGGCTAGTATGTGTCTAGGACCCCCTGCCAAAGGTTAAGGGGCAACTGGGAAACCCGATGCAGTGTGAAATAGTGGCTCTGTCTCCCCCGATCACATGGGAAATATCAGTATCTGCCTCCTCTCCAAATTGTCACGGGGCCTTGGGTGCCCTAGAGAGGGCTCTGCCATTGGGACAGACTAGGTAAAGCCCCGAACATCTCACCCCGAAAGGCAAAGGCTGAGGGGAGCAGGAACTGAAAGCCAGACCCAAACCCCAATGAAGTCAATTGAAAGTCACCCTCTGGCTTTGATGGGCTTTGGACCCAGCCCATAAATGGTGTTTTAACCATCTTCCTATGCACCTAGCCACCGGCTGTGACACGGGGGCCTGTGGCTGCCTCTTCCCAGCATTCCAGCTGCAGCCTGTGCACATCTGGGGCAGCACGAGGCACGGTGTCAGGAGCAAGCGAAGAACAGAAAGAGAAGCAATGAAGGTTGCAATGAAGCGAGAGTTGCAGTGCGGAGGCCCAGGCCTCTTCCCGTCAGACCGTTGTTGTTCCACTGCCTTTGTGTTTGCTTCCACCATGGCTGATGAGTGTGTAAGAGCCAATCCGGGGCCTATGGCGGCGACGAGTCCTCCAGCTGCGACTTGGGCTCCTGGATCTCCTGATGGGAGCCTGCTGGAGGGAAAGGAACACAGGGATGTTTCCGGGGAGACCGATACCGGCTCTGCATCACTGGCCGTCACTCAGGATTTGCTGGGGAGGAGGTGGTCTCCTGCGACGGCCCGTTGCTATGTTCTCGGTGCTGCCCTGTGTCGGGGGGGTCTGAGACAGGAGGCCCAGCTTGGTCCTCTGCCCCATGGCCAAGAGCTGGGTGCTTGGTGGAGGGGATGCAATAACTCTGGGTGCTCTGGGGGGAAAGGGAAAGCTGCCACAGCTGCAGCCCTTGGGTCCCGGCCAGGGAGAGTGTTGCTTCTCTCTTCCTGGCTGAAGGCTGGTACTGCACTATGGAGCCTGTCTGGGAGGGGCAGGAACTCCTTTGCTGGAGAGCCAGAGCCTCCCTCTCCACCCGGACGCAGCTAGACGCCCATCACTGAGCGATCCTCACCGTCTCCAATCCCCACCCGGTGAGCCAATGGGGCAGACACCGTCCCTGTCCCGTCTCCAGCCCTGCCTCCATGCGGAAGGCGATGTCTCCCGAGCGCAAGACCTACCTCCTCGCTCACAGTGTCGCAGCTGATGAGGATGAGGGGTGACTCTTGCTTGGTGGAGAAGAGCCCTGAGCAATCTCGGACCACCTGTGGGGGGAAAGATAACAGCTCGGGGGCTGAGTGTCGGGGTAAAGACGTGGCTACAAACCTGGCTGAAGTCCTCAGCCTAGGTCACGGCGACACATCGCGCAACAGGCGGTGTGGCCTGGTACAAGAGGGCGATATTAGGACAACCACTTTATCAACCAGCTGTATCCCAGGAGGTAGTTAAAGCCCTGGGTGGTCTACAAGCACAACCCCATACAGAGCAGATGACAAGTGGCCACAGCTGGATGACCCTAGGGAGGGCCATGGTAGAGAGGATACGTTGCAACCTCTGGAATAGGCAGGCGGCAGGATGGGCCTTGCTGCCTGAGGAGGGATGGACCACAGGCTACAAACCAGTATGGGCAAAAGCCAGATTTCACTCGGGCCCAGAGCCTACCTTCAACCATCTCTCTAAAAGCGCTTCCCATCGGCAGCAGCCTCCCCTGCTGGGTGATGATGGCAAACCAGTCTGCAAACATCTGCTCACGTTTTGCAAATGAATTCACCCTCTTTCCCCCCAGTCTGGGTGTTCATTGCCAGCCAGAGGTCATCTCCAACTCCCCCGAGCAGCCCCCTTTATTTCAGCACAGAGCCTGTCACACCACACAAAGGGCCCTGGTGATGAATGTCCTACACCTGCCATCCCAGGGGGCTGATGAGGGACCACAGCAGCTGGGGGTTACACAACAGAGGGCAGTGAGCGCGTGGCGGCGTCTCCAGAGACTGCCGTGGCTTACCCCATTGTCTCTGAAGTCACATTGGGTCCCACGGAGGTTCTCTGACACCAGGCACACAGTCTCTTTGACCATGAACTTCAGCTTCTGCCGGGGGTTCGACGTCATGTCCTGAGGCAAAAACGAAAAAGAAGATTGGGATAAACTCTGATAGGGAGTAAGCCCCTGTCTGCCCGTGTCTGCAACAGCACCCATGCTCCAAGCTTCCCCTGAGCTCAGTGGCCACATGCCGTGCCTGGCCATTGGCCATGTGCTACCCCAACTTCTCTCTCTGCATTTATCCAGCAAAAGCGGCCATGTGTCGGGCTGCATCGCAGCATTCGTGCAACAGTTGACGGCCTACAGGTAGAGGCATTGGTCCAACTGAAGTGAGGCAGGAGGCAAAGTTCCCACGTGTCACCCAGCTGACACTAATGGAATTCCTCCAATTTGCACCAGAGTGAGCGAGAGCAGAATTTAGCCCTGTCGTTGCAATTTACAAATAAAACAAGGATCTTGTAAACCCTGGTCACAGGTGACACGTGAGGAGCAGGTGACGCTGTGATTAAATCTCCATAAATCTGCTTCCAGCTAGCTCACTAGCTCGCTATTTTAGGCTTTTATATGGCAGTGCAGCATCCCACGAATTATTCTATTGCAATGTCAATTCACTGCACGGTGAGGCACATGTTGGCCACCAGGGGCCAGATATACCAACATTTTGGATGGCAACTGCTCATCTAATTTGCACATCCCATTACTGCAAGTGGGCATGCAACCTGGACAAACGCACACACAAATGCCCCTGCTGAGCTGCTGGGAATGCAATGACCAGTTTGCACAAGCAGTCCCACGTGCAAATTAGTCTAGCACTTGCATCTGTATTTTGCACAACCAAGCGCTTGAACTGCAGGCCCTTAATTAAAATCCTCTCTCTTATTGCATCGCTCTCCATTGGAATATATCTGTATTTCCAGGTGAGCTCTGTGCTCTACATAACAGTAAGGTTTACCGTGAATTTTTGCCTGGAGAGAAAACAATCCCTATCTTAACAAATCCTAAGGAGAGTCTGCGTCATGACCCTTCATGTGAAATGGCCCTGGGTTGTCCTTACAAGGCAGGAAGCTGCTGTGTTATAACCTGGTGTGACTATCACAAAGCATGGAGGGTTGGTTTTGGAGTGGACTGGGAGTTGGGCTGGAGGAGCTAGGAGTCTATCATGTGAGGGTCTAATTCTGGTGCCTGATTTCAAGCCGCAGTCAATGCACCGCACCATAAAGGGAATGAAGCTGGCACTTACCCAATCGGGCTGGGGGTCTGCTTTCAGGAGCCGGAAGGCATGGTCTATGCCCGACCCTTGGTTGTAGAAATCAACGGCCAGGGCAATGGCCTCATCGTAGCTCTGCGTCTTGTGTCGGGGAGGTGAAATGGTGGCTGCTGCAGCCGCAGTGACCAGCAACAGGACGCTCCAGCCGCGGCTCTCCATCATCGGGCCCGTTTGAGGCAGTGCCAGCAGAGTGTCACCCTCCTGCCCAAAAGAGGGAAGTCCTTTTATGCTCGCTCTGTGATGGGGAGATGAATGACTCACTGTCTGTGTCCTTGGGCTCCCCGGATATTGAGGCTTTTCCTCTTGTTTACAGGAAATCAACCTTGGCCAATCTGCTGCTGGGACATGCAAAGTGAGAAGGTCCGTGCAGACCCGGGGCAAAGTGTGCCTTGCTAAATGCTTTTCTTGCTTGGTGTTGCAAATAAAGAAGGAACAAGCGGACATGCAGCTCCCCACAACAGGGTTCATTTTTTGTCATCTGCTCACTCCCAGGGCATGGGTCAGAGAGGCACACCAGTGCGGCGGCCAGCTTGTTCTAGGCAAACACCTCTGGCCTTTAAAACGAAAAGGATGGCCCTAGCCCTTACGCTTGCAAAGACATCTTCCAAAAGTGCCCCCCGGGTGCGCCCGCTCTGCCCTCTGCAGCAGTGTCTGCCTGACCCTGCAGACAGCCAGGAGCAATAGCGCTGAAAGATGAGTCCTGCCCCGTTCATTGCAATGCAGAGCAAACTCGTCTTCACGCCCGCGATGTCGCTGCAGCGCAACCTGCTGACGAGGGGAGGGAAACGCATATGAACATCTGGGCGTGAGCAATGTCCTGATCCTCACTGGGCCCTCTGATGGGACACATATACCGCGCCCTGGCTTTAAGAGGGTTAACGAGAGGCCAGTTAACCCAGCCGGCTGCAGCTGGGGGATTGGCCAGCCCCAGGAGTCCCAGCTGGGAGAGGAGCGGGGTGGTCAGATAAAGGCAGGACATGAGGCACAGGGAGAAGCTTTGCAATCACTCTCCGGGCCTCGGGAGGGCAGAGATCAGGAGGGTGGAGGAGGGAGCCTAGGGGAAGCGTGGGCTCAGCTGAGGTGTCTGGTCAGAGGCAGGAGAGACCTGGAGCAGCCTCTAGGAATGGAGCTGCGTCTGGTGAGGAGCCCGGATAGTGAGGCAGGGGCTGGCTTTGAAGGGAGAGATCCCAGGGAGGGGTTCCCCCGGGGAGCGGCAGGGAGAGGAAAGGCCAAGCCCGAGGAGGGAGAAGTGGATGTAAGTGTGTGCTTTTGATTGGGGATTTTGCTGGGGAATTCCGGGGGCAGCCGAGTCCTGGCGCTGGCAGAAAGGTGAACTGCTGACAGGCGTGCTAGGGAAACTAGCACAAGGACTCCAGCATGAACCTTGACTGCATGTGCTTGGGTCCCCTGTCTGCCCCTGGGAGGGTGGCGTGAAGCCCTGGGAAAAGGTCTATGGACCCCCTGGGCCCAGAAACAGGGGCAGCCGACAGGCCGAGGGGTCAGACGTCTGTTTTCGTTGGCCTGCCCATTACCCAGTGGGGGGGAAGTGCTGTGACCCAGCCGGAGGGCCAAGGGATGAAATGAGGCAGACCACTGTAGGGACAGGAGCAACCGTCCCTAGGGGACGTTAGAGGAAAGTTGGGTAGGCTAGACCCAGCCGCAAAGGTACTTGCCAGCAGCAGGACCCTGCCAGAGTCTCCTACTCCCCCTGTGTCGTGACACCAACCGTGCGACGCACCAGCTGTCTAGGGCTGCCTTCGGAAAGGGGCAGGCAGCCGGCCTCCTGATTATTGACCCCGTCCTGGGGTACCAGCGTGTGCAAGCCACGGCCTGGCACCGGCAAACAACCATTGCACCTTGCTGTGCACTCCCTGCAGGCAGTCCCTGGGTGCGTGTGAGCAAATTAGAGGCGCGGTCACGCGAGCACATGGCCCTGGGCTCTACCGAAGAGTCAGATGCAACTGAACATACATGGGCCTGCTGCCGAGGTGGCGGCAGGTCCCAAGACGTTATTACTGGCACTGCCCAGGCTCGGGTAAGATGGGGATTTCCAGCTAAGTCCCAGAGATGCTTTCGTACCTTGGGCAACTTCCATGTAGAGAGCCCTTGCATCTGACGAAGTGGGTTGCAGGCCACGAAAGCTTATGCCTGCAGAAATCTGTTAGTCTTTAAAGTGCTACAGGACTCCCCTTGTTTTTGCTGTATACAGACGAACACGGCTACCCCTCTGGAACTTGTACCAAGGGGGTTGTGGTTAAACAAAGGTTCCCTTCCTTCCTGCCCAGCTGCTCTGTTTCAGTAATTTAGTAATAAGGGAAAAGCAGGGAAATGTTCTGATTTGACATTATTTATTCCCTGGCTCTGAGCATCCTAGACCATCACAGTTCCTGGCCTGGCCACTTTTGTCCCACAAGCACTGAACGGGAGTACGTGGATGAGTAAAGCAAGTAGGATTCAGCTCCTAAAAATGCATGTCCTCTGTCGATTTCCCAGGAGGGTGTGATCCGGTGTGCAGTGGCTCATTGTGCCAGTCAGCTGTGTGAGCTTTCCTCCCTCCGCTGGTAAGCGCCCAGGAAAATCTCTCTTTTCATCCTGTTGTGAAGCCGTAACGCTGAATGGGATGGGGGGGAGGGGGGTCATTTCTCATTCTAGCATCAGGGCTCTGATGCCGCTAGCCTGGGCTCCGAGGGCACTGCATGCTGAGTTTAGGCTGCAAGAGGAAAGGGCCCCTTTAGTCCAGTGCAATTGGCACTGGGGATTGGGAAAAGCTTGGGGCTGCCAGTTCCTCTCCTCAACATCTTGGCTCAGCCCCCACTCACAGGCCCTGATCCAAAGCCCCCAGGTCAGACTGGCAGAGACCCTGGGGCTTTTTCGCAGCATGGGGCACAGGTGATGTTTAAACTAGTGCAAAGGGTGGATTTTCTGCAACTTGACATCTTGAAGCCACGATCTGAAGACTGCAGTAACGCAGCCAGAGGTTCGGGGTCTATTATAGGAGTGGGGGGGGAGGGTGTGTGGCCTGCGTTGTGCAGCTCAGACGGATGGTCATGATGGTCCCATCTGGCCTTAAAGTCGATGAAGTCAAATGAAGCCTTATTTTCCCCGTATGTCCCTGCAAGCCATCAGGAGAGAGGCCCCAGCAGGGGGTAGGGAGGAGTGGGGAGGATTAAACGACAGCAGAGATTTGTAGTTAATTACCCGATCAAAGGGCAGGGCAGGTCGCCCGCGTTCTCCAGAGCCCACCCGCATTGTAACCCCCCGTGCTCCACCTTTGTAATTCAGAGCTGGGCTGAGCAGTCTGCCAACTGCCCCCGCCTTGCACACTCATCACACACGGCGGGCAGGGGCTCCCCCAGAGACTCCTAGGACAGGACCTCAGGAGGTCACCTAGTTCAACCCACTGCTTAAAGCAGGACCAACCCCAACTAGGTCATCCCAGCCAGGGCTCATCCCGCTGCGACAGCCGTTCGACTCGATCCCTCGAGGGGTGAGCTGCTGGTGTGTATCTGGCCCTTAGCGCGCAGGAAGGGAAGTGGGAAAGACAAAGCCACACTGGAATGGGTCTGTGTGGGCTGAAGATAACGGGCACCCTACAGCTAACTCACAGATCTGCTGCCGCAGGGGGAGGAACCTGCATCTTGGCCCCTGCAAACACAGGCCTCCGCCGCATGAGCTAGAGGAGAACAGGTATTAATGCTCACCAGCAGGGCCTTTACCGGCGTGGGCAAACGTTTTGGCCCGAAGGCCACATCTGCATATAGAAATTGTATGGCGGGCCATACAGCGGGACGGGGCGGGGCTGGACAGGGGGAGTGGCCGCTGCACAGGGCTGCTTGGGGCCGGGAGCGGCTCCAGTAAGGGGGCCGCTGGGCCCACGTGGTGGGAGAAGGGCAGGGGGGGGAAGAAGGGGGATGGAGGGAAGGGGCCTGGGAGGGGGAGCGGCCGCCGCCACGCCACAACCACCTGTTGAGCTGGAGGGCCTGATTAAAAGCTTGGAGGGGCCGTATGCGGCCCGTGGGCCATAGTTTGCCCATCCCAGGCTTATACCCAAATCTCATGTACACCTGTCCAGTCGTGCTCCCATTTCTGTCAGTTGCCAAGAGGCTCATCCACTTCAGCAGAGGCAGACCCGGGCCGAGGAGTCAAAGCAATCTGGTGGGTCCCGGTGTGGCCTTGTGGTGGCCTGGGATGCTGTGTGGGAGGTAAACGTGGCGTGCCAGGCAAAGCAGCTTCTCTGGGAGCAATAACGCAACCGGCTGTCACTCGGCCAATACAAACCCGCTTGGGAGAGCAACGCCTCGTGCCTCTGCCATACCCAAAGCGGGGCTGCCCGGCCAGCACACGCGTGAGCGTGGCGTGAATTGTGCTCACAGAATGGGTTGTTGGGAGGCAAAGAATATTAACGTGAGAAATGTCCTAAATCTTAGTCAACGGAAGGAGCTCCATGGTAGCCAGTAACTTAGGACTGGCAGTGAAGAAAGCACAGCTAGGACTAAAGACAATGCAATATGAATCCCTCACCAACGGCTCTTAAGCAAAGCAAACGGTCCCTGGTAAGAGGGAAGGTCCTCTCCTGGATCGGTAACTGGCTAAAAGATAGGAAACAAAGAATAAGAATAAATGGTCAGTTTTCAGAACGGAGAGAGGTAAATAGTGGTGTCCCTCAGGGTCTATCCTGGGATCAGTCCTGTTCACATAGTCATAAATGATCTGCGAAAAGGGGTAAGCAGAGGTGGTGAAATTGGCAGATGATACAAAACTACTCAAGAGAGTTAAATCCAAAGCAGACTGTGAAGCGTTACAAAGGGATCTCACAAAATTGGGTGACTAGGCAAGAAAATGGCAGATGAAATTCAATGTTGATAAATGCAAAGTAATGCATGTTGGAAAATATAGTCCCAATTATATATATAAAATGATGGGGTCTAAATTAGCTGTTACCACGCAAGAAAGATCTTGGAATGACTGAGGATAGTTCTCTGAAAACATCCACTCAATGTGCAGCGGCAGTCAAAAAAGCGAACAGAATGTTGGGAATCATTAGGAAAGGGATAGATAATAAGACAGAAAATATCATATTGCCTCTTTATACATCCACAGTATGCCCACAGCTTGAATACTGCGTGCAGGTCTGGTCACCCCATCTCAAAAAGACATATGGCAACCACAAAAGGTACAAAAAAGGGCAACTGAAATTATTAGGGGTATGGAAAAGCTTCCATAGGAGGAGGGCTGAATAAGACTGGGATTTTTCAGCTTGGAAAAGAGACAACTAAGGCGACATGTGATAGACGTCTATAAAGTCATGACTTGTGTGGAGAAAGTAAATGAAGAAGTGTTATTTACTCCTTCTCATAACACAAGAACTAGGGGTCACCAAATGAAATGAATAGGCAACAGGTTTAAAATGAACAAAAGGAAGTATTTCTTCACACAACATACAGTCAACTTGTGGAACTCCTTGCCAGAGGATGTTGTGAAGGCCAAGACTATAACAGGGTTCAAAAAAGAACTAGAGCTAGAGCTGGAGCAGTGACAAATATTTCCAGAGTCAGTGAACTTTTCCAAGGGCATGAAAGGAAAAAGAAAAAAAAGTGGATCCCCTTGAATAAGCATCCAAACCCAGGCAGGCCTTCAAGCACTGGGTTTTAACTTGCACTGTCCGCTGAAATCACTGGAGAGTTCTGATTAAAAAAACTCTGGCACAGCACGCAGGATCTTCTGGTGAGTGTTGGTTATTTGAGCTCTGTGAGAGAGCCAGGGCCAGTTGCATCGAGCAGATGTGCGTGTAACATCTGCTGTGCCTAGAAACCCCCTTTTTACACTTGCCAGCACGTAGTGAATGAGTAAGTAACGCAAAAGCAGTGACTTGTCGTGGCAATTGTTATTTGTATTATGTGATAGTGCCCCTAAGATTCAAGCAGGGTGTGGGCCCATTGTGCCAGGCACTGTACAGACACATAATAAATGACGGCCCCTGTCCCAGAGCCCTGATGGTCTAAAGGACAAAGCATAATAGGCGGGTGGGACAGACAGGCAGGCCGGCGGACGGTGATAAAATGAATAGATGATGCCTAATTCTTAGCCACTGGAGGGCAGTGATCACAACGGGTCACCTGGCTAGCCAGAAGCAGGTTCCAGGTTTCCGGTCTGTCTGTGCAAACGCTGGGCCATGCTGCAGTTTAACTGATGAAGCATGACTTTGATACTGTAAATGACATGAGCTGGCAAGCTGAACTGACAGACAGTGCTCTTCCAGCTGGTTTACTTGCCAGTCTTGAGCTTGATTCACCCTCCATTTACACCCTTGTAACTCCCTTACTTCAGCAGCACTGCTCCTGATTTACACCCAAGGTAGCGGAGAGGGAGAGTCAGGCCGACTTGGTGGATTTTGGGCTCTAGTAATAAAGGTCCAGATTTCGATGCCAGCTCATGGGCTGATCTGCAGAAGTGGACAGCCTGGAAAAGTGCTCTCAGAATTGAGCAACTCTTCCTCCACTTCTGCTTTGAAAATGCATTGCAGACGTTTCTGCAGCATCGTATTGAGTACATGGTTTCACAACCTAGGGCTGGCCAAATGACAACCCCCACCAGCTACACACCACGTTCTAAATTGCGCAGACTCCCTCTTGTTTTCTAACACAGAGAAGAGTTTTATGCAAGAGCTAAACTGGGGAAGTGTGTGGAAAGAACAGACTTTTGTAACCTGTACTTGGGTGTTAGCAAATCACTGAAGGAAAATTCCTTCTGAAGTGGCCAGAGAGCTAAGATGAAGGAAGCAGAATGAAGAGCAGAGCAGAGACAAATAGAAAAGAAAATATATAGAAATATTCTTTGTAGCTATCTCCCAATACCAAGAGAAAGCCCTCATCCTGCTAGGTGTGGCACAAACAGAGGAAATCTGTTCCCCAAGGAGTTTCCTGTCTAAATAGATAATACAAAGGGGTGGTGGGGAAACAGGAGCAGAGAGAAGTGAAATGATTTAGTAAGTCACAAAGCGGGCCAGTAGCTGAGCCAGGAGGAGAACCCAGCTCTCCCAAGGGCCCCGCCCCATGTCCTGCCCACCAGGCCGTGCTGCCGTTTGACCTGTAAAGTAACAGAGTTGTGTGCACAGGGCAGCGGTGCCTGGTTCTTGTCTCTAAATGTCTGTTAATTGGGGCCTGGTCTGCCCCTAGACTTTACAGTGGAATAGTTCTGTCTCTCAGGGGTGTGAGGGACCCCGGCGTAAACAGCGCTCGGTCTAGCACCTCTCAGGGAGGCGGATTAACTAGTGATGGGAGAACCCCTCCCATCCGCATAGGTAGCGTCTACACGGAGCCAGGTCTACAGTACAGGCCTGTATTGGTACGACGACATCACTCTGGAGCATGAAAAATCCACACTCATGAGCTGAGTATTTACGCTGACTTCACCCCCGTGTAGACAGTGCGATGTGGCTGTGACAGCTTCTCCCACAACACAGCTACCACCTGTCAGCTCTCCCGTCGGCGTACTAGCCTCTTCGCTAAAGTGCGCCGGAACGTGAAGCGCTGCTCGTGAAGACAAGCCCTGGCACGCTACCGCAGTGCAGTTACAGTGTTTTAAGATTAGCCACTCCCCTCCTCATTCCAGGGGCTTGTCTACACTTCAAACACTGCAGCTGCACCACAGCAGCACTTCCTTGGAGATTCAACCGTCGGGCGAGGTGGTAGCTAGGTTGCCAGGAGCGCTGTCTGCACTGGGGCTTAGGTAGGTTTAACTGCGTTGCTCTGGGATGGTGAATTGTCCACACCCCTGATCAAGGGTTTTACTGACCTCATTTCCTAGTGCAGACCCGGCCTAGCAAAGCAAATCCAGATGTGGAAACTTTTGACACCTTGCTAGACCTTTCTGTCCCCAAGGACACACCCAAGAGTAACACTAAACATTGCAAGAAAGCTGTGTTCACTGTTTAGCTGAAGGAGACAGAGGGGAAGTAAGTGGCAGATTAAATCATTAACCTTTAGCATGCTGTTGGCAGTGTTATGGCCGTGTCAGTCCCAGGGAATTAGAAAGAGAAGGTGGGGGAAGTAATATCTTTTATTGGATCAGCTGCTGTTGGTGACAGAGACAGGCTCCCAAGCTGCACAGAGCTCTTCTTCAGGTCTGGGAAACGTGCTGAGTGTCACGGCTAAACACAATAGAACAACCCAATAAAAGATATCACCTCACACATCTTTTCTCCAGTCGTATGCTGACACCTTCCATCCAAATGAATGCTCCAGGACACTCGGGCTGTAACAGTGTTGTACCCTGTTGTGCTAAGCGGTGCACAAACATAAGATAAATGATGAGTCTAAAGCGCTCCCACGCAGGTTTGGTGCCATTTTACAGGCCCATTGGCAGGATCTGACCCACAGCCCATGGGAGTGTTCCAGCTGACTCTGTTTGGCATTGGATCGGCCTCTGTATGGCTATTCAGGATGCAAGTCCGTGGAAAATCAGATCAGCACCATGTGCTCTCTATTTCCAAAAGGCCAGGCAGTTCTGCTTTACGCCAAGCACTATAATGATTCTGCTGCCCGTAACCGCTAGAGTTAAGTTGCAAAATCTTTTCCAGTGTCAGCTATTTCCATCCGTTCATAACATTCAGGGAGCCGACCGAGGGTCCCACACTGGGTGGGGGTGGGGCCGGGGCGGAGGCTGCTCCCACGGCTGCCACCATCGCGCCCCCGCTGGGGGCCGGCCCCGGACCCGGGGAGCCAGCCACCTTCTCCACGTGCGCCCCCCCGCCGGGAGACGCCGAGCGCGGGGCTGGCCCCGCCGCCCCTGCCGCCGCGGCTCGCCGGGCGGCCGGCGGTCCCGACCCTCCCGGGGATAGCACCGGGCCCCCCCCCGCCGGCCATGGCCGAGACCGGGACCGATCCCACCGGTGCGGCTGCCGCTGAGGCCTCGCGGGTGCCCGGCCCCGCGGAGCCCGCTCCCCCCTCCCCGCGCGGCCCCCGGGTAGGAGCCTCTAGCGAGGTCTGTCCCGCTGCTGCTGCGCCTCCCTGGGCGACTGGCGTGGGGGAGCTAGCGGGAGACGCCGAGGGGCCCCCCGCACCGCTCGACTCTGGATCCGGGCCTGATCCGGCCGCCGCCGCCTCCACCACGGTGGTGCGAGCGGCCGGCCCCGTGGGGCGGGCTCCCCCGCACGCCGGGATCGTGGCCGGCCTCTCTCCTACCGGCCCCGCCGCGGCCGGCCGGGCGGCGGGCGCGGGGGCCCCGGTTCCCGGAGCCAAGGGGGCATCCCCGTCGGGAGCCCCGGGGCCGGTGCCGACTCTCCGGCTGCGGGTGCCACCGCGGCTGGCCCGGCGACTGGCTCGGAGGAGGGTGGGTGTCGGCTCCTCTGCGGCCCGCGCTGCCGCGGCCGGGCGGGTGGCGGGTGCGGGTGAGTCGGCCCCCGGCGCCACGTGTTCCCCCTTGCCGGGGCCCGCCGGGGGGGGGCTCGGCCCCCTCACCGCCGTGGTCGCCGCGGTCCGCGGGGGCCGCCCCTCGAGAACGAATAACACCGGCCGGGCGGCCGGCATCGGGGGGCCGGCCGCTGGCTCTGTCTCGCCCCTCTCCCCAGGAACTCCCCCGACATCAGGCGCAGCGACTGGCACGCCCCCCCCGCCGGACGGGGCCCAAGCCGCCCCCCCGCTCGCAGTTACTGGACCCCACGGACCCCCCGTGATGCGGCCCGGCCTACCGGGGGTGGGCACAGGCGATATAGAGGCGAGGGTCGCCGCCGTCCTAGAGTACCTCCGCGGCAACACCGTAGAGGAGGACGCCGACGCCGACCCCTCCGACCCACCCGTGTCCTCCGGGGCGCCTTCCATGGAGTCACCCGGCCCCTCCTCTGGGTCCACCGACAAGGGTGAAACCCCCACGGCACAGACCTCCCAGGGAAAAGAGAACTATATCTACTTCAGTTATCATTCGGTCGGACATTTATGCTAGTGTAAGGAAGGTTTTAGTGGAACTTCCCCCTGCTCAGACAGTCTGAGTGGTGAGTGGTGCTCTCTCATGCTCAGTCAGCTGAAAGGAGGGGGAGCACTTTGTTGCATGGGTGTTGTATTTGCAAATAAGCACACCTAGGTGCTGAGCATAATGGGAAATGGTTAGCATGGCTGGTTTCGGGCTACAAACCACTTTTGTGTTAACTGCTGGGGTAATGAAATGTTGTCCTTCAATTGTATGAACAGATGTCAGCAAAACTGTGCTTAGCCTGTTATGATAAAATACTTTACCCTAAACTAAATAGAGTGCCACGAGGGTGGTGGACAGATGTTTTAGCATTGTAAAGGGGGGGGGGGGAAGATATGATGAATCTCCTATTGGGATTGCACCAGCCTGGGGAAAGAGCTGCTCCCAGGCATGGAGTGATGATCTCCTCCCATTGTTAAAAGATAGAATTAACGACTCCTCTTGGAGCCCTTTTGTTTTCCTGAAAACAGGGACATTGCTTCAGTGTCTGCAAAAGGTTTACCCATAAACTGAAAATCACTAAGAGCTAAATCACTACAAGCTGAAATTCACTAAGAGCTGAACTATTAGGGAGTCTGGGAAACCGTGCCTGACAACTGACAAGCAGGTGCAATCGGCACCAGCAGTCAGCGGGAGCCTGGTGCAGTTGGCACCAGCCAGGAGTGTGCAGCGGGAGCCCGGTGCAGTCGGCGCCAGCCAGGTGTGCTCAGCGATCGGGGCGCAGCGAGGCCCGGAGGTGGTAGGAGACAGCAGCAGAGTGGCTTGGCCAAGTCCGTGTTGGACCAGAGTCTGCAGAGGGGGCGGACGGAGCCATAACTGAGAGCTGGACATTGCAACTTCGACGGTCAGTCAGGAGGAGGAAAGAAGGAAGGGAGAGGCCAAGGACACGCCTTTGTACTCTAGATGGGGTTGGCTCACTGAGTTCATGTTTGCACTGTGCCCCGAACCAGTGCTGTGTTTCTTCTCTTCTGTTATTAAAAGGTTTGCTTTCTACACTCAGTTTCTGTGCTTGCGAGAGGGGAAGTATTGTCCTTGGGGGCCCAGGGGGTAAGGTGTGGTTTCCCAGGTAACTGGGTGGGGGCTCGAGCCAGTTTGGTGTTTCACTATTGACAGGGACCCCTAGATACAGAACCCGGCCCTGGCTGCTGCCAACTCTATCTGGCAGAAGGGTTACACTAGAATATCCAGTGGTATCCTAGCTTATGGTAACCAAAGGGCTTTGGAAGGGTGATTAGACCTCCTGCTTTAAATAAATCTCTATTGGGGTAGGAGGAGATGTGCCTAGAGAAGCAGATTAGCTCAGATCTGTAGAGTTTTTTACACCTTTCTCTGGTACTGGCCACTGTCCAAGTCAGGACACTAGGCTAAATGCACCTAGGGTTTTATCCAGTCCGGCAGTTCCTGTGTTTTACAAAATCTTTACTTTCCGGGGGCTTAAATTTTCCCTACTCGCGCCCTTCTTCCTAGGGGGGTTGTTTTTTGAAGTTTACTCTCAAAGTTTTAAGCAGGTTAAAAAGAATCTTTCTCCCACAAACACAAAGATTCTGACCACCGGTCCCCTCCTGGGGCAAATCCCAAACTGGTGACCTGCATGAGCAGGCCTGACAGCTCACAGTGTGCTTTGCTGAGTTTGCAGCCAGGTGCTTTCCTAAAGACGCCGTTCGGAACACGTGCAGGTGCATCCGGAGTGCGTGCAACAGGAATTTGTTAGACTGTGGTCTGCCCTCAAGTGGGGCTAAGTAATAACTGCCTCTTACTCAACTGGGCTGCTCCAGGAGCATCTTTGCAGTCAGAAGCGCTGGCTTTTAGGGACAGACGTCCGTTTATCCACCCCCGTCTGCTTTGGGGAGGTGCCAGAGCTCTGGGAGAGCGGACTGGGGGCTATTTCGCCATGTGCATCACCCACGGTATTGTGTACTAAGTTCCAATCAATGGCGGGGGGAATGCGAAAAGGAAAGAAACCCGGTTTGGCTCTCAGGGCCTGATCCTCCACTGCCTTGCCTCTCCGGTGAGTCATTTACACCCGCAAAAAATGTCACCGAGTCAGAATCCCCTCTTCACTGCCACCATCGGTTGTGTTTTACGCCCACTTGGCCCAGGTGCAGACGATTCTGCAGCAGGCTAGACGGGGGAGTTGGCCACTCAGATAGCAGAGGGACTTGCAGGGCTGGCTTCCTCCCCAGCCCCTCAATCGTCTTCCATGTAAACAGGGCACATTTGATCTGGAGTCAGAGAAAGACGATAAACCTGGAGTCTCATGGGGCCCGTTTCAGGGTCGTTTTTCAGAGTCGAGGCTGACCCAGTCATTACACCCAAGGCACAGTCCTGTACTCGCTGAAGCCAGTGATGGTTTTGTCACGGGGTGTCACAGAGCCCCTTAAGACAGATGCATTTGGAACAGACCAGCTGTGCTGCTCTTTGGTTACTGGCCTTATCTCCTTCTTCAGAAGCTGGGTTCATATGGAAACTGAGTCACATACACTCATGTCTGCCCCACAAACTCTGAGCAGAGGGAGCTGTGTGTCTCCAGCATGTCCTTTTCATGAGCTAACATGACTCCGTTGAGGAGGGAGTGAGGGAACAGCCAGGAAGGAAGCGTCACTTTAAGAACCATGGCTAGATTTGGAAAGCGGATGGTTAATTTGAGCTTTGTAGATAAGGGGCTAAAATAAGGGTAAATAACTCTCATGCTTCAGGACATAAGCAAGTCGCTGCAGGGGTCAGGAAGGAATCCCCACTCAGCGCTGCATAGCTGGCTAAGTGGCCTATGGGGAGGGATTCACCACTCTGAAGCACGGGGATAACAAATTCTATGTTCCAAAAGCAGCAGGTGTATTTCTTGGCCACGCCTCTCTTAATCCAGACTACAGCTGTGTGTAATAGGGAACGGAACTCTCCCTTTTTGTAGGGACATCAGGGGTGGGGGGCATTTAGTAATCAGCATGCATTGTCTTCAGACTGCTACAGGGGCTGGTTTATATGGCAGATCTCTGCTTTTCTGTGCGGGAAGCAACCAAGCAAGGATCTATGGTTGCTGTCAGAGAAAAGGGGGTGAACCAAGACCAGAAGAAATGGAGGCAATGGCAGCTGCAGGAAATGCTTTACATGATCTGGGCACTGATCCAATAGCAAGGCGATCCGGGAGTTTGAAAAATGTGGGTAGCAGCAGTATCCACGGTTACAGCGCTAGTTGCCTCTCAGTCCTCTCTCTGAATGACTCCTCAGGTGCCAGGCCTCGTGCCACTCTTAGCCTGGGCCCTAGCCTACAGTACCCTGAGGATCACCCATGGCTACCCCAGCAGCTCTGCCTGGGTTTAGCACCTGCTGTTCTTCCCTTCAAAAGCCTGTCATTGTGGGAACTAACAGGAGGCAGATGGCCTTGTGCAACCAAAGTACCATTTAACCTTAACAGTAGGAGCATAACATAAGAGGAAAAGGATTTTAAACCAACAGTCAGTCTGATGTAAAGCCCTACCATCCCGTGACAGGGACCTTGGCAGGCATAGCTACTCCAGAGATCCCCAGCACTGTCTGTCAATCTGGTTGGCTTCTCCTCAACAGCTCTCCTGGCCCCTGGACCGAGAGTGACCTTTTAATTCTTTGCAATCCTTCTACTCCGCTGGCGCTCAGCTGTGGCATATGATCTTTGTGACTGGGCTGAGCCCGGCGATCGGATCTTCACAGCCCAGCTGCCCAGGCATTTACCGGGAGGCAGCTTATCTTGCGCTACTGTTTTACTTCCTTCTTGTTTTTCCAAACACCTGCTATTAAACGGAACCAACAGATCCATACAGGAACCATCTGATCACTGATCACGTACAGGGTCCTAACTTATTACAGAGCAGTGCCCTGTCCTCCATGACCCAGCTGAGCCCCCACGGGAGTGGGGCCAAATGCTTTTTAAATAATAAAAACTCACTTCTGAGGGCCGTGCTGTGCAACGCCATGTAGCTGGCCAATGTATTCCAGCAGCAGGGAAGTGCTGCCAGTGATTGTGAGTCGATGCTGCCACCTTCAGGCAGCTCCGGGTAGCTACCCTTTTGGGCCCGTCTACGTGCTCGTGAAGTACTTCTTCCAAGGCTTCACGCCCCAGGAGCCGAGCAGGCCGCAATGACCAATTCCTGGTGTCTCAGTAGCCTTTAGCGGGTCCAGCTGAACTCAGGTGCTTCCTGTGCTAGGCACGGTACAAATGCTTCGTGAGAGAAAGGACTTACCCCCAAAGGACTGACCATAGAGGCAGGGTAATAGAATATCATTATCCCCATTTTACAGAGGAGAACTGAGGCCCAGAGATGCTAGGTGACTTGCCCAAAATCCCACGGGGGGTTGGTGGCAGAGGCAGGGATTAAACCCAGCGCTCCTGAGGCCCGGTCCTGTGCCTTAGCCATAAGGCTTTTGCCCTCCTCGGTTGCCTGTTTTGCTATGTGGACGCCCCAGGGGCCAGCACCTGACCTCGATGCCCTGCCGGCTGCTGGTGCAAACCGTCCTGCCCCTGCACCCCCGTGGCTTCCCAGGATGATGCAGCAAGAGAGTAGAGCCCCCGGCCGGATCCCCCCAGGCGCCCGCGGGGCTCTTCCGACACGGCGCTGCTGCAGCAGGGGCATATAACTGAGAGTAGGCGGCACTGGCCTTGAGGGGACGTGACTCCCTCTCCAGTGACCTCGGCTTCGCACCTACACCACTGGAGACTTCTGCTTGTGGAAAGCCCAGCCCGGGGCAAATGTCTACAAACTCCCACGTTCCTGGGGGCTCTCGGGCAGCCAGGGCGGCCTTCAGGCTGGACGGCGCTGGCCAAGCTGGTCCAAGGCAACTGAGTTTCAGTGCAACCCTTGGGAAGCTGCTGCTGGAGAAGGCGTGGGGGTGAGCGTTTACGGACCTCACGTGAACGATGCCCTTCCCTAGCCAAGCGCCTAGAGCACAGACTCCATGTGCCCTTCCCTTGGGGCGAACGGCTCGCTCTCTCACGCCCGTGCCCAGGAAAGGTTACAGCAGGCTGCCTTGGGATCCGGCTTCTGCTCTGCTGAATGTGTGAGCAGCAGGTGCTGTGCCGGGCGGGGAAGACAGAGCCTATTGCTGCCCCTGCTTATACACTGGCAAAGGACCCAGGGAGGAGGCGAAGCGGACGGGGTTCCTGGAGGCCGCTGCCCTGTCTCACTGGCCTGGGGAAGGGGGCACAGGCAGTCGTGTGTCTGGCCCGGCTGGCATGCTCGGGGGTCACGGCTATAGGGCGCAGCAGGGATGGATCCTGAGCCAGAGTGGCCATAGCTAACCCTCCCCTGCTGAGCCAAGCAACGCACGCTGCCCTTCGCCCTCTCTGCTGCCACACGCAGGAGGGGCCGCACCGCGCTGCCAGGCACGTCGGGCGGGCGGAGCGCACCAGGCTGCAAGAAGGCACCTCCAGCCCCAGGGTGCCTGCCCTGCCCGTAGCAACGCGTGGCACCCCCCTGCCACCCCAGACCGAACTCTGCTGCTGGGAGCCAGACATGGGGGCTGGGAGTCGCCCCTTCCACCTGCACAGCCGCCCCGGGCCGTGTCCCTTACCTCTGCTGCCCCTGGGTGGCTGCAGTCTGGCTCTCCGTGGAAGCAGCGACGTGCTTTAAAAACCGTCCATGTCTGCTCTTTGTACCGGTTTAGGACGTTGCCTTGTCGGCAGAGCATGCTGTGAGCGCGCTGAACTTCCCTCGGACACTGAGGCCCAAGAGCCGTACGGGAGAGTGAAGGGGCTAAAGGCTAATTACCTTGCCATGAGCAACTGCTAATCATAGAATCATGGAAGGGACCCCAGGAGGTATCTAGTCCTGCCCCCTGCTCACAGCAGGACCAACCCCAACTAAACCATCCCAGCCAGGGCTTTGTCAAGCCACCCCTAAAAAACCTCTAAGGATGGAGATTCCACCCCCTCCCTAGGTAACCCATTCCAATGCTTCACCACCCTCCTAGGGAAAAAGTTTTTCCTAATATCCAACCTAGACCTCCCCCGCTGCAACCTGAAACTGTTGCTCCTAGTTCTGTCATCTGCCACCACTGAGAACAGCCTCCCTGGAACCCCCTTCAGGTAGTTAAAGGCTGCTATCAAATCCCCCCTCATTCTTCTCTTCTGCAGACGAAACAAGCCCAGTTCCCTCAGCCTCTCCTCATAAGTCTTGTGCTCCAGCCCCCTCATCATTTTTGTTGCCCTCTGCTGGACTCTCTCCAATTTGTCCACATCCTTTTTGTAGTGGGGGGCCCAAAACTGGACACAATACTCCAAATACGGCCTCACCAGTGCCAAATAGAGGGGGATAATCACTTCCCGCGATCCGCTGGCAATGCTCCTACTGATGCAGCCCAATATGCCATTAGCCTTCTTGGCAACCAAGGCACACTGCTGACTCCTATCCAGCTTCTTGTCCGCCGTAACCCCCAAGTCCTTTTCTGCAGAATACTGACAGTACTTGCACATGATTGCTAGTTACACCGGGCAATGAGCTTTCTTTGCGGAGCCTGGAGCTTCCCGTGTGTTTTGCATTTATTCACTCTCATCAATAAAAGCAGCGACCACTGAGCCTGGCTCCCTGGAAGGGGGAGACGACTCCTCTCCCAGTGCCCGTCACCCTCATTTCCAACGGCCCCAGCTCGAAGGGGTGCAGGGCAGGTCCCGTAGGTAGCACAGAGCTCCCAGCTGTCGCAGTAACCTCATCTCCACCCGCCTTAGTGGGGAGTAAGGCTGCGACCCCAGCACAGCTAGAGTGAGGCCAAGGTTGCGGGGCTTCTCCCACCTGCCCATGGGTAACCCTAGGCCCTCTGACAGCTGGGGCCTAGCCCATGTCCCCACACCTGCATGAGGGGCCAGTTCCCAGGCAGCCAGCCTGGCCACAAGACACGGTGTGGGAACACATGGGGTCTGTGCTCACGGGAAATAGGGTTGGATCAAGTCTTCAAGGAGACAGTGGGACAGAACAGTCATTAAAGAGTCATTTGATTAGAGTCTCCGAGTCATCTCTTTAGGCCCACATTTTCCAGTGTGCCCAGTAATTTTGACCCTATCAGTCTATAGGGTCCCATCCTGACATACGTAGGGTCTGGGTTTCAGAAGGGCTCAGTGGGTGGCGAGGGAAGGGTGCTCAAGGTTCTCCGAAAAATCAGGCTCCAGATGTCAGATGTTGGGAAATTGAAAATGAAACAGCCAAATCCGTGGTCACTCTGGAAATGTTTTACCTGAACGTTTTCCTGGCTGTGGGGCCACGTGCCCGTCCGCTGGCTCTGAACAGTAACCTATCGCTGGAGAGCCACGGTTTTCAGACGCGGCTCAGAAGTTTGGGAGCCCAACTCCAGCCATGCTCGAGGTACGTGATTTTCAGACACTTCTCAGCACTCACGGGCGGGAACGGCTGGGCCCTGGAGGGTGGTTCAGAGGCCACCCAAGCTCACCAGTCAGTGGTGCAAATCTTGGCCTCTGGCTTTATTCGACAGCACCATTGCCACTGGCGCAGGTATCTCAGCGCATGTCAGCCCCACCCTGCACTGGTCCCTATAACCCGTCAGGAAACGGATGCAGCCTTGCATTAAAAACACACCTCAGCGGCAGACCCTCCTGCTTTCACAAAAGAATTCGTGTCGTTAACGCTTTACTGGTGCTGTCCTCATCACCTCCTCCCATCCCTTGTGCACACACAAGGCTAGACATTGTACACCCGCTGCACGGGGAACCTCAGGGCTCACAGGGACGTGACCTCCCTGAGACAGGGGTTGACACAGATTTTTCCCACCTCTGGTTCAGCTATGCCCAGTGGTGGGAACTAAGGGTCGTAGAAGGGATGCTGGAGGGTGCTGGTGTTTTAAGCACTGTGGTGTCTAACCCTGTTCAGAGCCGGCCTGCGCAATACGGTGGATAAAAGGGCAGCGGCTGCCCACACCTTGTCTGCACCAAAGCTCCCCAGCCTGAGCTCTCATAGCCAGGGCATTTTTCTTACTATTCAGTCTCCCTTTTCCTGATTTCACCTGCAACGCTTAGCACCAGCCCTGGGGCTATGAGGCGCCCTGCCAGGTAAGTGCTGGAAATCCCACTGTTGTGACGCTTTTAAAGCTGGCCTGCTCAGATGGCCTGGCGCTGCCCTGTAGTGACTGTCAGGGCGGATGGCTCCGTGTGAGAGACAAAGTATCTTGGACAAGAAACGGGATGGAACAGGCTGTCCAAACTCATCCTGCCTCCCGTCTACCATCCTCCCAAACAACCGAAGGGAGGGGTCTGGCCAGGCCCGGGGTCTCGGTTTGACATTAGGAAGTAATTATTGCTCCAGGTTTCTATGCTGTGAGGAAACCATAACTGGTGAGATCCGCTCAGTGGAGGTTTCTGTGTATTGCACACGAGGCATTTTCCTGGGGGAGGGAGAAAGTTCCTAAACCCCAACGTACCTCCCCCTGTGGGAGCGGGGAAGGCTGGTTAAGAAAACCTCTGGCTCCCACCAGTCACTCACATAACTCCCAGCCCCACACGAGGTCCCTCTCTCAGGGCAATTTGTGGCAGTCTGAGAGTCCCGCAAGGAGACGCAGCCCGAGGGGACGATGAGGCGTCTGTGGCTGGTGCTGCTGGTTCTGGCACTGGCCGGAGCGGCCCTGGCTGGGCCCATCCTGCAGCAGCCGCTGGGCGTGGAGGGTCCTGGCGCGGTGGCAGCGGGTGCTGGGGCGTCAGCCCAGGACAACGGAGCCCAACAGCAGCCCCTGGTGAGTCCTGCCCTCACCACGTCCCTGCAGGGAGATTCTTTGCCTCGTGCCCCTTTCCTGGGGATCCCCGGGGGCGGGATGGGATCTGACACAGGGTTGCTCTGGCAGGTTGCTCTGGGTGGAGCCAGGGACCCTCCCTTCCTCATCCCGACTGTGAGAATTACATCTCCCCTCCCTGTGGGGGATCCCTGGCCTCCCCAGAAATGACCCTGCCCTGGGAGAGATCCCTCACTGACCCCTGCCCTGACCAGCCTAGCCTTCTCTATAGGGCAGGGCTGGCCTGTGCACCCAGCCGCCCCCACTGTGGGGGGGCAGCCATAGCTGTGGACGGCTGAGCTGGGAGTTCAGCCGCCAGCTCCTCGTCCGCTCGGAGCAAAGGTGGGGTCAGAGCAGGGAACGCGAGCCGGGTCCATGGCCAGGCTCCGACTGGGGCCTGAGCGCTAGGGGGCAGGAGGCCAAGGCAAAGGGATGATGGAGGGAGAACCGTGGGGGAGGAGTCTGACCAGAAAAAGCCAGGGGAATGTGAGGCAGGTCCTGTGGTTTATCCCGGGCTCGCTGCCTCCCAGGCTGGTGTAACCCTTCTGCCAGTCAGAGTCAGCCGCAAGAAGGGCTGGGGGTCAACATCTAGGGGGTCTTTTTCAATAGCACAACATAAAATCAGCTTGAGCCCCCACCCAGACGTTCTACCAGCCACTCCACTTCCTGGCTGCCCTGCCAGCCGCTCTGCTACGCTGGCCCCCTGCCAGCCGTCACCCCTGCACCCCCTCGAAGTGGGCTGGGCAGAAATCACTGTCCCACCACACGTGATTCCAGCTCTCGTGATCATTTTACGAAGCAAAAGTCTCCCAAAGGAGCCTTAATTACCTCTGTCTTTGAACAAGGGGGAACAGCTGGTTAAACCACGCCTCGGACCTTCCGCCTCCCCAGCTAGCTGTCCGGGGAGAGCTCGTTCAGAGCCTGCTTACGCTGGGTAGGCTGGGACCAGCAGCCAATGTAACAGCCTCTGTACTGCTGAGGAGGATGAAAGTCTCAGGGAAGCAGACCATCAAACTGGAGCAGAGGGAAACGATCCCTCCTTCCAGATGATGTCATGGTCTCCTCTCGCACTGAGGATACCTCTCCGCAGAGGGAAAGGTAATAGTAACGGGGGACTCCATCATTAGAGGCATAGATAGCTGGGCTTGCAATGCCTGGGAGAACCGCATGGCGTCTTGCCTGCCGGGTGAGAAGGTTGCACATCTCTCAGGACATCTAGACAGACTTATGTGCAGTGCTGGGGAGGAGCCGGTGGTCGTGGTACATGTAGGTACCAGTGAGATAGGGAAAGGTAGGAGAGAGGTCCTGGAGGCCAAATTCAGGCCACTGGACAATCGAGGTGCTAATGGAGCACTCAAGAAAGACAAAACCATTGCAGATAAACTAAATTAATTCTTTGCCTCTGTCTTCACAGCTGAGGACGTGAGGGAGATTTCCAAACCTGAGCCATTCATTTTAGGTGACAAATCTGAGGAACTGTTCCAGACTGAGATGTCATTAGAGGAGGTTTTGGAACAAATTGATAAATTAAGCAGTAATAAGTCACCAGAACCAGGTGGTATTCATCCAAGAGTTCTGAAGGAACTCAGATGTGAATTTGCAGAACTACTAACTCTGGTATGTAACCTATCATTTAAATGAGCTTCTGTACCAGACTTATCAGATCCATAGATTAATGTGATTTGTTGGGAGTCAATATGGTTTTTGTAAAGGGAAATCACGCCTCACCAACCTACTAGAATTCTCTGTGGGGGTCAACAAGCATGTGGACAAGGGTGATCCAGTGGATATAGTGTACTTAGATTTTCAGAAAGCCTTTGACAAGGTCCGTCACCAAAGGTTCTTAAGCAAAATAAGCTGTCATGGGATAAGAGGGAAGGTCCTCTGCTGGATCAGTAACTGGTTAGAAGATAGGAAGCAAAGGATAGGAATAAATGGTCAGTTTTCAGAATGGAGAAAGGTAAATACAGGTATCTGTACTGGGACCAGTGCTGTTCACATAGTCATAAATGATCTGGGAAAAGGGGTAAACAGTGAGGTGGCAAAATTTGCAGATGATACAAAACTACTCAAGATAGTTCAGTCCAAAGCAGACTGTGAAAAGTTACCAAGGGATCTTACAAAACTGGGTGACAGAGCAAAAATATGACAGATGGAATTCAATGTTGATAAATGCAAAGTAATGCACATTGGAAAACATAATCCCAACTGTATATACAAAATTATGGGGTCTAAATTAATTGTTACCACTCCAGAAAGAGATCTCAAATTCACTGTGGATAGTTCTCTGAAAATATCCCCTCGATGTGCAGCGGCAGTCAAAAAAGCTAACAAACAGAATGTTGGACTCATTAGGAAAGGGAAAGATAGTAAGACAGAAAATATATTGCATCTTAATAAATCCATGGTACACCCACTCTTCAATACTGCATGCAGATCTGGTTGCCCCATCACAAAAAAGATATACTGAAATTGGAAAAGGTACAGAAAAGAGCAACAAATATGATTAGGGATATGGAAAAGCACCCACATGAAGAGAGATTAATTAGACTGGGACCTTTCAGCTTGGAAAAGAGACAAGTAAGGGGGAATATGACAAGAGGTCTATAAAATCATGACATGTGGAGAAAGTAAATAAGGAAGTGTTATTTACTTTTTCTCATAACTCAAGAACAAGGGGTCACCAAATGAAATTAACAGGCAGCAGGTTTAATGAACAAAGGGACATATTTCTTCACACGACATGCAGTCAGCTTGTGGAACTCCTTGCCACAGGATGTTGTGAAGGCCAAGAATGTAATGGGGTTCAAAAAAGAACCAGAGAAGTTCATGGAGAACTGGACAGGGACTGCCATTTGTCAGAATCTGGGAATGGGCAACAGGGGACGGATCATTTGATGATGACCTGTTCTGTTCATTCCCTCTGAAGCACCTGGCATTGGCCACTCTAGGAAGACAGGACACTGGGCTAGATGGACCACTGGCGTGACCCAGTATGGCCATTCTTACGTTCTTATGCTCCCTTGTGCCAGCCTGGAGTGGGCAGCCGTGGGGTGGGTTGGTGCGTGTGCTGTGGGGCCCTCCAGCTCCTCCGGCCCCTAGCTCGGTGCCTTGTCTGTGTGTGTTTCAGGGTGTGAGAGTGAGACGGGCCGCGCAGCCAGAGAAGATCAGATCATGGAGGCCAGGCATGCTCTCGATCGTAGGCCTAGTCATCAGAAAGGGAAGCCGGAGAGGCTGAACAGACCCCTCATCTAGGGCGAGGACGGCGCCACTGGTCACTTCGTTCTTGCAGGACCCAACCGACCTTTCATCCCCGCCCCCACCTGTGCCCCGGTGCCGCTTAGCTTTCGGCCACGGTTACACGTCAGAAGTGAGCTTGCTGCTAACTGCAGGGTACGGGAACTCCCAGCCCCACCCGAGCGCTGCGGGTCTGGGCCAGGCCAGGGCCGTGTCGGTCGGGGAAGGCTCCTTCCCTCCGGGCCAGGTGATGAACCTGCTTTGTGGAGCCCGGAGCTTCCTGTGTGTTTTGCATTTTTTTGCTCTCATCAATAAAAGCAGCAACCGCTGAACCTGACTCCCTGAAGTGGGGGAGACGACGCCTCTCCCTGCACCCGTCGCCCTCATTTCCAACGGCCCCGGCTCAAAGGGGTGCAGGGCAGGGTCCCGTTGGCAGCACAGAGCTCCTGGCCGCTGCAGTAACCCTGTCCCTGCCCCACTTAGCAGGGATTAAGGCTGCATCCTCAGTACAGCTGGAGCGAGGCCCAGGTCACCGGCCTCCTCCCACCTGCCCATGGGTAGCCCTAGGCCCTGCCTTGGCCTCCACTCTGACAGCTGGGGCCTAGCCCGTGTCCCACAAGCCACAATGAGCCGCAGTGCCGAGAAGGGTCTGGGCTCACAAGGACGTGGGGGCTGGACCAAGTCCATAGGGAGGAGTCAGGCTGCCTGGCCTCCCAATGCTGGGTACCCCCTGTGATGTGTCCATGCCTAGGACAGACCACCTGAAATGCCAAGGTCAGGACAGGCTGCAAAAGGAGAGCAAATTCTCCCAGCTCTGGTGGGTAACACTGAAGTTAGACTTCCCAACCAGCCACAAACAGGGCTTCTGATTCCCCACACTGGTTATCATGAAGCTAACACAAAATACACACAGCTTCCTTTACTGCATTTCAGCCTCTGGCTCCCAATCAGCCACTAGGTCCAGTAAAGAAATAAATTATTTTAAACACTATGCTCTTTGCCAAAAAGGTTCTCCTCATCCCCAAAGCGTCTGCCACCGCACCAGATCAATATGTGTTTGGATCTTACCCAAAACACCATAGTGCCAGCCAGTCCTTTAACAACTAAAATTAAAGGTTTATTATAAAAGGAAAGAAACAAATAGTGAGAGAAATGTTAAATGACTAAAGCAATTGGATATGTACAAATGATTCAAAGGTCCATCTGCATCAGGTTTTCAGTAGAATAGTGGAGTTTACAGGCTTGTACAGTCCCTCTGGTGTACATCCAGTACCCAAATGGGTCTCTGTTTCACAGCCTCAGTTACAGATGAGTTGATCCAGAGGTCGGTGAAGAATGAAGACTAAAGACAATGGATATGGTGCAGCTGCTTTCTATAGTGGATTGCCATGTCGCTTGTTGCAAACACCTGGAATGGAAAAGCCTCAGACTGGAGTCGGAGAGAGTCCCCTGTCCGTAGGGCATGCTCTTACACATCCTGCTGACTCAGCAGAGGTAGCCCTGGCTTCTCCCCCGGGGCCCATTGTACCTGTGAGTTTCCTTATGGGCCCTTAAGCAGGCTAGTGCTGCAGTCATCATGTCTGGAGCGTCGCCCAGAAACACAGCACAAGCTGAAATACAGATACATCAAACATAGGCATCGCTTTCAATGCAAATATGACACGCGCACATGACCCATATCATCATACATAGCAAATTCGAACCTTTGCAAGGGTACCTGGCCTGGCCTGGCCTGGCCTGCAGGAAGTATTGTAATTTTCACATATTGATGTTAAATAATATCATAAATGGCCCCCCTAATCCAGCTGGCACCACATCCCCCTCCCCTGGCCTGTATTGCCAATGGGGACCAGCTCCCCAGGGTCTCTGCAATGGGCATCAGGCCATGAGGCAGACAGGATCTGCCAGGGAGCTAGCAGGGCAGTGGGTGCTGAGGTGCGGCTCACGGTGCCCTGGGCCTGTGGAGGGCCCTGGGGCTTCCGCCAGGGTGACAAGCAGACAGAGGCAGGTGTCCACATCCCCACAACCCCCAGCACAGGCGACGCGGGCTGGCTCCCTTGACATTGCCCCAGGAGCGTTGCACCCCTCTTGCCTGCAGGGGCCCCCTCAGCCTGGCACTCTGGGACATGGGGGGGTCATTGCTCAGCAGGGAATTCCCCCCCACACACACACCCTGTGTGCAACACTGTTGGCCCTGTGGCCCTAGAGAAATTTCCTTGCTCTGAAACAACCAGGCCTGGCCAGCAGTGCGGCAGGTTGGCCACCAGTGCAGCTGGACCACTGGCCTGACCCTGTTTGGAGCCAACTGTCATTTCTTACCCCAGAAGAAGGCCTGCCGTTTAACCACACGAGGTGTCCATGGTGTCATGGCATCCACCCTGCCCGGTGCCCATCGCACAGCGGGGGGAACAGACACTAAAGGGGCCTTGTCGGCCGCTTGATTCAAGTCCCTGAGTCGTCCCCTTCCGGTGTGCCCACTCATTTTGGCTGTTTCTAGGCATCATAAATTGGGAACCTGAAAACCGAAACAGACAAAAATTCTGGCCGCTTTGGCCATTTTTGCCCTTAACATCTTCCTGGCTGACTGGCCATGTGCCCCATTCGCTAGCTCTGAACTTCAACTCCATCACTGGAGAGCCAAGCTTTTCAAAGGTGGCTCAGGAGTTTGAGAGCCCAACTCCAAAAGACCTTTGAGGTACACGATTTTCAAACACTTCCCAGCACCCACAGCCAGAATGGCTGGGCCCTGGAGGGTGGCTCATGTTGGCCCTCAAAAATCACCGCTCAGTGTTAAAAATCGTGTCCCCTGGCTTTATTTGACAGAACCATTCCCACTCGCACAGGGAGCACTGAGCAAAGCCCTGGGCTGTTCCCTGTAACCGGGCAGGAAATGGAAGCGGCGTTGCCTTGAACACACACAGTCTGCGGCACCTCCTGCTTTGAGAGACCACGGATCTCGTACGAGTAATGGGCCAGAAGGGTCTGTCCAAACTCATCCTGCCCCTCACGCCCACCCCTCAAACAACCCGAGTTGGGGGAGGGAGTCTAGCCGGCTCCAGGGTCTCTGGTCGACGTTACCAAGTAGTTATTGCTCCAGGTTTCCATGCAGTGAGGAAACCGTAACTGGAGAGAGCCGTTAAGTGGCAGTTTCAGTGTATTGCACACAAGACTCTTTACTGGAGGAGGGAGGAGGTTCCTAAACCCCCAAGTTACCTCCCCTGGGGGAGAGGGAGAGGCTGGTTAAAAACCTCAGGCTCCTCCCAGTTGCTCG
>ML675603.1:2262172-2317837 GCA_007922155.1 Mesoclemmys tuberculata | reverse complement strand
ATTAGTCCCGGTGCTTGCCCACAATAAACCTGGCCGGGTGCCTTCGTTGCTCAGCGGATCTGTGGTCGTGTCGAATCCTTCGATCATGCAGTGGTGTCTCGGTTTTCTGCATGGAGCTGGGACAGCAGGCACACGAGGAGTGTACACACACATCCAACAACTGACAACACCCTCCCGCTGCCCCATGAGGGGTCAGGTCTGTGCCGACGTACAAACACAAGGAATGGTATTTTAACAAGGAGCCTTAAACATCTCATTGTAGCGCTATGACAGGAAGCCTTAGCGGCCCCCCCGGCACTCCCAATAAACACATTGACTTCCCCTCACTTAGCTCCCTCTAGATTGGTTCATTTTGTCAGCGGCCCCATTTAGCCCAACAGGTAGGGTACGCACCCAGGAAGTGGGGGCCTCCTAGGTCAAGGCCCCCATCAGCCTGATGAGCAGGGATCTCTTAGGTGAATGCGCTACCCGCGGAGCTACGGGAGATCTCGGGGAGAACTTTCTCAGGCTCTCCTGCTGAAACGGTTCCGCTGCAACTGATAATAATTAACTATTAATTGGGCCAGAGACAGAGGGAGGCTCACTCTACAGCCCAGTGGTAGGAAGACGCCCCCAAGGGTGGGAGGGAGACCTCTCTTCAAATCCTCTCTCCTCATCAAGCAGAGGGGGATTGAACCAGGGGTTCTCCCGCACCCTGGGTGAGTATCCTGAGCGCTGGAAGGCTTTCCGTCTTTCCCCCTGCCCCACTGTTTTGTGTGGAGTTATGCAGCCTCCGACATGTCTAATGGATTGTGCCCCACATGCGAGAGAGGCACTCCTCTGCCCATCTTCTGCTGGGGCATGGATCATCTGGGGAGAGAGGTTTCCATACTAGGGAGACTAACTGGTTTAAAGCTGGACAGTCCTAGATTGGTGCAGCACTGTCCCTGTGCGATCAGGACCTAGCACCGGACATGGCTTTGTCTGATGAAAATGAGAGGTGAGAGGAGGAGAACTGGAGATGCCAAGGGGTAAGGGTAGAGGCGGTGCCTCCAGGCAATGGGATGCAGGCAGAAGCAGGCCCACATGGGTGGGCTGACATGGATGGGGCGGGACCACACAGGCAGGGGTGGGGCCCACATGGGTGAGCTGAGAGAGGTGGGAGCAGAGCCACACAGACAGAGGCAGGGTGAGCTGTCACAGATAGGGGGGTGGGGCCATGCTGCCAGGCCCACATGGCCAACCTGACACAGGTGGGGTGGGCCATGCTGGTGGGTATGGGGTTACCCTATATTCTGGGGACACGTCAGTGGCCACCCTAGTCCGGACGCCTAGAAGGAGGCAGCAACACACACACTCAACAGCAGAAACTTAGGCACTAAGGGAACTTTCCCCTGAAAACTCCAGACTTCAGGCGAGTTTAGGGGCCTGCATGGCGCAGCAGCAGCCGACCAGGGGTCTTCTTGGAGCAGATGCAGCTGTATATTCCACACGGCGTGCAAAGGCCCAGCGCACGGAAGACGAACTTTGTCTAGTGGTTCTCACAGGAGCCGCGCTCACGCCTGGTGACCATAGCCCCTCCCTTGGCTATCTAAAGGCAGTGCCACCCCACTGCCCTTCTGTTCTTCTCAGCACCTGTGGCTGGTGTTGGAGCTCTGCGTGGTGTTTCACCTCACATTTTCGCTCTCAGTTTTCTGAGTATTTTTCTTCTCGACCATACCAGTGTAAACATGGGTCAGAATAGTTCAGAGAAGACGCTGTTCCAAGTTAGACTGCAAGTGTTTTCATGGGACATCCAGGCCACACCATCACCAGCACGACTGGTGCTGGCGCTTCACAGGATCCTAAAGTGTCAAGATTTGATGCTGAAGATTTATGTTCTGATTGCTACCAATACTTGGATAAAAGCACAAAAGGGACGTCATTCTTGCAGTTCTGTACTTTCTGTGATGCTAATACAGAATGCTTCTGAAGCGTGTTCACACTAGATGGCTTTGCCCGGCAGTAGCTATTAACAGATTGTTGCTGTAGTAAGCAAATAGTTAGCAATAGCAAAAAGCTACTTTTTGTCTGTTGATGATAGTTGCGCAAGATTCAAGAGATTAAGTTCTGCTTTCACAAATCCTAGGCTGGAAGTTTATCTGTTGTTCCACCAGGCTGTTCTCCACTAACAAGTTTCTGCAAAGGGAAGATCCTTGTATTTTCATGGTAGATGGTGTGAGAAAACTGCCAGGAAAGTTTATTCAGCTGCAAGTGATCAAAAATGCTGCCACACTTACAGCTGCAGACTTTGCTAATTCTGACCATCAGCTTCCAGACACACGTCTGGTTGTAGGTTTGGTCACAAAACAGGTTATGCAGAAGTTGGAAGGGCAAGGGATATTCGTCCCTCCTCTTGCAAAACCGTCCTTATGTGCAGCCAGAGCATTCTGTACTAGGGTAGCTAAGTCTGCATGTGGGATGCTGCCTTTGAATGAGGAAGCGTTAAAAATGGCAGCATTTGTGAATTTTGATATTAGGCGAAGCTGCACTTTTGAGCAGGTTAAGCACTTTGTTAGCACATACCAGCACATGTTCAGTCTCCCTCCACCTAAGATAAGGGAAGCTGAAAGAGCATGGGTGGCGGGTATAATAGGCCAGCCAGGCGCAGCCAGGCGCAGATGCCTAGGCCGTGGTGGACCCACACCTGCTAGAAGTGGGCTTCTGCCAGAAGCGTTTGCTGATTTATTACCTGCCATGTAGATTCCCAAGCTGTTGGGAACTTAATGTTTGTAAACCCTAAATGTTGGGAATTTAATGTTTGTATCCTCAAAAAGGTTTTTGGGTTGAACTAAACTAGCTGTTTACATCACCATTTTGTTTTGACAAAAAGGACGGTGAGGACCGCATACTGAGGAGCCATTTTTACGGGTTTTCCCGCTCTTTGGAGCATGAGGCGGGAAACACAGGAGGCAGGGACAACTGAAATCTGCCCAGCGATGACAGAGCATAAAAGGGAGCGACGCAGATAGCTCAGGGCTGTCCGCCCCAGAGGCAGATGTACACACACGCACACTGTCCATCTGAAAGATAGTGCAGATATACCATGGCAATTGTGCCAGAAGTAGATGAAAGGACTCTGGGAAAGAACTGTGGGCATACTAACACATCTAGAAGACACTCCTGTTCCAGCATCAGAGCTGTTACCCTGCAAAAAATCTGGTTGTTAGTTGTCAGTTATATGTGACCCCTGTGTGAACTTTGGGGCTCAAAGTGCTAAGTGCAAAGAATTAAGAGTGTCTGGTGCAGAAATCTAAGGTGCCGTGTGCATAAAAGAGTACCATGCGAACCAAGGGCTAAGAAACGTGTGCAAAACGGAGGGAAAAAAAGCTATAAAGGTTTTGCAACCCCGAAGCTTCGTGCTGTCTGTTGTAGTGCGTCAGTTGCGCACATATCCACCTGCTGAAGGAAAGAAGAGAAGAAAGAAGGTAACTGTCCTGGAGTCCATCAGTGTCCATGTATTCCTGATCCTGTGTTCCTGAGCTCCACCCTTGGTCCCTGCGTCCGTCCATTCATCCCTGTGTGTTCCTGTTGTGACTGATAAAACGTTTAATTGTTAAGTCTCCTGGATTATGTATTGGGTCTAGGCTTATGCCAATGAGGGTTAAAGTTGGTTCTAATTCTCATTTAATAAATAAACCCCTTTTCTTATCAGAATAATATCATGAGTGTCCTAATTAGACGAGCAAATGATAGAGATCGCAGTCTTTGGAACGAACACTTTGGGTCAGCCTAAAATAAAATTTAAGCTGTTCATTTGACATTACCCTAGGTATGAACAGGCCCATTGGCCACAGGTTTAAGTGAGGATTTGGTCCAGTCAGCCCTCGGAACATGTTTAGTAACAGAGCCTTGAGGTTGAAGACCTCTCTCACCCTGGAAGGTCGAGATCAGCACCCTTGTGGAACGGGAAAAGAACAAATCGTAAGTATTTGGGCTTGAACCTTGGGTATAGTGGGACTCTGGGACAGAACCTGGAGTACACCTCCACTATTTCAACCCCTCCAAGTGATCCCTGTTATTGTTCATTTATCCCATAATAAACATATTCTGATTGAGTTTACACAGCCTCCTTGGTTTATCCACAATCTGTAACTGGTGATAGGTATGGAAGAGAACCCACAGAGAACACTGCCAATCTTACACTGTTGGCAGGAGGGTTTTGTATTTCCCATTCATTTTGCTTTGGCTTTTTTCCCCAACAGATTTGGCAACCACAAAGGGAGCCCTGTAAGGTTGGCGGATAAAAGTTTCCTTTCTCACTCAAGGTGGGTAGTTAAGCCCAACAGCCTATGTAGGAATAAAATTGTAAAATAATGTAGGAATAAAATTGTAATAGAATCTATTTGTAATATTTGAACTCCCCTCAGCTATATTCCATACTGTAAATGTAAAACTCCATTTTAACCAAATGTACTCCATCTTGCACAAAACTCTTTCTAAACTGTTAGATGATTAGGTAATGTTATCTGAACAAGTGTGAATGGAAGGTGTATGTATGTGTGAACCAGACCCAAACTGCCAGCTTGTTCTGATGAAGTGTGGTGTCCACCCTAATGGCTGAAGAAGTGTGAACACATCCCTGAAAAGCAAAACAAGAATCCACCTCAGAAAACAAAAGAGCAAACTTAATCAAAACACCAGGAACGAGCTGAAAGTCACATCTGCTATTGTCCAGCAAGCAACAGACAGAGAAGCGATGTGACTCAGCAGAACTCCTAAGTTTAAACTGAAGACAAAAAGATATAAAAGACTGGGTGAGATTCAAAGCTTTGGGGAAGAGAGAAACTGTTCTGGAAACCAGCAAAGAAGAGCCTTGGTGTGCGCCTGACAAAGACCCCGCTCTCCTCCTGCCCAGCTTCCCTGGCCAGGTAGCTGCCACGAGCCACGAACTCCAGCAACGAACCCAAGCTGCGATCTCAAGCCACGATAAGGACTGGTAGCTATACAACCTCAGAACATTTCCTGGTGTGTTTGGGCGCACGTGTGTTTGTGTGTGTATGTGCATAGGTTTAAGATAATTATTAATTTAGCATTTGATAATAAATGTGGCATACTGCCTTTTCCCCTTAAAAGGATCCCGAGTGCTCTTTTTTAGCACAACATTAATGGTGGAGAATGTGAAGGGGGGGAAAGTAAGAGATTGAGAGTGAATGTAGTATTGCTGCAGTTATTAAAAATAGAAGATAAGCGTTTGATACTTGGTGTGCCACCACCGGTTGTAGGGATAGCCGGAATTAGAGCCAGGTTTAGAATACCAGCTTTATTGAGAGAATAATTACTTGATACTCGGTGTGCTACCGCCGGTTGTAGGGATAGCCGGAGCTAAAGCCTGGTTTAGAATACCAGCTTTATTGAGAAAGTTATTGTAAAATATTGGTTTGCACACCACCAGTTGTAGAATAGCTGGATTTAGGGCCAGGTTTAGGATCCCGGTTCTATTGAGAGTGTTATTTAAGTAAAAACACTATGTTTAAGCGTAGGCAAGCCCCTAAGGACTCTCCTAAAGAAGAGATCCCGAAATTAAACTTTGTAAAAAAAAAACCCCATTTCACGCCACTTCAGAAAAATTTGGACATAGTCCATGGACTCAGCAAGCTGTGTCTGATGTCCGTACTATAGCTGATCTGGAGGATAAATTGGCTAAATACCTCCTAGTATATAAACCCACGTGTCCCACAAAAAGGGATGCAGCAGCAATCTGGCTTTTATGGGAAGCCTGTAATAATGCCTATGTTCGCCTGACTGATTGTCAGGAAGATAATGCTTCCTTCCAAAAACAAACCGAGGAATTTGTCCAAGAAATTGAAAAATGGAAAGCCTTGGCTACAAGCTCACAGACCCAGTCGGAAATTCTTAGCGAAATGTTAAGAGAATCCAAAAATCAAGAGAGAGAAAGAAATAACCTCGCAGAGGACAAAGAGGATTTAGAAAAAGAAGTTCAAAGTTTACAAAGAATAATAAAAAAACGAACTTTAGAGCAAGGGAGATCGCCTGGAGACCATAGCCACTGTGAATCTATTATTAAGCAGCTGAAAAGTAAATTGGGTTTTGCCACGCGGCAGATAGCTGCAGTCTCCTCTGAGGGAACAATACCAAAACCCCTAACAAAGGAGGATTTCTATTACTGTGATGAGGAGGAGGAGAAAGGTGTCATACCAGGGAGTATAGAACAAGCACAAGTGGCAGCTGTTATAAAAACCACGGTTACAAACACTCCATTGAGGGATGGGGACCCCACGACCACAGTCACCACCACCCTTGTGTCCTCTGCAGAGTTGCAAGCAATGGCTAAGTGGCTAGGACCGTTAAAAAGAGAGAATTTCTCTCCATGGAACTTACAAGCACTTTTAACAGCAACTCGGGAGAACCTACTTCCTTCTGAATTTCATAGATTACTGTATATCTGTGCAGCCCCAGACCTGAAGGGAATAGTAGAACGAATAACCACAAGTGGAGAAGAAAACGTGGTTACTTTGTTGTCACAGTTAGGGGAACAGATGGGACAGAGGTACTTAGTTGCCCAAGCCTCCCTCATGAGCCAGGAGCCAAACGAGGACCCAGAAACCTACTTAGTGCGATGGGCGCTAGCTCAGGTAATGTCAGGATTAACCCCTGTAGCCCCAGGGACAGAAACTATCTATGATGTAAACTTTACAGTGAGGTCCCTGAGAGACTGTGCTGCCTCTCTGCTCCCATATTATTCTGGTCGACTGGGAGCATGGCAAGCGGGACACCCCGCCACACTAGGGGAACTGAGGGAGTTAATTCAGCAGATTACCTTACACTCAGGACCCTCTCCAGCAACTGCTGTTAAGAGGGAGAGAACCCCATTTGTTGCCTCACTAAACCCCATTACATATTCTAATGAAAGTGGCATGAAAGGGGTAGTAAACCAAAGAGAGGGCTATACAAGAGGACGAGCTCGGGGCAGAGGGGGACGTTCATACCCTGACTCATATAAAATGCGAACAGTTAGCAACAATGTTACAGCAGCTGAAAATGAAACTGACACTAACCTCCGTGAAATTCAGCGGCTAGCCTGGAAAACTTTAATGAAGTTGGGAAGGGATAGAAATAAATGGGATGGAGCATCAACCCAAAGTATACTGCAAGAAGTACAGAAGCTCCAAATAAATCAGACAGGAGTTGCTGGCGTAACCCCCAGCACTCCTTACTCCCCTTCCACTGATTCTCTCCCTTACCCTGTCTAGGGAAGCCCGCTGGATGTAGAACCTCCACCTGAGGGAGCAAAAACTTGGAGGTTCATTAGTAAAATTTCATGGGACTTTGGAGGAAGACCTTATGTGTACGTCCAGCAGGGAAATAGTGCTCCCCAAATGGCTCTATTAGATACCGGAGCTGCAGTATCATTGATAAAACACCCGCCTTCCTCTGGCCAGAGAAAAGGGGCCAGACACATCCAATCATTCCAAGGACAAGCTAGCAAAGGGTGGGAATGGTCTGATGTTCCCATCCTAGTCCAAGGACTGATGACCAAATGCAATTTCATAGAAACTGCTGAAATGACTAATGAAATGATTTTAGGAATAGATTGGCTTTCAAAAAATGGTATCATAATCGATCTCCCTGGGGGAGTATTGTGGGAACTAGATATTCCTAAACTCCATCAGGGTAAAATAAGCACCACTCTTCTATTAACAAAAGGGGGTGGGAAGTCAATTGCTGCACTCTCTGTAGAAGACGCTGAAGAGTGGCGCAAGAAATTTCCTACAGTCTGGACTAAGAAAAAAACAGACTGTGGAAAAATTAATGCATGTGTTAAGATTGTGGGTGAAATGGTTCCTCCACAGAAACAGTACCCTTATCCTCGAGAGGCAGAGATACAATTGGCTCAAACTATTAGTGAATTAGAAAAACAGGGGGTAATAAGAAGAACAAATTCGCCATTTAACTCACCCACATGGCCAGTACTAAAGGCAGACGGGGTTTCCTGGCGCCTTACTGTAGATTACCGCAGAATTAATAAAGGGACAATTCCAACGGCTCCAATAGTGTCAGATATGACACAAGTAATCCAAAAAGTGCAAGCTACTGCTAAATACTTTTCTGTTATTGACTTAGCCAATTGCTTCTTTGCAATCCCATTACATGGGGACTCCCAGGATCGTTTTGCCTTCACATTTAAGGGACAGCAATGGACATTTCAGAGATTAGCACAAGGATTCCATAATGCTCCTGCAATTGCCCACAAGCATGTTATAGATATGTTAGATCGTTTAAATCCTGAAGAAAGATCTTTTGTTTTCTCCTATGTAGATGATATTCTAATATTTGGGGAAACCAAGGCACAAGTAAAATCTATCACTGAAAATGTTTTAGCTTTGATTGAGGAAACTGGATTTAAGGTTAATTTGGAAAAAGCACAGCTAGTACAAAAGCAGGTTAACTATTTGGGCATGGTAATTGGGCAGGAAGGGAGGCAAATAGACCAGAGAAAGGTTAAAGCTTTGTTAGAAATGTCGGCACCCACCGATGTACATTCCCTACGAGTTTTACTGGGGGGATTTAACTTCTTATGCCCACACATCTACAAATATGCTGAAATAACCCTTCCCTTATGGAAGCTACTGAAAAAGAAAAGGCAGTGGGAATGGGGTCCAGAACAGGAGTCTGCCCTAAGCACGTTAAAACAAAAAACTGTAATGGCTCCTGTGCTGCCTTTCCCTGATGAGTCACAGCCCTTTGTAATCAGACTGGCTGTTAATGGAGTTGCATTAGCAGCTACTCTCCTGCAAAACAATGAAAATGGCAAACTAGTGCCTGTGGCATATGATTCTAGGACACTTCAAGGTGCAGAGTTAAACTTTGATCCCTGTGAGCGTGAATGCTTAGCAGCAGTGTGGGCAACTCAGTCCTTTGAGCCACTCACAGGCACAGCACGATTACAATTCAGAGTACCCATACTCCTTTAAAGTATATCTTATCTGGAAAGCTAATTGGGGGTAAGGTCTCTAACACCCGCATGGCTCAATGGACTCTTATTCTGGTTAATCGGGGGGTCACCGCTGAAACTGTTTCTAAGCCCGATCTATTGACTCGTGCTCTAATTGAAAAACGGGCTAAGCATGAGTGCCCCGAAGTTACACTGGAACAGAAAATTGCTTTAGTAGAAGCACCCCCACTTAGGGATCTCGACACTATAAGGCAGGAAAAACACATTTGGTTTACTGATGGCAGCGCAACAGTAATCAAAGGAAAGCGGTGTATTAAGTATGCAGCCATCAACCTGGAAGAGGAAGTAATCAAAAGGTATTTAGACCATGGCTCGGCACAACATGGAGAGCTTCATGCCATATACCAAGTGTTAAAATTGTATGAAAATTCCCCTAGAACAATATATATATATGCAGATAGTGATTTTTGTGTAAAAGGTATACAGTATTGGATGTTTGATTGGCAAAGGAATAACTGGAAGGGAGCAGATGGAAAAGATATAGCATACCTAGAAGAGTGGAAGTGGATTTATTCTTGGATAACAAGTAACCCCAACTTATTAAAGATCCGACATGTTAAAGCACACAGCAAAGAGCAAAGTGCAGAGTCTATATGGAATAATAAGGCTGATGCAATTGCTCGACAGCACAGCAAAGCTGCTGTGACCAGGAGTCAGACACAGGCTGAGAAGAAATGTTCTGATGCTCTACTGTTACATGAGGACCAGAGTAGTGATTGCAGACGAACCCCTGGCAAAACTGAGAGGCAGGAACTTGTTAATGTAGCACACCAGTTCATGCATGAGGGAATAGAAGGAACTCTGAGAAGGTTAAAGCAAATAGCAGAATGGGAAGGTATGGAGGATGATGTAAGGATATGGGTACAAAACTGTGTCCAGTGTGCAAGGGATAGAGCTCGCCCTCCACACTGGCAACCAATGATGCACCAAAGGCGTTTGGGACCATGGCACAGAATCCAGATAGATTTTATTGATAAGTTGCCTAGAAGTAAAGAAGGATTTCAGTATTTGCTAGTTATTGTAGATGCTTTTTCAGGATGCTTTTTCAGGATGCAGCTGTTAGGCCACATGGCCTCGTGCACCTATGTGGTGAGGCTGGCCCGCCTCAGGCTGAGGCCGCTCCAAGGTTGGTTGGCCAAGGTATACGTGCCCAGCAGGCACTCTCTGAACAGGGTGGTTACGGTGCCCCCTGCGGTGTTGGGGTCCCTTAGCTGGTGGCTGGACCCCGGGGCAGTGTTGGAAGGAGTTCCCTTCACGCCCCTCACCCCCTCGGTCACTCTGATCACGGACGCATCAGACTTGGGGTAGGGAGCTCACATCACCAGAGGTCTGACCACACAGGGGCGTTGGTCCCAGGGAGAGACTGCCCTCCACATCAATGTCAAGGAACTGAGGGCAGTCAGACTGGCTTGCAAAATATTTCGCCACGCTTTATTGGGGAAAATGGTACAGGTGCTGACGGACAATACCGCAGCGATGTTCTACATCAACAAACAGGGGGGAGCGCGCTCCTCGGCTTTGTGCCAGGAGGCGCTTCGTCTTTGGGACTTGGCGGTGAGGTACAATTTCTGTTTAACCACTTCTCACCTCCCCGGGGTCAGGAATGATGAGGCGGACTGCCTCAGCAGGTTGTTTCTACCCCAACACGACTGGTCGTTGCATCCGGAGGTAGCGGCCAGGATTTTCCGCAAGTGGGGTGTTCCCCGACTGGACCTGTTCGCGTCGTCTTGGAACACGAAGTGCCCAAGGTTTTGCTCGCTCCGGGGTTGCGAGCCGGGCTCCCTCTCCGACGCGTTCCTTATCGATTGGACGGGGACTCTCATGTACGCGTTCCCCCCCTTCCCGCTCCTGCCCAAGGTCCTCTTGAAGATCAAGAGGGACAGAGCGGATGTAATCCTGATCGCCCCAGCGTGGCCAAGGCAGTACTGGTACAGCCTCCTACAGGACCTGTCAGTCGCCCCGCCGATCGAGCTCCCGAGGAGACCGGACCTGCTCTCCCAGGACCACGGTCGCCTGCTGCATCCCAGCCTGGACTCCCTGCACCTGACGACCTAGAGGCTCTCTGGCTGATGGAGGAGGAGAGAACCTGCTCGGAGCAGGTCCAGCGCGTGCTGCTGAGAAGCAGGAGGCCCTCCACACAGATCACCTACAGGGCCAAGTGGAGGAGATTCACCTGCTGGGCGGAGTTGCGGGGCATAACCCCCAGTACGTCCCCCGTGCAGGTGGTCCTTGATTACCTGCTGCATCTTAGGCTGCAGGGGTTAGCGCTAGCCTCCCTCAGGGTGCACCTGGTGGCCATCGCGGCTTTCCATCAGCTGATGGGGGGGCGGTCCCTGTTCTCCCACCCCATGTCGGTAAGGTTCCTCAGGGGGGTCAAGAGGCTGTACCCGCAGGTCCATGACCCGGTGCCTCCGTGGGATCTGAACCTGGTCCTCGATAGGCTGACGGGGCCCCCCTTTGAATCCTTGGCCACCTGTCCCTTGCTTATCCTTTCCTGGAAGGTGGCTTTTCTTGTAGCCATTACTTCGGCTAGGAGGGTCTCTGAGCTAAGAGCTTTGACCTCGGAGCCCCCTTATACTGTGTTCTTCTGGATAAGGTACAGCTAAGGCCTCACCCAGCGTTCCTGCCTAAAGTAGTCTCCCGGTTCCATTGTAACCAAGATATTTTCCTCCCCGTGTTTTTCCCTAAACTGCACGGGTCCGAGGACGAGAGGAGACTACACACCCTCGACGTGAGGAGGGCGCTGGCGTTCTACTTAGACAGGACGAGGCCGTTCCGAAAGACCACGCAGCTCTTCGTCGCGATGGCAGACAGGATGAAGGGATCCCCGGTCTCCGCCCAGTGCATCGCCAAGTGGATCACCGCCTGCATCCGGCTCTGCTACGAGCGTGCAGGCGTCCAGCTTCCCAGAGTGGTGACGGCGCACTCGACGAGGGCCCAGGCCGCGTCGGCAGCCTTCCTGAAAAGGGTCCCCCTGGATGACATCTGCAGGGCTGCCACCTGGTCTTCGGTGCACATCTTTGCTGCGCACTACGCTGTCGTCCAGCAGTTGAGAGAGAACGCGCGAGTCGGCAGAGCTGTGCTGAGGGCAGCTCGCCGTTGACTCCTACCCGCCTCCAAGGTATGGCTCGTTAATCACCTAAGTGGAATGCATCTGAGCAATCACTCGAAGGAGAAAACGTCATATCCATTCCACACCCACCCTCCGTCCCCACTGTTGGAGTCGGCAGAAAGAAGGGACTGAGGAGGGGAGGGGCGGTGGTGCCCTATATGCCGCCGCATGAGGGCGACACTCCAGGGGGCGCTGAGACCGGCCCCTGCAGGGGCTGCTAGGGAAAAGTTCTCCAAGAGCCATGCACGAGGGCGCGCACACACCTAAGTGGAATGGATATGAGCAACACATCTCGAAGAACAACAGTTACTGGTAAGTAACTATGTTTTTTGTACATTAAACAAGAATTTACTTTGTCAGTTAATTACAATGATATGATTGAGGCACTTAAGTCCATAACACCTGGGGAGCGACGTCTCATTCTCTAGGGCAAGAAGATGAAGAAACCTTAATCTGTTTTGTCAATTTGGTTTAGTTCATTATCTGGTTAAAGATAAAGATCATGAAAATTCACTGTATCTTTGTATGCGCCTGGTTATCACTACAGCAAAAATTTGGTATTTTGTGTCTCATTTTTTAAGTTTGTATTTTTTAAGTAAAGTTTAGTTAATTTAAAAAAATTAAATTTAGTTAAGTTTTAGTTTTCGTTTGTTTGATGAATAAAAATAATGTCCTTTATGACTGAGTATTCAATAAATGTTCTCCTTTAAAAAAATAAAAAATAAAATTCACTGGGTGCACAACCTAATGAAATGTGCTGCGCATGCCTATGGTTTAGAGTAAGTGTTAGTTAGAAATTCAAAACGGTGGCGAGTGATGTCATTGCTAAGAGGGAAAAAGAAAAAAAAAAGGAGGTGAAGAAACTGACCAATAGCAGAAAGGTAGACTAGGGTGAAACAAAAGTCACTCCTAATACCTATAGGAAGGGGTCAGTAGGTAGGAAAGAGAATTCAAAGGCAGTCCAAGTTTGAAGTAAACAAGCAAAGCTAATTAGCACATCAGATGGCTAATTAGTTGAAAATGACATCACCTTGGAGGAGGATCCGAAGGTTGTCCAAATTTGGAGTAAACAAGGTAAAGCTAATTAACATAGTGGGCATCTGATTGGTCAAAAATGATTCCATCCCTGGCTGGGAATATGCTGTTGATTGACATTAAGAAAGCAACCAATGAAAAAGGCCAAAAAGGTCAGAAAACTTGTATATAAGGCAGAGAGCTGACAGGCTTGAGTGTGAGTAATCATGACTGGAGAAGGAGATCTTGACTGCAGAAGATGCAGCCCTCTACATCCAAAGGCGGTGAATCAAAGACAGCTGTTAGGATGGTGCTGAATTACTATGAATTACTGTGGTTGACATGAGTCTCATAAAGCTTAGTAAGCCTGAATTTGTTAGAGGATTCTGGGAGCAGGGTCTCTTAGCATCAAAGAGGGTGTATGGAAATTGCACTTGGATGCTGATACAACTATGTACCATGAATGTTTAATCAGGGGCCGTGTGTTATTTGGGCTGATCTGGAAGACCTATGGTCAGTCAATGGCCAGTTCTAGTGTACACGCAGAAGACACTTAAATGGTGGACTTGGAACTAACTGCCGTGGGTCAACTGACCCTTTAGGACAGCACATCAAGAGCCCAGGTGAATGACTGATGAGAAAGTAAATGTCAGCCAACCCTCAGTCTATCTCTGTTGCCCCTCTCCAACTTAATCAGAAAAACAAGTTATGAAATGCTAATGGAATATTTCAGGAACATGTGACTCCCTTGAAAAAAGGGTGTAAGTATTGGGGGATATTATATGTTTGACACACACCTCCAATTAACATCTGAAGAGGGCACCTGTGATGCTGTAAGTCCAACACCCTGCTATGAGCGACATCTGAGTCAGAAGGTTTCAAGGCGCTGTGGCCTCCTCTAGAGTCTGGACCTGAGGAAAGGCCACAGCTACCTGGCTGGGCTGAACCAGACCCAGCAAACCAGTCTGCCCGGCAACCAAAAGGCTGGGCCGTGATAGGGCCAGCAGGCCAGCCCAACCAGCGCCCACTGGGCGGAGCTTCTGCAGGAAGATGCAGTATAAAAGACAAGCCCCATAGCTCAGTAGGGAGGTGGCTGCTGTCGGAGGCAGAAGTGTTGCCCTGCTGGATGACGCCCAGGCTGGTCTGAAGCCAAGCGGACGCAAGAGGCACCCACCTCCCTGAGCAGAGACCCCGCCAGCTTCCCAACCTACCCAGACATAGGGAATGGTTAGGGTCCGCGGCCCGGTAGCTGGACCAGGCCAGCAGGCCCTAGTGACTGGGCCGAGCTAACTGACCCCCAAGACTGGACCGAGGGCCCTGAGCAACCTGGATGGGAGATAACCCCTGAGGCCGGATGGGACCTGGACGAGCTGCCCAACGCTGAGCCTCCGGAGACTGGACAGGACCTGGATGAGCTGCCTGACGCCGAAGGCCCCCAGGAACCCTGCGACCTGGAGGAGCTGCCCCTCACCGAGGAGCTCCCCACTTTGCTGCCCGTGGACGAGGAGGGACTGGTGAGCCAACTGTAGGCCAAGTACCCCTACGACCTGATGGAGACAGGTACCTGGGGATACGGGGAGGAAGTGGCTCAGGGGCAGCCAGAACCAGTGGCTAAGCTAGGGGCACAATCCCACCAGCGCGTTGCGGCAGGAGCCTCGCCGACTCGGTGGCAACGCCTTTGCAACTACTAGGGCCCTGGGCTGGGACGCAGTGAAGTCGGGTGGGCCTGAGTCCCCTCTCCCCTTCCCTAGCCACCCCAGGAGGGAGTACCCTCCCTTTCTGCTGTCGACAGCGGATCCACTGCCAGCCTCACACTGCTTGAGAGGGCCGGGTCGCTAGACTGACTACTTACCCACCTAGCCTGAGGGCTGGGGTGCTAGACTGCCTACTTGCCTGCCCTGCCTGAGGGCCGGGGCAACCAACCACTTGTGGGCTAAGATCCACGCACCAGCACTAATTGTTCCCCGTTTGAGAAGGCGTTATGGCCTCCCCCAGCGTCTGGACCCAAGGAAAGGCTGCAGCTACCCGGCCACAGAGGACGGCCGGTGACAGTAGCTAACCCACTGCCCCAGGGGAACATTGAACAGACCAATGGCTCAAGAAGAAAAGCAGTCTCCATCTAGAACTGGTAGTTATATCCTCTTTGTGTGCCAATCAGAATACTGTGTAGGGCCAACAGCATTACTGAGGGTTTATGCTTGGGGAATTGAGGCGTAGTAGGAAGAAGCATTATATAACGTTTTTGCTGCCTGTCTGTGGTTCTTTCAAATGCATAACTTTGCATTACAGAAAATTGAATCCAGGTTCTCACTGGCACTAATAGAATAAAGTTCTGCCCAGCTGTGGGCCAATAAAAGGTCCAGCTCTTCAGTGGTGGAGAATGCGGGCATTGTGCCAGTGAGAATTGGGATTTATTGAGCTTAAGAAAACAACTGTATATAAGTTGCCAATAGAGTTGTAAAGTAGCGTTTGGAAAAGGGAAGCTGGAGTTAAGGTTCTTCTTTGAGTGCTTGCTCATATCTATTCCATGCTAGGTGAATGTATGTCACATGCTCCAATGCTGGATATTTTTCCCTCAGTGGTATCTGTAGGACCGGCTCTAGCGCCCTTTGTGATGGCATGCATATGTGCCAGCATAAGGGTGCTGTTGGCCTCCCCTCTCTCTCAATTCCTTCTTACTGCCAGTGACGGTGCTGGGGTAAAAAGCCGATGCCTGTCAGTGACCCTCACCAGAGCTGCTTAAAGTGCCGGGGTGAGACCCACATTCGGGGCAAGTGCAGGATCTGTAAGAACTTTAGACCCTTCACAAAAAAGGACCAGGACGTCAGGTTAAGTGCGCTCCTGAGGGAGTCCGATCTCAGACCGGTCTCGGAGCCAGCGCTGCTCGGATTCAACACCAGCACATCGGCATCTACCCAAAGTGCCTCCCAGCACTGAGTTCATCCTGGTGTGAGTCACCTTCCCCAGTGCCGAAGAAGCGGCACAAGAAAATGCACGCCAGGAGAGAGCGCTCCTTGGCACCTAAAAAAAAATAAGGGAGCAGGGGACGGGCTGAGACCTGCGCCAGGCTGCTCGTCTTCCCCAAAACTTAGGTCGGCTATGGCCTCACCCTTCAGAGCTTCGAGTCCATCCCAGGACCCACCTCTGACTCCAGGCAGTGGCAACTGCAGGAGCCCCCCAGCACCTCACAAAGCCATCCACGCCCGAGCCCTTTAAAGCAGCCACGGTCCTGCTCTTGCTCCCAGTTTCACCCACTCCATGCCAGGGCAGTTGGCCAACAGCAGGTCCAGAGGCAAGCCCAGGATGGGAGCCCCACACAGGTCCCCGATGCCTCAACGCCACTCTCTGACCCCTCGCCGCTCACCAGCACCCTGACAGCAGTCTCCAACTCCCCACCAGTCCCTGGAGCACTGCCATTGACAACCACACTCCCGGTAACACTCACCGGACCCTCGGTACCAATCAATGGAATCTCAGTGAAGGGTATAAGGGTCCCAGTATCAATTCCTCGAGCTGAGCCATCAGTCCCCGGAACATTACTATCTGTTGTCAGAGCACTGTCAACCTATGTGTAGTGCCAAAAACTCTGTCCGGCAGATTTTGTGACCCATCTCTGTTTCTGGCACATAAGATGCCCAGTTTCGAAACCTGTGACCCACCACCCCCACCACAGTACCGCCAAAGTTTCTGTCTCGTCTGTTTTTGGCAAAGAGGATGCCTAATGCCAAAACCAGACAAAACTTGCGACCCCCACTGTACTGCCATACTTTCTGCAAACTCCTGTGAGAGGGGAAACAAAAAAGCCTCTCCGCCTCTCCCATCTGCACTATTTTTGCAAACAGGGCAGGTCACAAGTGGCTCATCCCAGCAGGGTCACTGTTACCCCCTCTGCCCCTCCCTGTGCTGGAGTTTTGCCTCTGCCATGGGCTGGCAGTGCCTCGCCCTGGGCTAACACTGGCTCATACCCCCCCTCCCTGGTTTTGCTCCTCAGCCCCTCGCTTGCCCCCACCTCCATTGGCTTCAGCCCGCAGGGCCAGTAAAATTCTGTCCCCTGATCAATCCTGCCCATCCCCACCCCCAATTTGCCCCCTTTTCCCCTTTTTAGCCCCTCTAAAGAGCAGGCAATGGAGCGGGGGGATGCCGTGTCCGGAGCACCACAGCTGCTCCCCCAGGAAAAAAACTAGGCACCAGAACAAAATTTCTAGGCGCCATGGAAACCTGGCACCCAGGGTTTGTTGAGTCCTGCCCTAAAGAGCCAGAAACAAGGTCAGCACCACCATGGTCTCCATAGGAGGAGCCCTCAGATTCGGAGGGAGAGATCACCTTGCCCAGCAACCAAGAATACCCTGCCCGATCACCGGGCACGTGGCCACTGATGTAAGGACCTTACCATGGCAGTTCTGGAACCCATCGGGAGTTTCTATCATCCCAGGTCATGGCAGCCGCACTCTGTCTCAGGAACATCCAGGAGACGCTTGGTGGCAGTGTCACATCCACCACCAGACTCGGAACCGACCAAGCAGGGGGAGGTTCGGTGATCTCCGAGGAGGAAGCTATCCCACTTACTGAGGAACAGTCGCCCACTCCTCCTTTGCCAGTCTCATCACCCGATGAGGTGGCGGTGGGCCCTTCTGCCACAGCCCGCAAGATGACTTTTGGGCAGGGGTAGGCAAAATACAGCCTGAGGACCAGATCCAGCCCATTTAACATTTCTGTCTAGCCCGCCGGCAGTCAGTGCGCCAGGCACAGCTACCGTCGGGTGCACACAGGGTGTTATGAGCTGAATGCTACGCAGCAGGAAGTAGCGCCTGGTGCACGCCACAGCCTGAGGCACACACTGCCCTGCTGCCCAGACTCATTTAGTGCTGCTCAGCAGCAGGAGCATTTCCACGGGCGGGTGGGCTGTGCTGAGTCCCATACTTCCACCACCGTTGTGCTGAGTCCGACCCCGACTCCGACTCCTTGCTCGCCTATCCCACTTTTTCTCTCCCACCCCATCTGTTGTGCTATTAGAATAGCTCCACCGTTTAGATGGAGCTGTCCAACAGAGATGCCATCTCACAGCAGCCCCCGCCGCACTCAGCCCAGTAATGACCCCGCACAGGGGCGCATCTTGTCCCAGGCCAGACGGAGCTGTGGTAGGTCCAGAGCACTGGACATTCACATGGGGCTGCTGGGGCTGTGACCAGAAGTGACGCCCACTCCATGTGACTGGAAGAAGTGGTGCCTGGCCTCACTTCTCATGACACCTGTCTGGAAGTGATGCACAAGCACAACACACACACCCTCTTTGCTGTTATGTGGCACTGCTGCTCTATGTGCATCATGCATGCTGTTTTGAGGAGGTGGAGCTTCCACAACAGCCATGACTTTTGCAGGAGCCTTACGAAAGCCAGTAGCATCTATGATATGTCCCAAATATTCAATAGAGGGCTGGAAGAATTCACATTTGTCTTTGCAGACTTGTAGGCCATACTCTTCCAGTCTTTGAAGGGTGGCCTCCAAGTTGAGGTACCTCCTAGAGAAAAGGCTAAACCATTAAAAGATCAGATTTTAATTGTTTAAATCTTTAATGGTTTAAAAGGCTTGTGGAGGTAGAAATGGTAGTCAGATTTTAAAGAATTTAGATTTTATAGAGCAACAGTTATCTTATTCAGATACTGTGGCTATTGGTTGGGGAATATTGGAGGAACTTTGTAAAGTATTGATGGCTCCCGGAGTTAAGGAAGGTAAGTTGGAGTAAAAGGGGGAAGTTAAAGATAAACAGAGGAAAATAAAGAGGATAGGCCACCTACTGCTTCTAAAAAGAAGTATGCATTGAATAAGGCGAGATATAGATTTTATCAAACATTGTTTGAGAAAGATAAGAAAAGATTAGTGAGGATAATAATGGGTGAACCGGATAAAGCTCAATGTAATATTTCATTACTAGAGGTTGAATCACATTATAAAGATATTTTAGATAAGGTGGGACATGGAAACAATAAGGAGTGGCCATTAATAGAAGGAAAAGAAGATAATGAGATATTAAATAGTTTAGTATCGACAGATGAAATTAGAGAAGCGTTAAGAGAAATTAAGAAAACTAGTGCTCCTGGCCCTGATAAGGCCAAAGTTAGTGATTTATGGGAAGTTTTTAATATAGATACCCGTATTTTAACCAGGATTTTTAACCTATGGTTTTCAAATAAGCAAATCCCTAAAGGTTTTAAAGAAAATAGGACTATTTTAATTCCTAAAGTACAGGATTCCCAGGAATTAAAGAAAATTTCTTCCTGGAGACCTTTGACAATTCGCTTGGTATGGGTAAGATTGTACACAAAAATTTTAGCAAAGAGATTATCTAGTGCAGTTAAAATATGCCCTAAGCAAAAAGGTTTTATATCTGCCCTGGGCTGTGAAGAAAATATATCTATTTTAGAAAAATTAATTAAAGGAGCCAAAAGAAATGGCGATGAAATAGCGGTAGTTTTTGTAGATCTCGCCAAAGCTTTTGACTCAGTAGGGCATAGCCATATTTTACAGGGCTTAAAAAGGTTTGGAATTAGTGAGAATTTTATAGATATAATTAGGGATTTGTATACAGATAGTTTTACTAAGATTTATATAGGTGAGGAAAATACAGATTCCATTTTAATTAGGAGTGGAGTGAAACAGGGCAACCCTTTATCTCCCATTTTATTTAATATAGCTATAGATCCCCTTTTAACTAAATTGAAAAATGAGGGATGTGGATGTTTATTACAAGGAAAGAAAATTACATCCTTGGCATTTGCAGACGATATTGCTATTTTAAGTAGTTCTTATGAGGGAATGGTTAAGAATTTGAAAATTTTAAATCAATTTTGTAAAAATACTAGTTTAAAGGTAAACATTGAAAAGACTAAAGGTTTTCATGTATTGCCGAGGAAAGGTATTTATGTGATAAATCCGAAGGGAAAATGGGGATTAGGTAATGATTTTATTGAGTATATTCAACCAGGACAAACAAAGATATTTGGGGGCTAGAATCGATCCTTGGGTAGGTGTAGCCAATGTATCCCCAAAAGATAGGTTAATAGAATGGTGTGATAATTTGTGTAAAGCCCCATTAAAACCAGCCCAAAAATTGATGATTTTAAAAACATATTTTACCTAGACTTTTTTATGATTTGCTTTTAATTGAGCCACCTTTTTATGTGTTAAATGAATTGGATATTTTAGTAAGAAAAGTTCTTTAAAATATTTTACATCTCCCTCAGTGTGTTACAGATGGATTATTTTATTCTAGAATTAGGGATGGGGAATTAGCAATGACTAAATTTAGTGTTCAAATCCCTAATGTGTTGATTCATAAGTGGAGAAGACATATAGTCTCCACTAATGATTGGCTTGATTTGTCTTTTTTATATGCTGGGGAAAATTTGATAGATAAAATTTTAATATATAATGTGAACACGGCTAATCCCAAAATGTGGAGAGAGGAAGAGTTTAATAGATGGAGTGCACTTAGGTGTCAAGGAATAGGGGTTAAATATTTTAAGAATGATATTATTTAGTAATTCGTTTTTAAAATGTCCATGTTTGGCCAAGTTCTCCTCTTTGATAACGGTTTTACAAATGAGAGTGAATCTATTCCCCACTAGGGAGACTTTAGCTAGAGGGAAGAATAGGGAAGAAGCTATGTGCAGATGTAGTGGTAAGGTGAAAGAAACCATTCCCCATATTTCGGGGCAATGTGTTAAGACAAAGGATGCAAGAATTAAAATGCACAATAGAATTGTGAAAGCATTGATAGATAAAGTTGGTAAAAGTGTATGTAGAATATGGGTAGAGCCTTATTTTAGGAATGAGGAAGGAAATCTTAGAAAACCAGATCTTATAATAGAGAAAGAGGGGATTGTTACTGTGATTGATGTTACTGTCAGATGGGAGGACAACGCCAACAGTATGGAATCAGCCCACATTGAGAAGGCAGAGTACTATGCTGAGTTGGAGGAGGAGGAGGTGAAAAAAATCACAGGAGGTAAGAGCATCCACTTTCTTGGGTTTTGTTCATTTAAGATGGCGTCTATGCCTGCTCCGGCCTCGCCCCGTCATTCTGCATGTACCTTGATATGGCCTTTGGACACAGACAAGCGCAGGGCCCCTCTATGCAAAGGAAACATTGTATTATGAGCCTCTCACTTTCCCGCTCTTTGACTTTGTCTCTGGGCAAATTTGGCTGGTGCACACGGCACGCTGGTTTTGTGCACTCAGCACACTGCACTTAACTTTTGGGTTTTTCCCACCTTTTTTTGTTTTGTTGATTACTTGAGTCTTCCCGCTCTTTTCTTTTGAACTGACCAATCAGAACCGCTAGGACAGTGTCTTATTTTATATAAGGCCTGTCTTGCTGCTGTTGCAGCGAGGAGGATCGTGTTATTGCAGCAGAGAGGATTCGAACCTGCAATCTTTGCGGAACCAAGCCTGGCCAGCTTGAAGCCTCCCCAGCTCCCGAGTCCGAAATTGGGGCTTATCTCGTGTACCGGTTTAAGATGTTTCCTGCTAGCATATAAGTAGCGCTTTGTGAGTATCAATAGGGTTTTGTGTGATAGTGTGTGTGTATGATAAGCAGTGTCTCTGCTTGGTGATTGAAAATACCCCTCCTGGGTTCAATTGAAGCCCTCTCGAAAGTGCAGTTCCTAGCCGGGAGACCGCACCTAGGTCACCTAGAGAGGCAGCGATTCCTGTTCCGTGTTACCTAATCATCTAATCAGACGGACCCCTTACCGTCTGGTCTGTACCCCACCTTTGCGTATCTGTCTTTGTTTGTCTCGTCTTGGACTAGTCTAACCCCATTTTCTCCCTTGTGAATAAGTTTGATATTGTTAGACGTTCTGTATGGAAAATAGGACTGATAATACTCCAGGTAGTCCTTGGGAAATCATTGGTAATTATTGGGACCTGGAAAAATCCCAGGGACAGCTACTTTTTGTAGTGACTATTTTCCTATTGTTGTTAGTGATTTACTGTAATCCTCAGTTGTAAAGGCTATTAGTCTATTGATCCCTCCCTGGATAAATATTTTCCCCTTCTCCCTATTATTGTAATTTTCCCTTAATAAAAGCGATTGGTTTGTCCACTTTAATCTCTCAGTTTCTGTCATTCGCCTCGGGCTGTCTCAAGCTCTCACCCACATTTCAAACTTGTGTCGATCTTCGACCGACAGGTTTGTAGTTGGGGCAAGTGGAGTGGGAGTAATGAGATTGTTAAAATTTTAGGTATAGATAGAGTTAAAAATTTTAAGGAGAGTATTTGGAGACTTGCCATATATGCCACGGCCGATATGCTGGCTCTTTTTAGCGATAAGTAGTGATTCCGAACATCAATTTCGTGTATCCTGCTAATTTATATAGTTTTATTCTCCATAGCTAAATTTTAATTATGGGCTTTAGTCAATAATACCATAGTCCCATTGGCTATTATTTTATCTGTCCTTTTATGATGGATATAGTTTAGTTTTAATTAATAAATAAATATTTATAGGGTAGATTTTGAGATGATTTCGAAGCAACTAATCACTGGATTAGACTGCGGACTGGCTGCAGAGTAACCAGGAAAGGACAGGCATTTACACCTGTACAAAGGTGATCCTCCTCATTCTTGCCAGTGATCAGGATGTCATCAAGATAGCACTGGACTTCTGGAAAGCCACTCAATATCTGGCCCGTAGTCCTGTGGAACAAAGCTGGAGCAGACATTATTCCAAAGGGCAAGCGACAGTATCGGTACAGCCCTTTATGTGTCACAATAGTCAACAGCTTTTGGGTCTTCCAGCTTTTGGGTCCACCAGACAGCAGGCTTCTTTTTCTCTGGTTTGCCTGTTCTGTTTGATTCTTCCTTCTTTTGTTTGCAGGCATGCTCAATGTGTCCCTTTTTGCCAAAATGTCAACACACTAAGTCTTTCCACCAGCATTCCGATGCATGGTGACCCAGCTTTCCACAGCAGTAACATTCCCGGATCCCCACTGTCTTGTGGGTACGTTCTTGTGACACCTTATGCACTCTGGCTGATGCAAAGCTGTTGGACTTTCTTTGCGGCCAGCTCCATAGAGATTGCAATTTCAATGGCCTTCTGCCAGGTGAGCTGGGCCTCTGTCAACAGGCGCTTCTGTATTGTTTCATTCTGCAGACCACAACACTAACCTATCACGTAGGGTGTCATTTAACACATCATTAAATTCACAGTGCTCAGCAAGCTTCTTCAGAGTTGCTACAAATTGCACAATTGTTTCACCTTCTTCTTGATTCCTTTTGTGGAACCTAAATCTCTCTGCAATTACCAGCAGTTTTGGAAAAAAATGTGCCTCCAGGATTTTCACAATGTCACAGTAAGATTTTGTCTCTGGCTTGTCAGGGTGAACTAAGCTGTGCAATAAAGTGTAGGTTTTAGCTCCTACAACACTTAAGAAAATGAGCACCTTCTTTGCATCTGAAATTCCATTTGCAATAACAAAAAGCTGAAAACGTTAGTATATGAGTTCCATTCCTCTAGAATCTCATCAAAAGGTCTGAGGGGCACCGTAAGTGTAGCCATTGCCGCTCTTTTTAATTTTTTCCCCTTTCTTTCTCGTCTTTCAGTGTCTTTTATTCATGTGTTGGGGTCGTTCACACACAATTGCTGATGATTTCCATTTACTAGCACTGCTTTGTTTCTTCCTTGTTCCCAGTCTGTCTGCTTCACTTAGGTCAGAACAAAGCAGAGCCTGTTTTAGTTTGTTTGAACCATCAGTGTAAACAGCCCAGCGCCCAAAACAGCAAAAAGGTTTTTTCTTACATTGACTTTTACACACACAGGTCAATCCCATCCTCCATCACCACTTTTGTTATGTTGAATTCCTTTTAATTGCTCGTATTCAGAGAGAAAAATCAGCACAGGATCACAGAGGGATGCAACACAGGGAGCATCTTTATTGAACTAACACTAAAAACCAACCAGGACTGGCTGAGCTATCCCCTAACAGTCTAACTCTATTACTATGGCAACACGCTAAGCTAACTTGCTATGACAACCTAGGTAATTAGGCAAGACACAAAATACACAACACTGCAGCAAGAAGCCTGCACCACCAACAGGCTCTGCATGAGTACTTAGGCAGCAGCTCCCTTCTGCAGTCAGTGGTAGGGGAGCCGTGGGCCACTCTGAAAGACTTCGTGGGCCACTTTTGGCCCGTAGGCCACAGGTTGGGAACCACTGTATTACACCATTTCATATTTTGGTTTCAGATTGCATAGTGCTTTCATTAGTCATCATACATTGTTTATTCCCTTCAGATTTTATTAGCCCTCGTAAACAGTGGTGGAGTGTTTGCATAACGGGTGCCATCTTGCAGAGTGCACTGCTCCATCCCCACCAATGTGACACTGCACACACTGTGCATCTTGGGCATTTTAGCAATCAGCCAGGTGTCCAAGTCACTGTCAATTATTGGGATGGACTACCATTGCTTGCTGCTTTTAGCCATTTTCAGATGGGTAGTAGACAGTGGACACATGACGTGAGCAGGACCCAAGCATACTTTTTCAGGCCCAATACAAACGTGTAACACAGGCCCCCTCCCATGTTACAAATCTCCAAAATTTGCAAAGCTCACAAGATCTGGACAATAGATACATAGACACAGGGAAATAAGTTTCTATAAATATCCTCAGGCATGATCTACAATTTAGCCTCAATTTTTTCCTCAAGGTAATAGGGGTTGCAGCCTGAGCCGTGTCCTCCAGGGCTTCTGGGCCCTGGTAAAGTGTACCCTTTTTCTCCCTCCATGTGGGGGCCGTGGAAGTGAGCTTGACTCTGTGTTCTCTCTCTCTCTGAATATGCTAGGGCAGATGTCTGTGAAAAACAGGAAGTCTGGATATATTTTAGAACTGCAGCTATGGCAAAATCTGCCTACTAAAGTAATAGCTCACGATCACTTGCTTAACAATTTTTTTTAGGTGTGACCTGTCTGTAACTTTTGCTTTTGCTCAGTGATTAATTTTGTTTCGTCAGCTATGTAACCTTTTCTTGACTGACATGTTTCTGTAACTTTGGGGTATAAAAGGGAGGTAGTGAGTCTGAGTCAGCGGATTACTTCATGGACACATCGAAAGTTCTCCAAGCATAGACGGAAGGACCAGTCATCCAGAAATCTGAGACTAAATCACCTGAAGACTGCTGAAGATTTGCAGGGGTAACTATCAAGTGTCCTAACTTTTGGGGTACTCTAATAACCTATTGTATTGTGTTACTTAAGGCTGATAAGTGGTGACAGTGGTGAGAGTAACTCCAAGGGAGGATTGCTAGGCTCTAGAAGTAAAGCTTTGAAGTTAAACCATTTGGTTTGGATTTGTCTTTTTTTGCCAGCCATTGAACAGACAAATGGGCTGTGTTTCTCTTTGGTGTATGGCCTGATACCGACCCGCAGAGACTAAAAGAAAAGAAGGTGATCAGGAGCAGTCAACATGGATGCACCAAGGGCAAGTCATACCTGACCAACCTGATTGCTTTCTGTGAAGAGGTGACCAGCTTTGTGGATGTGGGGAAAATGGTGGACATTATATATCTCTACTTTAGTGAAGCTTTTTATACAGTCTCTCACAGTATTCTTATCAGCAAGTTAAAGAAGTGTAAGTTGGCTGAATGGACTATAAAATGGATAGAAAACTGGCTAGAGCATAGGACTTAACGAGTAGTGATCAATGGCTCCATGTCTAGCCGGCAGCCGGTCACAACTGGAGTGCCCCAGGGGTCGGTCCTAGGGCTGGTTTTGTTCAACATCTTCATTAATGATCTGGAAGATGGGGTAGATTGCACCCTCAGCAAGTTTGCAGATGACACTAAGCTAGGGGGAGTGGTAGATACCCTGGGAGGGACAGGATACAAAAGGACTTAAACAAATTGGAGGATTGGGCCAAAAGAAATGAGATGAGGTTCAACAAGGACAAGTGCAGAGTCATACACTTATGACAGAAGAATCCCGTGCACTGCAACAGACTCAGGACTGACCGGCTAGGCATATTGTCATGACTTGCTGCCAAGAGGGCTAACAACATATTGGATAGTAAGAGCACTGCCAGCAGATTGTGGGAAGTGATTATTCCCCTCTATTCAGCACTGGTGAGGCCACATTTGGAGTATTGTGTCCAGTTTTGGGCCCCCACTACAGGAAAGATGTGGACAGAGTCCAGCGGAGGGCAACAAAAATGATTAGGGAGCTGGAGCACATGACTTACGAGGAGAGGATGAGGGAACTAGGCCTGTTTAGTTTGCAGAAGAGAAAAAATGAGGGGGGAATTTGATAGCAGCCTTCAACTACCTGAAAGGGGGTTCCAGGGAGGATTGAGCTAGGCTGTTCTCAATGGTAATAGATGACAGAACAAGGAGCAATGGTCTCACGTTGCAGTGGGGGAGATCTAGGCTGGATATTAGGAAAGAGATTTTCCCTAGGCAGGTGAAGCACTGGAATGGGTTATCTAGGGAGGTGGTGGAATCTTCATCCTTAGAGGTTTCTAAGGTGTAACTTGACAAAGCCCTGGCTGGGATGATTTAGTTGGGGTTAGTCCTGTTTTGAGCAGGGGGTTGGACTAGATACCTCCTGAGGTCCCTTCCAAACTCTAATATTCTATGAGACTACAGCTATATAAATAGGAATCAAATGTGCAAATGGCAGACCAGCAGCTTCATGGAGAATGCCTTTAACACACCAGCTGACACTTAAATGCATTACAGCGGCCTATGGGTTGCAATCAGCCCCTCTCAGCATTTTGGAGACATGTCTGCTCCTTGTTGGAAGGCAGAAAATAGGATATTAAGTGCTACTACTCCTAACAGCTAGTAACGAACACAGGATAAGAAAGTTATAAGTGAAAAGCTCTCTTATCCATTTCCCTGCACTGTTGCCAACTCATAATGTTGAGTCGTAACTGCTGTTTTTCTTAAAGGCCCAGTGCCTGGAGACACGCAGGGTTATGTGAGGATTTCGGCCTTTATTCTTAAAGAAAAAAGTAAGTTACAGGCCCTCGTGACTATGCAGAAGGCTTCAAAACGTGACCCCTGGGCACCCTAAAGGCTCAAAGAGCAGAGGCCAAATAAAACACACCCCATCAATTTACTTTACATAATCCCCCGGTTTTGAGGCCCCTCTCGTGATGGGGGGGAGGAGGGAGGCTGACTACTGATTACTGGAACATTTAGGGTTGGCAACGCGGCGAAACGCTCCCTTCCGCCCATTCGACAGCACCAACGGAGGAAAAGCAGCGCCCGCCGCTACCCCAATAACAGGGCCCCGGAGCAGCCCCCCGCTGTCTCCACTCCAGCGCCTGGCGCAGAGCTGGCGGGACCCAGCCTGTGCCTCTATCGCCTGTGAGCGGCGCGGCAGCGGGCACAGAACAGGGCCAGGGCCAGGGGCCAGGCCTTCGATACAGCGGGCGCACGGCCCGCTCCCGCCCCGGGGCTGGGCTGGGCCTGCAGGCAACCCGGGGCCGAGGTTGTGCGCAGCCAGGCTCAGACACCGCGACCCCCAGGCCCGGGAGACCGGCCAGGCCTCCCCACTGCCGCGGGGCGGGGCGGGGCGGGCCGGGCCACCTGAGGGGGCCGCAGCAACCTCCTCTTCCCGCCTCAGCCTCCTCTTCCCGCCACCCCATCCAAAATGGCGCCCGGCCTCGCTCTCGGCCCGGAAATCGCCCCTCCCCCAGCGCCCCACTCCCGCCTCCTAAAAGCCGGCCTGGCGCGCCCGGAAATAAATACCTTCGCCGGCGGCTCCTTCCGCCCGGCTGCCCTCAGTGAAGATGGCGCCAGCGGCCTCCCGCAGCCGGGCCGGCAGCCAATGGGCGCTGCGGAGCGTCTCCGCGCGTGCGCGCACGGGGTGGCTGACGGTCGTAATGATGACGTCGCGGTGACGCGTGCGCTGCGCCGCCGCTCCCGGGCGTCGCGCGGAAGAGGCAGGAGGGCGCCGGCGGAGGTCACGAGGCGCCAGGTTGGCGCGGCGGGCGCTGAGGCGATGGTGAGCGAGGGCGCGCGGGCCCGTTTCCCGCCCGAGGCCGGGGGCGGGGGGAAGGGAGAGTGTCGCCGCGCCGGCCCTGCGCTCTCCGCCCGGCGGGTGCGGGCCTGGGCCGGCCCCTCGGCCCGTAAGTAGCCCCGCCCCGCCCCCGCCGCCCTAGAGCCCCCCCGTGTGTGTGGGGACGGGGGGTCCGCGCGGTCCCGGCCGCTCGGCAGCGGAGAGAGGCGGGCCCTCAGCCGGGGGCCTGGCCTGAGCCGTGGCGGCTGCTCCCCCCAAGCCGGGCCCGGGGCCCCCCAAGCCGGGCCCGGGGCCCCCCAAGCCGGGCCCGGGGCCCCCCAAGCCGGGCCCGGGGCTGGGGCGGCGTTGCGGTGACAGGCCCCACAGACCGTGCCGCGCGGATGGCCCTGCTCACACCCGGCAGCCGGGCATTTCCGTGTGACCGCCGAGACCGAGCGATGGCGCCCCAGAGGCAGGCTGACTCCTGCGGGTGAATACAAGAGAGTCCCGTTGTGTCCGAGTGGCGGTTGAAACTACCCTGCCCTTTCGCTCATCGGGCTTCATGTTTCTCGTAGGGCCTCTGAAATGTGGAGCGGACAGCCCCGGTTCAGTTCTGTCCCCCTCTCCTTCCCTCCCCACAGATCCAGCAGTGTCATGGCAGCCAGACTGGTGCAGCGCTGTTGTCGTCAGCTCTTTGGTGCCTTCACCTTTGCTCCCCTGGCAGCCTCAGCTTCTCTGCTGGTACCAGCGTGTAAGACGGTGATAGCAAGGCAGCCTCAAGCAGCTCTCGCTTCATTACACACGTCAAGCCTCTCCAGACAAACAGACAAACTCTTATATAAGGAGCAACTGGATCACAGATATTTAGGGAACAACAGGATTAATAAACTCATAGAATCAGCTTCTAGCCCTGAAGATCTCTTTCACTTGGCTGCACATCACTCGCTAAATGGGAACCAGGCCTCCAAAGTAGTCATCCAACTCTCCCGAATTGCGGTGGAGAAAAAATTAGACATGAAAAACATCTTGAAGGACAAGCACTTCTGGCAAATGCTCAGCATTGTAGATCACAAGGTACATTCCCTAATGCTGCAGATGGGCGCTCTCGGTGGGAGGAGTATAACAGGAGGACAAGTAGAAGAAGTGCCCTTTCCCTGGTACTTTTAACCAAACTTGATGAGCCGGAATTTCCCAAAGATCACTAGCTGGTGGCCTGTGCAGAGTTGTCTCGTAACATGATGCCGGTTCTCCTAACTTCCAGCTGAGAGAGACAGAGCACAGGGAAGGCAGAGATAGTGTGACCAGCTGCTTTCAGAAAGGGCAGAATAGTAGAAACAACTAAAAATGCAGCATTACTTGCATATTTAATTTCTGTTTATAGTGGCTGTAGTGGCCATGGGTGCTATGCGCCCCAGTGGGTAGGCACGGGCAGGGCTTTGGGTGATAGCCTAGCGGACACTACCTCCCCTTCCCCGCCACAATTTATAGTCTATTGAGATTATGCTGCTTACCTCCCCTGTCTGTGACACAAGGCAATGGTGCTTTAGAGAGCCCTGCTAAGTTCTGTTGTCTTCAGTGAACAGCAGCACAAGGATTAATAAAGTTTGAATTGGACTGATTGTTGGAAAATTCTGCTGCAAGCATCTGTGTTATACCCTAAGAACTTTAGTTTCCCCCTTTGGACACTTCAGTGAATCCACACCCAGCTCTCAAAAGCCATGTTGAATCCTGGATTAGCCCAGTGAAATCTCAATAAAATGATGGGGCATGAGAATAAGAGTGGGTTTCACACATTACTTTATGCTCTCCCCTAACTAGTCTTAAACCACAGCAGCCTTGTCAAATTCAGTACCATTCTCTGTGGTTGGTACTGGCCCAACTGGCTGCCACAGCAACATCTGTAATTCATGGGCCCCATGTCTCTATTACTGGACCCTGGGGATAAAAGAGTGCTACAGACACCTGGTATAGATCATTAGAAATATTACAGCATCTCACCCTAAGAGCACGCCTACACAGGGATGTTAAATTGGATTAGTTTGTTTGCTCTAAGTACACCAAATTAACTGAAGGGCATTCAGACCACTTTATGCCAGTTTAAGGCACTTTTCTTGTTATCTGCACAGCTTTGTGCTACCTAGTATCTGGTATCAAAATGTACCACACCTGGTTGTGTGCCAGCATTTAAATGGGGCTCTGGTTGAGATGACCCTGGAGCAGTGGAAAGCACACAGACAGATCCACAGACAAGCTATGCACTGGGATGGCAGTGGGAGGATTGCCAAAAGTGGAGTCACGAACCTTTAAGCAAATAAACTCACTTTAATGAGGAGTTACTTCTCTTTCAAAGAGGGTTAATTGCTAAGACCCTGTATAGACAAACTCTGAGATATCAAAGGACAGTCAGGGTTGGACCAGGCCAGCAGTGGGACAGTAGTCTCTCAAGGGAATTCAGTGTCAAGATGCAGCAGGAAATGCTGTTGGTGATTCGTGTGGAAAGACTGCATGGGGCACAGGACTGAGAGTGGGAATACTAAGGTTCGATTCCTGGCTTGCCAATGAGCTGTGTGATCTATGTTTATTGTGATCTGGTTCTTCAGTTGCCTAATGGATTATACTTGTTTACAGAAGCTTTGCAAACCACTCAGCTCTCTAAGAATTACTATTCTGTAGCAGTGGTCATCATCCTGAGTCATTGATTCAGTGTCCAAGCATGGCTCGGAGAGGCTGCTGTGCTACTAGAAATGCCAAGTTTCTGACAAGTCATAAGACTAAGGTCTTGATTATTAAAATCCTGTGGTATCATTTGCCAAAGCACTGGTAAGAGCACCCTGGCCAAATTCTACCTGAGCCATTACATTTGATTTCCCTTGATTCCCTTTGAGATTCTTCCTTTTCCTTAAACTGTTTTATAATATTGCTGAATAGCTGTCATGTTCCACTCCAGAGGTGGCTGCAATTTGGTGATATTTCCTTTGTTTTCTGTACAGTCCATGAGGATTTTTCAGCATGAACAATGTTTTAGAATCTAGATTTTCCTCTGGAACTTTGGGCTTGTGATTTTTATTTTTCAACTGCTTATTGGCCGTTCCAATGGGAAAAGCTAAGTCACCCCTATGACCTAGCAGTGATAGCCCTACAACTGCCATGTAGGTAATCTAGATCATTGGATCTTGCACATGTAGGCAAGATTTGGAAGAACAAGAATGATGGCCTTTCATTCACTTCATCATCAGTTTCTCCTCGGAGAAAGACGGCAAGTGCCGTGTGCCTCTGGAGTCACGAGGCAGTTGAGGAATGCACACAGGGAGGAAAGCTTGGTCTGAACATAGAGGTAAAAGTGAGAAAAATGTTGATTGACACTGAAGGCAATGAAAACTCAGCCCTGGGAAAACTACAGTCCTGCTGATCTATCTCCAGACCAGGGCTGGAAATAGAAACTGCTGGGAAACCTGCAGGCTATGGCTGAAGTTAAAGCGGCAGTGAATGTGGATTATAGACACGGGAGCACTAAAACCACTCCGGGTGAGGGGGGTTGCCTTCCTCTGGAGCATCTGGCATTTGCCGGTGCTGTTTGATTGCTCCCATCTGATTAAATCCTCTGTTCTCTAACTCCACTTCTCGGCTCTGTCAGATCTTTGATTGTGCCTAACATTCCCATATTTCTCTTTGTTGCCCAGCTTTCCCAGATCTGGAATGGCACTTTGCTGTCCCTTTTAAAGAGCCTCCACACTCTGGGACTAGAGATAAATAAGAGGGAGCTGAGATCGGTGAAGCAGGAAATTCACTGGCGGCTGAAACGCCTGAGCGTCAAGCAGATTGCTTCCCTGGCAAAGCAATTGACAACCTTCAAGCAGACAGAGGATGAGTGTAAGATATTACGGGACTGTATGAAGCAGCTGGAGCTGCGCTGGACGGAAATCGAGGACACAAAAACTCTGGTGGCAGTGATGATGGTCGGGAACCTATCGCAGACCCTGGTGCACCGGCTGGAGGACAAGGTATAAGCAGCAGCTCATCCATGCTTGAGTCTCCTGCAGGGTGGATTGATTTAAATAATCCATTTAAATCTCTAATTTTAATCATGATTTAAATCAGCAAGCAGGAAACCTTGATTTAAATCATCAATTTTAATTGTGCTTTCCATTTGTGCTTTTTAGTTATTTTCCTGAAGAAAGGTTGACTAATTGGTTTTTAATCATTAAAAGACATTGATTTGCAGCTAAGTTCAGGCGCTGCACCAAATTTGTTGGTGCTTTTTGCTAACCAGGAGGATACACGGTATATACAGTTATTAAACCAGTTACCTAGCTTAATTTACATTTATTTAGATTCTTAATTTTTACATTTATTACATGAAAATGGTGAATGATGCATTTCTCACTCCTTAGATGATGGTTAATTTTTTACTTGCCGTTTATATAAAGCTCTATTTGGATGGAAATTCAATTGAAAATGCACAAAAACAGAACTTTACATTTTTTTATTAAATAAACTACCTTAAATGTGCTGGATACATAAGGAAAAAGTTTATCAAAACATGTTTTTCATTCAAACCTTACTTATTTACTAAACAAAGGAAATACCTGTAGTTAGTGAATTGAACTGATTTTTATGATTATCATGTCATTCAAGATTTCAGAAGTAGTACATCTGATCCTTCCACATAGTTTTTTTCATACTTTCGAAGATAAAAATAAGCTTTCCTGCTTTTCTAACTTCAAGTTGGTTTCTAAACTTTGAATGACCTAGTTGTTGAATTGAACTAACTGAATAAACTGAAATGAAGAAAATATTTTCTCTACACCTGCAAAAGAGGGTAGGGCTGTCAACAGCTGGTTTGCACTTGAATAAACTCTGGTTTTAGATGCTTACCAAATGACTTTCACCAGTTCAGTGGTTTGACATTATTTAAAACTTGGCAGCAAGCATGTTTTTTAATATTTTTTCGGATTTAATGTATGTGGTTTTAATTAATTATAATAAATTTAGGCTTTAACATAGGTTATCAGTGTTGCATTTAACTTTAAATACTTTTTTTAATAAACCTGTGTAATTTAAATAGAAAAACTGGATTAAAAAAAAAAGTATTTTTATCCCCTGGGCTCCTCTGTCCCCATTCCATCTGTCCCCATTCCCCATATCCATTCCATCTCAAGATGGCTTGTCCCAGGCAGTTAAAAGGAATTAAAGGACAGTCATTTCTGAGCTTGGAATATGGACCCCACTTCTTGAATTCCACTGTAGTGGTTGCTGGGATGACACAAGGGGCCACTCCATAAAGGTTATAGTAACCACTGTGCCAGGATGTTGCTGTGTCTCTTCACTGGTTCTTATTTAAGAAGCTTCTCAGAAGTAAGTGCTTGTAGGCATTTATAAAGCTCCTCAGACATGCATGGCAACATATGCCATCGGGGCCTCTTGTGTCTTTTTTGTTATGGAATGCCACCGCCACCACCATCTGCATTGTGGGGTGTTTTTTGTGAGCAGCGATTCTGAGTGTGACCCACCAAATGACCCATTGATCTGAGGTTAAGGACAGAACTGTAGTGATTTCCTTTTACTGAAATGGCTCCATAGTGAGACTCTGTAGAGAGCCACTTTGCTACTTGGCTCCACTGAGATCTCAGCACAGAGTTACAGAATCTGCTCATTTTGGGAGGAGGATGCCTTCAGACTCCCCCCTTAAGCCATCGATGAAAGAGAGAGAAGGAATGTGACTGTAGTTCTATTTCCATTCCTCTCCTTCCAGGTCAGCAACCTGGTTCTAAATCAGATGGCTTGTGACTCACAGCTCGGCAGGCCTCATTGCTCTGGGGCTCACTGGGAGGTTACTATTTACTCTCCTTCAGGCATTTGATCTGGGCTGGGGAAACACTCCCTAGGTTAAAACCACCGATGAGGCCATGAGGAAAGCTTTCCGCACATATTGTCCTACCTGCTTACCTCAAAACTAATCTTGAAGGGATCTAGGGACACCTTGGATAGTTCCGTGTCCATGGCCTGTGCACTTACTTCATGGTGCCTCTGCTAACTGTGCCGAATTATGTAAACCTGTGAGAGTCATACGATTCTGTATTTTAGGGTTTGGGTCTCAATACGTTTGTTCAGTGCCTTGAGCTTTTCCTGTTTGGAAGTTGGTATGGACAGTGGGTGATTTTATAAGCATTATAAGGCAAAGGACAGCTGCTAGACATTTTTTACTTATTTTTTTTAAATTTCCTCAACTGAAAACTTGCTCTTTTGGTAAAGAATATTTTTTATTTCCACCTTTGAGACTTTCAATCAAAACATAAGGCAGTTCCTTTAAAATCTGTACTGTCCAGATGAATTAGGGACATGTGGCAACCCTGCCTCTAGGTGGCAGTTTGACTGCAAATTCAGAACTCGCCTTCTCCCGTGGAGGGCATTGGCCCAGACAGCCACCTCTGAAACATCTGTAGTTCATGGGCCCCACGTCTCTCTCTTTCTGGACTCTGGGGATAAATATTTGCTAAAGACATTGGTACACGCTAGTAAAAATACCACATCTTAGACTGGTTGGGTTGGTATCTTACCAGATCGCAAGCTAAACTCAGTGGGGTAAAGTTAATAAGAGGTAAGATTCCAAGGGCAACACCAGGAAATGGTGTTGGTGATTCCATAAAGGGCGTTCTTCCCCTGTATCAGTACTCACCTTGCTGGTGCATTGGTTTGGGTGCTCAGATTCCAGGGGGGAGCCCAGCATAAACAACCCTTAAATCCCTTAAGGATACAGCACTGTTGTTTTTTGGATGAAATGTGAACCGAGCTGCTTAGAGTTTAAGGCCAGAAGGAACCATTAGATCAACTTTGTCTCGTTTTCAGCCATTAATTCTTCTAAAAGGGCTCCAGAGGCGATTCTGGCAAGTACAGGCCCCAAACGCTGAACCTTTGTACCAGACAAATTGTTTGAAACTAATAAAGATCAAAATTGTCAGACACGTAGATAAACATGATTCACTGAGAGGAGTCAACGTGGCTTTTGTAGAGGGAAATCATGCCTCAACAATCTATTAAAATTCTTTGAGGGGCTCAAGAAACGTGGACCCAGGTGATCCAATCAATATAGTGTACTTAGACTTTCGGAAGGCCTTTGACAAGGTCTCTCACCAAAGGCTCTTAAGCAAACTAATCAGTCGTAGATCAGTAACTGGTTAAAACACAGAAAACAAAGGGTAGGAATAAATGGTCAGTTTTCGCCGTGGCCGAGATAAATAGCAGGGTCCCCCAGGGGGTTGTGCTGGGATCAGTAGTGTCCAACATAGTCATAAATGATCTGGAAAGGGGAGTAAACAGCGAGGTGGCAAAGTTTGCAGTCTATACAAAATTACTCAAGACAATTAAATCCAAAGCAGACTGTGAAGCCTTACAAAGGGATCTTACAAAACTGGGTGACTGAGTAACAAAATGGCAAATGAAATTAAATGTTGATAAACGCAAAGTAATGCACCTTGGAAAATATAACCCCAACTATACATACCACATGGTGTGGTCTGAATTAGCTGTTACTGCTCTAGAAAGAGATCATGGAGTCATTGTGGATAGTTCCCTGAAAATATCTACTCAACGTGCCACAGCTGTCAAAAATGCTAACAGTGTTAGGAGCCATTAGGAAAGTGATAGCTATTGAGACGGTAAATATCATAATGCCACTATATAAATTCACACTTGAATTGCAATTCTGATCGTACCATCTCAAAAAAGATATTAGAATTGGAAAAGATATAAAGAAGGGCAACAAAATGATTAAGGGTATGACAGCTTCCATATGAGGAGAGTTTAAAAGACTAGGATTTATCTGCTTGGAAAATAAATGACTATGGAGGGGATATGATAGAGGTTTTATGAAATTATGAATTGTGTGAGCAAGTGAATAGGGAAGTATTATTTACCCCTTCACATAAAACAAGAAATGGGTGACCGAGTGAAATAATAAGCAGCAGGTTTAAAACAAAAGGCAGTATGTCACACAACTCACAGTCAACCTGTGGAACTTGCTGCCAGTGGATGTTGTGAATGCTAAAAGTATAACTGGGTTCAGAAAAGAATTAGATAAGTTCATGGAGGATAGGTCCATCGATGGCTGTTAGCCAAGATGGTCAGGGACCCAACCCCATGCTCTCAATGTCCCTAAGCCTCTGAGTGCCAGATGCTAGGACTGAGCAACAGGATGGATCACTAGATAATTGCTTGTCCTGTTCATTCCCTCTGAAGCATCTGGCACTGGCCACTGTCAAAAGAGAGGATGCAAGGCTAAATGGAACCATTGGTCTGATCCAATGTGGTCAATTTTATGTTCTTAAATTTACTCAGTTATTACTGTATTGAGCCTGTCCTGGCCACTTGTGGTTGTAATAGATTGATACCCTGACCAAATTCAGTCAGAATTAATTACACTCAGCCTCCTTTAGCTCCCCGCCCCCAGATACACTGTTTTTTACATCGTGCCTTGTACTTTTTGGTGTTACTGTGCTCTGCCATCTTCTGCTCCAGATGTGGCTGAATTTCAGTGCTGGATGATCTTTGGGAGGGTATATTTTGTAAGATATTTTGAAACATGCCATTTAATTGCTTTATCCCATCTTTGTTCTCTATGCAAAATGTCTCTTGGCAGGCTCTGGAATTAGCCGAGGATTTCAACGCTGAGGATATTCGGAAAGTGGTGTTGGCTTTAGCGCTCCATAATTGGCGCTCTGTCCCCCTGCTCCGGGCCGTTTCCTACCACCTGGTTCAGAAGCAGTTTGCCTTCAGCACTGACAGTTTGGTGGACATAGTCTTTGCATATGGTAAGTGAGTCCAGAGGTCCCCTGAATACGCAGTCAAGTATCACACCCAGTGGAGAGCAGTTCAGCACCATCTTTGCATTGAACTGGGACTTTAGAGCATTACTACTATGCTGAGATAGTCCTGGAGGAAGAAGACCTCGAGTTCTAAGCTTGTGCATTCAAATTCAAATAACTTTACCCAGTGGTTTGAAACCTCTGTTGACCCTGCTTTGGAAAGTTAACTGCTGAATTATTTGGCAACTGTAACATACCCCAACAATGGAATTGATTTAGTCACTTATAATGCACTGAGAACAGCAGCTTTTGCGTTCTGTTCTAGTTAGTTTATCATGCTCATCACCCTAGTATCAGACCACTTCATTGTCTGTCTTGCATTGTCTGACCAAGTGGCTGAACTAGGGCTCCCTTGATGTGATGGTTGTACTCTAAAAAGTGATTGTAGAAATGGCATTCGGAGCATTTCATGCCTCTCTGAGTCTAGATCATCTCACCTGTAATTAGGGTGTTTAAGCAATAGAAAAAACTGGCAAGGGAAGTGGTGGATTCTCCATCTCTCGATGTCTTTAAATCTAGATGGAATGCATTCTGGAAGTCGCTTTAGGCAAACACAAGTTATTGGACTCAGTACAGGGGGAATGGGGTGAAACTCTGATGCAAAATTACTCAGTGACCTTTGTTCTACTGGAGGTTCAAGTAGGTGGCTGATTAGTCCCTTCTGGCCTTAAAATCTGCGAGGAACTGAACATATGTGATACCTCTATTGAACTGTCAGCCCCAGAACTCCTACAGTCTTAGAGTCTTGCTGAGCTCTGGCTGGTTCTTGCATCTCCCCATAGAAATTCTGCCATTCAAATGTAGGAAGGTAACAGTTCTGTTGGTGCGAGCTAGAGTAGACTCCTGCTCGCCATCCCGGAGCTACAGTGGTTCTGCAGAGAGAACAAATGTAGCTTAGGTACAATTCAGACTCCTGGAGCCAGATCTGTTGAGTATTTAGGGATCAGTTTTCCACAGGTTTTTTTACCCTGACCATAACTGAACTTAAGTTCTTTTCCAGACTTTTTAATTCAGCAGGATTCAGCAATTCAGTGTTACTCTGATGGACAGGTTTTTCTTCCCTCACTTTCTTCTGGAGAACTCTCCTGGTCCATCTCACAGAGTTTCACTTCCCTTGGTATTGTCTGTTAATGGGATTTTTGCCCACAACACTCCTCACGTATGCTGATGATTCTTTAGTTCCCTGTTTTCTGCAGCATCCATCACCCTAATATAAGTCCTGGTTTTGTTTTCTGAGGAGTCAGCTGAGATTTAACTTCAGGCTCACAAATTTATTCCTCAGCCAAGGCAAACACCTTGGTGTGTTGGAGAAACTGGTTCCAATGCATTGGAGAACTTAAAATGAGTAACGTCCCTAGTGCAGAGCTTCGGGGACTCTCACCCACTAGAATGGGAATCTCTGAGGCTCTGCATTCCGAAATGGTGCATGTGGGTTTGTTTATGTGATGAGAAGGAGAAATAAATGAACATGTTGACACTTCGCTCTCAAATTATTTTCATCTTGGAGGCACTTTAAGTGCATTGACCAGTGAATCTTCACAATAGCCTCGGGGAAATAGAAGATTATCTCCATTATGCAGTTGAGGAAACTAAGGCACAAAAAGGTTAAGTGACATGCCACAGTCACAGAGGGAATTTGTGAAAGCTGAGGTAGGAACACTAGCGTTCCTGATTCCTGTCTCTAGCCCACACGTCTTCCCACTAGTGCTTTTATTTTATTCCATGGCCGCATCAGTCTGACAGTGCTGTGTGACCATTTCAAACACAAGGGCACCACAGCCATATCGGGGCCTGTCTGTTTGATTTTCCCCTTCGAAGTGGCACCTCATGGGCATGCTCAACATTAATGTGGATATCCTGAGTACCTCTACAGGATTTACGCTGCCTCTTGGCATTTGTTAATGAGCCTATAGTCAAGCTAGCATCTGTGAGGCGTGAGCACTCTTTCTGCAGCTTTGTCAAATTCAGTGCTCTACTCCTCAGTGAGGGTACAGACCCAAATCGCTGCACATGGGCCCCACGTCTCTCTAGAGATAGGGATAAAAATCTGCTACAGACACCCCGCACAAGCCAGCATCATTTGTCCACATCCCTTCTTGGCACTGCCTGGTGATTGAAAGTGGCTGATGGGCTTGGGGTGGAGTTCTAGCCTGATTCTCTATAATTGCAAGGGTATAGTTATGGCTCAGAACTGATTTAGAGCTGAGGAGGGAGCAGCATTCACCCAGAACCTCTTCCTCTCCAGGAATATGGCTTGATGCTTTTGCTTGTCTCCCCCTTGTGCCTTACTCCCCAGACATCCCGCACACTGCTCCAACTAGTGATTCGGAGCTCCAGGTTGACTCTTCCTAAGCATCTGCTGATTTCTTCTGCCTCTTTAAGGAAAGCTGAATTTCCACCACAACCAGGTCTTCCAGAAGATAGCCTCACAGCTGCAAGGCCACCTGCCTGAGATGGCTTATCGTGACATCATAAGCTGCCTCAGGTCCTTCTCTTACCTCAAGTGGCTCCACCTACTGCTCTTCGAGACCTTCGCTCAGGTGAGGAGACATGGGTGGGGAAGGAAAGGGGGGAAACAGCCATTGTTGGATCACTCTCTGCCTCAGTTTCCCCAGTTGTGAGACAGGGATAATGATGCTGAGATGCATGCGTCAAGTCTAAGCGTTATGGTATTATAAATTGATAGCTTGCTCAGTGGTAGTGCAAGCAGTGATTTGACTTGGCTAAGTGCAAGACAGCTTGTGTTCATAAACATGGCTTAAATGTCACTTCTCTTCTGGTGGTCTTAGTGTGGGGCCCATAGCTGGCTTGCTGCAGATGACTGCCTGGTGCGGCAGCAGTTAATGCTAAGAGGGGAAGCATAGACTGATGGGAGCCCCAGACTCCTTGAAAATTAATCCCCGCTCTGCCTCTGACTAACCTGTCCATGCCTCAGTTTCCTCATCTGACAGATAAGATATTCTGCGTATCTCTGTTTATGCCTAAACCCCCATATCTTCGTGCTCCATGAGTATAGTGGTGGATGCTAATATCAAATCCTTGACAGGTAGACAGGGACCATTGGTTAATACTGCCCTGCATCATCAAGGTAGCACTGTTGTGGGGTTGGATTTTGTGAGTGTTGGTGTCAGTGTTTGCTTTGGAGAAGCTCAGATCTACACTTATCATTTCCCCTCTCTGGTTTTCAGCATATCCTGAACAATGCTGACGGATTCACTGTGTTGCAGCTGTGCAACATCATTATGGTTTTCGCCCACCTGAACTTCCAGCCCAGTAAAAGCGAGAGCTTCTATAACATGGTAAATTTTCTCACCCCTTCCCTCCTCCATCAAATGGTCATGCTACATCGGAACCCAAGCCTGGTCTGCTCAGGCTGCAGATCTCCTCAAGCCATCTGAAATTGCAGACTTATGGGTGTCCAGGAGGTCTGCTCTGATTTCTGTAATAAACAGGCCCCTGTTGGACAGCCAATGCTTAGCCCCACAGTCACACACCCACCTCCCAGAATACATGCATGACCTAGCCTGGGGGTACTGCAGGTCAAGGCCATGGCACGTGCTCCATCCTGCTGCTTGTAGCAAAATGCCAAGCACGGTGTTTTCAGTCAAGCTTCGACTTGGAGGCCCAATGCAATGGATGATGTGAATAGGTAAAACAATTGTCAGGAAAGGGTTATGGCCACCCTGGCTGTCACACGACTTGGCAGCGAGTTTAAAGGAAGGATGCATCTTTCTGGGGGCTAAGGGGCAAGGAAAAAGCCTCCAGAAAATAGACACCCCCTTCCCTTAAATGGTCTGCTGAGATTTGATAGGCAGGCAGTCCTGAACTCTCTCCTCGCTATATCACCCTGACACTGATGGCTGGTAGGGAGAATGGCTCTTATTGCTGCCTGTGCTGGTGACTAGTGTATGTAAGAAACCCAGAGGCAAAAGGCGCAACATCACTTTATACAATGGAGATGTGCCAGCCCTCCAGAGGTGCACATCTGGGTTGGGAAGGACCTGGAACCTTTCGTGTCTGGGCCTGCAATTCATTTGCTGAGGTAGGCATGGATGATCATTGTAGCATTCTTAGCAAGAGATACTTTAACCCAGAGCTAATCTAACCCAGCTCTCAGGTGCACCGTGAGAGCTGATTACACGGAGGCAGAAGTACAGGGTGTAGGCCACGCGGTCTGTAACTGTTCACACATAGTAGGCAGGAGCTTAGCTACCACATAGTCCCATCACCTCTATAGTAAACGGCATGATATGTAGCTCTTCATCTCAGAGGATGCAGGGCTGAGTTGACTCTGTTGGGGTTTGGGCTAGAGGCTTCACTGAATCTTGGCATTTTTGACCTGATCCTTAGATCATTCAGGCCCCTGGCCTGTAGCAAAGTTGCTGCCTCAACATGTCCCCTCCTGGCTGGATGTGACATTGCAACACTTTTGCCTCAGTTTCCCCCACTGTTCTTTGGCTTGCTGTGGCCATAGGCATAACTGTGTCTCTATGCCATCTACTTTGCTGCCAGATACCACCGTGACCAGCTCCCTGTATCCTTTGGAGCCGAAGTGTGCGGATTGTCTGAGGTCCCTAGTTCTATGGGCACCTTTCCAGGAACCCTGGTCTGTTCCCACTCCTCACTCCCTTCCACATTCACATACCGGCCTCTGGGGTCTTTGCTTAATAAGCACTTAGTGGCCAGTGTGGAAAGAACTGGTGTGGGGATGTCTCAGTCAAGTGTCTAGCGGGGAAGGATCCACCTCACACAAACCACCCCCATAAATGGCCCTAGTAAGGTAGCTGGGTTGCCCTGGGGCCACTTACCCTTACAGGCTCTCTCTCCAGGGCAGGAGGGAGGCACAAGGGCAGGGTAGGGGGCGGCTTACCCTGCCATCCCATGTCTTTTGTGCATTGAGTCAAGGCCCTCATCTTCAGGGCTGTCACTGACACCATCCACCATTATTAGATGCAAGATGGAGCTGCCCTGGCTGCTTGTTGCGGTCCCTGATGGACATCCTGCCAGCATGCACCAAGCCAAGCGTTCTCAGGATGATAGTGGTGCTTGGCACCCTCCTGCAGCTGGGAAGGGCGTGCAAGGCTTCCCCTCCCTTTCGTTCCTGGCAAAGACCATGTTCTTCACATGTGTGGCTTCAAAGCAATCCCATAGCTCTTGGTGCTGTCTGGTCCGTTAAAACGGAGTGATCTGGTCATAATGAGTTCAGTTTGTGACTCTGCAGAGAGCAGCAAGCATACAATGAGATTGGTGTGTATTGCCTCTGTAGTAGCAACCCTACAATAACAAACTCTAGTTAGCACACACCATTCTTGCTGGGCAACCCACTTTCATGTTTCCGAAGAACCAAAATGATAAAAAATTGCAAATAGCCCCTTTCCTGGGAGAGGCATTTCTCTAGCGAAGAGGTTGCACGCTGGCTATGCTCAGACCAAGCACCCAGGTATTGGTCTGGCGGCCACTGCATTGCTGGCAGCGCTAGAAAAACCCAGCACAGGAAACCCATCTGACAGCTTGTGACTTTCCTTCTTTCCCCAGATCCACGAGAAGCTTAATAACCAACTGGACAGCATTGACCCATGCATGCTGATAGAGGTGGTCTGGTCATTGTGCACGCTGAAGCAAGTGAAGACTCCCTACCTGGAAAGGGTGCTGACGCCAGAGTTTTATAGCTCGTTTCTAGGTAAATGCAGCTGTGCCGAGGACTCAGACTATCTGCCAGTGGTGATGGGGAGAGGGAGAGACACAAGGGGACCTTACCACACAAGTGATTGGGAATGGGAATATTGCACCTTTGAGGTTGTCAGTTCCCGGTTGGCCCAAGCAACAGTCATTGCCTATCCCATGATGGGTGAAATGAACGTACCGTAGTTGTGATTGACTGTCAATGGAGGTCATGTCAGAAATGTGCCACCAGGTGGCCCTGTTGTAATAGCAGGAGGGGAAGGATTGAATGAGTGATGGTAACTTAGACTCCCCACCCCTGGGGTCTGTGCAGGACATGAGTGAGACTCGCAGGATAGGCCACATGTGGGGAGCTGACCTTGCTGCTGCCTCTTATAACTCCCAGGACGGGTCATAAAGCGGCGCCTTGACAGAAGCGGGGGAAGAGAGTCCTGGTGACGCTACTTTGGGAAGCACGTCAGAGCACAGATGGCTTCTGCACAGCTCTAGTTCAGCAGCCGGGCTGTGGGCCCCAGGGGCTGTGGATAACCCAGCAGCAGTAGCTCCTAAGCGCTGCTAGGCACTCGGGTTTGGGTTTGTGGGTGTGGTGGGATGCAGGGTGGAAGTGAGTGCGGTGCTCATGACGACAAAGTGCTGAAAGCACTGGATTGAGGGTGTCCTCCCCACTCTGTTCTGCCAGTGGCCATCCTTGCTGATCTGCAGCCCTGGGCTACCCCAGCCCTGACCCCACCCTTGCTGTCCCAGCCCTGGGCCAGCTGTCCAGGCTGGGGGAGGGTATTTCCCAATACAGGTCACACTTAACCAAGGAGTGGCTTGATGCCATCAGCCTTGGATTTTTGACTCGTATTGGAGGCTGGAGTCCAATCACAGCTTCGTAGTGTGAAAAGGCCAGTTTGCAGCTCTCTCCTGAGCTCATCCACCCACTCCCATTGAATCCGGAAATCCCGGAAGGATGTAGGCATCTGACAGCACCATTGCAGAGGGATGACTGTCTAGAATCTGCAGCCTCGTCAGATTCAGTACTTGCCTCTCTGTGGTGGGCACTAGCCCAGCCAACTGCACCAGCTAACACCAGTAGTTCGTTCCTGGGGATAAAACAGTACTACAGACACCCAGCCTCTGTAAGGCTTTGTGTGATGCCGCCCGTGGGGGCTCCAGTGTGCTGCTGGCTCCACTGTTAGTGATGATGAGAAGAACTGGGCACGCTGCTGGAGGAGCTCCCTGGCTGGCTACACTTGGGTCTGCGCGCTCATGTCTCTGTAGCAGAGTTTCTCCTGATGGGGAGACTCACACTGCAGTGTTCACACTCCTGCCCTAACAGTGCCGCTGAATCACATCTGGGCACAGGGCGCTAACCCCATGCACCTCAGGAACCGCCGTGTGGGCAGAGTGCGTGTGCCTTCCTCGCGCACCTGTGCGTGTGCCTTCTCTCTCAAAACTCATCCCACAGGCTTGGGGCTGCCGGAGTTGCAACTGCCCAGGCACTGAAGACCGGGTACTAGGTGCGGGGGGGGAGTGGAGGGGGAGGCAGGTGCCCACCTGCCTGGTACTTAGCATTCATTGCAGCCAGTGGGTTGGATTGTTCAGCACCTATTCTCAGCAGTTCATACAGGCCCTAGGTCTGGCCAGGACCTCCTGGGCCCTGAGTGCCATCACTGCTATCGCAGGCAAGTCCCCCATAGAATCCCACCCAGACTGCCTTCATCACCACGGCCCTTGCAGGACCGGGCCCTGAGTGGCAGCTGTGGGGCTAGAGCCCTGGAGTCCTGGCTCCTGGTATGAAGTGGACGGAAGGGAACTCTGAGGAGATCTGAACAGCTGCGCCCTCAGTCCAGGCGCCTCCCTGGGGTCAGGTCTTCATTGCGGCCCTTCTTACCCACAGACAGACAGTCCGTCAAAGGACAGAACTACGTGCTCAGACTGTTGCAGATCAATGCTGCCGCCAGGCTGGAAAGCCCTACCTATCCAGGGCCCTTCCTTCCGCCAGAGGCCCTGCGTGACATGTGGCACTCAGAGGAGAAGAAGCTGACTCCAGCACAGGGCAGCCTGCAGGAGGCACTGCAGGCAGTGGCCGGAGACGAGGGTAACAGGCGCTTCAACGTTCAGACCATTTATGGCTGGCTGCTCGGTGAGTGTGTTCTTGGGGACCTGTGCCCAGGCAGTGACTGCAATGCTGCCGACCTGGGGGGCTGATGCATTGTCTAGAGGGCATGTGGTGCATAAACGTCTTTCTCCTTACGCTCACCCAGCATGTGGCAGTCCTGGTGACAGCACCTACCCCCATTACCCTAACAATCCAGGACCTGGGTCCCACCACAGCTGTGCTAGTACACCTCCCTCCTGATGGGTGCGTCAGTCTGAGATCCCTCCCCGCCCCTGCCCTGCCAATGCACCTCCTGACCCCTAGCACCCTCTGCTATTCCAGTCCCCTCCTGAGCAGAGACGGGGCCTAGCAATGCCAAAGGGTTTTGGCTTTGTGATGGGTGCGAACCTGAGGCCCCCGAATGCACCTGACATGTTCTACCTCCTGGCTCCCGGGGTGAAAAGCTCCATCCAGCCGTGCTCCCCAGCTCTGGGCTACGGAGCGCTGGTGGTTTGTTAGCAGGGGGTGGAAGATTTTCTCAGCCATGTGCCTGAGTGTCTTGGAAGAGACAAGGCAGATGAAAAATTGTCTCCTCTCTGGCGCAGCCCCCAGGTTTCAACCTGCAGAGCTGCTCAACAGACCTGAGGGAGGAAACGCCCCAGCCTCCTACCACTGCTTGAGCAGCAACTGTCAGATCTATCTAAGAACTCTGCAGCTTTCCTCTTCCTCTGCAGCCAAGTCAAATTCAGTACTTGCCTTCTCCGTGGTGGGCGCTGGCCCAGCTGGCTGCCACAGCAACACCTGTAGTTCATGGGCCCCACGTCCCTCTCATTGGACCTTGGGGATAAAAGCATGCTACAGACACCCACTAGGGAAGGTCGCTGCTATCTGTGACTGCAGCTCCCCACCACCCAAACAGAGCACAAGACACAGTGGAATAACCCTGCTGTACTCACTGGCATCCGCTAGCACCTCAAAGCCAAAATTCAGCTCTGTCCCGGGCTAGCGTTCAAGGATGGGTCACTGGTAAGCCATTGGGTCTAGGCAAGGATTTGCACTTGGTATATCATCAGATCTTCCTGGGGGTGTGGGTCAATAAGATGTCTGATGTTAATCAGGAGCCAGCCAGGCCTCAGGAGTCCCTGTGGTTTCCCCTCTCTCCTGCGTAGATGCTGAGATGGTGTTGAACAGCAACAACCAGCCTCTTCCTGTAAAGGACTTTGCTTCCCCCTACCTGCTGCGCTCAGAGAGCAAAAAGCCCCTGCCACCCGACGCCAGGAGGTGAGTCTGCCTAGCCACACCAGAGATCAGGCCATGCTGTGCCCTGTGGCTGGGCCGAAGGGTCTGAGTCTGCCCCAGCCACATGGGAGTGAGGGGGGAAGGCTGCTGTGTGTGCGTGTGCTCAGTGGTGGAGGGACTGCAGGGGGCCGTACAGACACGGTTCTGCATGTGGCCATGCTGAAAGTGGGACAGGTGCATTGACTCCCTCATGGCACAAACCCACTGCCAGCAATGGCTGCACCGTGGCCACTGCAACTCGGGGAAAGGGAGATGGGCGCAGTGAGCAGAGTCTGGGGCAACTACAGGCCACACGAGAAGCCTGACAGAGCTGCTGGTGCAGACAGTCCGTTCCCAGAGCTGCCTAGCTCCTCGGAGTATCCTCCTCACCTCTCACATCTCCTTAGAAGCCCCCACAGACAGACAGACAGGATACTAGCTGATCGGGATAACAGCCTCTTCATAGATACTTACCAGCCACTGGGAAGGAAGTTCAGCCTTTGGAACCCATAGCTTTTCCCCTGCTTAGGCTAGAAGGAGTGTGCCCACGACTCCTGTCCATGCGCAGCCCCAGCAGCTGTGAGCTGAGCCACTACTCTCCTTTGTTTGGGGATGGGGCAGAGGGCTGGGACTGTGTGGGAAGACGCTCATGCTAATTGGGCAAATCAGGCTCCCTCACCAGCGATGCCCCTTTTTTTCTCCTTATTAATCTGCTTGGGCCTCCGAGGTTTAGCACCCCATTGCTCAGCGACATACAGATGCTGAGGGTGAAATTGATAAAGCACTGCTCTAATCTGTGTTGGCTGGCTCTGGCTGGCTTGATCTCGGTCCAGAGCCATGTGGAGCAGTGTTCATATCAATCTACCGCTGTAACTAGCCCCTCATCCGTCTCAACAGAAGTGTCACGACTGATCTCTCCTACCCTAACACCTGCCATTGCTGCTCCTGAGCCCAAACTTGCAGCATTCACAACTGAACAGGGCAAGGGGTCGGTGGTCAGATCCAGTATGCCAGCCCTTGTGCCCTGTCAGATCCAGAACGGTCAGCCATTACATCTGGGTCGCGTGGCTCCTCTTAACGTTGCCATGTGCTTGTTTCCTTAGAGCTTTGGCAGCTGCGCAGAGACAGCAACAAAGTGTCCTGCCTGCACTGTGCTCTAGAATTTGATAAACTTGAGCACACGCCTGCTCCTGAGTCATTCAGCTCCATTCCCTCTGTGTGCGCGTCTCTCTCACAGGATAGCTTTCCTGCTGTGGGAGTTCCCAAACTTCAGCAGCAGAAGCAAGGAACTCCTGGGCCGCTTCGTCATGGCCCGACGACACGTGCAAGCCGCCGGCTTCTTGATCGTAGATGTGAGTAGCTGAGGATGGCTGATGCCTCCCCACCACTGGTTTTGCTCCTCCCTTTGGTCCCAATACCAGAGTGAATTAGGGCTCGACCTCCATTTAACAACACCTCTCAAACAGCACAACATGCACCTTGGTGTAAGGTGGCCCATTAAATATGGCGGGTAGCCCTTCCAGTCTCCCTCTCCCCTCAGACCCTTGATATGAGCGTGGCCTCGCTTGGTAAGCCAAACTCATTGCAAAGGTTCCCTGAAAGAGAGCAGCTGAAACCATCTCCCGGCGAGGGACTGATCTGAAGGGAGACTAGGAGCTGGATACAGAAGAAACCTTGCCTCAGTGGTAACTCAGGGGACAAAGGTCAACAGAGTGAGCACAGAGAAAGGAGGAGAGGGAGTCAGAGATGAACTGAAGGAGAGAACTTCCTGCTGGTGAGATCTGGAGCATAGTTTCTCCAGGCAAATGGGGAGGAGACCCAGTGACATGGCTGTAGGGGGTTCATGCTGCACATGATGACTAGGGGAGGGGCTAGATGGCCTAGCGGGTTTCTTTCTGGAACTGGTATTAAAGTGGTCCCCAGGTCAGCAATAGGAACCCACATCCAAAGGGGAGCAGCGCTGCTGATTGTCCAGCCTACACCTCTGGGGAGAGGCAGCCTTAAATAGCTCAGTGTAACGCTTAGCCAAAGTGATGGGGCAATGATTTTTAAATGCCCCACTTCCGCTGCTTTGAAGGGGTGTTTTCTCAGGATGTGCTGAGCACCCACCCTTGAAGAATGAAGTCCCTGCAAGGGGTCTCCAGTTGGGCACCCAAAAATCACTGTCACTTGAAAACCTCCCCCTTCCAAGCTGTAGTGGATCTTGGGCAATCCCTGCACCTGCACAAAGGGGTTAGCTGAGCACAGTGAAGGCGGTGCTTTGGCTACGCTTGGGGCTGGCTCGTTAAATGGTCCTGCTGAGGGGTGTTTTGACTAGAAGACCATGCTGAGGAGGTGCTTGTGGAAGGTTCTGGGTGTGTCCCAGCTGCTGTGTGTTTTGCAACTGCTGTTTGTTTGAAGAGGCTTATAATAGCCATAATCAGTGAGGCTGCCTCTGGCCTCAGCCACTGTTAGTTAAATTTCAGTGTAGTGATAGCGTTCAGAGGAGAGGCAGAGCTCTGAGCATACAGCCTAAACATAGCCTGTCACAGCATCCAGAGGGATGGGTCATCTGCGTGGGGCACACACTGCAGACATTAGCCTGATCCCTCTTTCTCTGCAGATTTGTTTCTGGCCAGCATCATCTCTCCTCCGCCCCCTCCCTGTTTTTTCAAAGCTGCCCAGTTTCTAGGCAGTGTATTGATGCCTCCGTTCTGTGTGACACTTACGCAAAATGCCAGCTGAGCTCCCTCTGCTATTTTTCCACAGCCTGTTATGTTCTCTTCCTCCAGCCCACGCAGGATGGAACCTTGGGGGGGGCATTCCAGCTACAATTTTTAGCTCCCCTAAGCTATATCTAGAGGGGGGATCCTACCAAACTGTAATGTTTTCTCCCGGTGTAAATGAATAGATCCCTTTCCAAGTCTGCACACTTCTGGGAGTCAATAAGATTGCTTCTCTGTACCTTCCTACCTTGGCGCATGTGTGGCCCCAGAGCTCTGCACTCACGGTGCTTATCCTCACAGCAAAGCATCAGCCCTGTTTTACAAAGGCGGTGATTTCAAGCCAGCAGGGCTGCTCATGGAGTCTGAGCTGCTGCAGAGCCCAGGCCAGGCAACCTTGCCCCCGTCGGCAGCTGAGGCGCACAGACTAAGGAACCTGCCCACAGCGCACAAGAGGTCTGTGGCAGAAGCAGGAACTGAAGTCCCAGCCCCGTGGCAGGCTTTCCCCATCAACAGACTGAGACAGGACCTGATCCGTTCCCGGGGAAGCTAGTGACAAAAATCCCACCAACTGTAGCTATGGTGTCTTGGGCCCTTGGTTTTTTTGATAGAGCTATAGACTAGTGACTCACGTTTGATACAGCGTGTGTCACCACCACCTGACCAGGCTGTCCCCTTCATTGGATACGCAGTTCACAAGCTGAAAGCTCCCTCTTTGCCAAGCATTTCTTCTGTCCTCGTTTCTAAATCAGTGTTTCAGCTGCCTCTCACACCCAGACAGTGGGGAAGGGATAATAAAATGGGTGTGTGAAGGGAAGGAGATAGAACATGAACCATTTGAAATGCTGCATGTCCAATAAAAAATTAAGCAGATCCTAATCCTGTGTTCATTAAAGCTCCCCTGACTCTTCCTGTACTTTAGCTCCTCCACTTTAGATAGTTGCCGCTCTGATGTTAATTTGGGTGGAGTATGATATTCATCGCTACTATCGTTGTACTGTTGCTGTGCTCCATTAAACAGTTGCTGTGTTCCACCCCAGAAGTGGCCGCAGTAATTCCTGATTACATATTGCCTACCCATTTAATAATAATTGGCATTTGTCTGTAGTATTTTGTGCCTCCAAAGCGCTGAAGATTTATAAAGGCCTACTGCAAGTTAACGTTTATACAGCCTAATTCAAGCCTTCAACAGACCCGGCTTTCAAACGCTGGTGTAAAAGGCTACCCCCATCTGGCATGGAGAGGTATACAGGTTTCCAGCATCTCTCATTTGGCAAAGGCTGGCAACTTCTTAATGTGCATCAGAGCCACTGGTGGTCCCAGAAGCCCTGCTACCAAACTGCTCCGTTAATAGCAGGTTAGCACCTAACGGTGGAGCTGAGATTGAACTTTCCGCTTTCTCTGCACGTTTCCTAAGCTGCTCTTCCATCTTTTTGTGCAGACCTCTCTTCCCCCCACCCCCACCACCAGTAGGAGATGCTCCAGTGCTTAGGTAACAGTACCTACACAGGGGCAGCCAGGACCTATCATTTAATCAGGGCTTTTGCCCTGCTGCCTTTTCAGATTCAGAGCTCACCTCTGCCCTGGTGGGTACTGGCCTAGTCAGCTGCCACAGTCATGGGCCCCACATCTCTGTCACTGGATGCTGGGGATAAAAATATGCTCCAGACGCCCTGTGTAGACTAGAAGATGGTATTGATTGTGCTTTGAAATAAGGAAATGTTCCTTCAGCAGGCAGTGCTCAGTCCAGAACAGCTGTGGACTCTGTCACATTACAGCATGGCTGTCTGGTGGCCTATGTAAAATGAGATTAGGTGTCTGTGCCCCATTCCTTGCGGACCCACATCCACAGTGGAGAAACTGCCAGCAGCAGCGGCCCTCTCTGTGGCTGTCTTGGCAGAAGGGCCGAGAACTGGGTGCAGACTATTCTCCCAGAAGGCTGGCGCATGGTGGCGGGGGAGAGAGTCTCCTCTTGCGGCTACCTGTGCAGTATCTTATATGCACAGGCACCCCTGGTTTCTAGCGTCTCTATCCAGCACTGCACTTATTTTTATTTTTAAGCATTTGTAAAAGCATGGGCTGAGCTGCATCCTAGCCACGGTGAGGGAGTTTAGCTGGTGCTGCTGTCTCCCATTGAAGGGGTCAGACGTGGGGTAACTGGTCCTACAAGCACTGTCTGGTTATGTGAGCGCTGTTGGGACAGGATTTTGTGCAGAGCTCTGGGGTGCAAAGTGCTCTAGATACCATCAGCCCAGGCCACCCATGCAGAAACTGTTCCCATCAGGTATTTTGCAACACCAGGCTGCAAGGGGACCAGAGAGCTCTCCCTCTCTGGAGTGGGCTGCAGATATTGGCAGGTTGTAACTGCCTATCAACGGAGGGTAGGTCCTGCTGGAGTCTAATGCTGGGACTCCCAAGAACTGTATCTTTGCCCCATGTGGTTCTTCAGGCAGCTACGGACGGTGAATCTGTTCTCAAGCTGAGGCTGCTTCCTGCAACTGCCCCCACTGCCCCTAGTGCTCTGTGCTAACATCGTCGCATTCCCCAGGAAGAGCCTGGCAGTCTCATGCCAGATGGGCTGGGCAGATGGAAGAGCTGTCCTAAGGCCACTTTGCATCCATGGCAGTGTCTGGAGGATCCTCCGGCAGGTGTGAGGCTGTGACCACTTAGACCACCCATGGCCAGGACCAACTCCCTTTTGGGGGCTGGTCCATATTCCCTCTTAAAGAGCCATTGCTGCCCCTCTGCGCCTGGGCAGAGCAAAGCTGGCTCCCCAGCCCTGCCAGCCTCGAGAGATCAGCATGGCCTTGCTATTGTAAGTCCTGACCCCACTCCCCTCTTCTTCTGCAGGTTCCCTACTATGAGTTTCTGGATCTGAACTCGGAGGCCCAGAAGGCTACCTACCTCAAGGACAAAATGAGCAAAGTCATGGCGGAAGAGATGGCTAAATAAACACTGAACCTGTGGCAGGATGGACTCACGTTAGCATCCGGTGTGAGGGGGAGAGGGGTTGTGTCAGTGGCAGTGTGATCCCAGCGGGCGGGGGAGGAGGAAGGTAGAGGTGCGGTTAGCTTCCTGTATGTAAATGTGCACTGGAATAAATTTCCTCTTGTACAGTCTGACTTGCATTGCGGGTGGGCCTGTTGCCCTGTGCACCCGGCCTGCTCTCGGGCTCTCACCGTGCATACTGTGTGCTCGTTAAGTGCACAGGTGGGTGTCACTCTCCAGTCCCTGCCCACGGGCAGAGTGGGCTGTTCCGCAGCAGAATGGGCCTGGGCATGGAGCCAGGCCCCTCCTGAAAGCTCTCAGCTCCCGGCACAGTCAAGGCTGGTGTGGGTGGCGGAGATCACTGGGTGTGGGGGAAGGTGGGTAACGCGAGGTCCCAGACAGGCTCTTAGCAGAAGTGAATTTACCTCCTGGGCTGCTGTTTATACGGAAGAGTACAAGGAGACCTAGAAGCCCTCATCTGCACTGGGGCACAGCACCTTTCATGCTTATAGCACCTTTCATGCTGTGGTCTCGGGACTATATGTACATTAACTAAGCCTCAGCTCCCCAGAGAGGTAAACCAGCCCAGAGCAGTGGCGTGACTTCTCACAGGTCACACAGCGCAGCACTGGCAGGGCTAGGATTATAACCCAGGAGTCCTAGCCCCTGTGAGCTGCTCAACTTACTAACCAGTGTCCTCTCCTTTTGCTCGCTAGCAGTGGAAGGCCCTGTTCCCCCTGAAGAGCCTCAACTGAACAGGGAGGGCTTCCACGTGGTAATTCACTTCATTGGAAGCTCTTTTCTGACATGACCGTGGTATCAGGCCGGCTTCGGTCTTAAAACAGCTCTGACAAGGTCTCTGCTTACCACAGCCCCGAGCACTACAGAGGGGACTGGAGTTCTCTTCCATTAATGGGGTGAGCTTGGCACAACCCAGCTCCCCCAATGGGAGGGAGGCTTCCTTTTCAGCAATGAGCAGCAGTGCCCCATGGGGGGGAGCGCCAGGCCCATCTCCCTCTCTCCCCCACATCCCCCGTTAGCAGCAGCATCCTGTGGGGGGGGTCTACGGGTCCATTTCCTGCTCGCCCCCTGCTGTGTGAACACGGGGGGGCGTAACAGGTTCTGGTCCTCAAGGCTCCCTCCTTGAACCCAGTGCAGTGGCAGAGGAATCAGGAGGGTGCCCTGGCTGCCTGCAACAGGGGGCAGGGCAGCTCCTTCTCTGAGGGCCTGGCTGGCGCCCCTCCCCAGGCCAGTGCCCAAGGGCATGCCCCCTTTCCACCCCGCTTCGCCCTTGGTACGCCACTGACTGGCCCCCAGTGGCCTGGCCCGATTGTGGGCTCCCACGTGCCTCCAAGACAGGTGTAATAAGAAATTGGAACGGGATCTGAAAACAAACCAGGGACCCGGTGGGCTTGTGTGTGATTTTGGAGGGAATGGAGTTACCCTTCTTCAGGGGAGGAGGTGGGGGGTGCGGCCGAGCATGTCTTTAGGGCTGTTTTGAATCCCAGCTGGCGCTTGCCAAGCCAGCCTCCCTCACTGTGTAAGGACTTATATAAGCTACTGTGGTTCGTGGGCTGCTGAGCATCGTGGCCTGGGGCCGTCACTTCCCAGCAGCCCGCACGTCAGCACATCTCGAGCCCTCCCTCCCCCCTTCAGATCCAGAACCCTTTCCGCACTCTAGCCTCGGCCTTGGCGCTGCTTCCCAGGCTGGATCAGCGCCGAGTGTGTTTACTCCTGCAGGCCCAGTGATACCCTCCCCCTCCAGTGCACTCACCAAGGGGCCTCGGCGCTGGACATACAGCTCCATGCCACTGCTCCACTGCCAGCCCGCAATGGCAATGTCCCCGGTGAGCTGCCAGTGCCATGGCAGGAGGCTGGCCTATGGGGCTGCAGTGGCCTGGGAGAGTTTGCAGGGACCCCGGACTCCAGCGGAGGTCCTGGGTTGGAAACATTTCCAGTGTGCACCAATCACCTGCACCAACAGAGCAGTGTCCTTTCTGCACGGTGCTGGCTGGCATTGGCTGAGCTAATAGGCGTTCTCAGCCCGGGTTCTGGATGAGACGGTCAGCCTTGGACTCTGCCTAGACACCCACCCCCGTGACCCTGAGCTGGGAGCCAATCCATGGCATGGATGGTTCTGAACGTCCTTTGCATCCGATCACAGAGGTGCTGCTAGTAACCCCAGCAGCTGGCCGTGCTCCACGCCTGTCACTGGGCCAGGCTGCCATGGGGGCGTCTCCCTGTCACCGGTCCAATCCCTTGTAATTTGCAGTGGACGGAGGCCCCCGACAGTGCCTGCGTACCACCTGGCTGACCTCCTATCTTCCAGCTCTCTGCTGCCAGATGTTGCCCAGTGCAACACTCAGCCACACGCTGCATCCCCCAGGGATTTTCCCAGCATGCAATGAACAGACCAGCTGTGGATGTGCACATGTTGTCCAAAAGCTGCTGTAGAGAGGCAAGGGTGCAGTAAACTAGGCTGAGGGATGAGTCATACACGAGTTGTAGCAACCTCGGGGCTTGGGAAGTGGGGAAACTTAGTGTGATCCAGCCATCGTACTCTCCGGGGCTTTCTCCAAAATGCCCAAGCCATGAGGCCATTGAGATGTGCCCTGACATTGTGAGGTGGGCTCACAGAGAGACCATTAAAATGGCAGCCTGTCACCCAAAGGCCAGCGCAAAGCTGACGCCCTCAGCCCAGGCACACACCCCTACCCCCAGCATTGTGTTCCTGAAGGAAAGTGCTGAGCCTTTCAGAGCACCCTGGTAGTGAACGGGTGAATCGAGGGAGCAGCGGGCCCACTTGTTCAGGGCAGCAAGTAGGCACTGGGGGATTGAGCTGAGGCAATAAGAGGAGAGCTGGAGAAACTGCAGGGAGGAACTAGCCACAGCAGTCAGAGGAGCTGGCGCGACTCGGATGCTGGGCTCTGCAGCTCTGCTCCAGCCTGGCTGGCTAGCGGAGCGGTGACCTCATTTAAGAGCGCTGAAGGGAAGCGACGAGCAATGCTAGACTGAGCAAGTGTTTAAACACACGGCTCAGGAAGGGATGCACCCTGACAAGGAATTGACCTAGGAATTCAAACCGGACCTGCCACCCAAGTCCCTGTGCTAGGTCTCAGTGGGTACAGGCTTCAGGCCGGCCTGCGGAGCGCAGGGTGAATTCACACCCGAAGAGACCAATTCAAGGGGCCTTGGTCCGGTTAGATTCGGCCCCGAGCTTGTCATTTGTAAGTGACTCCTCCGCCCAGCAGCAGTCTGTCCCTGGATTTCTGTTTAAATCCCACAGGAACTGGGGCTTTTTAAAATTAAAAAAAGCCAACATTCCTCTGAACCTTTTGCCCCCCAAACACCACCGTGTCGGCAGGGAGCACCGGGCCAAGAAAAGGCCATGATACAGCAGAGGTCACCAACCTTCCTCTTCCTCACTGACGCACCCCACACACCTGCAACGCGCCAGCACCTTGACCCCCTCAGTCGGGAGCCACAGCGGAGCCAGTCACCCCATTCCTCTGGGCATGGTCTGTCAGTCTGTCAGACGGCTGAGTGCTAAAGATCGCCCTCCATAGCTACCCCCATCATCCCATTCCACTCTGTGCCCACTGCCAGGTCCCAGCCCCATCTCTCTTCCAGGCCCCTTCTCACAAGAGCCTGTGACAAAGGGAAGTGGCCTGATTGCGTCAGCTAGGAGTCAGCGAGACAGTTCCAACAGACTGCTATTTAGTGTCACCAGCCGCTGGGTCACCCTGCAGCTATCTGGCCCCGATCCGGCACTGCAGAGGCTCTGTTAAGATACGCGGTATAAAAGAGCCAACAGATCCAGCCAGCTTCACTCCACAGAAGCAGGTGTAGAGCCAGACAAAAGCGCTCAGTTCGCGGTAGTTCCAGTGTGGGAACAAGTCGCTATGCTTACAAAATGGCCGATGCTACAGCCAGCCCCAATGGGAGTGCAAG
>ML675603.1:2119638-2237618 GCA_007922155.1 Mesoclemmys tuberculata | reverse complement strand
TGTGTGTGTGTGTGTGTCTGCCTGTGTGGTGGGCGTGCAGGGATCTCTGTCTGTTTGTGCTGGCAGCGCTGCCTGTGTGTGTGTGTTGCCGGTGAGTGTGTGTTTGTGCGTGTGTGTTTCATCAGGGGATGATTGGAGGCACACGTGTTTATTTCATTTGCATTTTAGAAAAGCCGTGGGTTCTCTGGGTATCTGACACAGTATTTAAAATGTCTAGAAACCCACCATTGAAAAAAGCATCATGGCCCAATTATTGCCAGAGTGAGAGCGGAGAGGGAGTGGGAGATGGAGAAACCCGCTCCTGGCGAGAAAGGCAAGTACCTACCTTGGAACAAATGCAGCTAAGAGCCGAGAGCATTAAAACGCCCTCGGCTCTGGACTGGGATGCCCCATCTCCCATCCTCTGGGACAGCAGCTCCTATACCCCAGCACACCCGCCATGATGAGGCATACGGCAGAGTGGGCCCATCAGGTGGACCATTGGACTTTTAAGCTTTAAATACCCACAAGGCCTTGAAGCAATCTTGCTTAGAAGTGATGCATCCTCCTAACCCTCTCCTGGAAACCTTTCCTCAGTGCGGCCCAGGGGCAGACTGGCTCCGTGTGGCGGACACAGACAGTGCCAATAAAGGGTTAAGACCTGACCCAAATCAGCAGGAAAGCTGGCTTTGACTTCAGTGGCCTTTGGCTCAGGCCTTTAGTGAGTTCTTCAGTAACGTGGGTGGAGATGAATGAGTGTGAGCGCATTGGTCAGCACTGGAGGGGTTCACTCGAAATATAGACGGAAGAGGCCTTTGATGCTTTTGATGCTGTTTGTCCTGCTCTAAAACGATTCTACCCCAGCTGTGAGGGGAGCTCTCCAGGTTTGATGCACCTAGTTGAGAGGGTTCTTGGCAGGCTTGACTTGGCTCACAATGCAGATTTGGGGAACGATCCTGTGCTAAAGAAAGGTCCTGACTTACAAACCTTGGGAATCTGATTCCGGTTAAAAAGCTTTTTCAGTAACAAAGCGATAAGGGGAAAACCTGCAGTCACAGAACAAACCTCCGCTTAATGGGGCTAGGGCACCAGAGCCTGGCTGCGAAACTGACTAAGCTATTTTCATTGTCCCAGCTGGGAGAAAGTCCATTTTGCTTCAAGGATCTCATATTATTTGCAACACAGATAAGGAAATGGGGCTTTTAACTACAATGGGCCCGATGCTGCAATCTTTTCTCCCCAAATTAATACCTACGCAAGGAGGCCAGCATGTAAGGATTACCTGAGAGAGAAAGGGTTTGCGGGCCAGGAGTTTTAACCTGACAGTGCCCCTTTAAAAGAGAAAAAACAGGCCAGCTGCTACTGGTGAAAAATAATCATCCTTTTAAAACCCAGCAATGTCGTAGTTTGTTTTTTATGGATCCTTAAAAAAAAGAAAAGACAAAAAAAGTCGTGTTTTCTTTGCTGGATTTGCAAGAGCAGCAACTAACTAAACCTGGAAGCCCCATCCCAGAGCAGTGCCGGCTCCAGCATCGGGCGGTGTGACCGCTGCTACATCTAGCCTGATCTTCTGTGTACCAAACAGCCACAGACCCTCCGCCTGTCACTCCTGCATCAAGCCCCATACCTTGGGGCTGAACTAGAGCATGTCTTTTAAAGATACCCATGCTTGATTTAAAGCCCCCGCACCTCTCTGCATGCGAGGATGCCATTAAAGGGGGGAATGTTGTTAAGCCCCAACAGCCGTGTTTAATTTTAAACCGTCTCAAACCAGGCCCAGTCTCTGTCCCGCCCCTGGCAGTCCCAGAGAAAAAAGCGGTGTTTGCCGAAGAATAAAGCACCCCTGGTCCCTCGCCGCAGTCCTCATTTCAACCCCTGGCGATGGCCAGCCTCCAAAATGTGCCTGGTTAAGGTGGTTGCTATCCACAGAAGAATTTTCAAAACAAGCGGCCTCTAAAATCGTCTGTGATATTGTTGGTTGTTTCCCCCTTGACTGAGGACGCTTAAAAGGTCCTGGGGGTACTGGAAATAGACAAGTACATTACAAGCTGCCTGTCCAATGGGCTGCAACCCTTCCACTCCTCACTGAGATGCAGCCACCTCTGCGGTGGAGGACACCCTTCAAAACAGTGCCTGGGAGCCGAGCGGGGGCCACTGCAGGCAGGGCAATCCCTCCTTTCGCTCAGGCAGTCGCAGCCTCATCTGTTCAGCCCTGACACGGCCGGTTTCCATCTCCTGTGCCGGCTGAAGTAGAATCAGCTATGTTTATAGAACCCCTGTTGTTGTGTGACAGGCCTCGTGGGCTTGGCAAGGCGTAGCATGAGGATCCTGCTGGTAAGGTCTCAGCTGAGCGATCTAGTAACCGCGCCGTGGCTGGTTAAGAGTTTATGGTCCTGAGCAGGAGTAGAACTCAGGACTTGCTGCTCCAGACCCTCAGGACCCTCACACTTGAGCTAAAAAAACCCCGATAGCTGCCACGGTGTGATGATTGTGTCACCGGCAGGGGCAGAGTGCTCGCTGGCAATCTAATGAGCCTGACCCTCCAGCTACGCGAGCGGGCACTGGGTCGACCACACACCCACCAGCACAAGAACCAATGGACACAAACTGGCCATTGGAAGTTGAGCCTTGGAACCAGACGTGGGCTGCTAACAGCCAGAGGAGTGAAGTTCTGGAACAGCCTCCCACGGGGCAAGAAACCCAGCTGGCTTCCCGGAGCTTCCTAAGTTCGTTGAGGGGTGGTCCAATGGCAAGCCCAGTTTGGCACGTGGCTGCTCTTCGACCACTGCGGTAAATGTGCCCCGTGGCCTGCGATGGGGTGTTTGATGGGCTGGGTGGTGAGCTACTACAGAGAGTGTCCTTCTGGGCTGGTGCGTCTTGCCCACGCGCGCAGGGTTTAGCTGATTGCCATATTGGAGGTTGGGTAGGATTTTCCCCCAGGACAGGCAGGGGCCCTGTGGGGTTTTCACTTCCTCTGCAGCGTGGAGCACGGGTCACTTGTGGTGGATTCTCCATCCCTTGAAGTGTTTCAATCCTTATTTGAGGAGTCCAGTAACTCAGTCCTAGGCTGGGGTCTATCACAGGAGGGGTGGGGGGGTCTGTGGCCTGTGTTGTGCAGGGGGTCAGACTAGATGATCATAATGGTCCCTTCTGACCCTAGAGTCTCTGAGTTTAATACACAATAGCCCAGTGCACGCACGTGCACACCCCACTGGAGTTCTCCCTCGTCCAGGGGGATGAAAGCCTGCCTGGATTCTGCCAGGATCTGTGTCTCGGGTGCCCTCTCCTTGGAGTCCCTTCACACGTCCTTGCAGTGAGCGAGTTCCCATGTACGCCCCATGCGGTGCTGGTGGTGGGCACAAAGCAGGACTCGGGCTCTGACCCCACTTGGGGGAATTCAGAGCTGGCTCCCCATTTTGCAGTGCAGCCCCTCGCTCCCAGAGGCCAGCATCCGTGAGAGGACCCAGAGCAGTCCTGGCTGTGTGCGGCTGCCTGTGCAGCGGGGGGTGGCCGTGCGTGTGCCAGGAGGGAGCGCGCCAGTTCTGCTAGAGGCATTTCTCTACAGACAGTGATTGCGGGGGGGCGCCGAAGGGTGTGGCAATCCCCAGCCCTCTGCAAGCCTCCCAGCTCGCTTGATGTGGAATTTTTGTACCCTAGCTAGGGAGCCGGGTACGCGAAGTATCGCCTCAGCTTCTTCCAAAGGGCTCCGGTCGGTAATGAACCTCGCCGGGCTCCCCACACAGCTGTGTCCTGGCGGGCGGCCCCACTGCTCTCCCACTCGGGATACACACAGCTCTGCTGTTGACCGCTGGTCCTGTCCCCTCCAGCTCCACTCGCTCTTCACTTGCAGAACACCCCGCGACGCCAGCCGGGAGCCTCGGGCTGCTGACCACAGCAGCCGGGCGTGCGGTGACTTGCAAGGCGGATGGCACTCAGACCCAGAAGCTCCTTCCCCCGGGAGATGCCAGGTGTAACACCCCCTGGTCCAAGTGACGGACGATCACTGGAACTACGCCATGGGCGTGGGGCGCGGCTCTCAGCTCCTCTTCTTTACCTCTGGCTGTCGCCGCGTCTGCCCCGGCGAGGGGGCAAGAGACGTGACAAGGGCTAACGGGCCGGTCGTCTTTGCAGTTTGGGTCACCGTCCTTTTCTCTGCTCCCTCGCAGCGCGGCTGGGCTCCTCCGGCGTCTCAGCCTTCGCCTCTTTTCTATATTTCCGCCCCTTTTTCGCTGGGGTTAATATCATTCCTGGGGGTGGATTCAGGGCTGGGAGAGGTGCCAGGCTGGGACAGCACGGACAGCAGCCGAGCTGGCTTCCCCCACATGCCACCCGCTGCTGAGGTGTTGCCGTATGGGGGACCATGGCCGAGGAGGGGAGAGGGTTTCAGCCTCCATGGCCCAGCCGGTCCGTGGCCTCTCTGTTGAGGCTCCCAGAAAAGGGGCCAGTCTGAGGCCATGGCAAGGGCTCAGGGTAATCGGGAGGGCTTTCTAAAGCCAAGTTGAGGCCTTTCTGCCCCAAGGCTTTGCCCTTACTAAAAATGGCCTCCATCTCCCACTCTTCTCAACTGGACTGAAGCAACAGGTTGCCCTTAGTCAAGATGGCCACCCCATTTTCCTCTCTCTCTCTCTGTCTCCATCCATCATCATCATCATCTCCCCCCCCTTCCCCCCAAAAAGATGGCTGCTGTCTCTGGCTGTTCTCAGGGGAGGGAGGCCGAGCTGCCCTCAGTAGAGATGGCCGCCGCCGATGGCCTGGTGTGATGGAGGCAGTGGGGAGACAGAGCGATGGGGAGGTGCGGGAACAGGAGATGGGGGCGCAGAGGAAAGGCTGGGAGCAGTAGGGAGGGCAACTGAGGGGCAGGGGAATGTGGGGAGCAGGATGGAGGCTGGGGAGAGGCCATGGGAGGAGGGCACAGGTTCTAGGCCCTGGCCCAGGAGATTGGTGAGCCCCCCACAGGAGAGGCCTGAGCAGTCTCTTTGTTCACGAGGGCTTTGCTCCGGGTGCACGTTGGCCACCAAACAGCCTTGGGTGGTCACAACTTTCAGCCTCCCTCGTCCGGGCTGGACTTGACCCGAGGCTTTCAAGGGAGAAGCTCTGCAGCCTTTTCCCAGCCCCAGGACATTGGGGCGTTTCCCTGCCCTCTCGCTTCCCGTCAGAAGATGTTTTCCCAGCTGTCCACGGCTGGGCTCAGTTCTGCCTGCCTCTCCACCGCTCCAGAGACTCGGCCACAAGCCCCCAGTGGGCAGTGTTGGCCATGGTGCCGGAGCCTGCCTAGAGCCCCGCTGGGCCCGGAGGCTCCCCCCACCAGCACGAGCGAAGGGGACTGGGTGGGGAATGCCGGCGGGAACACCTGGCCCTGCAACTGGAAGCCTCTTCACCCTGAGCCCGCTGTGGATGGGCCCTGAGCCTAGGACCAGGCTGTCTCCGGGGCACGCTCCCCGCCCAGCCAGGCTCCAGCCCTGACAGCTGAGTGCAGCGGGCAGCCGCGCGCCACGCTCGCTCCGCGGGGAGCTCTGTCCAGAGCTGGGCCTCGGCGCTCGGGCACCAGCGGCTCGGAGACGCCAGGTCCGATCCCCACGGCCCAGCCGGGGCCACTGTTCTGGAGGGCTCAATAGCATTACAGACAGCGCCGACTCCTGCACGGTGCCGGAGGGCAGGGACGGCCAGGCTGCCGCTGCGGTGTCTGCAGGTTTCAGGCCCCCCTCAAAAACTGAGGGCATTGGGCTCACACACAGGTCAACCTGACAGGGCGCCCCACGCCTGCCGCCCCTGCTGCTGGCTGTGGGTCACCCCAGGCAAGGCGACTGTTCCCACAGAGCCCTCAACCCCTAGGGGCGGGGGACAAGGAGGTGCCATGTCTGTGCCCCAGACTGCAGCTGCATGGTGGTCAATGGGTGAACAGGCTCCCCCAGTTCTTACACTACTGAAGGCAGCAGAGCTACGCCAGAGGGGGAGTTGACCCACAGAGCTGCTCGTGAGAGGAGCTCTAACAAAGCAGGCTGCTGTGTCGAAAGGCAGGCGAGCCTAGGGGGGCCAGCGAGCAAGTGTGAAAAATCAAGACAGGGAGGGTGGGGTAATAGGCGCCGATATAAGAAAAAGCCCTGAATATCAGGATCGGCCCTATGCAGTCAGGCCATTGGGTCACCCTTGGCCAGCCCTGTGGTTGTGGCACCAAACTAGGACCTAGACAACAGGGGTCCAATTCTGGGGGGTCACTTTAGCTCTTTGTGCCTCAGTCCCCTCTCCCTGAAAAGGGAACCAGGATACACTGGCGTCTGTCCTGGGAGCCTGTGGCGCAGCGGCTCTCTCGCTAGGCGAGGCCAGACGGGCCTGACCTCAGCTGGAGCTTTGCACGCTAACATAGGCAAGCACCTCGCTGCAGACGTAGTCGGCTCTTACGTTACAATGTGGGCGCCGGGAGAGTTCAGCTGGGCCAGGCTCCTTTCGGGTTGAGTTCCCCATTAGAAGTGGCTCCCCACAGAGATCACGTGGAGGGTGACCTGGCCAGAGGAAGAAACGGCCCTGCCGATGGGCTGAGCATGGTGTGACCCAGTGGCCAGCTAGCTCGGGGCAGGGACGTCCTGCTGGATTAGCAGGGCCAGAGCTGGCTGCCCGCCCTGCGTTGCTGTAGTGCTCGCCTCTCTCCTCCGCCTGCTTTTGTTTAAGGGCCTGGAGCAGGGCGGCAATTTGGGTGGTACAGTTTCTCCATGCAGTTCAGCTGATGCCCTCAAACCTGACCCGCAGCACCCCTCTGCTTTCCACATGTGGCCCCTGGCACCCCCCACTCACCCCCCGTGGCACCACTGAGTCTTTTCCCAGCTGCTCTCCCGGAGCCTAGGAGGCTCATCAGCTGCCTTGGCCCATCCAGCCTTTTACCGACGCTCATCCTGAGATGATCCCGACAGGGGCAGTCAAGGGAGAGCCTGCTCACTCGATAGCTGGGTTCAGGGCAATTGGCCTAGCAGTACCCATATGGCTTTGCAGCATGGCTTTCCTGCGGGGGGAGGAGGGGCAGTGTAACCTAATCACACACTCATCCTCTTAGCCGCCCGTTGTAGCCTGTTTTCCGCTGGAGCAGACGGGAGAGGAGATTTGACTGGGCCAGTGAAACACACAGGCCGGGCAGAACAACAGAGAGGATTTCCACTCACTGCCAGAGCTAATAGGCAGAAAGTGACACCCCACCCGGCTGGGGAATAACTTCCCGAGCCACCCACGGGGAAGCGAGGCCAGCAGGCCACCCCCGATAATTGTCGTTCGCATGTAACGCCTCCTGAGCACTTTGGGAACATTAGCTAATTAATCCTCCCGCCCTGCCTGCTTTGGATTATCAGCCTTCTCCCTGAACAGATGGGGGGAAACCGAGGCACTGAGAGCAGGTGAGCATCTGGCTATGGAGGGGGCCGCACAGGAGTTAGGACTTCTGGCGTCTGCTTTGCCCTCACACTGCCAGGCTTAGCCTCTGTGCCCCATTAGTAGGAGCCAAGTTACTGGCTCCTTCCATGGGGAGAAAGCCAACTGCTGGCCTGGACACAGCGCCGTCATCACTAGCGTGAGGAGACGGCGTCCTTGGGGCATTGCACTGCTGCAGCCGTTCCTCCGAGCATGCCCAGAAGGCTCCCGCGATGTGCGCGTTGCTGTCTGCCTTGATGTACCTCTCCCTGCGCCGCCACAGGCAGGCCGCCGGAGCGGGGTTTAGCCACTCCAGGCAGTGTTTTAGGCCTGGTGCGGTGCGTAGTGCCCTGGGCTACGACGTGAATTCTCATCTCAGTTCTGCCACTGGTGGCTGGGGTGACCAGGATCTCGGGTGACCAGCGAGCAAGCATGAAAAATCGGGATGGGGGGTAATAGGCACCTATATAAGACAAAGCCCCAAACATTGGGACTGTCCCTATAAAATCGGGACATCTGGTCCCCCTACCAAGGGCAAGTCATTTCCCTGTTCTCGGCCTCAGTTTCCCCATCTAAAATGGGAGCATGATACAGGCCTCCTTAGAGAGCTGATGATACAAATAATCTGGGTAATGTGAGCTGGGATTCCTGTTATTCCTGTGGAGCTACACCAGTCCTTCCGTCCTTCCTTCCTTCCGACCTGTTTGCCCCTGTCTCTCTAGCTAGCGTCTTGTGGGAAGATAAAGGCAGGATCAACTTGTTTCCACATCCTGGGGCCCCGTGGAAGCTTGACGAGCTCACCTGCCCAGCCCAGCCAGTTTGGGTTCTCCAGAGGGGCCCCCTTATTTCATAGCCCCTCCCCGACCCCAATCCACCCATGGCTTTAGGCCCTCGGATAACTCTGCCTCTGACCCCAGGGTTTCAGAGATTCCAAGGCCAGGAGGGACCATTGTGATCAACTCGTCCGGCCTCCTGTATAACACAGGCCAGAGACCGGCCCCAGCCTAGAGCAGATCTAGGATCTACTGGCCAGATTCTCAAAGATTCCCCTAGCGGCTCCTCTCACCCCCAAGAGCTGGGAGATCCTCCGTGTCTGAAGAGGCCCCACCTTTTCCCACCCCACTTGTCCCAGAAATAGGCACATGATCCTCCGGCCCTGCTGTCTGGCTCCAGCCCGGCCACATCTGACCTAGATCTGCCCTTGCTTATTCCCGGACAAGGTACAGAGTGTCTGAGTGGGCAGCCGTGGCCAGGCAGACAGGAAACCGGCAGCAGGTGCAGCTCTGGTATAGCCCTGCACTGCTCCGTGGTCACGTAACAGGCTCCAGGCTGGATTCATTCTCGCTCAGGGCTTGGTTAACGGCAGGGTCAAAATGCTCCCCAGCCTGTAGAAGGGAGGAGAGAGGAGCCCCTCGCTCTGCCCTGTAGGACCAGGAGAGGAGGCAGCGTTCGGCTAGTCACGACCTGGCCTAGCGAACCGCACAGGGGGCTGGGCGCTAGGAATCCCCAAGCTCCAGTCCTGCCTCTCTCTTTACTGCCCTTAATACCTTGAATTTCTGGAACACGTCAGCGCTTAATTCTGACCCTGATGAAGGGCAGCAGCCCAGTGAGGATCTAGCTACACGTGGAGTTCAGTGAGGATCAGGGAGGTGACGTCACCACGAACTGATGGAGCCACCATTCAGCAGTTGGCAGGATCCCTCCTTTGTGTGGGAGGAGGCAGGGTTATGTGCTTACAGCAGAGCTCGCGAATCCATTCCTGACTGCCGCTGACTGGGTGACCGTGGGCAACTCACCGCCCCTCTCTGCCTCAGTTTCCCCTTCTGTTAAATGGGGATAATGGTCCTGGCCGACCTCACCGGACTCAGACCTCTCAGACTCTCTGGCAATGATCCGGGAGTGGCCGGTGTTCCGCGAAGTGTTCCTCAACCCAGCGGCTATCTCCGCTGCCCCCTTCCTAGTATTTCACTCTGGGCTGGGAAGCCGCCTTTTTTTAATCCTTCCCCTTCCACAGCAGTCAAGCTTGCCAGTGCTGCAGACCCCGTAAGCCCCCCGCACTCTGGAACTCAGGCTGCGTACACGCTGCTGTGGAAACCAGGGGGCAGGTGGTTTGAAATGTTGCGTCAGCAGGTGCAACACCCTAGTTATGGATTCGAAGAAATCCTTCGCAGCCAGGTACCTGCCGGTGCTGAAGTTGTCAGCTAGCCAGCATGCGGGTCCTGGGCACATCTCTGCATCACGTGGGAGATGACAGGGATACGAGAGCTCTTAAGGATACCACAGCAATGTTAAGTTTGTGTGGGTACTTTAACCCTGCAGTCCTCTGCGTGCCTTTTTAGATTGAAAACCTCACTTTGAATGGCCCAGCTTCCAGCTTGTGGCTCTTTAAACAATGTGCACATTTTCCCCGTAGGTCTCAGCACTACATTTACTGCCTTCACCTCAGCCTGTGTGTTTTGCCTGGTAATATATGTTAAAGCGTGCCATAAACCTGATCCCTTTGCTACAGCCCTGTCAGATATTTCAGTGACAGAAAGGCATAGTAAAAAAAAAAAAAAGAAATCCAGATGGAACAGAATGGGAGTTTGCTTTTTGAAATGTGCCATGCTCCCAAGACCCATTACAGGATGACCTCGGCCAGGTCACTTCCCCTCCCTGTGCCTCAGTTTCCCCATCTGTACAACAGGGATAATGATACAGCCCTCCTTTGTAAGGCGCTTTGAGATCCGCTGATGAAAAGTGCTTTGGAAGAGCTGGCTATTATTTTTCCTGGCAGCATCTTTCATTACAAGGGAGCCCCATAGCGCTGTAGAAACCATGCTTAAGAGTCCCTTCGGCCCCCACTGCAGTGCAGTCACCTCTGAGAAGGAATGCGGTAGCTAAATAACAACACGCAGCAATGTCATGCTACAATCTAGGTCAGAATAGCTGAGCGAGCCAATTAAAACCACAGGGGAGTTTCGGGAGGCAGAATGTAGTTACCCAAGTTGGAACAAAGGAAATAAGTTTAACTAGTCCTCTCTGTAAACTCTCTGCCATTGGTATGGTAATTATGAATGGCAGATGCAAACCTGCCCCCGGGGGCTGTTTAGGTCTACCTAAATACATCATCCCAAACTTGAAAAGATACCAAGTTGCTCTGCATGCACAAAGCTCCCAGGCAGAAGGGCAGGTGAGGGGTGTCTTTGTGGGATTTCCCAAGATACGGAGGCAGGTTATTGGCTCACATGCTATAGATTCACTCTTCTCTCCCCTGCCGCAGATAACCCAGAGTTTAACTCCAGGGTGGATGTAAGCAGCAGAGCCTTGATCTGGGGCCAATCTCGCCAGGACAAAGGGAGGTTGGGACTGGGCCCAGCTGGAGATTAAAAACCCTTGGAGAGCCAGCCACTTTCAGGTGAATGAGGCTGGCTGGAAAGGGGCATTGCTCTTGTTTGAGGCCAGGCCGATAGAGTCCCCCAATCCCTTAACTCAGCCTGTTGCCCCAACAAACAGCTCTGGGAGGTGAGGAACAACCCAGCCGGAAGCTCAATGAGCCAAATTCCAGCCTGCGGTAAGCTGGGCAGCCTCTGGGCTAAACTCATGGGCACAAGCTGTGATCCGTTTGCAAACCTGCCGCATCCCAGCTCGGGGTAAAGGGACGCCCCGTTGCTGCTTACAGCCGTTTTCTGCCTCATATCCAGCACCGCTGAAGTCACCACGGATGTTGGCCCAGGCACCCCGAATCACCCTCGGGCAGAGACAGAGCAGGGGTGAATCGGAGCCGTCATCTCCGAGGTGCAGTCCTGGCTGCATTTTCACTGGCGCGTGCATGCACCTGCCTCTCCCGGAAACCTGGACAGGCTGTTTAATATCTGTCTCCGCCCCGGACAGCCCCTCCCCTCAAGTCAGCCTGGGCGAGCATTGCTGTGTGAACAAGACCGCAGGAGACAGACTCACCCCAGTGGCCCAGGGAAACCTACAAGGCAGAGCCAGCTACAGAGCTGTCAGTTCTCTCTGGTCTGGAGGACACGCACCCTCACACCCCTTCTTAAAGAGACAGGCTTTGCGATGGGGCAGCACTAATTCTTCCTTGTCGGGTCAGGTCTCTGGCTAGCCAGGCACAGCTAAGCTCGCCCTGCAGTTCTGCTTCCCTGTGTGTGACGGGGTCATCCTTAAAGTGCCTCTTCCCAGGATACAACCCCAGAGTCAACAAGGCCCAGGCAGCAGGGATGAGATGTTACAAGGCATGCAGTGTAACACCATATGGAAGTGACCAAGGGGACTTCACTTTTCTATGGCGCCATTCATCCAGGGATCTATGAGGGCTTTAGCAATTAAACAGGCCTCAGAAATAAAGCTTAATTCAGCCTCACAGTGAGATCGAGAGAGACACACAGGGCCTTATAGGGAATTGATTTATGTAGGGAGAGAGCACTCTATTGATCACTGAAATGCAGCCACCTCTGGGGTGGAACAGGGCAGCTAACAGCCCATGTGACATGATGGTAGAAGAGCTGTACCCAGATAACACTATGGGGGGGAGACTTTATAAGGGAGAATGGAATTACCCAAAAGTAACTTGGGTGAGACACCAAAGCAATGCTTACAAGGAGCATCATGGGGTTTTCAATGCCACAGGTGGTCAGAACTTTATTTCAAGACCCCTTCAAAAAAAACAAACCACCAGGGAGCCGCTCTGGGGATCCAGTGCAGCCCTAGGGAGAGAACTCCAAAGGGGTTGTGAGGTTTACCTGCCCGGTCGCCCCTCTACAGCCTTCCCCAACCCAAGCCTGCTTAGCTTAGGAAAGCTGACAGGACTAGCACAACCACACTCCCCCTATTGCCCTTCAGGGGGGGCAGGCCCCCAGCGCTGCCTCCATAATAGCCAAAAGGCACATGCTGGGGTGAGGCAGCATGTGAAGGAAATACAGCAAGGAGCCAACCCCTGGGATGGGGAAAGGGAGCTGCTGGCACCTATTTAGCTGGTCCCCTCAATAGCCTCTCTCCTTCCTATCCCTGTACCAGGAAACCTCTCTGTCCCCCCCCCATGACAGCCACCAAACCCACTAGAGCCCCTCTACTGCACTGGGCCAATGCAGCCCCTCGCTGCTGTACAACTAGCACCGACCATGCCCCACAACACTGGACCTAGCCTAGGACAGAGCAGGCCCCCAGGGAGACAGGCAGCATATCCAACCCTGAAGAGACTTACAGGAAGTGATGGGAAAACTTACAGCCCCCAATGTGGCTTATATAAGGCAGGATTTTTAAGCCACGCCTCCTGCCTCCCAGAAGTCATTGCAGCACTCAGGATCCGCCCCTTCTCCTGCCTGATAAAAGCCAGTGTCCTGGGGTGCTGTGGAGATTTGTGGAGGGGGTAGATTCCTTGGAGAACTGCTCCCTGGGAGCTCTAGGAGACACCCCATTTCACTCTGTGCTGGGGCTGCCGCTGGCCCCTGCCTTTCAGGTTAGCGGAAGGGTGATTGTTGCTGTTGGCCTGGCCCTGGCTGGGGGGCTCCTTTCTCCAGGCTGTGGGAGACTAAGGCTCTCTGAGCTTCCTAGGAAGCTGCCTGTGACTGTCCAATGGCTTCTGTAGAGAACCTGCTGCAGCCAGTAACAGGTAATGCTGGGGGGGGGGCCGGGGGTGGGGGCGGGGGGGGCTAGTTGGTCTCAGTTAAGGGCTGTGCAGTCTCACCTTTCTCCTCTGTGGGGCTGGGGGTCAGCGTGGGGGTTAAGTCAGCCCTTGATGCCGTTGGCTGGCTATTTAATGGGCTCTGGAAGGCGTCTCTGGCCCTGGTTCTTTCTCGAGGGCTGTGTATTGCTCACTGCCTCCCTAGTGGTCTTGGCAGCTATGCAGGACTGGCCTTGCCCTATGGGACCCTGGCCATGGGCCCTGCAGCGGTGTGGGGTGCTGACCGAGGGCTCTCAGCGCGGGTGCGGCAGCGTGGCCGGCTTGAGGCCAGCACTAAAACTCCCCATGCTGCTGCATGTCAGGGCTGCTGCTAGAATGTCAGTGGCTTCCAACGACCCTTCCCAGCTGGGAGCCCTCATCAGCTTTCTTCCCCCGCCCTGCCCTCGCTGCAGGCTTGGCTGGCCTCATTCACTGGGGCTGGCCCCCACAGGGGAGCTGGAGAGTCTCTGCACCTGTGACAATCCACCGGGGCTCAGCCAGAGGTTGGGGTGTTGCAGAGCGGCTGGCAGCAAGCCAGGCTGTAGGATCAGCCAGCAATGGGGGGCGGTGGCAGGGATTAGACCCCTGGAGGGGGACTTAAGCTGCCTAGCTCTCAAAACAGCTTCTCTGCTCAGCCTGTTTTCCCCTTCACATAGCCTCTGGCCCGAGCTGCTTCCGAGCTCTTGGGGTGAGGGGTGGGCTGGGGCTCTGCATGGGGCGACGCTTGAAGCCAGGCTCCTGTGTGTCCTGGCGCCGCTCACGGTGTGCTGCCCTGTTGACGGCCAGGGGCCAGCTGGCCTGTGGTCGCTGCAGCCCGTCTGGTAGGTAGCTGAGGTGCCGGAGGGTCCCACGAGCAGCCGTGGGAGAAATCAGGGGTGTGGCTCCCTGAAGAAACCTCCCTCAAGCCGGTTCCCCAGAATGCCAGGACAAGCCGCAGCCAGCCTTGAGCTGCATCCGAGTTGCCCCCAGGAGGAAACGCCTCCCGCACCCCCAGCCCTGGCTTCCCAGGGAGTGTGAAGCCGGGGCTGGGGGTGCGGGAGGCAACATATCATTATCTCACCCCCGCCTGGATGTAGCAGGCTCCAGAGGGAGTCCTGGGTGGGAGGGGGGGACTGTCTTAGCAAGACGCGATGCACTGGGGATGGGCTCAAAGGGCTGTTAAGGAAGCTCCATGAGCTGTGAGGTGGTGGATCTGGAGCTACGCTGGGCCTGGTTTGGTATTTGGCTGGGAATTGGTAGGGAGCGATGCGAAGGAGTCGCTAGGCAGCCTTCTCCCTCGGGCCAGGTTAGCGTGTGGTAGTGACTGGTGACATCAAACCTGAGGGCGTGTGACTGTCCGACAGCTTGTGGTGCTTAACCTGACGGGCTTGTCCCCGGTGTCTTGTGCAGACTGCGCAGTGGGTGTCCGGCTAGGTTCTGCCTGGGCCTTCGGCCGTGTGACAGACCCATCACCACCTCTCCGAAGCGAGTGCTGCTAGCGCAGGATTGCTGCTCATTCCACCGCAGCTGCGTGTCGGGGGTGGGGGTGTGTGGCTCCAGCTGTGTAACTCTGTGAAGTGCATTTAGGATCTGTCCTCCTAAACCTGTAGGGCTGGAAGGGACCTTGAGAGGTCATTTAGTCTAGCCCCTGCGCCGAGGCAGGGCCAGTGTTGGTCCGACCTGTTCTTAAAACCTCCAGTGGTGGAGATTTCACACCGGCTTTTGGAAGCCTGTTCCAGAGCTTAACTACCCTGAGAGTTAAACTTTTCCTAATTGCGATCCTGACGCTCCCGTTGCAGATTAAATCCATTACTGCTTGTCCTCCTTTCAGTGGCCATGGAAAACAACTGAACCCTGTCCTCTTTATAACAGCCCGTAACATGTTTGAAGACTGTTAGCAGGTCCCCCTCCAGTTGTCTTTTCCCAGACTCTGCGTGCCCATTTCTTTTAACCTTTCCTCGTAGGTTTTCTAACCATTCTGACCTATCCTTTTGTTGCTGCACTCTGGACTCCTAAAGGGTGGTGTGCAGAACCAGACACTCCACTAGCTGAGACTCCCAGTAGCATGGGATAAAACCGTCCTGGGTCTTACCCAGACACCCCTGTTAACACACCCCAGAAGAGTCTCTTTTGCAACTGCGTCACGTTGTCTCCTGTTCGATTTGTGATCCACTGTAACCCCCCACCCCTGGTCCCTCATAAGCCGTACGACTGCCTAGCCAGATCTTCCCCGTTTTGTAGTTGTGCAATTGTTCCTTCAGAAGGTAAGGGTTCTCTGTGAAAAGGTCTCTAAATGTGTAGAAATCCAACACCGGTTTGAAGTTTTCCAGACAGGCACGACGTGGTCTGTGCCCTGAAGGTTTACCATTGATGTTGGTCTCAAAAGAGCCTAGACATTTGCACAGAGCAGGAACACTCAGAGGTTGCAACCTTCTCCTTTGGGGCATAAGACAGCTTCTGATGGATGGGGACTAGGAAAACTCTTGTGTATTCCAGAGCAGTGCTGCATGCTTCTTGTGCCTTTTGGGACATCTGGAACTGGCTCCTGTCAGAGACGGCACAGAGATGCCATTAGTCCAATACAAACAGGTGATTCCTGCATCCTGTGACCCAAACAGACAAGATGAGGCTAGATGAGACAGACCATCCTAAAACTCCGTGGGTCTGAGCTAGAATCAGCTGGCCCAGTCTGCTAGGATGATGAAAAGACTCCAGGCCTGGGCCAAGTGGTAAAATTGCAGCATGGCAGCCCAGGAGAGGGAAGGGCACGAGGCCTGAGACCCGTGGGCCTCACGCGCAGACCAGGAAGGCCATCGAGGTGCTGCCAGCCCTGTGATAGCTGCGGTGCAGGCTGGGGATTGGTTTTCTCGCCCACCGTGTAGGCTGTTGGCTGCGTTGCTGTGGCTGAATCTCAGCTGTGTGGCTGTGCCGGGGAGATTCCAGCCGGGCAATAAACAGGCCATGCTGTCTGGAGCTGCGGCAGTGTCTCCAGTGAAAGAGAAGCCAGGTCTGATTCCAAGGTCCCAGAGTAAATCTGTTCTCTGCCCACCCCCGGGAGACTGAAGTCCAGCAGTCGAGGTGCCTGCCCCAGCAATAGGAACCTCTGTGTAAACCTGCAACGTTTACTGTGGAAGTGTGACGCTCCGGTTCTGCTGTCCCTCAAACACAGGATGGCCCAGTGGTTAGAGCCCTAACCTAGGACTGAGAACTGGGTTCAAGACCCTGCTCTGCTGTAGGCTCCTGTGTGACCGTAGGCAAGTCCCTTAGTCTGTATGCCTCAGTTTCCCTGCTGTACAATGGGGATGGCTGCCCTGACCTGCTTCACAGGGGGGCTTGTGAGGACAAATCCATTACACTAGGGTGCTCAGATGCGACAGTAATGGGGAAGCAGTGATGGAGAAGCACGGAGGAGTAAATGCCTGACAGCAGGAGCTGGCTCTGGTTAGTTACTTGCTGCCAGCTGGCAGGGGCTGTCATGCTGGAAAACACTCCTTCCTGCTAGTGCATGCACTGGAGGGCACTAAGCCAGTGTAAACTGGTCAGTCCCCCGCAAAAGGTGACTTCAAGTGAGGATCTCCATGGTAAACTGGGGGCGGGAGTGGTTTGCTGTTTCCTCTAGCTGGGCCATGTCAACAGAGCTGCCTCCAGCCCTGGTTTCCATGCAGCTGATCCTGAACGTCACATCTCTTCCTGGAAGCTCCTTGGAGAGACCCTAGCAGAACGCAGCACTGTCTGCATGGGGCATGGGAGAGCGCTCTCCTCGCGGCTGTCCCAGCAGTGCGCTCTGTCGCCCGTTGCACACCTGTCTGAGCCAGGTGTTCTCTGACTCACTGGCCCGTTCTGAAAAGGCTGGGAAATCTCAGGGGAGCAGAAGTCTTCTTAAAGGGTGCTCCCCATTGGAAGCTGTTTTTTTTAAAAAAAAAGTTATTTTCAAATCCACGCCTGGTCTCCACAGTGAAAAGATGATCTTTTGTTTCTGGTGCAGATGTTTTCCTGTAACGCCCCTCGTGCTCCCAAGGTCAGGCTTAGCATCTGCTGGGTGGGGTGTAAAACCTGTGCTAGGCTCTCCAGTAGCACCGTGTCCTGCTCAGGAACGTAGGCCGGATGTCGAGACCTGCTGAGGAGAGCTCTTTCCCTTCCGTTCTGGGGCCAGGATAACGCTGGCTGCGGTGCAAAGGCGGCTGTGGCAGGGGAAGCTAGAGAAGCTGCTCACATCAGCGCCTGGCGTGAACCCTGACTTGGGGCGGCTGATTCGGGCGTCAATCCGAGTTCTGGAGGGCAGGCGCCTCTGAAGTGAAGCCTGGCAGGGAAGCCGGATTTTGTGGCTCTGGATTACCCCTGGTTACATTGCTGGGCAGCTGCCACTAAAACCCGCCCAAGTTGCTAGGTGACTAACCCTGGGCCCAGGTGACACCTGCAGATGGCGAGACAAACCAGACCCTCCCCACGTCCCAAGGAGAGACGCCCCAGCCACCCTAACCAGATCCGTTGCTACGGGACACAAGCAGCCACTGGCGTTGCTCAGCTGGCCTGGCTTCGTTGGGGGTGGATGAGGGGCTGTGTAAAGACACTTACAGGTGCTGCTAACCTTCCCCTTGACTGTCTGGAGGCCTGTTGAGTCCAGGTTCAATTCTCAGTCCTGCTGCAGCTTTTCTGGGCGAGCTCCTGAATCTGTGAGTGGCTCAGACCCCACCTAGGAAGTGGGGTTATCCTTTGTCTCTCTCAAAATAGAGCCTCTTTTGGGGGCGAAGACCCTTGTACGTACGCCAGGCACAGTGGGGGCTCGGATCTGAGGGAGGCCTCCAGCTGCTATCATAGCAATAACGATGGCTTTAAAAACCTAGAAAGGCGACCGAACGGGTTTGAATATGGCCCTGCCCAGGTGTCTTCCCAAAGAAGAGAAATCCTCAGGCTAGCCCCTCCCTTTCCAGTGACAGGGCTGACCGTGGTGCTCTAGACAACACACTGTGTCGCTCCCGGAAGTGAAGGGTAAATGCTTCCAGTTGAGATCTGTCTTCAGGGTGACCTCGCCTCCTTCCCTGGCTGTGCTATGGCCCTGCTTCTCAACCAGGGGTACATGTACCCTGGGGGGTGCAGAGGTCTCCCGGGGGTACATCAACTCCTAGATATCTGAATAGAGAGCATTAACAAAAGCAAACTACAATTACATACGGACTGACTTGTTTCTACTGTTCTGGACTGTATGCTGACATGCAAGTGCAATATTTCCATGCCAATTGCTTGATAATCCTACAGTAAAAACGAGAGAGGAAGCCGTTTCTCAGTGACAGTGCTGTGATGCAGGTGTGTTTTTATGGCTGGTTTTGTAAGCAAGTCATTTAAGTGAGGTGAACCTCGGGGGTGCACAAGGCAAAGCCGACTCCTGAAAGGGGTATGTCGTCTGGAAAGGTTAAAAATCGCTGTTGTAGGAAGGCCAATCGCTAGACTCCCCAGTCCCTCGCCTCCCCTGTCTGAGGACATGACCAGGTGAAGGGGAAATAGCAGTTGTGGAAACCCTCTGGATATCAGCAGCATAGAACTGTGCTGAGTGGAATTAAGCGAAGGAACATCTTGGTTTGAACACGGGGTGAATTGAATATCTTGCTGGCGGGAAAAATCTCTCGAGGGAAACAATAGACGCAAGCTAGAGAAGGCCTTGATGCGCTTTATTCTTAGTAGCAATCCCGCCCTGGGCTCCTGGGGCGGAGCTACCTTAATGGAAGCTAGAGGTGGAAAAATCATCTGAGTGTCTTCGCTGCACCTCTGAACTATAGCAGGGCCCTTCTGGATGCAAGGGGCTGTGTGTAAACAGTGACCCTTCTGCACCCCCTCCCTCTCCAGATCTTGTCTGTCGAACTTTAATACCTTCCAAATATTGAGGCAGTGGCGTAAATAGGCTTAGCTGCAGGTTGCTCACTGCCGTCTGTGCGCTTCACGGTACTTCCATTTACCTTGTAATCCTGGGATTTATTTTCTGTCTAGGCTTCTGACCCACTTATCCACTCGGCAGCTAAACTGGTTGGGGGTTTGAAAAGGAAGCAAGTTTGCTGCATTCCCCCACTAGGTAAATTTCTCCTCCCTCCGAGTTGCCTTTCTCCCTCTGTCGCTTCATTTTCAGGGTGCAGCTGGAATGGGGCCTGGGCCATCCCACTGCCGGTCCTGCCAACCCCCAGCTTTCTGGGGCACTTCAATCTAGATCAGACAGTCGGGGTGTATTGTTAATGTTCTACCTTCCCATCGCCGCCTTGGGCTCTACGAACACGGTGCCCCCTTGGGAGAGCGCCCTCTCTAGATAGATGGAGGCACAGATCAAATGAGTCTGCCACAGTATTGGCTTCAGAACTTGGGGGGGGGGGCGGAGGGGGGCTGCCTCCTACCCGGTAGAGGCCCTGCCCTTTAACCCAGAATACGCCATCTGTAATGCGGTGCTTCCCATCCAGAGAGCTCAATGCACTTTACAACTACGGCCTCGCTAAGATGTCGAAGTGTTGGCCTTATGGTGGAGGTGGGTAAACTGAGACATAGGGTGGCCGATTTGCCCAAGGTCTCCTACCTGGTCTGCCAAATCCTCCACCTTAACCTCAAGCCTCTGTACAGAGGAATAAACCCCTGATTTTGCCTCCTTACAAGTTGCCTGTTCTGCTCTCCTGAATGTGCTCAGCGGTAATCAGAAGGGATGAATTATTAATCCAAGAGGCAGGTAGGAAACACTTGGATTCCTGGAACCACAGCTTCCAGCCCCCCAGGTCCTGTCCAGACCCTAATCCTTCTGTCTTGGCTAAATGGAGCTGCCTGCGCTGACAGGAGGAGATTAATCGAGTCCTGTCTGAGCTTCCGAACCCCTGTGGCGCTGCTGTCCCGAGTAGCTTCTCCTCATGTCATTGGCTGACTCTGCCCCATCAGCCGGTTGCCCGTTCCTCTCCTGCCCCAGAGACGGCAGCACATAGCAGAGGCTGTGCACAGCACTGGGAAATGAGAAGAGCTTTATCAAAGCAGAGGGTGGAGGCACTGGGCTGGTGGGTTCAGGGAGGGCCTTGAAAGAGGTAACTTGGGTTTCCAGCTTGTGCCAGTGACGTCAGATTGTGACTGAATCAGGTGCCGGGAAAGGACTTGGTCTGAAGTAAGCGGCTTCCAGTCGACGGGGAGTCTAGCGTAGGGCAGAGCGTGGGAGGCACTCCTGTTTTACTAGCTTAGTCTCTTGTGCATTGCAATAGTGCCTACAGACCCAAACCCCGCAGGGCCCTGCTGGACTGGACATACAGGCCCTGCCTCCGAGGGCAAACGGAAGAGATTCCCTTGCTGGCTTCAAGTTGCCCAAGCTGGGAAAAGAGCCCAGCTCTGACTCCTAGTCCAGAGTCTGCCCCATAGGCCACACTACCTCCCAGCATCCTGAGAAGTCTCCTGGTCTTGTCATTGGAGGGGAAGCTGTATTCTTTAGTGCCAAGTGTCCCCATCCAGCTGACCCTTCTGGGCTGATCAGGCCAACAGCAGCGTCTCCCCAATCCGTCCCTCCCCCTTCAGAGAGGCAGCTGCCTGAGGGAGCCAACGAAAAGGCCCCTGTATTGTTACACTCCATCTTCAATGCTTGGTAGGGTGGCGGGCACACCCCTCTCCAGCAGGATTCTCTTCCAGACCCCAGCTAAGTGGGCTTGGGGGGTGTCAGCTTTTTAATGGACAACTTCTAGAGCTTGCAATATGCTGCAGATGGGGTCTGACTCCAGAACATGGCGTTGCCTCTTCTGCCTCAGCACCGTGTCAGTGTCCCAGCCTCGGGCCAGGATCTGCTCCGGGGGCTGTGTCTTCCAGGTGATACTGAAGACGGAGTCCAGAACTCCTGCTCTTCTGAGTAGCTCGAATGTGGCCAGGTCCTCCATTTACCCTGGAGTTACTGCACGCCTGGGGAAGGCAGTGTTCCTGGTGGATCAAGGAAGCCTCCACTTCCTGCTCCAGTCCGTCAGGTAGCAGGTTGCATCGTTGCACAGCTGCCATATGTCGGTCTCGGGTGAAGGGTCTGTTGGGCTCAGAGAATGAGTTGGCACGTGTAAGTCGGTGGGTAGCAACTGCTGGGGCCTGGAGAAATCTTGCTTGTAGTGAATTGCTGCTGCTTTCCCATCAAACCTGGAAACTGCATCACTGGGGCGTGGTTCTTCCCCTGCTCCTCTTCCTAGCTCTCCAGGGAGCTGCTGAGCGACCTGACGCGCCATTGCTAGCAGCAAAACTGCGCTGGTGTGTAATGGAAGCACATCTGAGGCGATGATGGGTGGTTTGGAGGGCAGGGGGAGGGACTGGAGATAGGATGTGCATGTGGCTGTGAAACTAGTGTGGTCGCAGGATGTATCAGATGAGGTATTTCCAGGAGAGAGGGAGGGTTAGTACCGTTACACAAGGCGCGGGTGAGACCTCATCTGGAATGCTGTGCGCAAGTCTGGTCCCCCACGTTTAGGAAAGATGAATTCAAACTGGAACAGGGGCAGAGAAGGGGCTGCTAGGACGATTTGCAGAATGGAAAACCTGCCTTATGAGAGGAGACTCAGAGCTTGGCTTGTTTGGCCTAACCAAAGGAAGGTTGAGAGGAGAGATGATATCCCTCTGATCTATTTATAGAGCAAAATACCAGGGAAGGAGAGGCATTATTAAGTTCAGCCCCGATGTGAACACAAGAAAAAATGGATATATATTGGCCATCAGGAAGCTTAGACTTGAAACTAAATGAAGGTTTCTAACCATCAGAGCAATGAAGTTCTGGAACAGCCTCCCAAGGGGAGCCATGGGGGCAAAAAACCAAACTGGCTTCAAAACGGAGCTTGATACACTTATGGAGGGGAGAGTCTGATGGGACAGCCTAGATTAGCAATTGACTGATCTTTGACTACTGGCAAAAAATATGCGACTGGCCTGTGACGGGATGTTAGATTGGGGGGGGGGGTATGATCTTGTACAGAGAATTCTTTCCGGGTGTCTGGCTGGTGAGTCTTACCCACATGCTCAGGGTTTAGCTGGTCGCTGTATTTGGGGTCAGGAAGGGATTTGACGGAGTCAGGTTTGATGGAGAGCCCCCCCCCTTGTCTAAGTGGTGACTTCTTATACCCTTCCACAACCAACCTTCACCTAATTATTTCCCCACTCACAATCATATTTACCTACATTGGGTTTTCACCCTTACCTGCATTCCATTCTCACCATAACTGGGGTTGTCAATACAACGTCTGGTGATAGGAGGGGTGGGGTAAAAGTAGGCCCCTTGGCAATGAAACCATGTCCCCCCAGACCTTCAAGGATAAGGGTGATGGGACCAAGTTACCTATGTGCAGCTGCAAGCAATACATCCTGTTTTCTTATGTGCCATGGTGTGCAGAAACTGAGCTCTGCGCAGTTTCTCAGCAGTCCTAGTCACCTCTGCTGACCAGAAGATGTCATGCTACAGGGGTCAGAATAGCCAAGCAAGCGACTGAAGCTACACTAGGCCTGTAGGACAGTGGTCAGACAACTCAAATGGTGCTGGGCTTCCAACACCAGTGACGTCTGCGCACACGGGCTGAAGGCAGAGGTTGCGTGCATGTAACTGATGGGGACTCGGTGAACAATGCCGATGCACGAGGAAGAACAGAATGGTTGGTTTGCTCTCCCTTAGCTGTGCGGGCTCTGCAGAGGGTAATGGAACAACAGCCATGCCTTGTTAAAGATCTTAGCTGGGACTGGACCAGGTAGAACAGCACTTGACTGGCTTTTGGGGGCGGGGGCGGTGTAATCTAGCTAGACTTCAGTTGCCCCACCTCCCCAGGAGGAACCATGGCTTGAGCTGGTGCATGGGAACCAGAGCATGAAGCTGCCTACTCGAAGGGTATGGTCTGAGTCGCAGAGAAGTGCAGACCCCCACCAATGGGGGGAAGCAAATCTGGGCTGTAAGGCTTTAATCCAAGGGGTCTAGTGGTGGTACTGTAGGGCTGAGGCCCATAAGCACCCCAGGCTTACTGCTGTTGTGCCTTTGTGCTGGAGCCAATTCAACATCTCTCCTTCTGATCTCTCCCCAGATGGCTCTCGGCATGCCTCCAGCGCCTCCACCCCCAGCGGAGACGCTTCACCCCCCAAGGCCCTGACTCCGCTGCAGGCCTCCCCAACAGCAGCCCCCGACTGTACGTGCCCTGCTGACATGGAGCCTGCCCTCTGTACCCCGGCAGGCCTGGCCTTCCTGCCAGCCAAGAAAGAGGACCGGCCCCAGCCCGAAGGCGCCAGCTGCGACACGGCCGTCGGCAGCTCCCCCACAGGCCTGGCTGCACTGAGCGAGTGCGGCCAGGTCCTGCTGGAAACGCCTTCCAAAGCTTGCGTGGCCCCAAGAGGCCCCCGGGACATGCTGAGCATGGATACACTGGACACCAGAATTGTGATGGGCGAGGAGACCCGGTGCAGCAATGGCAAAAAGGATGCTGAGGCGGAGCTGCATGGCTCACGGCTGAACACGACGGCTCCAGTGTCCGAGGCAGCTGGTGCCGGAAGCCTTGAGGCCACTGCCGGAGCAGGCTCCAGTGACGAGGAAGATCCAATCCTAGAGAGCAGCTTGGTTGCGGCTGGGAAACTCTCTGCCCAGACCATGCCTGTGGAGCATCCCTGCTTCAAGCCAAGAGACAACAGGCAAGTGTGTCTCTATCAGCCACCTCATCGGCTGTGCTGGGAGCCCGAAGAGCCGAGCGTGGCGCTGAAGGAGAGCTCGTTTTCTCAGGGCAAAACCACGGCTGACGTGCCTTCCCCATCTCCCACCCCCACCAAAGACTCCCTGGGTGAGCTGGCAGAGGTGGGGCCCTCGCCGCCCCCACAAGTCAAACCAGTCACTGATCCGGACCTGTACTTCACAGCCCCGTCCACGCCCATCAAAACCGTCTACTCCCACCTCAGGCAGCACCCCTATGCCAAGGACAGCCTAAGCGAGGAGCAGAACGACACAGACAATGAAGGGCTGTGCTCTCCACCCACCTCTCCTTCAGGGTCCTACATCACAGCTGAGGGCAGCAGCTGGGCCTCCTCTGGCACCTCCAGCACGTCCCCTTCCTGTTCTCCAAACCTGATCGCGGAGTCGGAGACCATGGAAGCTGCTTCTGCTTTTGGGGAATCCCTGTCTGAGCTGGAGCTCCCAGAGGAGCCTGCTAGATTTGCCAGGAGCTCCTGCCTCTCTCCTGAGCAGCTGGAGGAAGAAGAGGAAGAGGGTGGTGCGCCTTTGGACAGACTCTCCTCTGAAAGCGCTGCTCCATCTTCAGGGCCGGCAGAGGAGGAAGCGGATGGCCAGACCACGCCAGAAGAAGAGCGGGACTCTGAGATTGCTACCTCTCTCTCACAGCTCCCTCAAAGCACAGAGAAGCCAGGCGAGCCGCTGCCAGCTCGGGAGACAGTCCTGCCCCAGCCAGGAGGAGACTCTGGGGATGAAACCGAGCCACTGCTCTGCACCTTGGGCGGGCAGCCCCTAAAGGTGGACATCTTCCCCTCTGACGAAGTTAGTGCTCACCTGGGGGCCAGGGATGCCATGGAAGAGCCTTTGGAGTCCTGCCCCTCATCCTGTTCCCCCACTGCCTTGCTAGGCCTCCCCTCAGAGTCCAGCAGCTTGTCCGGGGCAAGCTGCTCATCGGACACAGAGACACCCAGCAGCCTGCAAGCAGAGACCCCCACCTCCTCGGCAGAGCTCCCGTCAGACTTCGCGGAGGGCCCGGACAATGACCAGCTGATCCCCGCTGCGCTGCTGCCCTTCTGCGGGAGTCTCATCTTTGAGGCCGAGGCGATGGAGATCACGCTGTTCCCTCAGGGGGAGGTGGTGGAGAATGACTCCTGTGGGGTGGAGGATGACGACAGCACCTCAGCCTCCTTCCTGCGCTCCCTGTCTGAGAACTCCATCAACGAGGGTGTGGACGAGTCCTTTGCCTACCAAGATGACACGTCCCAGTCCTCCGACTCCGCCTCCTATGATGGGGAGCAGGACGAGCGGCTGTACAGCACCGAGCGGTACGCGGCAGGGACCCCCTTGGTGCCGGAAGGAGAGAAACCAGCCACAGGGGCTCCCGAGCCCAGGCCTTCCCACTCGGGCAGCGAGAGCGAGATGGAGACATCCTCGGATGCCTCTGACACCGATGAGGAATACGCGGCTTTCTCTGCTCTGGAGGTCGAGCTGGGCCGGGTCCCCCCGGTGGAGGTGGGATTGGAGCCACAGGGGAACGTGGCTCAACTGGATGAGCTGGAAGGAACCGAGGCGGAGGACGAAGACTGGGAGGCAGAGAGGCCCCGCCCAGCCCAGCGTGAGAGGATGCCGACAGCTGAGCCAGTATCCACGCCGCTTGTCGAACCAGCAGGGGTGCCGGTGGTGGAGCCTGGTGACTCTGAAGACAGCACGGGCAGTGGTAGCATCTCCCCCACAGGACGAGGCTGGAGGCCCTCTCTGAAACCAGCTGGCCCAGCGGCCCCCAGGGGAGCCCCACCGAGGGCTGAATCCGACCAGGAGGATGACACACAAGGGGAAACAGGCTCTTCTTCCGAGGGCTCCCTAGGGCCCCGGTCCTTCCTGTCGGACACACAAGAGGCCCTGGAGAAAGGGCTCCCCAACTCGGGCGAGTGCCTGATCGCCTGCTTCGACACGGACGAGGAGGCTGAGGCCTTCCCTGGGCTGGATGCAGCTGTGGAGAACACGGTGCCCGTGAGCCAGCTGGTGCCCTGGCAAGGCCAGGCTGGGAAGGGGTCTGTAATACCCTTGCCATGGATTCAGAAGGAAGCTCCCATGGACTTCGCTGAACCCACGGCTGAGGGAGCCAGCGACACCTCCGTGTTCGGGGCTGGTGCCAGGCTGGAGGCGTCTGAAGGGCACCTCCTCAGCCAGAACAGCTCTGATCTGGGAGGGGGAAGGCCACAGGAGCCAGGACAAAGCTTGGAGCTCGGGAAGAGGGAAGGTCACTTCGCGGCCCTCCTGGGAGCCACTGAGGCAGCCAGCTTGGAACAGCCTGAAGTGGCCAGAGCTGATGGTGAGCCAGCAGGAGAGGGCCAGGTTGCCTGCTTCTCAGAGGAGGAGCTAGAGGAGGCCTCCTCTCTCGATCAAGTCAACAACAATGAGGAGCCGGGGGAGCTGCTCTTGGAAGCCGACCTGGACTCTCAGCCCCCTTGGAGACCAAATGACACTCGGCCAACCACGATGGCAGACTCAGCTGGGCCGGACCAGCCCACATTGGATGCAGTGACATATCAGCCACCAGAGCCACTTCTCCCTCCTGGGGACACCGTGGGGTCTGCCGAGTCCCAGGGGCTGGACCTCCACAGGATGCAGGAAGGCGTGCATGCGCTGCAGAGAAGGCTGGATGGGAGCAGCAAACTCTTCAGGCCACAAGAGGGCAGGGAGCCGGACGTGAGCTCGGAGCTGGCGATAGAGACCTACGTGAAAAAGTACTTTAGCACAGCTGAGTTCTTGCTGCTCCCTCCAGCCACTCCAGAGAGCATCGAACCCGCCTGGGAGCCAGAAGCCATCAGCAAGGAGCAGGCACTGGCAAACGGCAGCATCTGTGCTGCAGTCTGGCTATGCTCAGGGACAGGTGAGACCAAAGACTCCAGAGATCCTCAGCTGGGTGAGGGCAGCCCTGCCTCGCCCAGCAGCTGGGCACCAACAAGAACAGACCAGAATGAAGAGGCACCCAGGGCGAGCATGGAAGAGAAGCAGCAGATGGAAACGGAGGTGGCTGCAGCACCTGACCCGGAACCCAAGTTGGGTGCCTCCCCTGTGATTGCGATGGGAGAGACCCAGCCAAAGCTGGTGGCCGAGGCACTGGAGAGCTGGGGTAAGCCTGTGGAAATGGCAGGGCCTGAGCAGGGAGCTGGGGATAAAAGCCAAGACCTGCAGACCAGATCCAGCAAGGAAGCCACCGACGCGTCCATATTGGGAGGTGAGGAATGCGGCCACACAGCATCTGCCTTGGCTCAGGTTTGCCCCCCGGGAACCCTGCTTGAAGGGGAATCTCCTGCTGCAGCTGCTCTTGGGCCAGCAGTGCCAGAACCAGGGGCTCAAGCAATCCAGGCCACACAAGCCTGCAGTGCTGATCCGGACTTGCCAGAGCTGAGGGACAGTAACATGAATCTACTAAAACCGGCCGGCTCGGAGGCACCCTGTGCACCTCAGCTGGGCGCCGGAGCGGATCCGTCTCCCTCTGATCAGGACTCCTCCATCTCAACAAGCAGCAGCGAGGACATGGAGCTCAAAGGGGAACCGGAAAATGCCGCTGCAGAAGAAACGGCCAAAGTAACCAGAGACCAGCCCAGCTGCAAAGAGCTGCCTATTGGAAAGAGGGCCCCTGACCAAGAGCCGTGGGTGGCAAGCTCCCAGCTTCCTCCATCTCTGGAAGCAATGGCCACTGTGAAAGAGGAGCTGGTGGCTCCGCAGGAGAGCACACGTCTTGGTGAGGTGCCAGAAGAGGAAGCACTCGGCTCCGAGGCTACTTCTGAAGAAAGGGTCTGCCTGACGGACGAGGAGATGGAGGCTGAGGCCCAGCCCGAGGAACGTTGGCCAGGAACTGCCCTGCCTGATGGAGAGAGGGTGGAAGCACTGGAGGAGAGCGTGGAGCTAGGCACAGAAGGAAGCTCTCCTGCATTCAGCGATGACTTGCCCAGCGATGATTCCCTGGAAGGAAGGCAGACAACAGGCCCTGTGGTCCTCAGCCCGCCACCCCATCTTGACCATGCTGAGACGACCCCAGCAGGCTCTACGCGGGAGGAATCGCATGAGGCTGTTTCCTCCAGAGAATCCTCCCCAGAGTCACCGGACACTTCATGGTCCTTCATGCACACAGACTCCAGCTTCTTCACGGCCTCTGAGGAGAGCACCATGCTGGCTGAACCCACATCCCCCAGAGCAGGGAGGGACCAAGAGGCTCCTGCGCACGCAGAGAGCAGGCTGACCCAGCTGCAAGAGGGTGACGGGTCAACAGTTCTGAAGGACACAGTCCCACAGCTGGAATCTCTCTGCACGAGCAGCAGCATCTCTCCTGTGCACAAGCAACCCTATCCGTCGGCAGCAGAGCCCCCAGAGCGCTGTCTGGCTCTATGCTTGCACAGCGCAGCCCTCCAAGAAGATCCACGTTCCGCTCACTCGGAGCATGTCCGGCGAAGAGCCGACGTGCTGGCACCTAGCTATCAGCAGCTGTTCTTCACTGCATCCCGGGAGAAGATCTATATAGGCAAGCCCGCTGCCCCGGGCTGGCCCTCCCCAGGTGCTGGGGACAGTGGTCGCAGCGGAAGCCTGGAAGCAGAGGGTGTGGCTGAATATTCAGGAACCACCCGTGTGGGCCCAGATGCAATGGAATCGAAAGCCGCTGTTGCAGGAATCCCATCGGTCAGCCTTGGACTTCTAGAGCCATCTGGTGCCTTGTCGGAGAAGCCGGCTGTCCCGCCAGCAGCGTCTCACGAGCGGCAGCAAATCGCTGCCATGCTACAAGGCTCCTTTGGGAACCTGCAGGCCTCCCAGCTCCGAGCGGGGCCCCTGTGTCCTGCAAGCAGCCAGCTGGTGACAGAAGCACAAAGTGTCCTTGCCTGCCTCAAGCTGAGGGTCTCAGAAAGCTCCTCCGGGGAGGCCACCCCTGACTCCTTAGAGGCCGGTGAAGCACAAGATGAGATGGTTGAAGCTCAGCCCGAGCCTGAACTCAGCACCAGTCTTCTGCCCACCGAGGTGGAGAGTGCATCAGAACGAGTGCAGCCAGAGCACGTCTGTGAGATGCTGCTCGCAGCAGAGGCAGCGCCCGGCCCTGTGGTGCTCACTTCCCCTGCCAGCAGCAGGGAGTCGGGGAGCCTGGTGCTAGAGGACGTGGATCTCCCGGCAGAGGAAGGCTCTGGGTCCTTGCAGGAAGAGGCAGCCCCGGCTACCTCTGGCGCTCACGCCAAAGATAGGGACGTGACATCACGGAGCCCGGAGGAGCCTGTGGAGCCAGGCGTCTTGCCTAGGGAGGAAGAGACCCGGCCGGGTGCTGGGGAGGCTGGTGTGGATGGTGTCGCGCTGGAGCTCAGCCAAGCAGAACCCCAGCAGAGAGTGCCGTATCCGGCAGACCAGGGTAAGCAGCAAAGCCGAATCCCATGGGGAGATACTGAAAGCAGCAGGAAAATTGAGACACTTCCAGCTACAGACGTAGCCAGTCAATTGACATTAAGCTCTTCTCCTCCTTCTGAGCCCTCTGCGGTTTCTCTGGCTAGCGATTCCCAGCCTCCCGGGTCTCCTCCCCCAGAACCTGGCCCCATCCCTGCAGCAGCTCCCCTCCAGCCAGGCCGGCCTGCCTCGCCTGCCGTGATAGTGGAGGACGCGCCTTCCCCTCCTTGCTCTGAACTTCTAGAAGTGCCTCCTACTTTATCCATTCTGCCACCTTGCTCAGATGGTCCTGTCCCAGGCCAAAAAGACAGCTCCAGGCTCCCCATGCCTGAAACGCTCGGTGTCGTGGAGGATGCTCACGCTCAAGACCAGCCATCTCTCCTGCTGGATTCCAGGAAATACTTGGAAGGTAACGTCCTTTCTTCCCTGTCCTGCTTCTCTACTGGGGGCTAGAACATCTGCTGGCACCTGCCCGGGTCAGGGAGGGTAAAAGGCTGATGTACGACCCAGCCAATGGGCAGCTGCTTCAACTCTTCCTCGTAGAACCGGGGAATCTCAGAGTAGGGCTGGGTGGACCTTGTACTGCTTGTCTGGGGCTCTCCAAGGACAGGTTTCTGCATCGCGGACTGCCACGAGTGGTTCTGGCACCGTCCTGCAGAGACGTGTTTCTCCGAAGGCCCTTGGCACCAGGCCTGCTCCCTTGGGAAAGCTTCCTGGAGTCAGAGCAGGGAGATGTTTGCTGTGCCTTTGACCCAAGGAGCTGTACACAGGCTATCAGGCTCCCACTGCAGCCAGCCCTGGACCTTCCCCAATACACCAAGATGACTACACCCAATCCATTGCCATAGGGCAAGTGTGCCGGCCCCCAGTTCTGCTCTGGTGTGGCTCTTACAACACCTCTAAGGCTCTTCCAAGTCCAAATGCCTCTGGCAATGCCCGTGCCTATCTGGAGCGAGGCTAGACGCTCCCAGCATCCTGTGAGCCAGGAACCGTGTGCCCCGAGATGGGCATGCTGGTGGGCAATGGTGGCAGTAGCTCTCACGCTAGTATCACAACTTGGCCCCCAACGTCACACCGCTCTGTCACAACGTCACACATAGCTCTGTGGCTAGTGGCCTTCCCCCAAGTCGGCACTGAACGATCACCTGCCCGGGGAAGGGGCTTGCCCAGCCGCTCCGTGCCAGCTATGTGGTGCTCCTCAAGACTAACTCCTCCACCTGCAGCTCCCAAAGAGGGCAGCTCTTTCTGCCTAGCCTCTTGGCAGTCAGCCCCGCTCTGCTGAAACTAGCTAGGCCACTCTATGGAGGAACAGCGGGATTATTAACCACTGAATCGCTGCTCTTAATTTGGCCTCCATGAAAGGGCAGGTCTGACTGGCCTCCCTGCTGGCTGCCAATGTGGTGCTGGGCAGGAAAAGTTACACTTAGTCTCCAGATGAAGCGCCAGGTCTCTGGCCGATACCTGTCCCAGCTCTGATCTCGGGAGCTCTGCCACCTTGCACCTGCTCCAAGACATCTGCTCTTCACTGTCCCAGCTTGAGGGTGTCCTTGTGAGCCAGATCAGTGCTAGCATGCTAACAATAGCATAGCCATGGCAGTACAGGGGCTTAACCGGCCCAAGTACATGCCTAACGCTGTGGACAGGGTCCTTCTCGACCTGGCTAATCTCTCGTGCCCTCACGGCTACGTGCTTGCTGAAAGTGAGCCACGGCTGTCTCCTTGAGCAGGAATTCATGCCTCCAGCTTGAAAAGTGGACATATCCAGAGAGATCGGGCCAGGATTCCCTCTGCAAGGAGCTGGGTGGAGCAGGGGTTTTGGAGGACGACTCCTGGGTTCTGGGCACAGCACTGCCCCAGATGTTCTCCTTGCAGTTGCTGGGAGAAACCTGTCCCCATGCAGCTGGCCCAGCAGGTGGGTAGGGTGACTTGTGGGCTCCATCATGCCTGCTGTGGAAATGCTAATCTATGTTGCGCAAGGTGGGCGAATGGGAGGCAGGGGGTGAATAGGAGGCGGGGGGCAAGAACCCAGCCTAACACAACTCCTCCGTCCCCTGCAGCACTGGAGAGCGCTGCGCCCCCGGTCCCATGCAGAGACCGCTTCCCCAGGGGCAGAACCCAGCTGCCCGGGAACAAGGACGCCAGAGGGAGGGGCTCTGCATCCGTGGAGGAGAAGCGAGCCCATGGCAGCTCCATCCAGTCAGTGTCGAGCTCTTCCAGTGAGAGTGAGCCGCCCTACCGTTGCCCGGAGCTCGAGAGCCTGCGGGAGGCCGCTGCCCTGACGCGGCTGGAGGACGAAAAGCCGCTGGTGGTGCAGAGAAGCTGTGACGTGAACCATAAAGGTACCCGAGCAGGCTCTGTGCAGGCCTTGCCTCTCCGGGCCTCTGAACGCCCTGCCCGAGTCTGCCTGAGCATGGCGGCTCTTCTGCAGCAGGCCGGCTCTGGAGAAGGGCCTGCGGGGCTGTGCTTGGGTCAGCAGAGCCTCTGGGGAAAGCACCCTACAAATCCCAGGCCGGTTTCTCCACTGGCCGTCTGCATATCTCCACTGAGCTCAGCAGAGCCTGTCCCCTGGCGATAGGCATGGCTAAGTGTCCCAGAGCCAGCCTCCAGGGATCGGGGTGGGCAGGGGGGCAATAAACGATGGATGGGAACAGAGTTGCCTCGTGCACATCCGCAAAGCGGGGAGGCTGATGCAAGCCTCGTCTCCAGGCCAAATGGCAGGCCAGCCATGGGTCCCACGGCGGGAGAGCAGCTGACCCAGCGCTCATGTGCTCGTGCAGGCAGCAGCTTCCTGCAGGCCCTCCTGCCTTGTGCTGGGGGGGGGGCAGGGCTGTCAGGCAGGAGCTGTTTCCACAGCAAATCTTCTGAGCGTAGCTGACAAAGGGGAGCAGCCTGGCTGGCCGTGCTGCTCCAAGGACCAGCTGCGCCATGGGGCATCGAAAGCATTTTCGTTTCCCTGTGTGCACAGCCTGTTTCCACAGGGCACTGCCGCCCGAGGGGGCAGGGAGGGGCATTCTCGCAGGGGGGCTGCTTTCACGCAAGCTGGTGTGCAGAGAACCTGGGTCTGCCTGAGCCTGGCCATCACTCGCCTGTCCCAGTCCCAAATCGGGGGGGTGTCCACGTTTCCCAGGGCCGTCTAGGTTGGTGTCTCTGAAGATCTGTGTCTGATCGGAGACTGGCGCTCTGAGGGCCGGGTCTAGGCCATTCAGGAAGGTGTAATATTCACACCCACAGGAGTGGGGTAGCTGCCTGTCCCACGAAGGACCCACCGGTGCGATGCCTGGCTGTAACCGACGGCTGTGGCAGGCCTGTGGTGGGTGGGGCTGCGGCAGCTTGCGCTGCCCCTGCAGCTCCCAAGCCCTGCGTGAAGAGGCCGCTGTGGCACTGGCCCTCTGGGGTCGGGGGAGAATCGAGTCTGACGCCCAAGGCGTTGCCGAGATGAGCCAGCCCTGGGAACTGGTGGCGCACTCAGTGCAGCCGCCCCGGTGCAGGAGCCTGAGCGTGGAGGGAGGCGGCTTGGCCTTTGAGCCGTCCCTGGCCAGGATGGCTCATGTGGAATCCACCCAGGTCCGAGGCTTTGTCCCTTGCCCAGGGCGGCTCCTGTTATTCTGGCATGTCCGGGAAGCCAGCCACCCCCAGCGTGGTCAGTGACTCATGGCAGCGACAGGGCTCTTCCCTCTGAGCTGTTAAAACAAGGCCCCAACGTGCCACTTTGCTGGTTGGGGCACCCGCTTAGCAGCCCACCCAGAGCCTCCAGCCCCAGCCAACGGGGAGCCCTGCGTGCCAGTGCCTGTGGTGTAGACATGGCCCATAGTAGCACAGCGACGCTGGCATAAGCCTGTAGTACAGACGCAGCCTGCGGTGACAGGAGGGATTTCATTGGGGTAGGAGCCCAGTCTTGCCCGAGGCTGTAGCAAGGCTGGCGGAGGCGTTCATCCCTCTACCTCGCCACGTCCACGCGGGCGGTGAGGCTGGCACGACCGCGCTCCAGGGGAGTGGATGTTCCATGCCAGGGGGGCCAGGCCGCCATCCCTGCCCCAAAGAACGGGGTCTGAACAGACCGGACACAGGCGGGAGGCGAAGCGTCTAGCCCAAGGTCGCTGGTGGAGTCAGGAAACCGCTCGAGTGTCTCCGGCACTGGCCTGGGACCCATCCGTGAAGTCTCATGGCCTCCTACAGCTGAGTGTAAAGTGCTCTGGGCACCCCGGGGGGGTCGTGCCTCGGGAGCAAATTCCAATCAGAGGAGTCCCAGGATGGGGAACATCTTGGCTGGATATAGGTGGAATAGTTGCTTCTTGCACCCCAGAGGTGGCTGCACTTCACTTCTAAAGCCATCTGGATCCCCCTGAGATGGAAGGTGCTGTGTAAATGCAAGCCAGACAGCACGGTCCCTGGACAGGGCACTGGACTGGGACCTAGGTACTGAACACAGGTCTCCTGGCTCCACCACTGATCTACTGGGTGACCTTGGGTGTGTCCCTCCCACCTCTTGACTAGAAGCTCCTTGGGGCCAGCGCTACCCATGTACAGCACCTAGCACTGTAACAGCGCCTAAGGACTAGTCCCTCCTGGAACACAGCTGAGTGCATCACACCCATTGTCCTGTACTCCTGCTCCCAGAACACCCCGCTGCCTCCTGCAGGGCAATGGATTCAAGGCCATGGCCGAAAAGGAATCGGTGCTGCGGCCTCCAGCCTGGGAAACCACTTGCATGTGCAACCAACCTATCTCATGTTCCTCGGGGCTGTGACGGGGTGGGAGGGGATTGAGTGGCCTCACCCCAGGTGAGAAGACCAGCTAAGAGGGTCGAGGTGCCCAGCCATCGCAACAAGGGCCTCCTCTCTCGCTCTCTTTCTTTCTCTTTCTCTTTTCCAGACTCTTGCAATGACTCAGAAAGCAACGACGAGTCCCTTCCGGAGCTGGAGGAGCCAGACGTCTCCGAGCCCCGCACAGCTCAGACTCCGGTACGGGGCTTCACAGCATGAGACGCGGGGGAACCCCCTGCCGAGAAAGGGGTGTCCAGGGGTACAGGACAGCATGATGCAGCAGGAGACAGGCCGAGCTCTGGAAAATGCAGGCCGTGCAAGGGGGAAACCCCTTGCCGTGGGTTGGCCCGAACAGATCTCCGCATCAGGTCCACTCTGCCCATACAACTAGATGGGAGGGAGGGTGCTGTATGGCTCCCTCCACCTGGATAAATTGGGGGGTGGTACCCAGGCTTCCCCCATCAGTGTCTCCACCACCTGTTGGTGACTGAGCAACCTGGGCTGGAGGGGGAGACCTCCTTGCAGGCGGGGGAGACTCCGTGGGGGTTGGTGCTGGCACGAAGGAGACACTGGCTCCCTCTGGTCCAGTGAGAAACCTGGGCTGCTGAGCCCACAGCCACAGCTGCTGCTTCCGAGTGAGGCGCTAGGGGAGGAGTAGCGGCCGTCCTGCCAGCGGGAGGCAGCGCTGGCTGCCAAGAGGAAAACCTCTGAGGAAACTCTTGTGGTGCAGGTCTTAACTGGGGCTAGATGGGTGGGGCTGAAGACCAGCTGGACAAGCAACTGGGGGCTGCCAGCCTTGCATTTTAGTTTTACTGACCTGAAGCCAGTGTTTGGTTTACTGACACAGTAAACTTTGTATTGACCTCACTTACAAATGCCATAAACCAGACCATGTCCTGTACTCATTTTACGGACACTTTCACAAGCAAGTGGCCGATGGAATTATTACAAACTCTGCGCTCACGATATGCTGTACGCAGGCATTCGGCATCACGCAATTGTTTTAGCTGCAGTGAATTGATCAGTTGCGTGCTTTGGGCGGGTGCAATAATGGGAAATGGGGAGCTCTGGTCAGTGCGGTTTTGATGCAAGTGGTTGTACTTTGACACTGATTGTCGTCATTCAGAATGTTTGTTTTATTTCTACCCAATTTCATGGACGCTGTCATTTATTGATGGGTTTACAGACAGTGTTAAAATTGTACAATTTTTTACTGACCGTAAATTTACATTAGCAGCCCTGCGCCAGGCACATGTTGTGCTTTGAAATGGCAGCAGGCAATAAACGCCCTATGCCTATCTCACCAGCTAATAGCAATGGTGGCAGGGATGGGGAATAAGCCACTAGTTCTCATCCCATGCGGGCTTTAGACCTACCTCTTCCCCCAAATGCAGGAGACCAACACGGGGAGCTGCTCTCATAGGGCACTTGTCTCTTTGGTAGGCGCAGCTGACACACTCGCTAGGCACCGGGGAGGAAACCATCAGCAAAGCCAAGCAGAGCCGGAGCGAGAAGAAAGCCAGAAAGGTCAGCATGGTGTGAAGGAGGGGGGGGGGCGCTCCTGTCCCGTCGCTACTGCCCTGCCCTTTGCTCAAGGGAAGGGGTCAGAGGACCCTGCTGAAAGACAGCTCTCTGCCCCAGGGCCACAGAGCTGGTCTAGCTCCCCAGGTCAGTCCAGGAGTCCTGCCATGGTGCTCGGAGCAGCCTCCTGGCGCCCAGCTCGGGCAGGAAGCCCTGGGCCTGCAATCTCCTGGCAATGCCTTTCTTGAGCTGCCCCGTCTCAGCAGGACGCGCTTGCTATTTGCGTGGGGGGGAGGGTCCTGCTGGGGTCGTCTGGGGGAAGGGAAGGCGGTCCCACTCTTTCCAGCACAGGAGGGTGCGAGGGGCAGGGCTGTGGGGCTGAGATGGGAAAGGCAGAAATGGGACGCTCTCGTGGCCAGGAGACCGGCCAGGCTGGCTGAGTACACGCAGGTGGGCGGAGGGTCAGGGACTGGATACGATGGTCTGTTCGTCACAGGCTCCGGAGACTAGGCCTGACTAAGTGCCTCTGACACGGAGCGGGTCTCCGGGCGGCTCGTGGGGCTCTGCGGCATCTGCCAGGGATTGTCTGGATTGCATCTGGCACACGCCGCCCCTGCAGGGACAGGAGCGCTCAGCCCCCTGGTGCTGCTTGGCACATGGGGGTCAGGCGCTGCCCCTCATGAGGGAGGCCGTGAGGGGTGGGATCCTTTGGAAGCCTGTCTGCTCCCCGCTCCATCGCTGGATGCTCCAGGTCTCCTGTGGCAGCACCACGCTCTCAGCAGGGGCTGACCCCAAGGCAGATGGGTGACTGCATCCTGGGGGCCTGGAGCGTGTGCCTGGGGAGAGACTCCATTCACGGTGGCTGTTAACATGAACAGCCTCTTGTCTCCTGTCTGCGCACAGCCCCACGGGAGAAGCTGCCCATCTAGCCAGGTCCTGCAGTCTCCGGATTCCCCTGGATGGGTGGGATCTGTGTGTCTCCAGGGCTAACCTACCCCCTGGGCACTGAAGGGCTCCAGGCTGTCCAGCTGCCTGCCTGGCTGAAAAGGGAACTTCCCACTGACCCATCGCAGCAGTGCTAGGGGTGGGAGATCTCACCGGCCTGCCAGCCTCCCCTGCCAGGGCAGGGTCACAGGCCTAGTTCTGCCCAGCTGCTACTTAAAGCCACTGGCTTGTGAAATCCCTAGCACGGGGCAAGGAAGGGAACCAGGCGTGGAACCTGTGGCTGGAGACTGGCTCGGTCACTCGAGGTTGGGAATCCTCCTCCCCCACGTTGGAGGCTTGGCTCTGGCCTCTGCAGGCCTGGGGGAGGGAGAGGGGTGTGTGGCGTGTCCTCGAGCTAACCCACCCAAATGCCAGTCAGGGGACAATGGGTTCTTTGGCTGCATGGAGCTAGCTGGGGAGATTGGGGGGGGAGGAGAGACACTGGCCCTGGCACAGCTTGCTGGGAGCATCTCCTGCCACCCTCAGTGGCCTGTGCCCCTGGTCTGCCAGGATCTGTGTGAGCCGGGTGTCTACAAAGAGCTGAACCAGGAATGCACCAGCAGGAGCTGCCTGCACTCCGATATGGAGGCTGTCCAGTATCGCTGACCGGTGCCGAACGCCGGGCCAGCCCGCTGTGGTGAATGTCCTTCCATCAGCACTTCTATTGTGCTGGCAAAAGCCCTCTTCCGGGTCACTGCACAAAGACTGAAGGCCTGATCCTGGGCCGGGGCCCGTGTGGCTCTGTTCCAGGCTTCCCAGTTCAACTGCTGCAGCTGGCGCTGCCAGCAGCCAGTGTAAACTGTCCTTCCCCCCCCCCCCCCAGGCCATGTCCAAGCTGGGGCTGCGGCAGATTCATGGCGTTACCAGGATCACCATCCGGAAGTCCAAGAACATCCTGTTTGTGATCACCAAGCCGGACGTGTTCAAGAGCCCAGCTTCCGACATCTACATTGTGTTTGGAGAAGCCAAGGTGAGGCTCGGCCGTGCCGGGGCACAGCGACCCCTCTCCTGTGGGCTGTGTTCCTCCTCCCGCCGCACATCAGGGCTAGCTGTTTATGCAAGGGGGTAAATCCTGGATCCCAGCAGGGGCGAGCCATTCTCCAGGGGATGCCCCATGAGCAGGGGCCTGGATCCTACCGTGACGACTGGAGTCTGACTTGCTCTGGCTGGTGTGAAGGGGAGCCTCCGCTCTGGGCTTGGCACTCGCCTGGCTGTCGCTGGCCTGACCCCAGCCCTAATGGGGCTATTCTCCAAACGTCCTCCAGCCCCACCACCCCCACGGAGCTGGCTGAGCTCCAAGAGCTGTAGAAACTTGGGGTGGGGGCAGAACTGGGCCAGAAGGGGCTCCCCCAGGATGTTCCCTCGCTCCATGGCCCTCGGGGCTGGAGGCAGAAGGGAGCCTGCCACAAGGGCTCCAGGACTCCCCAGCGGGGAGAGTCCTGGCCAGGCCTCACGCCAACCACCCGCCTCTCCGGTGGAGGAAACCGCTCCTGACTCTGCCGTCCCTGCAGATCGAAGACCTGTCGCAGCAGGTGCACAAGGCGGCGGCGGAGAAGTTTAAGGTCCCGATGGAGCACTCTCCTTTGATCACTGAAACGGCCCCCACCCTCACGATCAAAGAGGAGAGTGAGGAAGAGGAGGAGGTAAGGGCGGGAGAAAGGAAGCCGGGGCCGCAGTGGCCTGGCTCAGAGCTACTTGTCGACGAGCTGGCCCGGCTGAGTTTGGAAAGCAGTAAGAGAACTGCTCTGCCAAGATGTAGGGCCCCAGCCACGAGGCCAGGGGTAAACGCTGGTGTCTGTGTCTTGGTTGCGTCCCACAGGAGGCCCTGTCAGGCAGAGGTTGTCAGCCTGCCTATCCTTCGCCCAGCCTGGCTGCTAAAAGCAGAGTGTTTCTTGCTAGCCAGTTGGGGACACAGCTTCTTTCCTGTCCTGTAGAGCTGCAGGGGGGAGAAAATAGTCTAGTCTCTGCCTGGGGTACGCTGATCAGTGATAAATGGGGAGAAGGCAGGACGCTGCACCAGCCACGGGCAGCACGGAGTGCCATAGGGCCAGGGTTTCACCCTAGGGGTAACAGCTCCCTCCTGCTGTGCTCGCTGGGATCCCCTGGGTTAGCCCAAAGTCTGACGGCTGAGTAGCTATCCATCAGCCAGCCAGCACCACTACAGCCCTGCCCTGGAGGCAGGAAGGTGGCCAAGGGGTGGGCTGCAGCTAACACTTTCTGGCTTGAGGTGACAGACCCAGGTGGTGGCCAACCCTTGTCCAGGGCAGATCTGTCCAAGCAGCCAGTAGAGTGCAGGAGTAATGCCCCCTACTTCCCCCAGGAGCAAATTCCTCTGCTCGCTTTCTCCTTCCAAATGCAGCCCCATGACTCCAGACCCTTGTGAAAGGGGCTCCCCTCCCTGGCTGGAGCATGACTTTCTCCTCTCCCCAGGTGGACGAGACGGGGCTGGAGGTGAGAGATATCGAGCTGGTGATGGCTCAGGCCAACGTGTCGCGTCCCAAAGCTGTGCGGGCGCTCAGACACAACAACAACGACATTGTCAACGCCATCATGGTAAGAGCCTGGCCCCGGCTGTGCCTGGGCAGGGGGCAGAGCAGGACGTGAGATCCTGGCTGGTGGGCGGGCACTCCTCAGGAATGTGTCTGGCAAGCAGATGAGCCTCCATCGGGGGAAGCAATGCCCCAGAGGCAGAGGGGAGTGAGTCCCCTAAGGAGGGAGTAGATGGCCAAGCCAGGATTAGAACTGGGGACCGCCTGGCTCCCCCACGCTGTGAGAGCTACTTGATCTCACCCATCTGGAGAAGCTGCACCTCTGAGCAACTCTGGGGGTGGGGGGCATATCCAAGGTAAGGCTGAGATCTGAACAGGACATTGCACTGATGGACACGGCTGCCACCAGGGGCCATTTCACCTTCCAGCAAGCTCCCTTCCCCCCCCCCCCCCCGGTTTGTCCTGTGTAATGATGCTGAAACCAGGTGACTCAGAGCAAAAAAGGTCTCCCTGTAGAGATGGAACAGCAAACCCCTCATGCTCCCTTCCTCACACCCTGTGATCCCCCTCTGCTCTCTTACAGGAGCTGACCATGTAGTGGCTGGCCCGGATGTGCAAACAGACCCCCCTGTATAGATGCACAGTTACTCCTGCACAGTACAGCTGTTCCTCAATACTCTGACTGCAAATACTCCTAGTTTGCATCTCTAATGCTGCTCAATAAAATGGCCTCATGTATTCACTGGAAACGCATGCCGCTGTGGCCTCCTTTCTTCTCCCCCAGGCAGCTCCTGGCTCGGGCAGGGTCAGTGGGGTGGAAGCTGGAATGGAGGGCAGGGCTGATCTACACAGCAGCTGGGCCCACGCCTCTCAACCTGGCAAGCAAGGCAGGCGTGAGCTGTGCTCTCACACAAACAGCAGCGCCGATGCTGCAGCTGGGCCTCTAGGCCCCCCACGTTTGGGGCTCAGGCTTGGACTGGGGGATGAGCCTGTGCAGCCCCCCCTGCTGCCCTGGCCACTCTTCAGCAGCGGGGCATGAGTGGAGCTAGCACATGGGTCTCCTTGGATCTACGGGGCTAGGTCTGCTTCCCCCAGTGCTGGGAGAATGGGGCTAGGCCTATCTCCTCCCCACACCTGCCCTTCCCCGCTAAGTAAGGCCTTGCTGCTCTGGCTCAGCCAACACACAGGGGAAGGAGGGTCAGCCAGAGCAGCCACCATGGCCAGCCCTCAAGATCACTCAAGTGTATGAGGAGGGGCCGGGACTAACCCAGGAGCATTGCAGGGAAATAGCAGTTCCAGGGGCTAAGCCAGGGATGTCCCTGCCCCGGGGGTGCCATGGCACCCTGGGCTGGACCCAGCAGCTCTAACCCATGCCGTGTCTGAGCATAGAGCCCCTGGCCAGCAAGGGATTGTTTAAAGGGCAGCAGGGCTAGGCCAGCTCTCCTTACAGACACATGGACAATTCCTCCACACCCCCAGTAGCCCTGCATAGCAGGGGCCTTCAGGCCGGAGCTAGACCCAGGCAGCAACTGTGCAGGGAGGTGATGGTGCCCCAGCCAGTGCTCACTGGGGTAAGGGAGGGCTGGCACAGCCATGTCTGCCCCTCCCCCTTTGCCCTAGGGTGAGTTCTAGTAGAAATCCTCCTCCAGCGAGGGGGTGCAGGTGTGAAAACTGCCCAGACGGGCTTGGGGCAGGGCAAGAGCTGGTCCTGAGCTGTCATCAGCACCAGGCTACCAGAACCTGCTAGCTGCCACAAACACTTCCCCCAGTCTGGGCCACAAGTGGCTCCATAGGGCAGGCCGGGGCCCCTCGCTGCCCGCGGCGTTCTGGTGGGCTGGCCCCTGTGATGTGTGGTAGCTCCATCCTAGTCTGCCTTTTACTGGGTCCCAAGTGCTCTGCTGGGGTGAGACCCTGATGTGTTGGAAGGATGGCCCAGGCCTGGGGTGGGGCAGAGCTGTCCCTACAGCTGCCCTCTGCAGGAGGGCTGTCTCTCTGAGTTCATCCCCCTCAGGCCCATGCTTCTTACTGCTCAAAGAATCAAGGCATGCTCCTGGCCTGGCCTGGCCCCAGCCCAGCTCTGTACCAGACCCTGGCGTTTAATCCTGGGTTGTATGGCCAGGACGCCCCGGAAGCAGTGCTCACATAGCACTGGCCAAGGAGCAGAATCATTATCCCTTTATAGGCTGGGAAACCAAGGTACATCAACAGGCCTCTGGCAGAGCAGGGAGTCAAAGGCAGGTCCGAGTCCCAGTCTAGTACTCCGGCTAATAGACCACATGGCCTCACGTGCCAGTTCCCATCTTGGGCCCAAGTACATAAAGTGGTACTCTCTCTTCCCAGGGGTTAATGGCCCCTGCATTCAGCAGAGCTGCTGTCTGCCCTCCCCTCCACCCCAGCTGTGTTTAATGAAGGCCTGACAGGTGGTTTAGCTGCACAAACATTTTTTGTTTTCCTGCTGGTGGGAGATGAAAGGTGTGTTGTGACTGGGGGCTGAGGTGTGATGACTCCACAACCTCCCAGGCTGCTGACCTGGTCGTTCTCAGCACAGCCTTAGAGACCTGCAATACTTTCCCCTGCCCTGCTGTCTTCACCCCCTTGCACAGCTGTTCAGCAATATTTCTGTTTAAAAACAAAACTTGCTGAGACCAAAAGGATTGGTTCTGAAGAACTTCCTGAGTCAGACTTTTCAGATTGGGAAGGTTTTTTTTTTTACTTTCAAAATAATCTGGCTTGAGCCACCTTTTTGCTTCAAAATGTAAGCTAATACAGGTAACCTTTTTAAAAGCAATGGTTAAAATCACCATGTTTTAAAGCTTTTGGGATTGTCGGTTGAGGAAAATGTTACATTGCATTTTAGCCCAATGCAGGAGGGGAAAATGGTTCAGAGGTTTGAATTTCTGCAGCCTGGGAAAGCAGTCTCTCTCAGCTCCTGTGCTGCAGTGATCTTCCTGCAAGGAAGCCAGGGTGCCAACACTTGCTGCTGATGAGGTGGGGGGAGAATGCTAGATGCTAGCATGACAGGGACTCTCTCATATGCCCCACCGGCTCAAGTCCAGTCCATGCTAGCAGCAAGTTACCTGTTGAACTGTGGGTCCCTAGGAAACACATTAGGATCCCATTCTAATGTCTAATGGACAGGGCCAGTGTCCCAATCCATCCCCACCTTGCAGAGGGACCTAGGCCTGACAAGTTGGAGTCTACACGCTCCTATCATGCTAGAAATGCAACAAAGCAGGAGTTTGAGCCTTGCTGTTCAGTTGCTCCTCTTGTAGGAGCCTGGGGAATCCCAGAGAGGGAGGTAGCCCCTTCCACGTGCACAGACTTTTTAGAAGCATACTGGGAGAGGAATAATCATCCCTAACTTTTATCAGCAGCAGAGTTCACAGCACTTCAGAAAGGAGGAAGTATCATCTCCATTTCACAGATAGGGAAACTGAGGTGCAGGGAGGGGACGTGACTTGCAGCAGGTCTAGGAACTGCACCCAAGTCTCTTGCATCTGCCCATTAGGCCACAATTCACTAATTGGAGGGCAAACACAAGCAGGAGCAACTGGCAGCATGAGTGGATAAAGGCTACATTGCACTTGCTTGGACAGAATTAAAATTGGCACACAAGAGGAACACTGGGCAGATAAACCTGGGTTTACTCAAACACTGCCACAACTTCTGCCAAATCTTAATCCAGGGGCTTGGGAAAAATAAATGGATAGACCAAAAACTGGATGACACTGAAAAGTAATGGCTTTTGATAAGTGGAACAGAGACTGGCTGAAGCTGGGTACCCCTGTTGTGTGATGGGACCCATCTTATTTTAGATCTGCATTACTGGTTTAAACGAGGAACAAAGGAGCCTGTTAAATGGCAGAGTCAATATTACACTGAGAAGAGGTACAGTAGGGGGGCACAAAATAAAATGCAATCTAGTCTGGCAGGGGAAATAAGAACCTTGCACAACGGGAGGGCTAGGTCAGGGCAGCCATCATATTTGAACAGAGCTAGATCCAATGGCAGGGAGCAGCAAATTAGATAGCCCAGAGAGCTGTTTGCAAACCCCTAAGGATTTAGTTAATGGAACAACTACACTTACTGGGATACACAGGAAGGAAAATTTAGGCTGATTATCAGGGAAAAACTACAGCACACATCCGAGCCTGTGAAACAGTCTACCAGTGGCATCAGGAGAAGCTCAACGGTTTGAGTTTTAAGACTAGACCAAGCCCTAGAGAACAGCCTGGAAGGAACTGGCTTGCCTTGGCAGAACCTGGCTGTTTCCTTTCTCAGACTTCCATGATCTAAGGACTTCAGCAGCTCACCAGAGGGAGAAGCAGCCCTGGAGAAAAAGAGGAAGTTGTTGCCAGACTCATTGATGTTTCTTGAACGCCCAGGGCAGGCCCAGCAGCGGTCACCCAGGAGGGATGACCAAGGCAGCACCTAGAATCTTTATTGTATTAGTTCTAGTCTGTACAAGTTCTTATCCATTACATTATTAAAACACAAGCACTAGGGAAGAGGCTAGTGGGTCACTGGCTCTGTGTGCGGTGGTATTTGCATAGCATGAGGAGACAGGTGCAAAGTGTTTAGCTTTGGGAATAGATTAGTAACACAAGCCATTCTTCTCTTCAACACCAGGACAAGGCCTTTGTGCTTGTCTACTGTAGCCATCTAGGTAAAAGAGTTCATTTTCTAGGGGCCTTTCCCAGAGCACCACTGCAGTCAGCAGGAGGAAACTGGCAGCTTTCTATGAGCTCTGGATCGGACCTGCAGTGCGACTCTGTGCAGTTGGAGAAAGACACTTCCTGCTAAACCCATGAAGCCAAACAGAAACCAAAATTTCCCCCTGCTGTATTGTTGTCCAGGACAAACACTGAATTCGAACAGAGGACAGTGCACACCGCATGAGAGACCAGAGTACGCGTCAGGTGCAGAATTATATTTGCCTGTAACAAATACTCCATACATAAAGCATACATACAAAAAAAAAAAACACAGCATAAGAATGAGGTTGGGATGAAACCAAGGCAAAGATCATCACAACTTAAAACAGACAGAGTTCAAACATGCAGAGTCCCTCATTTTAATTTACTAAACTCAGCTGGATCTTTGGTGGCTTGGTTAGCTTTATAGACCAACCAAAAGTTTTTAATGAAAAGGGAAATAGATGTCTTTTACTGGTATACCAAGGGTCTGGTGTGCTTAAGAAGCACTCTGGGCCCGTCTAGGACAAATCACTCTACACTCACTCACCAGCTAAACTGAAAGCTACAATTAACACCAGCATTAAGTCACGCTTCCCACTGAATGAAGTATAAAAAATACTGCAGCTGATATGTCTTTTATAGATTTCATTATACAATCATTTAAAAAATATGGTTTTATTTTCACAAATTTTCAGTGACTGTTAAACTTCATTTCTTTCCAAACAGTGAATATATAAAAAGGCACTAAGAACTCAAATGACAGAAAGATTCTGGATAAATGCTCTCAGCCCTTGATTCAGAAGAGCTGATGGATTTAGCATTGTACCGCTGTTTGTGTGCTGTTAAAAAATTCCACATTCCAATGTACAAACCCTGCAGGAATATTTAATACAGGCCTCCACAAGAGACCTGGATCCAATGGAAAGTTTACAGCAGGTTGTTGGCCTGGGTTTCCCATGCCACTGTCCACCACCTATCCATTGAGTAAGATCCGCTGTGTCCCCTTTACAGCAGTGCTCGCCAGCACAACACTAGCTAAGAAGCTACAGTGCCTTGCCCCCAATGGCATGGGAAAGAATGGGTCTCACAGAGCTGAAAGTGTTGATGATGATTTAACCAGAAGAAAGGCAAAAGGTGAATTCGTTAACCTGAAAACAAAACCCATCTGATGGCAACGTTAAATGTCAACCTCCAAGTTCATGCGCCTCCTGGCATCTTCATTCTTTAGGTTACAAGGATATGAATTTTTATTTTGTCCAATCGATCATCTCAGACATTCTGAGAGTCACACACAGAATTTGGTGGCCTTCCATATGGGCTGCCATATTGTTCCACTCTGCCATGGGTCTGCCAGTTAGTTACTAGCCAATCGAAGGAAAGAGCTGCCTGAACAATTTAAGAACATGCATAATTTCTCAGTTAACATGTCTTTGGCATCAGCAGATCTGACGGCCCTGCCATTAAGGTGCCAACCCAATAAGCATCAGCAGGTGAGCACTGGGAAATCCTGACTTATGGCAGCATGGTGCTGAACTAAAATAAATGTACAGCCGGCTAATTAATGAAGCTATGCATTCAGTCATTCACCTCAGGCAAACGCTCTCCCCACCGGCTCACTCCCAGGGGCTCGTCACACTCAGTGTGCCTCGAGATGAACCCCCCCGACAGACATTCCCCAATTAAGTGCAACTCTCCCCCGTGTCATAGAAAGCCACTTCATGAAGTCAGTCAATGGAGCAAGGCTCATGCACCCCCATCACTGGGACCACAGCATCCATAAACTTCAGTGGCCCGTGGGCAAGGCAACAGGGGAAGAAATGGAAACCGTCTTTGGCAAAGGCAGCAGAGAGGACAAAGCCACTCCAAAGAGACCTTCAGTGGGAACTCAAGGGGTATTACAGACACACTGGGAAAGAACTGAATACCATGCAACTCTACCTGCTCCACAGGGCCAGTGGCAGGTGGAATTGGATACAGCAATACCTCCCGACCCAAGAACTAGCATCGTCAATGCCTGGAGGATGTCCTGTCTAGTCAGAAGAAGATGGTGGCAGCAAGATGGGATTGACACAGGAGAATCTGCTAGGCACAGAGCAGCTTGCTTGGGTTATAAAAATCTCTCTCTCCTCCTCATGGGTGTCACATTAGAAGCTTGGCATGGGACCAGCAAGTCTTCAGCAAGGATCAGGGCCTAACCGGCCATGACAACCCTGGGGAGCTCAGGTGCCCCAGGTGACAGCCCTTTAGCTGATTAGAATTGGAGTAGCTGTGCTGGGGGCAGCTAAAACAGATGCTCTCCCTAGAAAAGTCCTGCAGCTGTTGCAACTTGGAGGAATCCACGGGAAGTAGAATAGGGCCTCACTGGGAATAAGCCCTGAATGGGGGCTTAGAGTTGACAGCAAGAGACCCCAGGAAACAGTCAGAGTCCCAGAGGAAGGAAACCCACAGGGAGCTCCTGTTAGAAAGCTCCAGGAAGAGAGCTGGTATCCGCCTCTAGAACAGAGAGGCCCAGCTCCTGGGAAGGGGGCAGCAAGGCAAAGAGCATGCTGACAAGAAGAGAGACCCTGTAGAGGGAGCAAGTAGAGACCGAACCCCAGCGTGGATGGGGGGAAGCAGCTGAGACTGGGAAGACGAGGAGCTGCTGGCAGTTTATGGAGGAGAAGAGGCAAGAAGGCAATGACAACTCTGGTAAGAAGGAAAATGAGGTCTGGGACTATTTCTTTACGTGAGTTATTGATTGTTAATTAATAAAGCTTCCCCGAATAAGGGATTATTAAAGGCAAACTCCGAGTTGGGACAGATATATATAGCCAAAAGGGAAACAGAGGCCTGGCACTTGGGCCTGTGATAAAGCTATATATATATATAGCTTAGAATGTAAAAGCATCATATTTGGAGGAAATCTTGGAAACTAGTCCAAAGAAATAAGGGGAATTATTAATCCATGGAATAACTCCACTGAAGTCAATAAAGCTACACCAGGGATAAATTTGGCCCTGTCAAAATGTTTCCCAAGTAGAAAAGTTTGGAAAATGCAACACCAAGACATAGGACGTGCCCAGCAAGAGAGGACTGTTTTTATGTTGTTTGGAAGCATACTGTTGGACTTGCCAAATGTCCAGGAATTCATCTAATCGAGGACAGCCTCAGGTTTTCGTTCATCTGTCCTATACTTTTAATTTGCAGGACACTACACTTAAATGTTCAGAACTTGGGGCAACACAACATGCTGTTCTAGCCTCACGTCACAGCCTGCTGGTGCTATCACATATTGATGCAACACTGCACCATCAGGACACAAATGTCATGCTGCAATTTTATCGTGCAGGACTGACATCAGTGCAGTCCTGGTCACCTGACCATAGATGCATTTATAAGCCAAACTTTAGGCTCCCATGTTTGAAAGACTGGCTCTCTGAAGTGACAACCACAAGAATGATCCATGTAAAAATTAATGACTTGTATCACGTCACTGTCATCTTAGGGCTTCTGAAAAATAGAAAAGCTCTCTTCTACATAGAAAACTAGCCTAAGGTAATTCAACAATGGCCTCTACTTAGTCCCAATTGCATGAAGAAGAGTCCTGGAAACTGACAGAAAGCTAAGATGAGGAAGTCATGTGAGAAATGTTTTAGACCAAATACCATCCCGTAAGCTAAAACAAACAGAGCTTTAAGGGTGTAACAACAACCCAATTTCTTCCTCATACCTAACTCAAGGTTACAGCCATACTAAGCAGTGCAGATGTTGAGTGTGCTCTTGACATCATCTGCCTCTTAAAATTATAGAGAGTAAATACTGTATTTGAACTCAATTCTTGGACAGACAATTCAGTCAGAAATTGCAATTTCTTACCAATTTCTTCTCCAGAAAAGCACAATCGTAAAGAGGAAAAAATAAATACACAACATGCTCCTTTTAACATAAAGAAGAATGATCGTGGTCCGAGGGGAAATTGTTACACCAGGAACCCAGCATGGTGCTACTCAAACAGCTGTTTCCAACACTCCTTTCTCCTTGGTGTAATGTGTGCTGGAGGGTTGGGACAGAGACAAGCTGCCCTTGTACCAATTATGATTGTAATGCAGGGACAGCCTGCACTGGTCATGTACCAGGAGCCCAACGGCGACAACACACACACATTTCCATCCTATTGTTGTATACAAATAAAAGTGCACACAATAGGTCTGGTATGTTTCCTGGTGACTTTCAAGGGCCTACCGGTTAGACTCCCCAGCAGTACAAACCTGCCATTGATGAAGTGAGATAAAAGGGCTGCAGGGCACCCAGGCTGTGGTGTATTCCGAGAGCAAAGGGCAGCAAAAAATGATGAATGGAAGACAGCCAGGTAAGGGAGTGGCAGTGTGCTTCCTGCTCCATTTCCCCTCTTTAAGACAAGCTGCACTCTGCGAGGTACCTCTGCACACTGCCATTAGAATCAGGGAATCCTAGAAGATCAGGGTGAGAAGGGATCTCAGGAGGTATCCAGTCCAACCCCCTGCGCAAAGCAGGACCAGTCCCAACTAAACCATCCCAGCCAGGGCTTTGTCAAGCCTCACCTTAAAAACCTCTAAGGATGGAGATTCTACGCCCTCCCTAGGTAACCCCTTCCAGTGCTTCACCCCCCTCCTGTTAGAATTAGAAGTTCTTCCTAATATCTAATGTAGACCTTCCCCATTAAAAACCGGTGGCTGGCCTGTGCTATCAGACTTGGGCAAAGAGGCTGCTTAATGGCAGTGTAGACGTGTGGACTTGGGCTGGAGCCTGGGCTCTAGGATCCTGCAAAGTGGGAGAGTGCCAGAGCATCCCCAAGCCTGCACATCTACACAGCAATTAAACAGCCCCGCAGCCGGAGCCCCACGAGCCCCAGTCAGCTGGCACAGGCCAACCGCGGGTGTCTGTCTGCAGCATAGACAGCGGGTGAGTGTCTGCAGGTGTCACGTCAGAAGTGCTCAGCAGTTAGAAATGGGGACAAGCAACTGACCCTGCTCAAATGCAAAGCTAACACCTGGGGGAAAGAGAGAATCCCCACTGGAGATGCCTGAGAGGAAGGAAACCCCAAGAAAGCGGTAATGCCAAGAGATATAGGGCTGCTAGAGGACAGCAACCGAGATAGGAACCTGCAGTGTGAGAGGGAGGCTATGTGCAGAATCTCCCTGACACTGACCACTGCCAGCAGACTCTGCACGAAAGAGACTCATTCAGCTCTGGCCACTGCAGTGCCAGAAAGATGGTTAACAAGGATGGAACTGAGAGAAGAGCAGCGACATGGTTACAGGGCAATTGGTTTATGTGGTGGGGGGGAGGGCAGGAAGGGGAGAGTAACTAGCTTAGCTAGATGAAGAGTAGGCCTGGGAGAAAATGGGGTGTGTCTACAGGTAATGGAGAGGTAGAAACTTCGAGGAGGAATAGTTTAAGGTGCTTTCAGAAGGGGCAATGGGATACAAATGGGGGAACATGGAAAAATGGAAAAATAATTGATATCACTTGGGACATTGAAAACTGGACTAGTCAAAGGCATCAAAATGTTCTTTAGGGAACAAACACTGGATAGGCAAGCGAATGACAAAAGGTTTCCATCTAGTTTCTAGGTCCATGACCTTTTAGAGTCATGCGCTTGTTTTTTAGAAGAGCTGTGTTTATCATGTGTGCAGAAAGCAAAAAATAACTTCTCTGGTGCTTGACTCTCTCTTTCCATGGTGAGACCAGACATTTGGGGACCTTCAGCAGCACAAAACTCACACCAATGCATTTGTGATTTATACTCTGCCAAAGGGGATTTTTTAAAAAGCAAGCAAACATTAACTACGTAAGGAATCCCTACAAGATCCTTTCCTTGAGCAACTTCCTGTCTTAGGAGATCATGCCAAAGTATCCTCCAATTCTCCAAGCACAGTTCTGTTCTTCTCAGGGGTCCCCTCCATTGAATCACTGCTTTTTGTCAACTCCCTGTTTGTCACTCGAGTCTGGTTTCACTGGATGGTACCAGTCTAGCTCAGAAAAAATGAAATATGGATGGTTTTTCCTTTGGGTTTTTGATTTTACAGAGTTTGGTTTTTAAATTGTCATTCTACTGTTCCTATCTTTTAATTTCACCAAGGCAGAGAAAAAAGGTATGACTAGAGAATATTACCTAAGAACAAAATGAATTTTTCCCTTAGATCAGGCAGTGGGGTTTACTGAAAATGTAAAGAATTCCAGTGTTTCAGGCCTATAGCGTTGTAGGTAATGAGCACTGCATGCTGCAGCCAAGTGAAACTAACTGACCTCTTGAAAGAAAAGGGGAAGTCCCTTAGCCAAGGTCAGTTTGTGACGGTGCCACAGGATCCTGTACTGGACACAGGAAAATAGACTCTGGATCTCTCGTGTCAGTGGAAGCGTGCATGGGAAGAGAACGCCAGCTCTGTTTGATGTCCTAGTGCTGGTGCCTTGGTATTCTTGAGAAACTAACATGCCCAGCCACCAGTACGCGATTTTACATTTAAGTTCAGTTATATCAAAAGAGTGAAGAAACCCCCCCAGAGTCCATTAACAAATAGGGTTTTGCTACTGAAAGGGCTGAAGTATCAACCAAAGTGCTCCTCTGAAGGTCTAGTGGCCGGTATAGCTATTATGGCATGGAATACAGATACAAAAAATAAGTGTATTTAGAACTGCCTGTATAATATATACAATCTGTACATTATAGATCTATACATCCATCCCACTGCTAATTTCATAGACGTTTATCAGTTTAACTTGTGACCATCTCACCCTTCAAGGGTGATTGAAATCCACTCCCCCCCGCAAATAGCTACTGATGTTAAACTCAGCCTGATTTAGAATTTCCCAGTTACAACCTTAAAGGGGAAATTCTAAGCAACAGAACAGATTTACTGTCACCCCCCCTCTGAAATTCATTGCCATCTTTTCGGGTCAATCCTGCTAGCTGCTCAGAGCCCTGAACTCCCTAAAGACGTCAGTCCAGCAGGAGACACCCAAGCACCTTGTGAAGTCAGATGCTACAGGTGTTGGGGAGGTATATATGCACCACGGCATTCTCTGGGGAGCAGTAGAAAACCTGTCACGGCTACGCGTGCTGGACCGGAATTGAGATCAGGTTTTACTGAGTGAATAGTTGTGCTTGTGAAGGTTGAGGCGCTAGCAGCACTGGAAACACGAATCCACGTAGCCCCAGGCCAGAGACCACACACCGCCACAACAGGAGCACTTACCGTACACACACACACACATGCGCGCGCAACACAGACGCAACCAATGACTTTGTCAGAGGTAAAATGTGGTTCCATCTCCTATTTCCTTCAGGTCCTAGGCTTTTCCTGAGCAAAGACTGCCAGCCATGCTGAATGGCAGGATTGGTTTCAGACCTAGACTGTGCACTATGACAGCACTAAATGCCCCACTCTGCACTATGGGCTGAATTCGAAGCAGGATGCTAGAGGCGAAAGGCCAAGGATACCCACGCCAACCAACTCTCCACCTGCAAGGGTACAGCCCAGAGGTCACATCTGCACAGCTCTCTCTGTGACCAAAGAATAGCCCATGTTGGCCTTCGCTACAAAACAATCACGTCAGTATCGCAACAGACAACTTTCAGGTTTGGATTAGAAATGTTTCGACACCACCAGCAACAGGTTTAAATTATTCACATTGTGGTAAACTTCATTTTTTTTTTAAAAAGTCTGAGTTACAATAGGAATATCATGTGCAAAACTGTAAACCGGCCACAGGGTCCTAGCGAGCTGTCACTGCGCAGGGCAAGTTTCTTGCCCAAGTTTCTTTGCATCACTCCAGAGCGATGACAATAAAGAAAACACAAAACCGAAGAGTTTGAAGAAGTCAGAAGAAGGGAATCTGGTTCCATCCTGGGTTCCTCTTTCACAGCATGCTCACCTGCACAGGCCTTCACAGTGGGAGGGCACCAGCCACCATCACAAAACAGGCACCGATGCCAGTGAAAGCCATTGACAAGGGGGAAAAATAATCACATCTTGATTCATCCCAGGAGCCTCTTTCAGACTGGAAGGTCAGGAAGACAGTAGCAAATGTTGCTGCAGTTGCTTCATGGGGGTGGAAGAGAGAATGATAAAGCCCCTTTAAAAGGAGCTCTCGTCTCATCCTTCCTCCCCCGGCTGTGTCTCATGATGAATCCTGGTCCATGCTGCATCCAAGGGCTTCGATGTCATTGCTTATGTCAGAGATCATTCGGTCCCACTCATCTCCCTCGGAAGGGGCGGACTGGTCATCCGAGCTCCCCGCAGCTCCATTCCCATTAGTCGTTGAATTGGAGGTAGTGCTCAGAGTCCGTCTGTACCTCCCAAAGCTGTCGGTGATAATCCCCCGACCATCCTTTACCCCGATGGTTTCTAGGAAGTTCTCAAAATGTTGGCTGTCCTTTTCAGGAATGAATGGTCTAAGGCCTTCCCCAGAAAACAAACAAGGAGGAAAAATTAGTAATTCAATGCATGTAACAGGACAACGTTACACTGATCACAACTACGTTCATGATGTTCTTACCAGTCAAGACTCCCACAGACATCCGAGAGGTTTGCTCAAGTAAAGACTTCAAGATTTGGTTGTAGGATACCAAGAAAGCCTAGATGCGGCAATTGGACTCATCCTATTTCATCTCATCCCCTCCTTCTCCTCTCCCCCAATATCGGAGGCTCAAATAGAGTTTTTTGTTTTAACTAAAACTTAAGCCACCCAAACTGCCAGTGACTGTGCGTAAGACCGGGTCACTTCATTTCCGGAACTACAACTTCCCCCTCTGTAAAATGGGCATCCTTCTTTTCTTCACAAACAGGTGGCAATGCTTAATTAGCTCATGTTAGTAAGGCACATGGGGATCCTCAGATGCAAGGGAGTGCAGATACTACTGAGTTAAAAAAAAAAGGCAAAAGCAATTGCTCTTTACCCATGAAACAATATATTCGCAAGCTCACGTCTTCAGTTCCCCAGGCATAGACTGCAGGAGAAGTCTCGCCTTTCAGGGCTGCCACCTCCTGCTGGTTCAGCGAAAGGTAGTCCAGCTCCAAGTACTCTCCACCTTTTCCCCCATGCAGCCGTTAACCATCTCTCCTAGCCTGACCAGCAGGATTTGGGTTATCCAGTACAGAAGGGAGTAGCTCCAACACCTTGCCATCCAAAGAAGGCTTAATAGCATGACCCTTGTTATTGTTTAGATTGTATAGTGACAGCACGAAACGGCTCCAGTGCTGACAGGCACATCTGGATACTCCTACATGAAATGGCAGTCCCTGCCCCAAAGAGCTTACAATCTAGTTGGAAAACGGAAACAAAAAGCAAATGCCAGAAACTAGAAGCAGGGAGGAGGAGAATACTAATGAGATTCGACAGACAAGGTGAGTGAGGTAGTGTCTTTTACTGGACCAACTATTACCGCATCCACCCTGCCTAAGAACCTGGGACCAACACAGCTACACCACCACTGCAAACTAATGAGATCATGCAGTTATACACTGCAGGCTCGTTAGGGGACAACCTAATTCTTTCAAAGCAAAACTCAATGGTCTCTGACTGCCATTCAGTCTCTCCATCACAGCTAATTTCTTGGTGATTCTTCCAATGTGAGCTCAGGGCAATATATTCCTCCTGTATAAAAGAGGTCCCACCCTTTGGCAGGGTCCAGTATTGAATCCGACCATGACTCCATCTTCTGGGCACTTCTGTTACCACAGCTAGAGGACTTGAGACAAACAAGAACCAAAAGGGTGTTTAAAAGATACAGAAAGCCAGGATCTCCCAAATCACTAATCAAACAGCCCAATTCACCACTGTCTCAGAGGCAGTCCCAGTGGTGTTGCAATGGGGTAGAAGTCAGCACTGAACCAAGTCCATGCATTTCCCAGCCAGAACCTGAGTTCACGGTTGTTCATTTCTTAGGCAAGAGTTAAGAGCGTCACCAACAGCCTGATCAGTGTGGGGAATGCTTCACACTAGGCACTGGTGAAAGCAAACCTTGCAGGTGGAGCAGGCTGCTGGACTCCTGGGTCCTGGCAGGAGAAACCCCATTCTGTTCACCTGTGAGTCATGATCCTGCAGCAAACCACACAAGGAGCACACTCAGGGCCGTACAGTGTACAGTGTCTTGTAATTTGCAAAGACACCTTTGGATCCAGTGGAATGATTACAGGTCTCTCTGAGTTTTGTATCTCACTGCTGGAGGGGCATCAGGCAAACTACCCAGAAAACAGTGGGGTGAGGCAGGCAGACCTACACTCATCACAGGCACCCTCCCCTCCCCACCAAAACCTGCAGTTTGCAGTGAAAAGCAAACAGTTCTGATAGTCTCAGTGCCTATTTGTGCTTCTGAAGACTATTCACAGGAAAGAGATTTCACAATTTAGATGATTGCTATGATTACGGTTACAAACAGAGGTTATTTTATCTCTATATTTGGCACTGGTGCAACTGCAGCTGGAGAACTGCGTCCACATCCAGCGTCCACAATTCAAGAAGGATGTTAATAAATTGGAGAAGGTTCAGAAAAGAGACATTGGAATGATTAAAGAACTGGACACCATGTCCTGTAGTGATAGCTCAAAGAGCTCAATCTAGTTAGCTTATCAAAGAGAAGAATAAGGGGTGACTTGATCATGGTCTGTCAGTAGCTACATGGGGAGCAAATTTGTAATAATGGTCTCTTGAACCTAGTTATAACAATATAGTATAACAATCCAATGGCTGGAAGTTGAAACTATACAAATTCAGACTGGAAGTAAGGTGTACATTTTTCAGTGAGAGTAATTCGCCAGCGGAACATTTCACCAAAGGTCATGGTGGTTTCTCCATCACTGACGGTTTTTAAGTTACGATTAGATGTTTTCTAAAAGATCCATTCTAGAAATTATTTTGTGGGAATCCAACGGCTTGTGTTATACAGAACGTCAGACTAGATGATCACAGTGCTCCCTTCTGGACTTGGAATCGAGGACTATTAATTACCCTGCGTTGATCCTTTTGGTAGAATCTGACTCTGTCACAGCTAGGATCACGTATCAGACCCAAACTTCTCGCGAGGAGTTAAGAATTGAAGAATGGCCATGCTGGGTCAGATCACTGAACCATCTAGTCCAGTATCCTGTCTTCCAACAGTGGCCAGTACCAGAAGCTTCAGAGGGAATGAAGAGAACAGGGCAGTTATTGACTGATCCATCCTGTCATCCAGCCCCAACTTCTGGCAGTCAGAGGCTTAGGGACACCCAAAGCAGGGGTTGCATCAATGACCATGTTGGCTAATGGACATTGATGAACCTACCTACCATGAACTTATCAAATTCTTTTTTGAATCCAGTTATAATTTCGGCTTGCACAACATCCCCTGGCAAAGAGCCCACAGACTGTGTTGTGTGAAATACTTTTTTTCGCTAGTTTTAATCCTGCTGCCTATTAATTTCATTGGGTGATCCCCTGTTCTTGTACTATCTGAAGGGATGAACAACACTTCCCTATTCATTTTCTCCACACTATTCACAATTTTATACACCTCTATCATATTCCCCCTTCATCATCTCTTTTCTAATCAGAACAGTCCCAGTCTTTTTAATCTCTCCTCATAAGAAAGCTGTTCCATACCCCTAATGGTTTTTGTTGCTCTTCTCTGTCCTTTTTCCAAGTCTAATACATCTCTCATTTCTCTCCCCCATAGCGCAGGTACATGGCACGAGACAATAGGACTTCAACTAAAAATATCTCCTCCTTAACACTTTAGGTTTAGGGTTTAAGTATCTTATTTCCATCTATTAATGTAATCAATTAGAATTCAAATATCTTTAATAAATGTCTTATTTATGGAGCTACCCAAACTGTAGGAAGCTTCTTGTTCGTCCTCCTCCCTTTGGCAGAGCAGCACCACTCAGTCGAGCTGCCTAATTTCAGGATGGTTTTGCATCAGTCTTGGCATGCAACACAAGCCCTTCTCAACTGCTAGCATTTTTCCTGTAGTCCTCAGTGGGGTAGTAATACACTCAGGGAATAACACAGGTTCCCCCTCTCACGGCCAAGGTAACATTTGCATTCCCATGGATGTGGAAAGAACACCAGTCACATATTTGCTAAAGGTAATACATTTAAAAAAGAGTGGAGATAAAGCAGGATTTCTAAAGCCCAATGGATTGCTCAGCACAGACACATTGTGCAGCTTTACATATCTTAATACTTTAACAGCATCAACATGCAGATTAAAGTACGTAGAGGAAAAGGTTCAAAGCTGCTTCTAAAACCATCTGTCACCATTCACTCTCCTCATTTGGTGAGCGGGGCTGTTGTCTTGCAATTAAGCTACAATTCAGGTTTATTCCTCTTTCCGGGAGCCTAACCATCACTGCCAGTAATACTGAGTCCACATCTGTCATTTTAAAGCAATGGAAATGAAGACTTTCAGAGGTGCTATGATATCCATTTGAAATGTGGGTTATGTTAATAGCTGGTTTAAACACTGTTCAGTTAAACCAGTTCTAAACACAGAACTTTCCTTCCAATTCTCACTGTTCAAAGGAAGCAGAATGTGATGGTGCATTGTCCAAATGGCAGAGTGGCAGCCTCCTGTCTGATTGTTAATTATTCTTTCAGACGCTTGTTATTTATTCTTCTTTGTAATTAGATGTAGGGGTTACAACCTTATTACAGTGAAAGGTTCATTTAAAAGAAGTCTGTTTAATCTAGCAGCTAAAGGTCCTACCTCCTAGCTCTGAGCAAAAAGGCCCAGTCCTGATCCTTTTGAAGTCAATAGGAGCAGCAGCAAACTGTGGCGTTACAATCCTGCTGGTGTTCTATCTTGTTGTAAGGCAGTCTCTCTCCCTAACCCTGCTCTCATACCACAGGAAAGATGACCCAGTGGGCCAGGCCGTAGCCTAGGGCTTTGGAGACCTGGGTTCTAATCCCTGCTCTGCCACTGACTTAAATGGCCGTGGGCAAGCCACTTCCGCCCAGATCCTCAAAAAGGTATTCAGATGCCTAACGCTATCTCGAAGAACAACAGTTATGAGGTAAGTAACTGTTCTCTCTCCTTCAAGTGCTTGCTCATGTCCATTCTGATTTAGATGACTTACCAGCTGTGCCTCTGGAAGTGGGCAGGAGTTCATGGCCATGAGGATTGCAGTACTGCTCTACCAAAACCAGCATTGTCCTGGGACGTAAAGGTATGTGTGGACAGCCATGTAACAGCTCTATGTATATCCTGAATAGGCACATACGCCAGGAAGGCCACTGAAGACGCCTGGGCCATTGTGGAAAAGGCTGACAAGGATGCTGTAGGCATGACTCCCACTTGCTCATAGAAGGCTCGAATGCAGGCTGTAATCCAGGATGATATTCACTGGGATGAGACTGGCCTGCCATTCATCCGGTCAGCGATAGCTACAAAGAGTTGTATGGAATGGCGAAATGGTCTACTCCTATCAATCAAGAGAGTGAAAGTGCCTCTCTTTGTTAGAGCTGTGAGGCTTCGGGCAGAATACCGGCAGGAAGATGTCCTGGTTAATATGAAAGTGGGAAACGACCTTCGGTGAAAACACAGGATGAGGGCGAAGCTGGACCTTGTCCTTGAAGAACACTGTATACAGAGGCTCGGAGATCAAGGTCTTAATTTCAGATACTCTTCGTGCAGAGGTAATTGTACTAGAAAGGCCACTTTCCAGGACAGGCGTATGAGGGAGCAGGAGGCCAGTGGTTTGAAAGGTGGAGAAGTGAGCTGGAATAAGACAAAGTTTTGGTCCCACTGGGGAACTGGCTCCCAGATTGGAGGGAAGAGCCTTTCCAGTCCTCTGAGGAATCTAGCTGCCAACTCATGGGAAAACACCAATCTGCCCTGTATCAGTGGATGAAAAGCCAATATAGCTGCCAGGATGTACCTTAAACAAGAAGGCTAAGCCTTCTTGTTTCAAGTGAAGGATGTAGCCCAGGATCACCTGTATAGGAAATTTTGTCGGTGATACATTTTGATGGGCCGCCCAGCAGGTGAAGCGCTTCCATTTTGCTAGATAGGATGCCCTGGTGGAAGGCTTCCTACTTTCCAACAGGATTCTCTGAACTTGAGTAGAACAGTGATGCTCTTCCCTGTTAAGCCATGAAGCATCCACCTCGTCAGATGCAGAGAGGCCAGGTGAAGCAGGACACCACTAGGTGAAAATTTCCAGCACCCGTGCATGTGCCACATGCACACACACCTAAATCAGAATGGATATGAGCAAGCACTCGAAGAAGAACAAGGTTCAAGCCCCATTGAGAAATAGACTTTATTTTTAAATAGGTGGAAAGATTCTGAGTAGGCTTTTCCAGAATCTGCTGGTGAGTGGGTGCGCGAAGGTGGATGGTATACACTTATTCCTGCCAAGTGGACTTTTAAGGACCTGATAAACAAAACCTGCTGTATTTAGGGAAAGAATAGAGTCTAGAATGAGAGGAATATCTACAGCTTCTGGGGTATACATCTTTGATGCTCCCAGATTGAAAAACACTTCCACTTGGCTAGGTAACATTTTCTAAGTGAATCCTTCTTCCTATTATAAAGAATGTTCTGTACAGCCTCAGAACATGATTGCTTCAAGGATGATGTGCATCCAAAATCGAGGCTCTGAGATGAAGCAGACAGGGGTGGGATGCTCGATTTTGCAATTTCCTGGGTCAGGAAATCTGAAAATATTGGAATAATGATCAGTGCCAGAGATAACAGTGTGCAGGGGTTCAGGGGGCCAGCTGGGGGCAATGAGAATGACTGGTGCCCTGTCCTGTCCAATTTTGAACAAAACTTAAGGCAGGAAGGTGTAGTTCAAATGGTCTGACCGTGGAAGGAGAGCGTGAAAGTGGCAACCTAAAGCTCCTCTGAAACAGTGTATGTTGCATTTGTCTGAGAAATGAATAATTCCTGGTGAAAGTTCCCCCCAGAGTAAAAATGTTGTTCACCACAGAGTTGTATAGCTCCCACTCATAATAAACATGAAAGTGTCTGTGAGAGTCTGCTAGCACATTCTGGTTTCCTGGGAGGCAGTCTACCAACAGGGTATTCTGATTGTCAAGCACCAGTTCCAGACTGACTGCTTCTTCACATAGGGGGGTGGATCTCACTCCTTCCTGTTAGTTGATGTGCAAGACGGTCATGATGTTGTCCAACATTATGAGAACATGACGATTTTGTATGAATGGGAGAAAGGCATTACGAGCCCTTTGAACCGCTCGCAACTGATGTGCATCTTGGACACTCAAGATATCCAGGTGCCTTTTGCCGTACGGTTGGCCATTGGGGCTCCCAAACCCAACATAGCTGTGTCAGTAATGATTGTCTGTCCAGTGCGGAGACGAGAAGGGAATGTTGTTGCGTACCTGGCAGGGACTCTTCCACCATCAACAGGGACAATAACACTTGACTGGGAATAGTCACTGTGGTGCACGTAGACAATTGGTTTGGCAAGTACATTTGGAACCATGCATGGAGGCAACAAAGACTGGGTCTTGAAAATGGCATGAATATGCCCATGAGGCCATGTAGCCTAGGGGGGAGAAAGAGGTCTTGACAGGCACAGGGGAGGTTGCTTAATACCTAGTCTATGATATCACTCATAGTCTGAAACCTGCCCCTCAGCAGGCAAACCCTTCCTGTGACTGAATTTAAGGATGCCCCAATGAAGTCTAAAGTTTGTGTAGGGGTGAAATTTTGGGCATTTATGCTGACCCCCAAGGACGAGAGGCACTGCAGCATTGTCAAAGTCAATGCATGGTCCTCTTGGAGTAACCTGGAGACAAGGATCCAATCACTGAGGTAAGGAAAGACAGTGAAACCACAGCATCAGATAGAGGCTGCTACAACAGAGAACACCTTTAGAGATCCTGGGGACAGTAAAAATGCTAAAAGGGAGTATTCTGTACTGAGAGAGGTCAGAGCCCACCATGAATCTGAGAAAGCATCTGTGAGCAGAGTGGCTATCTACAGGATGGCATCAGAACTGTTCAAATGTGTGTCATTGGCCCTGGACTGCTACCAACAAAAGGTCCCATGCACAGTTCACATGGTAGAGACCAGAGCTTGGAGCAGGAGGAACTAATATTGATCATCACTGTCACGCGGGCTGCATTAGGAGGGGGGGGCATTTGTGTTATTTGACCTTAATATGTCAAAATCATAGTGATTCATGTAAGACATACCATGTCAGGTACTGTTAGAAAGGTTATGATATGCTGAATAAGATGATAATATTTGGGTTCATGTGTAATATGTGTAAGGAAAGTTATGGAGATCTTTGATATCCCTGTATTTCAAACTGTGCCGTGGAAGACACACCCCAGACAGAGAGGCGGCAGGACAATGGCTTGCTTAATAGCCCATTCAAGGCCTTATCAGAAGCCAGAGGCCCGGGAAGAAACTAAAGGCATACCTGAAGAGTTACCAGGATTGGCCCATGTGACTATGGACTTCATTTTGGTTCCAGTAAAGTTCCACAAGCCACATGGCCAGAAACAGAGGGTATATAAGATCAAACCACAGAAACCATTTTGTCTTCGTCTTGGTCTTTGCCTTGTGTCCTTGTTCCTGTCTAGCTGCGGACACACCTCTGGATTAACACACTTTGCAATTGAACTGAAGGACTTAGACCCATCCAGGTACTGGATGTATACCAGAGGAACTATACAAGCCTGCAACTCCACAATTGTTCTAGAAACCTGATGTATATGGACTTTTAAATCATCTGTATGTATCTGATTGCTTTAAGCCTTTAACACTTCTCTTATTGTTTGTTTTTCTTTTAGCAATAAACCTTTAGTTTTAGTTACTAAAGGATTGGCTGGCAGCGTGGTATTTTGGGTAAGATCCAGACTTATAGTGAACTGGTACTGTGGCTGATCCTTTGGGATCAGAGGGAATCTTTTAGTAAAGAGCATAGAGTTAAAGCAACTGGTCTCTTTACTCGACCTAGTGTCAGTTTGGGAGCCAGAGACTGAAATGCAGTAAAGGGGGCTGTGTGTATTTGCACAGTGGCTTCTTGATAACCAGTGTGGGGGAATCAGAAGCACTGTTTGTGGCTGGTTGGGAAGTCTGACTGTGGTGTCACCCACCAGTGCTGGGAGAATTTGCTCTCCTTTTGCAGCCTGCCCTGACCCTGGCATTATCAGTGGGCTACCCTGGGCACGGACGGGTTACAATCACTTTTTCAGTGAACTGCTGGGAGACCAGCATGCGCAGTATAGGATTATTATAGGCAGCTACAGACTTCTCACATTGCACTTCTGATCAATTGTGAAAGCAAGAGAAAGAAGAGTTCATACTGAACATTGAAGACTACTGATGGCGGTGAGCAAGAACCACAAAGCATTTGCAGCTTCACTATAGTAGTTTATCATCTCAAACCCCAGTCTTGGGGGGGGGAAGGAACGTTTGTATCTTCCAGAATTTCCCTCCTAGGATCCTGTCTCAGAACAAACTATATTTCCAAGAAGGCCTGTGCAAGGTTCCCTTGGGCTTGACAGTAACATCAGAAGCAACCTGTCCCAAGGGGCTCAGGATGAGACTCTGATCTCCCGCCCAGGTCTGTTATCTTTGTTAGTTCATCTTGGATGAAACTTACCTAGCAACAGGAATTTCCTACTGTCCCCATACAGCTGTCTCAGGTTGATGCAGAATTCATGTATTGAAGCCCCATTGCGATACTCATGCAGGAGCATTGCAAACTGCTGGATCTCTTGGGAAGAGAGTTTCGTTCTTAGCTAAGGAGAAGGAGCACAAAGCATGATTCGACCTTATTTCTAATAGTGGAGAAGCCATGGCTAATGAGAAACAAAATATTCAATTAGCTTCATTACTTAGTGTGGATAAAGGGCAGACTGACACTCCACTAGCATAAACGGACTCGAGCCATGTCCTTATTGCCAAAGGGAGACAATATTGCAAGAAATCCACCTCCTAATGGCATGGGTTAACCTAGAAATGCTGTTCCATCTTAGGATGCTCAAGCTATTGCATGTCTAGGCTGACTATGACTGGGCGTTTAAGAAACAGGAGCTGAGGACCAGGTAGCAGGGTGGGTTCTTGAGACTTTGCCTATCTGTCTTTGCAAAATCACAAATCCCTCTGACTTCACCACGAACCAGTAGAAATAACCCTTGTGCAACCCTCCTAAACAAACACCAAAGTCCTTTGGCTGAGAGAAGCATTCTTCTAAGGGCTCCATTCAGTACTGCTCACTGCATAACCCAGAAGGGATGTGGCAGCCGTAGGACATAGTGATAGCCAGAATCCAGATACTCTGGAGGGATCAGCTTGAGAGCAATATCATGGGCAACCCCAGCCAGGAGTGACTGTCGGAGTGTCAATCAACTGGCGTGCATAGGTATTAACAGCAATGCATATTTTGCAAACTGTGTCTAGTTTGTAGGTGAAAAACCCATTGTTCACAAAGGGATTCTAAGAAAGGAGGTAACCAATTAATACGTTTTGTTTAAATCCTTCTTAAGTTATTCCTAACTCTATTAATTTAGTCACCAACCGTGTAATACACTTCAGTGACTGCTCCTACAATTGTGCTCCAAATGTCAATTTAATAGCATGCTCGACGGCCCTATCCATTCAGGCAACACCACCACCTAAGCATTCTGCATCACAGGAATAAGGGAGCTTTTATCTAAGAGGGTTTTCATTCATGAGAGCCTTTGCTGGGAACTTGTGCTCAAATCATTTACCTCCAGAGCCAGTTTATGTTCCAATGCTAATTTAGGATCCAAGTGGAAATTATTCTGATTGCCTCTGACCCTAATCCCTCAAATTCCTATGTGACCATAAAGTAATGTTACCTGAGAGAAGAAAACAAACCCAGGTAAATTTATAGGACCCGCATTGTGTCTGAGCCGCTGCCAGAGCTTACCATGGGGTTCTGACTCCATGCTCAGGGGACAGATGCATTCCCAAGAATGGTGGCCTGGCTGACACTACCGTAAAGAAATCCCATCACCCTGCACTCTTTCCTAAGAGCAGACAATGCCTCGACTCTAATGGAGACATTCCTACCGTCATCATGTAGTCCTGGAGCAGCTCCGTTGCTGTGGTGCTCAGCTCGCTTTCACTCACTGTCTTGACGTGTGGAGACTGAGGCGCCGAGAAGGAAGAAGGGGAATTGCCACCTGTATCCAAGGATTCTGGAAAGGAGCTGAAATGCACACAGATCTGTGAGCCATCTTGAGAGCTCTGGGGGCCACCTGGGTCTCCATTACTGTCTAGAAGACACACACACTGGAGGGGTGTCCTTATTTTAGCTGAGGCTGTCCTCCTGTATTGGAAGGATTCTGTGGACTTGGGTAAAGTATTAGATCCGCACCAAAGTTAGCCAGATCAGAGGGAGAAGTTGCCCCATAACCCCAGTATTCATGCACTACAAGGAAGGAAGCATATTCTATGGACTTCTCTGGAATATTGAAGTAATGTAGTTACAAAACAAGGCAATCTGAACAGGCAGGGACAGGGGGCTATATAGACAGCAATGTCACTGAGGACTATTCCAGCTGTAATTATCTAAAGATATTCAGTGTGTGGACTGTAAAAGTGCCCCCTTTAGACTGTAAACCAGATGCCAGAGCAATATAAATAAGGTATCATCCATCTAAGCCAAACCACCCTCTTACACAGTGCTTACTGTCAACTTACAAAGTGCATGCTTCTGTTTCGTAAGATTCTTTAATGTCCACTTTTGTCGAAGAGTCGTCTGCAAGGAAAATGTTTCCGTCAAGAGATTTACAACCACGAATGCTATTTATTTCCTAGCCTGCTGGTCATGGACACATGCAGTTCCAATATGAGTGTCCACAGCTAGAGTATGAAAAATAAGAGAGACAGGATGGGAGTTGGGGGGAGTCTGCTGCTGCTTAAGACAGTATCAGGAGACCAAGAGTTGTACAATGCAGAATTGCAAAGCACTTTAATAAACTGTCTCCATTTATTGAAAAGAAAACAAAACAGAAAATCTGTGGAAAGGCTGGGACAGCTACTGTGTTTCAATCTCTGAAGGCCTTTGGTTGCCCCCTAGCTGTGGGAAAGTGACAACTTCAAATCATGATGATACGGGAGAAGATCGTTCTTTGGGCACTGATTCCACAAGGTTAGACTCATAGACTCATAGGTCAGAAGGGACCAATATGATCATCTAGTCTGACCTCCTGCACAAGGCAGGCCACAAAACCCTACCCATATACATTTATAACAACCCCGAACCCATGACTGAGTTAGCAGAAGGTTAGATCACAAAGCTGGTGGCATTTGAAATGCGTCACCCACTCAAGAGGGCCCCAAGAAGGCTTATGATTATTAAGAGCTGGGCCTCTGTTTGGATCCAATTTCTCTTTCATAGAGCCAGGAGTGGGAACAAGGAAGGAAAGCAAAGGGTACTGCTGCAGCAATGCTGTGATTAGTGTGAGAGCCTGAGGCAGAGCAAGCCTAGGTTGTCAGGGTGGAGAGAAAAAGCCTTCCTGAGAGTGAAAAGAATTGTCGCTTGACATACCACTGTGTAGGGACATATGGCGTGTTGGTGTTGAGGCCCCATCATATATTGCTCTATCTAAGAAGTCTATCGTGGACTCAGTGTAAACGATCTGGAAGACTTGGCTGAGAAGTGAGCAGAGTTCCTCTGCAGTTACCTGGGGAAGGAGATAAAAGGGTCAGACAGGGAAGTTATGGTGCAAGATGTTTTCAAGAGAGACAGCATTTGCTTTTATTCGACCCCCAAAGGAACTGCATTACATGGAACACTCAGGTGCGTCATAACCTGTTTTTATAAGGGCACTACATCACCATTAAATAAAGAGAGCCCCATTATTCCAGAACTGGGGAATACACTCTGCCTTCTACCACATCAACCGAATTGACTACTTGGGACACAGCAGACCCGGGGAGGCTAACTGTTCAGGAGATTTCAGTACCTTGCTAGTAAAAAGGCTAGGTTAAGAAGAAACCCGTGAATGTGAGAACAGCCACACGTGCCCACTTCCGTTATCTTGTCGCCAATGATTTTCTCCAGCATTAGCTGCATGATAGAGTGAAGACCACAAACCATAAAGACTGATGGATTTCATGCAACTGAGGTACACTCATCACCTTTGTTTCACGGAGGCCATTTGATGATAGGAACATGGGGTATATTGAAAACAAAATCTGAATATTCAAGTACCAGTGACTAAACCACCTCAAGGTCTTATTTCTATAACCTTGTCCTACTCTCCCCCTCAGCTCGTTGGGTTGCACACTATCTTGCCAAGTCTGTCATGTTAACCTAGATTGTAAGTGATCTGGGGCAGCAATCTGCAAGGCACACGCACCCGTTTGGGAATTGTGCAAACAACAGAGTTTAATACAAAGGAGGACAGAATCTCTGCCTTGCAGGCAATGGATTCATGTTATCGTTATTGCTCACCCTCTTTTTTTTCCTGGGGAGGCAGACTGAGCAAGAACAACCCTACTGCGTATCATTACGTCCCTTATCAGTAAGCTCAGAATCAAGCAAGCTGCTGCTTTCCCAGATTCCTGACTGCAGAAGTGCGAGCTGGGCAGCAGATAGCATGCGCATGGAAAAACTGTTCTCTAGTGTGTCATGCTGACTGGATTGGGGGGGGGAGAGGGGAATTTATGTTATTTGACATTAATATGTCAAAATCATAACGATTCATGTAAGACATGCCATGTCAGATATTGTTAGCAAGGTTATAATATGCTGAATAAGATGATTATATTTATGTTCATGTGTTATATCTGTAATGGAAGTTACGGGTATCTTTGATATCCCTGTATTTCAAACTATGCTGTATAAGACACACCCCAGACAGAGAGGCCGCAGGACAATAGCCCGCTTAATGGCCCATCAAGACCTTTACAGAAGCTAACGGCCCAGGAAGGAACTAAAGGCATACCTGAAGCGTTACCAGGATTGGCCCATGCGACTCTGGACTCCATTTTGGTTCCTGTAAAGTTCCACAGGGCACATGGCCAGAGGCAGAGGGTATATAAGATCAAACCACAGAAACCATTTTGTCCTTGTTCCTGTCCAGCTGCAGACACACCTCTGGATCAACACACTTTGCAACTGAACTGAAGGACTTAGACCCATCCAGGTACCGGATGTACACCAGAGGGACTATACAAGCCTGCAACTCCACAATTCTTTTAGAAATTTGATGTATATGGACTTTTAAATCATCTGTATGTATCTGATTGCTTTAAGCCTTTAACATTCCTCTTATTGTTTGTTTTACTTTTTAGAATAAACCTTTAGTTTTAGTTACTAAAACTACAGCGTGATATTTTGGGTAAGATCCAAACTTATAGTGAACTGGTACTGTGGCTGGTCCTTTCGGATCAGAGGGAATCTTTTAGTAAAGAGCACAGAGTTTAAATAACCAGTCTCTTTACTGGACCTAGTGGCAGTTTGGGAGCCAGAGACTGAAATGCAGTAAAGGGGGCTGTGTGTATTTGCACAGTGGCTTCTTGATAACCAGTGTGGGGGAATCAGAAGCACTGTTTGTGGCTGGTTGGGAAGCCTGACTGCAGTGTCACCCACCAGTGCTGGGAGAATTTGCTCTCCTTTTACAGCCTGCCCTGACCCTGGCATTATCAGTGGGCTACCCTGGGCACAGACAGGTCACATAGTGTATTCTAGGTATCTGAATTAGATTGTGAAGCTTGAGACAGGGGCCATGTTTCCTTATTTGTACAGTGCCTAACACACTGATGGAGCCTTAGCAATGCACTGAGTAAACATGTTATCGTGCCATGCAGGGTGCTATCTGAAACAGCTCAAACACCTTCAGGGAAAGCCATGCTCTAGGGCCTAGGCGTTCCTGGCCAGGGAGAATAGTCTCTCCCAACACTGAGAGAAAGCGTTAGCAGAATAGGCCGATCTCAGCAAACTCAATTTGGATACTAGGCTTCTGGAACTCCAAGCTTACCCATCTCCAGGCACCACAGGAGCACCATACAGTGCACAGCGGGTTGGATTCTGATCTCAGTTATACTGTGTAGTGTGGAGCAACTCCTGTGACGTCAGTGGAGTAACTATATTTTTATGCACAAGTAACTGAGTGCCAGAGCCAAGCCATTTATCTATGCAGAATATTCCCATGCAGCCCATCAGAATGCCTTCCTGCCACCCAATTTCACAGTTAGCAGTATCAATGCAAACCAAAGGGCTATTTTTCAATGGCATCTTGACTGAAGTTACAATACCAGGACACAAAATTAACACTATCTGGATCTACAAGGTAATTAAGTCTTACTTTGTTCTCCGTAGCCAGGATCACCAAACAACAAGCTTCAACAGGTACCACTCCACTCTCTGACAGCGACCCCGAAGTAAGTGCTTTGGAGCTTTCTGCACAAAGACTCTGGCTTGGGGAAATCCCAGGGTCCTGAGCTGAGAAACAGAGATGCTGTTAATGAAAGAGATGAAAGAAGAGGAGGGAACATGGAAGCGATTAGCTCACTGATGCAGACCAGCTGCCACTCTCATGTGGATTCCTGTTGTTTGGGACAGAATGAGTTTGTTTTTCACATGCACTATCCCCTCATGTGTAGGGGCTCTGATTCACCAGTATTTCCTCTGTCCTTAGCAGTGTGTTTGAAAAGGCCACACAAATCAGTTCCACACTCTCGTTCTAGAGTCTGTAATAGACTTGTCACTTTGGCTAACTCAATCAATTCAAAGTAAATCAGATTTTGATTGTTGATCAATTTACCCTTCTCAAGTTTTCATAGAATCATAGAATATTACAGTTGGAAGGGACTTCAGGAGGTATCTAGTCCAACCCCCTGCTCAAAGCAGGACTATCCTCAGCTAAATCATCTCGGTGTGAGTTTTGTCAAGCCTTAGCTTAAAAACCTCTAAAGATGGAGATGCCACCACCTCCCTAGGTAACCCATTCCAGTGTTTCACCATCCTCCTAGTGAAAAACTTTTTCCTAATGTCCAACCTAGACCTCCCCCACTGCAACTTGAGACGATTGCTCCTTGTTCTGTCATCTGCCACCACTGAAAACAGCCTAGCTCCATCCTTTCAGGTAGTTAAAGGCTGCTATAAAATCCCCTCATTCTTCTTTTCTGCAAACTAAACAGGCCTAGTTCTTTCAGCCTCTCCTCATAAGTCTTGTGCTCCAGCCCCCTAATCATTTTTGTTGCCCTCCGCTGGACTCTCTCCAACTTGTCCACATCCTTTTTGTAGTGGAGGGCCCAAACCTGGACACAATACTCCAAATGCGGCCTCACCAATGCCGAATAAAGGGGAAAAATCACTTCCTGCGATCTGCTGGCAATGCTCTTACTAATGCAGCCCAATATGCCATTAGCCTTCTTGGCAACCAGGGCACACTGCTGACTCATATCCAGCTTCTTATCCACTGCAACCCCCAGATCCTTTTCTGCAGAACTGCTGCCTAGCTCGTCGGTCCCCAGTCTGTAGCTGTGCATGGGATTCTTCCATCCTAAGTGCAGGACTCTGCACTTGTCCTTGTTAAAGCTCATCAGATTTCTTTTGGCCCAATCCTCCAATTTGTTTAGGTCCTTCTGTATCCTATCCCTCCCTTCCAGGGTATCTACCACTCCCCCTAGCTTAGTGTCATCCGCAAACTTGCTGAGGGTGCAATCTACCCCCTCTTCCAGATCATTAATTAAGATGTTGAACAAAACCGGCTCCAGGACCACTGCATTCCTGTATTTTCATAAGGAATTTCAATTAGGATCAGCCAAGAATAGTAGATGAGCCAAGATGCTTTGCTAAATATAAAATCCCTTAATGACTATTTTTCATGTCAGATGTAGCTGAGCTTAACTGGCCCATTATCAGGAGAGAATGAATTAATAACTCCACATCCTTCTAAGCCCCTCTATACCATGCACGTACAATAAAGGGTCCTGTAAGAGTGTAATGAAGGGTGAATGAATTAAGCCTGAAGTCAACTCAGTCAGGCTAGGGGGACAAAAGCTGCCAGAGAAGGAAGGCAACTGATCCAGGGGCAAGAAGAAAGGTCCCTCCATAAAGCAACAGTAGTAGTGCAGAGCATGGAGCTGGGCCTCAGATCCACACATTGAATAAAACAGAAAATGTCTGAATTGGGAGGCTCTTATTCCAGTGAAAGGTTCTGACAACTCCATATATCACTAGCTTCACTATTGTGGTTTAGGCAGCCACAAGACTGCATCAACAGAATTACAGCCTCCCAGGGAGTTACTCACTTATTCTCTATATTGTCCATCACCATCAAATAAGTCGCTGCCATTATATTCAATATGAAGAAAACTTTCAGCACCCAGAAACAATTACATCAAAAGATGGTTTAAATTTATTAACCAGACCGGTTGGAGAGATTCCTGAGCAGTTTCTAACTTTCACAGCAAGCTTGCATGCAGAATCAGGATAAACATGCAATGCATGCATTTCTCCTTAATGCTAAATGAAGTCTGGGGTGCGAGTATGTCAATTCTAACTAAAGCCATTGTACAGAGGACATTTTCCACATCAGCAGGGTTGCTGTACTTGTTAATACCAATGGAAATCTTTCAAAACAGCCTTCTAATAGGGGGAGTGGGGAAGGGGTGCAAGCAACCTTACTAGTTTTAAGATTCAGCTCTGAAAAATGGGATTATATGACAGGGTTGGCTGTGACAGCAGGAAATCCCTTCCAGTCTTATGTTCCTATATTAAAGAGAACAAAAACAAAAACACCAGGTCTATCAAAACTTACTGGTACTTCTAAACTGATGAAATATCTTATTCACATGCACTGGGAAAGTTAATGGGTGTTCCCACGTCACTAAACTAATCTGAGAGCTAGAAGCCTTCATCTGGGCGTAAGCACAACGTATGTCCATTTTTCGCTGCCAGAGTGGTGTAAAAAGATCTTAGTGTAAATGGGACTCAGGCACTTAAGACGCCAAGTCAGAGAACAGATGCAACCCGCATCGCAATCCCTGTGCTGGTCACAACCTACCTGTTTTCAGCACTACCAGGTGTGAGGAGTCATCGCGGATGTATGACACAGAGGCGATGTCATGGATGGGGACCCTGAGTATGATATCCTCTCCATCCCTCCACACCAGCTTGACGTTGTAGGCAGACAGACTAATCACAGCATCATGTTCCTGGGTCAGCTGTCCTGGGAGCTGATGTGCCCTCTACAAACATAAAAGCTTTCATAAAAAAAAATGATTTGCTCTTTCATGAGTCCCAGGCAATCACAATGGCAGTACATCGCCCCCAGGAGGAAGAGACCACCCACACGCCACCTGTCCACAGACACCTGATACTTGGTCATGTTCAAATGACCTTCACTCAACCTATTAAAATACAAGGATTAAAATCATAGAGAATTGGAACTAACACGACACATATTATGCATTTAAGCAACCCCACAAAAAGCCTATCGCTAAATCTTCTCCACCCTTGTGACTTCAGTCATCTACCCCCGCATCCTAGTTCTTGGGCTGCAGGTCTCCTCAGAACAAGGATCAAGTCCTTAACCACTCCGCACAGCAGCATCCATCTCTCTGGTACTACATGCAAACATTAAATAAGAACAGTAGCGACTGTAGAGTGGATATAGTTCATTCAGCAAGGGTTTGGGCTATGGCACTGGAATGGCCTGGTACTCACCTTTGCATTGTCTATTAAATGCAATATTTCAGTACGACTGGAGGGATTCAGGTACCCTGGGATGGATGTTAGTTGGCCTAAATACTGGGGAGGAAAAACAGGTCCATTACCAAGTGATGTATAACCTGACACACTGACATCTCTCCATGTGCACGCACAGAAAATGGGGTAAATTTAAAGAAAAATGCATAGTTGGAAATAACCTCGAGGCCAGCCCGGAGAGAATCATTGACTGGTTGTTGCCTCAATGCCACATTTAGCAGTCACTTGAAATCCGATCATGACAAACAACTGGTGAAGCGACACATAGCTTCACTATTTATGCCAGCTGGTTTCCAGGAGTTGAAATTCTGACTTTCCGAGCTGGTCAAAAGGTAAGTATCTAAGCCTAGAGGAACATAATCTAGCACAGTGGTTTTCAAACTTTTTAGGCTGCATGCCCCTTTCCAAATAATACAGTCTACCACATATCCCCATCTGAGGGTCTGTCTACACTGCGGAGTGAAGTCGACTTATTTTAAATCGACTTTCACCCACCGAATTTTAGAAGTCAGAGGAGTGTGATCACACCATGCTCACTGCGTTGGGGAATTGCATCCCCACTAGCTCTGCTTGGGTCGACAAGCAAATCAGTGCACTGTGGGTAGCTATCCCACAGTACGACTAGTCATGGAGGCTTTTGGGAAGATTGTCATCCTCCCATGATGCAATGTACTCCCCCCTCCACCTTTTTGCCCCAGCCCAAAACAGACAATCTTCTTTTTGTGCCTTTTTTCAAACCCGTCAGTCTTTGCCATGTGCACATCATTGCCTGAGAGGACTGGGGCCCACTCAGCTCTGCACCATTATCACAAGCATCACAAACACCCCAGGGCTTATTCTTCAGTATTTTCAGGAGTGAGACAGGAGCCGCAGTGCTGAAAATTGCAATGTTGCAGAGGCTGCCTTGCTACAAGCCACAGAATGAAACAATCCCTGTTTGCTGCAGGCTGTCATGCACCAGCTGCAGTCAGTGGAGTGCCACTTCTGGTCCCAGGAAACAAGCAGTGACTGGTGGGATCGCACCATTATGAAGGTGTGGGATGAGAAGCAATGGCTGCAGAACTTTCAAATGCAAAAGGCCACTTTCTTTGATCTTTGCGGACAGTTCTCCCCAGCCTCAAATGCATGAATATTCGCTTGAGACCAGCTCTGACAGTGGAGAAGAGAGTGACCATCGCTCTGTGAAAGCTGGCAACACCAGACTGCTACTGGTCAGTTGGGAACCAATTTGGAGTCAGTAAATCTACTAGGGGAGCAGCTGTGATTCAAGTGTTTCAGGCCAACAATAGACTTCTGCTAGAAAGGGTAGTAACTTTGGGAAACATGAAGGACAGTGGAAGGCTTTTCCGCAGTGGGGTTCCCAAACTGTGGCGGGGCAATAGATGGCACATACATCCCTATCTTAGCCCCGGACCACCTTGCCACAGAGTACACAAATTGAAAAGGATACTTCTCAACGGTGTTGCAGGCCCTTGTGGATCATAGGGGACATTCCACCAACATCAGTGTGGGGTGGTCTGGAAAAGTGCATGACGCACTCATCTTTAGGAACTCAGGGCTGTTCAAAAAGATGCAGACGGGAACTTTCTTCCCTGACCATAAAATGAATATTGGTCATGTTGAAATCCCAATAGTGATCTTGGGTGATCCTGCCTACCCCTTGCTCCCCTGGCTAATGAAGCCCTACACCAGGCACCTGGACAGTGAGAAGAAGCGTTTTAATAGACTCAGCAAATGCAGAATAATGGTGGAATGTGAATTTGGACGTTTAAAAGCATGCCAGCAAAGTCTGCTCACTAGGTTATACCTCAGTGAAAAAAAAATCCCAATAGTTATCTCTGCCTGCTGTGTGCTCCATAATTTCTGTGAGACAAAGGGGGAGAAGTTCCCATGGGGTTGGGTTGTGGAGGCAGACAGGCTGGCCGCAAATTTGAAGCAGCCAAATTCCACTGCAACGCTGAGAGCCAATCGCAGAGTGCTGCACCTCAGGGAAGAATTGAAAACCTGCTTTTGCAATGAGACAACAGTAATGTGCATTGCTTATCTGTGCTGTGCTTTCACATCTCCTACCCATCCCACACCAAGCCAGTTCCTCCCTCCCCCTCCGTTCCAGTCCCCTCCCTTCTTCCCCCTCCCTTTATTCCCTTTATATCCATAAACAGTCATGAACTGTGAAGCAGTATGTTTTCCCGCACAACCTTCCCCCCTCCACCCCAGATCCATTCCCCCTCCACTTCCCCTCCCTTTGTCCCCTTTTTATCAATAAATAAAGAGCAATGAATGGGAAAGCAGTACTTTCTTTATTGGTGAGCCTTCATATTGGGGAAATGGAATAGAATGGAATTTTCCGCATGCATTTTGTGGGGCCAGGGGTAAAGAGCCCATTCTGGCTCTGCACAGAGGAAGAATCATACATCCCCACCCCTTAAAGGGGCCATCGCCTCTTTCTGCTCGCTTCAACTAGCAAGGAGTGAAGCATGTACTGCACCCTGCTCAACCTCCTCCTAGACCACTTTGAGGTGGGGGCTAGGAAAGACTGTGTTAGCTCAGAGTCTTGCAGGGCTGCAGAGGAAGTCTCTCTTGCCACTGAGTTTCCTGAAGCTCAACCAGACACCTCAACATGTCTGACTGATCCCGCATTATACGCAGCATCTCTTCTCATGTTGAACACTCATACTCCTGTGATGCCTTCCTGTTGTCCATGTCCAGTTTGTCAGATAATGAAATCCTCCACACTCTTCGCTCTGTGTCAGCAGCTACAGAGACATTCATTAGCTCATTAAACATGTCATCCTGAATTGGTTTTTTTTGCTTTCTTATCTGCGACAGGCGCTCTGCAGGAGTATGAGACGGTGCACTGATGAAGGCCACATTGTCCACTGTGGGAGAAGCAAAGCACAAGGTACCCATTGTTAACTCATCCCATTGACGAAAAGCAATGTTACAATGTAAAAATAAGTCCCCTGAACTTTCTCAAGGGAAGGCTACAACTGCATTCCATTGCCTAACTATTGCAGGGGTTGGCGTGCTGTTCCAGACATGATAAACAAGGGTCAAGTGCATCCGTGTTCGTGAGATCTCCGGGACCCGTGTTGCACAGGTCCATGCTCCCTAGTGCAGCATGGATATAGGGCTCCCAATTGATCAGGCTTTTAAGAGGCGGAAGAAAGGGTAAGAGGTGGGTTAGCGTTAACCATCTCGGACTAAAAAAAATGGGAACCCATTTGTGGATGCCCAAAGGCCATAGCAATAACGTCCTGCTTAGGGACTTGCGATGTGCTGAACCAAGAAGCCATCCGTGGCTGTGCAATAACACACACTTTAAAAAACTTTCTTGGGCAGCTACTGTAAATGTGTGCCATCTTCCCTAGATAGCCATGAGTGATATCAGCCTGCTGAGTGTCAGAAAGGCAGAACAGGAGGATTTGCTGCAAGCATCTGGCTACAGGCCTAGCCCTTATGCTGCTATGCTGTGTTCCGCAATGATGCCTGCACAGTTAATAACAGAGTGGCAGGGGAAAGTGTCCTATCGCGGTGGAAGAAATAAGGCTGCCCTCTCAAGAAACGTTCTCCAAAGTATTGCAGGGAGTGTCTGCATGAAAGCTTCCTGGAGATGTATATGGAGGGTTCCTGGAGCATTCCTCTCCACATAAATGATCTTTTCCAGAGTGAGCCCAGAACTTAAGCACAGCAAGTACGAGGAAGCACAGCCCCATTGCCGCACACCTTTTTCCCACTGGTACAAGATTCTGGAACGGGGATATAACCAAAGACATGCAATTTGCAGTAAATACTCACCAGATTGGCCTTCCCCCGCATCCTGGTCATTCATGGCTCCTGCGTCTAGGTGAGCTGCTCCTGTGTTGCAAACAGCTCCTGGCTTTCCGGGAGAAGGGATAGCACACTCGCCTGCCCCCAGTTCTCTTCATCCTCCTCCATGGACTCGTCCTCATTCATCCTGGACTTGGATTCCCCCGACATATCAACACTGCATGGTGACATCGTGGTGGGGTCTCTGCCGAGAATCCCATGCAGCTCCTCATAAAAACAGCATGTTTTGGGCTTGACCAAACAGGAAATGGGAATTCAAAATTTCCTGGGGCTTGCGGGGAGGAGCTATTTCCTGTTTACATGGCCACAGTGCAGCAGAGTACGAATGTGCACAGCTGTCAGAACAGAGCATTATGGGGTACCTCCCAGAAGCCAATGATGTTCATTTATGTTATGCTCTGCCTACACTGACGCTGATTCGACCCATTGAATTCGACTTCAGCACTATACCACTTGTGGAAGTGATTTTGTTAAGTCGAATTTTATTGCGATTTAAGTCGGCGGAACTGATGTGCCAGTGGAGACGCATACTTTAGAGGGTCAGCGTAAGCGGCATTACGTCACCCTTCATTGTTAGTGTAGACCAGGCCTAAGATAGGGTCATTAATACCTATGATTATATTGCCAAGTCTTACTAGATAAAACGTGTTGTCTGACATTACAGGATTTTTCTCATGTACCCCTAGTGGTATGTGCACCCCAGTTTGAAAACCACTGATCTAGCATAACATTATTGACAGCTGTCATTCCCCAGCAAGTGTTAACTTCCTTCCAACTAGATTTTTGTATTGTCAGATTATTCAATATTCTATTTAGCACCTTTCACACAGGCTGCATCCCAAAGGACTTTACATGAGTTAAAGATAATTACAGCATTAACTAGTGACCAGGAATATATCGTTTTCAGCTGAGATGTCAGAGAAGACAGTTGATGAGGAGGAAATACACAAGAGGGCTGTTCCAGATGGTACGAGCTGCAGAGAAAAACGTCTTGTATTAAGAGCATGAGATCATGTAAAGAGATGCATGTGAGCAGTCCATTAGGTCATCCCAAGGAAGCCCCCTGGGGAGTTGAAATTTTGAACTTGACCCTAAAATGAATGGGGAGCCACTGGAGCGGCTTGATGGGAATGAGGCAGCCATGCTCCTTCATGTTTCCTCCGTTTCCATTCCACTCACTGCTGAGGAGCTACAGCTCTCACCGAGACAGATGTCGAAGATCACTATTTATGGACACGTGAGCATCTCAATGTCAGTGTCTTTTCTTCATGAAGAGATGCACAAGGAAATGAGCAGAGAGCTGTGCAAGTGAATTTAGATAAAATTTAAAACATGGTTTAACGCAGAGGACCCTACTCTACAAAGTGCATTGCAGAAAAGTAATCTACCAAATCATCTATGAACATGGCCATGAATTTGACAGGATGATGAGGCTGAAAGATGAATGAAGGAGACGGCTCCCCCTCCAGCCCAAAAGAGTTACCTTGACTTCCTTTTCAATGTAGTCATTCAACAATATGTCTGGTTCAACTCGATCAGGCAAGGACAGCAGTACTGTATGAAGAGGTCGTCTTTCCGTAACCTTTTCCTGGGCCTTTTTATCCCGACCCTTTTCACCTTTCAGGAAGACTCGTTTGAAAGGGGACACTATTCCAGGCTGCTGGCAAAAACAGAAATGGTGGCGATTTAGGGTTATGTTCAGCATGCTGTATAATTAATGCACACATGAAGGTATCTTGCTAAAAGCAGGGCAGAGAGATTGAGATGAATCAACAACTGTGCAATTAAAGGGGTTAGATTTCAGAAGCAGTACAACAGTGCACTGTGTGCTCTCCGTTTCAATGCGCTGAGCAGAGATTATGGGTGCTGCAGCTCTTAGTGCTGCTTTTTCCCTCCTGAAAGGGCTCATTATTCACCTGTTGTTATAACCCTTCTGAAATGAATGGCTGGTTCTCCTCCAGGTGTAAAGTAATATTATCGGGGAAAAAGAGGTGCACAGAAATTGGTTTCTCCCTCCTCCTCCTCCCCCCACTGGAAGATTGCAAATTTTGCATTAGTCCCAAGTGTTTGATTTAGATTTTTTTTTAAATCACTCTGTGTTGCATGGAGCCCATGATAACTCCATCGCCAAACCATGAACACTTCTCAAGTGGCCTGGTCCATGTCAAAGACATGTTCCACTTTGGCAAAAAGCTGCTCCTAAGTGTGCAGCACATGTTTCCATCAAAGAAGAGGCACCTCTCTCTCACACAACATTAACGATCACTACAGTTCTGTCTGGTGATACCCATCAGCTCCACAATAGTCAAAAAATGGATCAGGGATAAATGTTTACTGAACTGCGCGCAGTCCTCTTACAAGATGAGATTATACCCATTCTGCCTCTTATTACTGACAGAATGGGTATCAGACAGACCAAATTACAGTGTGGCATTAAGGGTCTGGATCAAATCTAAGACTTTATAGCAGATCCAGGAGAAATTATCTTTCCAATGACAGATGACACCTCAGTTCAGAGTCAATCATTCAGACCAACATTCTGAATCGAGCTACATACAATATGACGAATATAAACCTTGTTATATTTTACCATTTATAAAATATTTATGGAACAACCAAAGAGGGGTCATGTTCTCAGACACAACCAGAACCTTATTACTGCCTACTTTGTACAGCCAAACTGTTTCATTACTGCGTTTTGAAGCAAGTTATGGATAAACTTGGCACATACCCTCCTCCTAACCTCCTAATTCACATTTCTCCTCAATCTTCACAGTTTATCTGTTGGCCCATGTCCTTCTCAGCCTACCTTGTAAGTTTTCTTGGACTTGCCCTACATTTGTAAAGTACAATATAAATTTACAGTGCTAGAGATCAGTAAGTGTTTTTTTAAATCATGACTGACAGTGTTCTTCAAAATAAATTATTTCAGAATTTCCCTTTCAAGTATATAACTATATACACATTAAAATTAATACCTATAGAAGTAATTATCCCATTGTGAACATTGCTTGCCTTCAAATTTGTGTAACTACGCAATTTCATGATTCAACACGACATTGACAGTAAGGAATCGGTGCTAAAGAGATCAGAGAATTAACATTACAGAGTTCAATATTTATCTATTCAGTGGTTTCCTTATGAAATTCAAGATTTTCAAAATCAAAAGATGAAGTTCAGCAACTTCAGTCTGGAATCTGGAAGAAAAAAAACTAGCTGAGTTCCTTCTGCTTTTTGAAGTCGCTAACAATAACAGGGGCTCTGTGATCAGAGCTTAGCTAAATTATACTGAAGATGTGCAAGGCAGAACAGAATCCAGTTTGTTCTTCCATGGCTGTACCGCACTGCCAGGCTAATGAGTTGTTTGTGTCAACAAAGTAAACAGATTTGCAGTGAGAAAATATGCAAAGTAAGGAAGTGCTATTTTACAAAACAGCTTTGCAGACTATGAGGGCACTTTAACTTGCTGCCATCTGTTAGCAACACACTTTTATGATCAAATTTAGTTTGATTCCTTTTTGTGTTCTCTGTTGAGTTGCCACTATTAAAATATGAATGTGCCAGCAAACAATTCAGATGAATAGTATGAGGATACTAAACATAAACCAAAGAGCGCAGCCGAAAAATAAACTGCTCAAAGATTGTGAAAGTTACTGCTTCAGGAAAGAAGCGCCTCCAAGAAGTTCATTATCAGCTATAGGCTGGCAACTCAAGCCTGTGTGTGCATGTGTGCCACCCATCCACCCCCATACAACTTCTATTGGATTTTATGGTAAAAAACCTAACACACATCAGGACATAAATATAGTTCATATATGGCTAAGACAGTCTCACCCCATATTCCATTGTAATTTCATCCATATTGTAATTTTCTCAGCAGCACAATAAGTAAATACACATACATATCAACTTTAGTATCCTCTGCTAATACCATCAAAAGCTCTGATCTAACAAAAAAAAGTAAGTAAATATAGCCACAATTTAAGGAGCCATCAAATAGAGCCCTTACATCATGTTTGAAAAGTGGACTTGGGCTCCTACATGACTTAGGTGCTTTTGATCATCTGACCAAACATACAATCCAATGGCTGAGTGAATAATACCAACCCCGCAACAGTCCACATAGCAAGATACCGCATACACACACAGTTCCTGTGGGAAGATTGCCACCAACATTTTTCTGACAGCACAGTTCATGTAATTTCACCACCAAAACATGAACAAATGCACTAGACACACCAAGTATAGATCACTGCCAAAACCAGAGAACAAGAGAGACAGAGCAGCTCTGCTTAAGCCTGCCTTACTATAAAAAGACCTAGACAAACTTGTTAACTAAAATGTTTCGTTGATGGAATTTATAAATGCAGCACTTAGCATCCGCTTCAGCACAAGTGTCCATTTCTGTAGTTTCTGCTAGAAGGGAAGACCTTCTGATCTGAGACCTCTTAGGTTATGTCTACACAGGAAACATTACAGCAGCACAGCTGCAACTGCAGCACTTCAGTGTAGACACTGCCTACGCCAATGTGAGGGGTTCTTCCTTCAGCTTAGGTAATCCACTGCCCCAAAAGGCAGTAGCTAGGTTGATTTGACAGAAGAATTCTTCCATTGACTTAGCACTGCCTACACCAGGACTTGGGTTGGCAAAGGCACTTTCTCAGGAATGTCTCTTTTTCACACCCCTGAGAGACACAGTTATGCTGAGGTAAGTTCCTGCCCCAAGACAGAAGCTATTTGCTTAGGTGGACAGTTCAGAAACAGCACACGCTTTCCACTCTGGCTTCTCCTCCTCCTCTGGCTCAAAGTGCAAGTCAGAGGAGTCCCAGCAGGCTTAGCAAGTTGACAGTTCAGTTGTGTTGCAAGGTGGTCAGCAGTGAAGCTGTTTCCCAGTGGCAGACCTCTGAGTGCACTAGATCTCTCAGAAAGGCCAGGCAAGTTAATTAACTTCAGATTCTCCCCTTTAAAATGGGGAGAACAAACGGGGAGGGCTTGGTTTTTTTCTTGTATTTTTTCTGTAAAGCACTATGCACACATAGGGTGCTGTAGAAATTGTTAGATCAAATAGCAATGCTTAGCTACCTCACAGGGGTGTTGTAAAGCACCCCCAGCACCTGACAGAGCAAAATATTATACAACGCTTTACATCTTGCTCCGGTAACATTAGGTAGTTAATTCCTCCACTTCTCTAACCCAAGCAGCGTCCAACTTCATTGCCTCTTTTCTGAGAAACCATGCTCATTAAAATTGTATTTTGCAGCTCTTTTGTCTTATTTCTTTGACCATTGCTCTAATTTGTCAGGGTTACCATATATAGAGTCAGTCGGTCATGTTTTACTGATGTGCATAGTCTGTGGTTAAGATTATCAGACAGTGCTGCAAGTTTAACTTCTGTAGACTTCATTATGTTCTTTTTTTTCATTTTAGACTGATAGGAAAGATCTATTAAGACAAGTTAGTTCCTACCACAATCACACACAAATACAAAATCATTTAAAAGAACGTTCCATAAGTGAACACTGCTTCTCCGGAAGTCCATGTTAAATAATATTTACCTCTGAAATGTGCTAGGCGCTCTCCAGACATAAAATAAGATATAGTCCCTGACCTGCAGACCTTATATTCTCCTGGGCATGCCACGGAAAACCAAAAATAAAGGGAGTGGGAAGGAGGAATGGGAACAAAGGTTACAACTGCAAGACCATGTGTCTCCTTCAATGGAGTCACACAAGCCTTGTGGGAAGCCTGTACTTCCCCCCCCGTGTTTGCTACTGTTGGGAAGAATGTGATCAATTATGTATTTTTTAAAAAGAGTTATCCTTCCCCTTTTCTAATGGCTAGACTCCAAGAGAGGAAGAGCCCCCTTTCCAGCAAGAAGTTGAGCAGAGCCCCTCAAAAGGAACCAGCTACATTTCCTGAGTCTGAGAGGTTTAAAGCCCAAAGTCAGCAGGAGTTTTGTCTGAATATGCACCGCAGGATTTAGCACTTTGGTTCTATTAAAGCACATACGACACCAGAAATAAAGTAGTCAGTCTCCATAGCTTACTTCTGGTGCAATGAAAAATCCAGATTACTCTATACTGATCTAACTACACCAGTATCTTTAGAAATAAACACTGAATGTAAATTTAAGGGAAGAGACATAAAAATTGGCAAGTCAGTTTCAACAGTGTCCCCAAAACAATCTCTTTCAGGAACATGCACCCCCCTTCACATGCAGGCTTTGAAAATATTAGAGTTCCTATGTGACAGTTGTAGCCATTTGACCAAATTACCTCTAATGCCCTAGAAGAGACTTTTGGCTTTACCCTTACAACTTCATCCACACTACAGACAGGCAAAAGGACATGCAGGAATCACACACACTTGTTCCCAACTAACTTGCACATCCCAGTGCAGTGAACGGATGCCTGACCTTAAAAATGAGGGAGATCTACAATCCCATCATCAATGGAGAGAGTCTGGATTTTGCTTTCTGAAAGCCTCTCAGAGAGACAGAAGTAAGAGAGCGACGTACAATGCAGAACAGAGAACTACTGAACTCTGAAGGCCATGTATGTTAAGAGTCAATAACAAAGACCTACACCTACCTCGTTCTCCATCTATGCACCTAGCTAGGAAGAGCAGAAACAAAACGTGTTGTGGAGCTACTTCTCTAGGTCCAAAAAAGTCCCGTTTCACCTACTGTGCAGCTAGTTATTGTAATCCAACCGGCTTTCAATTTGTCGTTGGATCATGTGGGGGAGCAAGGCATAACTGTTAGTTTTCACTCTTCAGCAATAATGTTTGCAGGAAGTGGAGTAACCACAGTTTCCTTCTGCTAAACATGTTTGTTCTGAAAAAACAGTGAAAAAGTTGATAAGAACAAAAAAGCTCCAAGTGAAAAAAAGGTCAGATGAACTTTTAACAGTAGCATCTTCAGTGCTGCCACTAATCAAAAGGAATTTCCTTGGGGAAGTTCTATGGCCTGTGTTATATAGGTCAGGCTAGATCACCACAAAGGTCCCTTCTGGCTTTGGAATCTATAAATCCAGGATGAATCTGCAAAGCCATGCTTTCCACTTCGCAGATACTCATAGTTTGAGGGACTCCTAAGTCTAGCATAAAGTAAGGAAATAGCAAAGAAACCACAGTGTGCTAACGACTCAGTAATCCATTTCCAGCACTATCGTTGCCCATCAGTCATCTGTCTCTCTCCTCAATCTGTGCCACCAAGATAATGAAAATAAACTGGGGATTCTTGGTAGTAGTCCCTACATTTGTAAATAGGTAGTTATGCAAGCAGTTGTGAATGGCGATACCCCCAAATGTGAGAAAACACCAGTTTCCCTCCCTGTTTCAGCTGTGTTACAACTGCTTAATACTTTAAGGTCCTACCAAGCTTTTTTAAGACCAAGAGCTAGAAAGTTCTGTCAAGGCCTAATTCATAATTTTTGGCAAGAGGACTTTTAAATAAAGCCCATGTCTATGTTACAAAAAATTGTCAGCCCTTGAAAACCAGGTCAGGAAGAGTGCACCTGACAAGAGATTCCAGAAGACAGTCCTACAAAATGACAACAAAAGGAGTGTTCAAATCAGCTTTGCAAGACTTGGACATAAACTGCAGAATATGGGATCAGAAGAGTAATGAGAATTAGCTGCATGCAATTTCTCTCACACAGCAATAAAATTAAAAAGCCCAACATGATTATTCCGTAACGTACTAGGCTTGTTAAACAGGGACAACACAATTCGTAATTTAAGGAAAAAGTACTTTAAGACTAAATCAATCACCCAATTTTGTTAGGCTTCAGAACACCATACTCCCTTAATTGTTTGTGTGTAGTAGACCCACTATATCATATTAACCAACAAACACCTCCTGCCGGCTCCCCACCGGTGTATCTTGGCTGATGGATAAGTGGCTTCCAGCAGCAGTACTAAGATGAGTGGTGCCAGCTACAGAGGGAAACTGATGAGGCTTATGATCCTATTGAGGTTCCTTTCCATCTGACTCAGCATGTCCAGCTGCCCTTTGCAGCCAGTATAGGACATGAATGAAGCCAATTCTCCATTCTTGCTGGATGCAGTTAGCAATTTCCAAGTATCAGACGCAATACTTCTCCTAGTGTGTCAGACTACATATATCAGAAGCAGCTAGTGTTTGGGGCAGAGGGACTTCATCTTTCATTGAGATTTGTAAAAAAGCCAATGCAGCCAGCCTTCGTTATAAAATGAACACTCCTTCCTCATCATCTGCAATGAGAATCTCGCAAGGTGTCATTTCCTAGTACTCCCCCCTTTGTTCCTTCCTGATCACTGCTGTGGCATATCCTGAGATGAGTCAGAGTGTAGCAGCAGAAAGGAGTTCAAATAAATGTCTATTACAAAAGGCACTGGACTGGGACCAAGAGATCCGTTGAAAAGACCATGCTGTTGAGATTACAACAGTTTTGAAATGCTGTGTTCACCTTTGGAAAAATTAAAACTGGCAATGGCACTAATAAGAATAATAAAAAAAAAAAAAACATGCACACACCCACCCACCCCCAGGAGCCTAAGGTCCAGACAATTAGTAATATAGAATGTGGAGCATTTTACTTCTAGGTAATTAGTTTTCATGTGGAACCCTGGTAGAAGGCATCATCCAAGTGCTAGCTGGTGGTTTGTGTGAATGAGATGGTTGTCTACGTCCAATTCCCAATAGTCAGGTATTCCCACCAAAAACCATCTCAGGCCAGATCCTCAGAAGCATTTATGCACCTAACTCTCGATACCTTTGAGGATCTGGTTCCTCACTTTACATCTTGGTTGCCACTTTCAGTAGAGAAGCCATGGGAGATTGAACTATCTTCTTGTCTTTGGCCTGTCCTGACAGCTCACAGCTACGGCCTCTTAGTACACTTGCATATTTTGGGGAAGCAGGCAGGAAGGAAGCAGCCAGGGATGTATTGACCCTGGATAAAGTGAGCATCTGTGTCCAGGTAGTTCAAGCCATTTCAGCTCCCTTTTTAAAACCACATTCACGTTTTAAAACAAGAAAAACGAAAGACAGGGAAACTGTCAGACAAGTGGCACTGCGTTTCAGACTTGGCACATGGCAGAGATCTTAGTTCCTAGTCATGAAAGAACGGGATGGACTGTACTTAGACTTGCCCCCATAGCGATCTGATGATTGTTTTCAGGCAACTTCTTCACAAATTGTAACAGAAAGTGCAACACTGACAATGTTAAAGAGGCGATGAATGATTTGCTAGTGGAAAAAGTAACTTAGCCAACCACAATGAAATCACTGATCCCTAGTAGAACCAGCGGTGGCCAAGGCAAAATTTTAACTGGTATTTGCATTCCACCCATCTAGAATTCCCCTTGCAGCTTGAAGCGGAAAAGCCTTTCACTTCTTGACCTGAACTGCTCTGTCTAACATTGTTAAACAGTGACTGACGTCACCCCACAGGGGGGCTACACTTCAGTGAGGGTGAAGGGAGCCAACCAAGGATGTAAAGCTGGGGGAATTCTTCGGGATGAAATGCACCACACAAGCTCAGCCTTTAACCAAGCCTCCTGGATTTTTCACACTTTGCCCCCTTCCCTAGTTTTAGCATGCTCCAATTCAGTCTGTTATATCCGGTTGGTTTGCAATAGTTAGTCCATCTATCAGATGGATTGTTTAGCCTCAAACTGCAATGTTTTTAATTGACAGAGAAGAGTATATTTTATTTATGGAGTTAGCATCCATTCAGAAACATTCATGGGACACGCAGCCAATCAGAAGGATACTGTTTTTTAAAATAGTTCTGGTTTGTTTGCATTTTTTTTCCAACTGTCAGCTCACTCAATTTTACACACACAAGTTTTGCCAAGTGGAACAGCGGGAGATTGGTGAGCAATCAGAGTATATAAAAAATAGCCTGCATTAGTGAACAATGGGAATATAGTAAAAATAGTCTGCACTGGTTTTATGAGAACATTATGTAAAATCAGAAAGATATCCAGTCTGGCTGATTTTGCACAGAAAGAAGTCAATCTATCTAAGGAAAATTGCATTTTCATCAATGTTCTACAGCAACTATAGATAAAATCCCTAACTGATGAACATTTCTATGAGCAGCCTCAAATGCTGCTGAAGGAAAGTTTTCCTATTGTTTACACTGCAGCTGTGCCAGGAAGCCCCCAGTAGAATTGAAACCCTGTTAGGCACTGTATGAATACAACAGAAGACAGTCTCCTGCCCTACGAGTTTACCATCCATTTAAAAAAACACAAAGCACATTCTTCTGCCCTGTGTTTCCTCTCCCCAAGTGAAAGGCAGTCAGTTCAGAAACTAAGCAGACTAGATATTTCTGTAGCATCTCATTTAAAATCTCCGAACACTTCACAAAAAGGTAGTTATGTAACATCCCCATTTTACAGCAGGGAGGACTGAAGCACAGACATTAAGTTGAATTATTATGAGCATTCTCATTGAGAAATTTGTGGGTTAGATATGGAAAATTATGCTTCAGCTGACTATGACAGAATCACCGGTAATATACTGAAATGCTCCATGGATCTGCCCTCTAGAACTATTCAATATAAAATAACCCATAGGATTTACTGAACCCAATATGATTTCAATTGCTTGAGTGCTGGAGATATGGTACAGACAAAGCAACATTCATACATTTGTAGCAAGTACAGTCTCATAACTGTGCAGGACTTTACCAAGTGGCAGCAGCATGTGAACAATTGCTGTCACTTTCACACAGCTGCCCAGCTGTGACAGGAACCCAGACGCACTCTGCAGCTAGAGAAAAACAGGAAATACCAGCTGAAGCTCTGGAGCTGACTGCAGACTCAGGGTGACAGCAATGAAATGCTTCACCTATAGTAGGTTCTCTTCACTACCAATTAAATACAAGCTGACATTCTGCAAGAACTGATGCTAGGGTCCCCGCTCATGAAAGCCACAATATCTGTTATGTAAAGCACTCCTTGTACACTAAACAGCAATTTATTTTCAATTAAAGTCCCATGTAGACTACTAAGCAAATTAGGTGCAGCCCTCAATACACAAGTTTACATTCACTAAATTAGATTCTCCAGTCAAGCACACAAACTCATGACTTATGTACAAGCAAGCGTAACACTGCCATTTTCATCTGAAAAAAAAGAGAGACACTGCAGTTGGCAAGAGTTCAATATCCAGTTAAGATGACCACAAAGTACTTATCAAAAATATTAGTAGCATATCAACTCAGTTATGAGCATCTTATGACAGGCTTATTTAAAAAAAAGAACACAACACTGGTTCATCAGAGCCCAAAATCACCAAGGCAGACACAAAAGTTAGACATGTCTAACAAACTCCTTAAGTGACTCAATATAGATAGATATTGTAGATAACAAGGAAAGAAACTCCAACCAAAATCATGGCATGGGTTTATTCTGGGAAGGAATGAAAGCCCCAAACCACAGGAACTCATGAAATGAGCTATCCCTGGCATATTTGCCCAGGGACTGGCAAACCATCAATGTGGGGCTGAATGGGAACACTGGATCCTCTTTCAGACATGGGTGAATGTTATCACTTCCACATGCCACAACCTACACATGACTGAACTACAGTTACTGCACAATCAAAGTTGCATCCAACACTTCTAAACTATTGTTCTCCCTGGATTAGAGGAGGAATGCAATGTAAAAACTAAAAGTCTTTCAGGAAGATGAAAGAACGTTACCCCAAAGCTGAAGTACGGGTATGCAACAGCACAAAGACCATCACAGCAGTATTAGGAAATGGCAATTCCTCTGTTCCATTCAGCTAGTTCTTTATACAGATGTCAACCCTAAGGCTCCTCTATACACAGATTTTGTACCTGTAAAATTAATCCATTGGGGTGTGATTTTTTTTTTAACTGAGTTATACTGATATAAAAGATGCCTTATACCAGTATAGTTGTCACGCTTCCCATACAGGAATAAGGCACCTTTACATCAGTGTAACCGCACCCAAACTAGGAGGGTTGTCTCACTTTAGCTGTACCACATTAACTATATTGGTATTACCTTTGTGTTTAAACTAACCCTTAGTAGAGTTTGGTTTTTTGTGACAGCGACTGAGGAGTTAAACCCTCCCAACTGCTTCCTTCTGATGAGCAATTGGGCTGTGACTTTTGTGTGACAACCTTTTACACTTTGGTAAGATTTTTGTTTCAGCTGCAGAGAAGCACTTGTCCCTTTTCTCCTGTCGGTGACCCTAAGCAAACATTGCACCCCATGCTGGAAAGAAGAGCTATGGACCATCCAAACAGCAAGAGCTGGGCAGAGAATCAGGATGTAACCTTGCTCTGGGATGTTACCTAGGAGTGCCTTTGGCATAGCTGGTATGCCAAGGGTAAAGATACTGGCACTGCACTGCTGCTAGTGGTTTGCTAATACATCTTTTGCTCCATCAGTGTGCATCACTTCTAAGAGTCCCTCTACAGGGAGATCAGAGATGCGCTAGCCCAACTGTACTATAGACTATCCAGTACACAGGGACTTACCAACACTTGTCAGACTCCCAAAAAGCAATGTCCACCTGAGTGAGGGAAACTGCTGGACACTTGTATGGTGAACACCTCTTTGTACAGATTTCTTTCTATTAGTAATAAAACTGATTATCTGTCTTGCTCAGAGACGAGATCCAGTGCTCTCTCTCTGAGAGGGCAACAAACACAAGCATCACTGACCTACATGAATATTCAATTCAGACCCTTACTACACTGAGGTGTTTACCCTGGATGCAGCCATTGGTGTCCAACCACTGGTGTAGCTGTACTGGTGCAAACTCTAGGTGAAGACAAGCAAACCTGTACAAAATCATGGTTTGCACCAGTGCAGATAACCCTGGCTTGAAACCAGCCTAAGCTGCAAGGAGGGCAAACTGTGGCTTTGTCTGTCTATGTCAGTGGCTTGCACCAGTGGTTGCCATCCCCACCCCATCTCCCAACGGCTAAAAATCCTCAATGCAGCTAAGGCCCAAGCGGTGGTGAAGGGGATGGAGGGGGAGTTTAAGCAAATATGTGCTCATGGAGTAAACATCACAAACTATTTTCCAAGTTAGAAAATAATTACATAGAATTCGACAGATAACTGAGCCAGAAGGTTCTGTGTTTCCTTCCCCTTCCAGGGGCTCCAAAGACACATAGCAACTGCAGGAGTTAAGCCAACGTGGTTTGCAATGTCATCAGAACTCTGAGAAGTATTTAAAGCTTTCGCTGCTTTCCCAGCATTTCAGTTCACACAAGATTTTATTTTCAATCCCATAGGAATTGTTCCCCACCCTTTACTATGTTTATTTTAGGGAGATTTGACTTAGAGCTACAGAAGAAAAAAAAAATTTACAGACCAGATTTGTGGGTTTTATGAAGAGCTCATTGTTCAGTGTTGGGCTGAAGGGGTGACTGCCGATCGCAGTCTGCACGCCACAGACCTCAGCCCCAACCCTGTAATCAGGCCCGTGTGGTGGACTCTCAACCCTTGGCCAAGTCCCACTGACTTCAGTGGCCTCCACAGGGGCGTAAGGGTCTATCTGTGTGTTATAGTTGCAAGGTCAAGGTCCTAATATCATAAGAAAATGGTCCAGCTTCCTTACCCAAGTTACACTTTAGTTAGTTTGCAGTTCCATACAAGGCAGACTCAGTTACTGTCTTGGTGTAGTCAGAAGTCATGTGCCTTCCTTTTGTCATCACAGTGAGAGCAAACAAAAGACCCCTGACCTTCCATAATCCTGCCTGTGGATCTATACACAGTCCCACCCTAACCGCCTTCCCCTCCCCCTCAAAAACTCCACCAGTCAAATTTCTGGCTAATTTCACCTCTTATCAGCTTCACTGCACCACTTCCCACCCCGCCTTGTTAGCAGGCCCTGTCTTCCACTGCCTTTTATATGGAAACACTGGAAAATATCCATAGGAAGAGTATTAACACTTCCTTTTCTACTGATTATTCACAATATCATTTTATTTATTTATTCATTCAAACCAGTTAATGCCAAATTTGAAAAAGCATCAGCTGGAGCAACAGTCCCTCCTCGCCTTCAATGTTTGCAGCAGGGTTAATAATATCAATGAAGCAGAAGAGGTAGGTTTGATTTTCGGTTGGAAGACGATTTGCAAAGCACCAAGAGGGTATGTGGAAAAGGCGAGTCTAGGCAGGGACTTTTCAGTGCTTTGCTCATCATTGGTCTAGCACCAGTGCAAATGCTAGGGGCCTGGTCAACACACCATTTTTGTACCAGTATAACTATTTTAGTTATAAAAAGTCACACCTCTAATGAAATAGTCTGAGACTGCACCTCATCACACCCTGAACCAACAAGGCTATGCTGGCAGAAGTCTAGTGCAGACCTGGGGAGGGTGAGGGAATTTTACCCCTTTAACTATACTAACATAGTTAAGGAGGTACAACATGTTTAGATGAACCCTTGACAGGCTGCAAGTGTCTTCACCACCATGTTGCCTAATAGTGAGTGAGGTCAGGCACTGTGGTGAAGACGCCTGTGTGGTCTACGCTAGCACTTCTTCAGTTGATTGGTGCCAGACCAACACTGGGAAGAAAGCTAGCAAAGTGCCAGTGAAGACAAGATCTAAGACACAGATAAGACAAGATGCTCCAGAAAAGCAAGAGGAATGTGCAAGGTCAAGGGGGGTTTGTTTTTCTGACCTTGCACTTCTATTTCAGGATTATGTAGCGGAGTCACCAGGGCTACTGTCACCCTTGGGTAACTGTAGCACAGCTAGGAATTAAATCCCTATCTCCCAAATCCCTACTAAACCAAGAGACCATCCTTCCATTCATTAGAAAGAGTGACACAAAAGTCATGATCATGTTATTTGTATTACTGTAGTACCTGGGAGCCAGTCACGGACCAGGACCGCAATGTGCTCAATGGATGTATTTGGGGAGAGGATGCTATTGCCAGCGTCTTGGCCCAAGCTACACTACACAACAGTTACTGCATGTTCATGGTGGATGAAGTGATTTCTCTTACGGTGTTTGTGGGCTATGAACACAGTAGTTAAGGTTGCACACTGCTTACCTACTGTAAACCTGTTTCTTAGCTGCCAGTCTCCTTTATGATGTGTGCCAATCCAAAAGTGAATGCTGTTTTGGCTAGCCTGATTAAAGGCCATTCAGCCCTTTGAGTGAAATGGGGGAAGGATGGGAATGCAGCCCACTTTAAAAGCAACACAGGCTAGTTTTGTATATGAACAAGAAGTAGATTAACTTTAATGCAAGCTAGTGGGGCAAATTCTGATTTACTGCATTATAGTGCATGGGCTAGTCAGTGTTCTCAGTGTGAATTGTAGACTCTAGGCTATATAATGCCACTGAAACTCAGCATCCTGCTTCTTCCCCTGCCCCCACAGCATGTATCAAGTACAAATATCTTAGTTCTTAGGGTAATATGTGCCAATGCTATCAGTATATAAAACCAGCAATTCTGGGCTACACTGACATGAAGTAACTTAACAGGTTACGTGTTATCTTGGTGGATGCAAATATTTGCAGTAGTCGTTTCCAAATTAGTCACTAAGTACATGACAGCAGCTGTGTAACAGGTGAAAATTTAACAGTTAACAAAAACCATATGCTAAAGTAGCTCCAGGCATCTTACGGTCAATGTGAGAACCAAGTAAAAGAAGGTAAACACCGATGAGAGGACAGCCAGGTTTACACTAAAAAGTTAAGCCAACCCTGTTACATTGCTCAGGGGGTGAAAAATCCACACCCATGTGACATAGTTAACCTGACCTAACCCCCAGCTTACAGTGCTAGACCAACAAAAGAATTCTTCTGTCAACCTAGTTACCACCTTTCAAGGAAGTAGATTAACTACAAGGAGAGGAGAACCCTCCCATAGGGAATGTCTACACAGAAGGGCTACAGCTGTGCAGCTGCGTTAGAGCAGCATTTCAAACGTAGACTTGGGGAGGTGGTTTTCCTACATGGACAGAAAACCTTCAGTCTAGACTATGGGATTATGGCAGTGTAGATATACCCTAAGACAAACTAGTGCTAATTTCAAGCCCTCAGAAACAGTGGCTGTTAAACAGTAAACTAGTCTCAACCCTAACTATAGTAGTGCTTCTGCCCCACTATAATCTGGAGGAATGAAGTCATTATGGATTTGGATTTGCATGGATGCAGCCTGAGAACAGGTATTGCCTCTACTTTGGAAAAGCCTGTTCTAGCTACAGGAGCAAACTCAGAAGCAGCAATAGTCAGCACAACAGCAGATGGAACCTTCTCTACGGTGAATCGACAGGGACTGAGGGTAGCAAGAACTGTTGTGGTCAAATGTAACGTAACCTAGGTAGGAGACATGCATGGCCAGTATATATAGGGACAATTTTGTATCTCTAAGAAGCTTAGTGTAAACGTATATCAGAAGCAAGAATTGACTGTGTTATCTTCTGTTTGCTCCACAGACTCAGGAACAAACACCAAACTCTTGGACTAGCAGTTTCATTGTTCAGCTACAGAGAAACCCACAGAGAAAGCAGATCAAAAAGATGTACTTGCTTCACACCGGTCCTTGCACTGGATTCTCTGACAGATTTATGAACATATCAAATTGTAAACATAGAAAGCAAACAACGTCAGAATGTATCATGGTCTCTATCTGATCCAAACGTAGATCTAGATCTATTCACAGTTACCTCCTATACATACTCTGCCGAGACAGTGAAATCAAAATAGTCTTGTTTGGCTGTCTGTAGTCAGAGCTTACACTCCCCATCCAGTAAAGTATTTCACAGCTAGAGAAGGTCAGTTTCTCAGGCTGTCTCTTCAACAGTTTTCACTAATGCAAAAGAAAAAAAAAAAAACCACCACCCACTCAAAACTTTTTTTTTTTTAACCAGAAGAACTGATGCTTTAAGACAAGTTTTCATTCAAACGATGGCTATTTAAAAACCATGCTGCATCTCGGCAGCATCAGAGCGCCAGATGTACTCCAGCAAAAGCCTAGCTCAGCAGAGAACATGCTGCAGTGCAATCCCCTTCGCAGTGGACAGCTGCTGTATTTACTAACTGTCTTTAGTAGTTATGTTTGTGAAGCAGCAGTAAAAGTTAACAGGCAATGTAATGAGACACTCAACCATTAGCTATCACCACCCGTTTGCACATTACCATCAGCCAATGGTATTCTCACAAGCAGATGGTTGTAGACGCTGCTATGAAAGTAGGGGCCAGTCTCCCTTTGAATGTTTTGTTCCCTCCACAGGAAACGTTTGAACATTGCTGTGTGTGACAAAGGGAGTCCCAGTCCCAGCAGAGGCCCAAGTCTAATTCTATAAAGAGGATCATCTTCAAACAATTTTAACAATGGGATTATGCAAATTGGAACTTTAAGTAGGCTCTTTTGTATGATTCCATTGAAAACTGAGCAACTAACAGTAACCAAATGAAATCAATGACAGAAGACCACACAGTAAAAGGTAGCTTTCGTAAAATGAAAGGTCATGCATATGTAGTGAGCCAAGGCCACGACTGGAAGCTAAGGAACTCCCAAATTCCAAAACTCTGACATTCAAAATCCCTTAAAAATCCCTTCACAGGGGGATTGTTTATACAATGCAGCTAATACTTGTCTAACTCCCAGGGATGAGAGCAGGGGCATATGCAGGAATTTGAGTTTTTGGAGGGGCATGATAAACACATGAGGTAATGAGGAAATACAGTACACCTTTGCTATACCAAACCCCTGCAGATCCAAACCATCTGGCCATTATAGCCAGGGTTCATTATAGCAAAAAGGGGGGAGCAGGTCTTTCGGCCCCACGGTTGCAGCTCTTGCTCTCCTTATGGCTCCAGGGCCAGAGATTGTTCTCCCCACCCCAGTCCTGGGCCCAGAAGAGTTTGATGCCCCCACCAATTATTGGGGGGCCTGTGCCCTTGCTTGCCTCCCCCCCCCCCGGATGACAGTGATCAGTCAGTGTTTGAAATTGCATTGTAAGCAGGGTGGATTGATTTAAATTCAATAGAAAACCTCAATTTAAATCAATTTTGCCACTTGTACTTCAATTATGTTCTAAAAAAAGGTGCATGCTCATTGGTTGATATAACCACTAAAACATGTTGATGTACACACTGAATAGAGCCTTTACGCTAGATTTGATACATCAGGAATAGAGGGTACACTCTAATAATGTTTAAGCAAGCAATTTTCCAGTTTAATATTTTCAAATTTTTAGTAATTGTGTGTATTTAGTATGTTAGAAAATGGTGAATGATGGGTGAACTTATAAATATTTATGATTTGAGAACTGAGCCATTCAGAACTGAGGTAGGGAGAAGGTATAAAATAGGAGTATGAGACCATACAGGTGAGCTCAGTGGATGATGCTAATGAGATACACGAGGATGTCTCCTGGATCTAACACCCGTGATGACTTGCGCAGTCCCTTGGTCCCCCTTGGATCAAGCCCTTAGCATATAGTACATGACTCTATTGTGCCATATCTATACAGCTTGATCTCAAAAGTTTGATTTTTTTTCCCAATTCATGATACAAAAAAGCAGCCTGTCACTGAAGTTTTGATAGAGACTCATGGATTCAGCATATTCATTTTTATTTAAATGTTTTAAGGCCTAAATTTATTATAATCTCACCATATTTTGTATTAAATTGAGCTTTCATTTTTTAAAATAATTTTATTTTGCTGTTTTTATTTATTCATTTTTATTATGATTGTTTTTAAAAATAAAAAATTTATAAAATAAGAAATCTCACAAATAAAATAATTTTTTTCCAAAACAATTTTATTCAACCCCATCGTAAGTCACTGTAAGCATGCATCGCACCTTGACAAATAAAAAAATGTAACTGGGCGTGCCTCAAAAAGCTGCAATCATTAATATAATTAATGATCCTAATAAAAATAAAAGATTGAAAGCTTAAATGATCTTGGCGTGAAGGAAGTTAGGCATCCAAGTACCACTCAAATCCAGCTGGAGCTAGGTGCCTGACTCCCTTAGCTGTCTTAAGCAACCTTACTAGTCATCTGAAATTAGGTTTTGCATGTTACATCTAACGAGAATCCGACTTCCCCTAAAAGCCAACGGTGCACTGTGTTTTACTCTAAGCTTTTAGAGACACTTTTAGTTCGAGAATTACATGCCCTTCTCCTCACTTCACAGGCAGAGTGAAACCGACAAGCTTTAATTGCCGTTTTGACTATGTTCAGACACAGGATACATGAGCAGCAGGCTACTTGTTCTCTTCTGCTCCAGGTGTCTATAGAAACCTGAAGTACTAGGCAGCTAGAAGAGGGTTTTTTAAAAGTACTGTAAATTTTGAAGTTTGCAGAGATTTATGACTGTCACCACACATCCCAAACCATGAGGCATGACCACCCAGCCAAGCTAGTCCATGGTGAGCACATGTAGTGTTGTATTTTGTAACAAGGTGTGTGATGGTCCCCTAAGAGATAACTAAAGATCAAGCATGCCCCAGTCCCGGTTGTACAAGGAACCAGGGCATTCGGAGGGATTTAGAGTAGCCTGAAGGAACTAATGGGAGGGGTAGTCCAGGCTCATGTAACAGGAAGACTATAGAAGGTAAGCTCTGTATTCAGGCTAGGGAGAGAAGGGAAGAGGTAAGATCTGGAAAGTGCTCTTCATGGAACTTGTCCACAAAGGGCCATGGTAAAGGAGGAACTCCAAGGGGGGGTGGTAACGAGTGACTTGGGGACAGGACTGCTTGGTGAGCCCGAGACAGTTGTTGATTCAGAGAAATGGGCAAAAGTGATAATAGAAAGCAGCCCTGGGTTTACAGTCCCAAAGCTTAGAGAAGAGGGAAGCCATATTAACTCTGGAAGAGCACCCAAGTAATGCTGAGAAGGACCCCACGACAAAAGGGAAACTGTTCAGCCATGGGAGAGCAGCATTCCCTCTGGAGTGGGTAAGTGACTTATGAGATCTGTGCATCAACAGGGCTAAAGGCTGTGGTCTAGAGAGGGCCACGGTTGACCTATTTTGCACTCTAGCTGTCAAGGAAGGAAAGAATTTATTTTTCCCCTACGTCCCAAAGCCTTTAATCCCCCATAAGACAGAGGGAGCCTGCCCACCTGTGAGGGAAAGCAGACACGGAACCTAATGCTGAATCAGATAAGTGACATTATTGCATGCTTATTTTGTTACTGTACAAACCATCAGGCCAGTTCTACAGAGTTACTCTTTGGTGAGGGGATGAGGGAGAACCTATGGGGCATTGTGCAGCCTCATTTACAGAGCACTGTTCATGCCCAAGTCTATGGGACACTGAGGGGTAGTGTCCTCACTGTGACAGGAATTCAGCAACATTTACTAACACCAATGGGAAAGCTTGCAAACCACTTATCTTAGAGGTAAACTAGAGGGCTAAGTTAAGAGGCATTTTCAGGCTCTGTAGTTTGAACACATCCTGAAATAGACAAAGAGCATAAAAGAACATAGTACAAGCAGCTGGGGTGTGTTCAGCTAAGGATGGCCATAAGTCGGCTGTTCTTACAATTTGCAGGACTCCAAGCTACCAGGGTATCCACTTCACTCAGGACTTCCTCCTTCAGGCCTACTGGATCAAAGGAACAGCTCAGGCCAGCCTGCAACTTGCAGAGCATATTCTGGACCCCAGACCTGAGCTGCTGGTTGCATTGATTGTGCCCTGGCCATAAGCGAGCTAAGCCAGCTTTAATCACAACCACTGACTTGTGCCAGGAAGACAGCTCCTTCTCAAATCATAGCACACTGCAACTATTAGTGTTCCTTCTCCTAAGGAAAAAGGAGTGAAATCAGTGGAGGCCTTTTCCATTCTGAACTTGGCAAACAGAAAGACTATTCTTTAAAGAGATTCCATCGATTTGTTTTTGGATCTAACAAAATTAAAATCAGGTTTTTGATAGAGTGCTTTTTAAATAGCACAGTACATCCAGAAGTTTTTCCAAGATCTTAGTACAAGGGGTTTTTCTTTTAGGCAACCATGGTGCATCACCAAACTCAGGCTGACCCCTCCTACCTCTTTCATGTATGCACCTGCCTGTTGCCTCTTCAGTTTCCATTTTGCTACTGCAGTCCTTTGTAAACCCAGGGTACTAGATGAGGCATCCTGCCAATGCAGGAAACACGTAATGAAACTTACCAACAGTAAACGAATGCTACCCCAAATGCTGCTATATGTACAAGAACAATTCCAACTTTAACGATTACAGGTAAACAGCAGGTTCAAAGTTTTCAGATAGAAGTGACACTTCAAATTTCTGGTGTACCTATAAATAGGTTTATTTTGGTGATCTGCAAATACAGTACAACCTTTGATTCTCCATGTATTTAAACTCCACAGGGGCTAGGAAAAGGATGATAGACTAACAGTTTCAGATCAGAGGATTTGGGGTGTCTTTTCAAGATGTAAGAAATATGGCCTTGTTTAGGTTAATTGTAGGTGTTTCAGATAGTGGCAGCAGAACTGTAAAAGCGCTATTTGCTGCAGTACTGTGTACTGAAAGCTGTGTTAGTAGTGGGGGGGGGAGACAGTAAAGCATATTCAGAAACAACTTTTAACAGAATTTTACAGTCCTTCCCATACCCTAGTTGTACTCGGGAATGTCACATCTTTCAGACATGACAGCTACCTGGAAACCCTGTTCAAGCAACGTATTTAAAGAGCCAGAAAACATAGCTTATAACCCACAGCATGTAATTTTAACTGAAAACGACACCCACTAAAAGAATGCCATTTACCTTCATGCCTACAGGCTGCCTTGATTTTCAAACCAAAGTTTGCTGGTAACAGTGACATCACAGCAAAAACAGAATGCAACATTTCACATGAACTCTGTTTTAAGAGTTTGTTCTGAAAGCCCCTTCTATTCTGGTTAGCAAGGAGCAATCAGCAAATAATGATGTAACAACCTGGAATGAAAGGCATAGGTGAAGTTTGCTTTTTCCACTTGTACCACTGCATGCCGCCAGCTCTATATAAGGGTGTGTCAGCATCTGCTTCAAACTATGTATTTGAGAAACTTCTAAGTCAGCTCAGGGCTTGAAGGCTGAAATTTGGCACTTAACCACAAAAAAACAAACTCCCAGGCTGAGATGTTAACTTGTGGGAAGGAGACCAAGTTTTCTTTTTTAAAAACTGGATGTCAATACAAGCATAAATCCAGTATTTCCCTTTTTAAGCTAGAGGACTGAAAAATGCTCCACCAGGTTTTACCGAATTGATAAAACTGCTATAGAAAGGTTTTTAGAAGCATGGTTCCAAAGAATAACATTACCATGCAAAAAATTAAGTCATTAAGAACAAAGCTCTAGGCACAGCACCAAAGATGCGTGACAAAAGTTCAGTGCTTTGAAGTTCTTGATAGATGCCAGGATGAGAATATCCAGTGTTTGGCCCTTTTGCTATTCCATTAAAAACAAGCAGAAGTTAACCCTTCTTTGGCAACTGGGTGGTGTACAGAGGCTTTTCTGCAAGTGTAATTTACACAGTTGTCTATGCAGTAATTGATCTCTCTCTGGGGGGAATGATGGCTCTGTCGAAATAGCTATTCTTTGGTAAGATTCCTTAGTATAGACATTATGAAATGTGGCTCCAAACCAGGCCTGGGGAGATTTTTTGTTTTGTTTGGGGAGTATTTTTGGTGTGGCCGGCAGAATGGATGAACTAGAAGCAAAAATCACCATTTTGAATTTAATCTACAGATGAATTTGTGTAATCTGAGACCTGAAGTGGGATAGGCCCTCCTGAATTGCTGATAATAAGCAGGGCTCATATAGACAACAGCCCCCTTCCCAGTAGGGATGTAAAATATCAAACAGTTACCCAGTGAGTGGTAATCTTACTGTTTACCAATTGCGTTAACTGTTCGCTGGCGGGGGGGGGAGGGGGGGAAGGGGGGGGCTCTGCGCTTGAGTGAGTGGGATGCAGTGCAGCAGAGAGGGACAATGAGGGGGGCTGGGGTTCCTGGAGCAGGGTCAGGAGCGTGGCAGGGGGTGATGGGTTCACGGGGTGGGCAGGGAGAAGAGGTGCCTTCTTGCCTACTCCTGCAGGGTGATGGTTGCGGGGATTGTGGCACCCCAGCCCTGGGGCGATTGGAGGGGCCAGGGCCCTGCGCAGTGGCAGGACCAAGACACATTGGTCTGCCCCCATCCAGCTCCCAGGCACCCCCCCGGGATGTAAAATATATCCGTTAACCTTTTTAAACTATATCATTTTAATAGTTTAAACCGTTGTTTTGTTAAATGATATTTTACATCTCTACTTCCCAGACACAGCTTTAAAACATTTATCCCTGCCAGAGTAGGGAGAAGACGTCACGCCACTCCATTTTCTCAGGAAGTTCTCCTGAAGAGGGAGGTTGCAGAGCAGTTTGTAGTGGAACAGAATGGAATAGTGTTCAAACATATGGGTCCTGGAAATCTGACTTCATGTCAGCAAGGAAAGGGAATGGAGACGGGTAAGTGGTGTCTCTGAGAATCCTTATGTGTACAATAATAATGCTGTTTAGAAGATGAAACAGAAAAGGTTGCAGAAGAAACAGAACCCGCAGACTTCTGCTTCTGTCATCTGGATCTTTGCCTCCCTCCAAACGAGTGCTGTAGTTTGCATCAGAGGCCTGTTGATGCTGGACCTGGCTTTAGAAGCTGAGAATCTTACTAGAAGAAGGTTAGTAAAGCCCTAGTGATTTTAGGATTATGCTGCAGCCCTTCAATTTCTGTCCTTTCACCAGGAGTACTAGGGTCTTCAAAAGGGGACATTTTCTAACTCTATTGGAGATCACCAAGGAAAAAAAGCCAAACCAGGCCAGCTATGCCATGGCTACAGAACTGGCCAGTATGTACAGGTGGCCCTAAGCATTTTGCTACATTTGGCCCTACAGAACAATGACTCTTCTTATTGATGTTCTCTGGTAAGTGGTCCAGAAAAGGAAGGCTCATGTTCTACAGTAAGATTATTTACTAGGCTAAAAGATCTTGGTCACCTACTATCTGAAGCCTCATCCTTGCAGAGTAGGATGAGAACTTCCATCCCCCACTACAGGATGGATGTGGACAAACTGGAAAGAGTCCAATGGAGGGCAACGAAAATGATTAGGAGACTGGAGCACATGACCTATGAGGAGAGGCTGAGGGAACTATGCTTGTTTAGTCTGCAAAGGAGAAGAGTAAGGGGGGATTTGATAGCAGCCTTTAACTACCTGAAAGAGGAGTTCCAGGGAGGATGGAGCTAGGCTGTTCTCAGTGGTGGCAGATGACAGAACAAGGAGCAATGGTCTCAAATTGCAGTGGGGGACGTCTAGGTTGGACATTAGGAAAAAACATTGTCACTAGGAGGATGGTGAAGCACTGGAATGGGTTACCTAGGGAAGTGGTGGAATCTCCATCCTTGGAGATTTTTAAAGCACTGTTTGACAAAGCCTTGGCTGGGATGATTTAGTTGAGGTTGGTCCTACTTTGAGCAGTGGGTTGGACTAGATGCCCTCCTGGGGTCCCTTCCAACCCTACTCTTAAGATTCTGTATCTAATCTTTACTACTTATATTGTTTTAGGGAGACTTGTGGAGTTTCCCCTCAGCCAGCCTCCTTCTACACTAATGGTTCTCAAACTTATTTGATCATGCAACCTTCTTTGTGTCTGTAGTAGTTTACACACACACCCCCGCCACACAAGTACATAGACTGATAAACATTTAACTCACTAAATATTAAAAACAATAAGCACTGATTCAAACAGAGCCATTTAAGTATACAGCAATGTACATTTTAAGTGAGATACAGAGCAATGTTTCTCAAACTGGGGGTCCCGACCCAAAAGGGGGTTGCAAACCAATTGTAGGGGGTTGCAGTATTGCCATGCGTACTTCTGTACTGCCGTCAGAGCTTGGCAGCCGGAGAGTGGCACCTACTGGCTAGCAGTCACCGCTCTTCGGCTGCCCAACTCTGAAGACAGAGCGGAGACTGCTGGCCAGATGCCCGCTCTGAAGGCAGTGTTCCCACCAGCAGCAGAGCAGAAGTAAGGGTGGCATGGACTATTCACTGCTGTGGGTAAAATGTACGCACTATTTTTTTTCCCCTAAAGGTTCTCACACACCCCAGAATACATTCTGCGCACCCCAGTTTGAGAACCTCTGTATCTAACCCACAAATCCCTCTGAAGAATTTGGTTGCAGGTGCTGGAAGAATCAAATCAACCTAAGTAATCTTGTCATCATGTTCACCTCTTTGAAGGGTCCTCTGGTGGTTCCTTAAGGCTTTCCTTTATGGATACTGCAACTGAGGCAGATACTCATTGTGCCTAGGTGGTGGCCCATTAACTGCATCCTTCTCACTTTAACATGCTTCTAATAGACCATTTGTAGAATCTACATTCATGTAGTCAATGGTGTTGAACACAGACAGCAGATGGAAAACGTTGGTTATTCACAGCTGACTGCTCTTCGCTAGCTCTGCCAGAAGCAGGCTACATTTTGTTTTAAAGCTATTTCTGTAGACAATAGAACTTCAGTAATAGGCAAATATGCAGAAAGGCTTCATTTGCCAACTCCCTAAAAATGATCTTATGGCCAAATCACAAATCTCAAAAGAAACATTCCAAGATTAAACAAAAAAGTAACATGGAAGAGCCAAGTACAAGACAAACGCCAGCCCTTCTGTGTTTTCATGTTTAAGTCTGCTTTAGCTGGGCTCAAACACAGCCAACAGGATTTTCCTTTAAGGCAAAAGGAAAGGAATTTTCCTTGGCTACTATTTTTAGAACAGCCTTTTTTTCCCCTCTTAAAAATTTGTGTTACCCAATTTAGCACTACCCACAGCATTTTATTTTAGACTGATAAATATTGAAATGAGGCTGAACCGATACATATAGAAACTACAAAACAGAAGCATTTGTGAGGCCATGATTTACACATGAATGAGGTTTGCTAAAATGGCTTTAGAGGGTAACTGCAAAACAAGTTCAAATTGTCTTGTGCTGAATAATGGGGGAGGAACAAGTACAGATGTTCTAACCACCCTTTAAAAAATGCTTTCCTTTCTAAAATCCACTTGGTGAATTTGGGTTCCCTCCAGTGAGCTATGAAGTACTATCACATAGTTGTAATTGCAATGCAAGCAGTCCAGGATATTTGAGAGATGCCCTCAGTGACTCAGGAAGCACACAGATCTCCCAAAAGGAAAAGCTTTTGAAAGATTACTTCAGTCCTATCTGCTGATTGCTCTCTAGACCTGGTAAGTGGAAGTAATCAAAAAGAATTATAGGGTGAAGTTTTCAGTTTGCTTTTCTGTTCTAATAGGATACCAGGTGAAGAGAACACAAGCCCTTCAAAGCTCATCTATATTGCAGAACACACAGTACCAACCCATTGGTGTTTAAAAAAAAAAATTTGGTCTTGCCTGAAGAATGTGGTTGGGTCCCAGTTATAACAGGACTATGGAACAGTCAGATAAACATCCTAGGAGTTACACTCCCTAGGAGTAAGATAACTCACATATGCTGAATTCAGTCCTGACCCTCTAAACATTCATGTCTAATTATGTAGAGTGGTTTTGAAATGGGGATTTCTCTGGAAGACTAAAGCAGGCCAACAAAACAGTGCACATAGAGCCACGTCCACACTACAGGGAGTGTAGTGGAATAGCTGCAGCATCACTGCTATGCCAGCATAACCCCATAGTGTAGACCAGGGGTCGGCAACCTTTGGGAAGTGGTGTGCTAAGTCTTCCCCCCCACCCCTCTCCCACATGCCATAGGCCCAGCGACCTGCCCAGGAGCTGCTCCCAGCCCCAAGCAGCACCGCACAGTGGCCGCACACTCCTCCCAGCCCTGTCTTCTGACAGTGGCCAATGCCAGGTCTTTCAGAGGGAATGAACAGAACACGCAATCATCAAATGATCCATCCCATCGTCCATTTCCAGCTTCTGGCAGTCAGAGGCTAGGTATACCCATAGCATGAGGTTGCATGACAATCTTGACTAATAGGCCAATAAAAGCTATCTTCCATGAACTTATCTAATTCTTTTTTGAACCCCATTATAGTTTTGGCCTTCACAATATCCCCTGGCAATGAATTCCACAGGTTGACTGTGCATTGTGTGACGTATTTCCTTGTATTTGTTTTAAACCTGCAGCTGATTAATTTCAATCGGATGACCCTGGTTCTTGTGTTATGTGAAGAGGGTAAATAACTTCCTTATGCACTTTCTCCACACCAGTCATGATTTTATAGTTCTATCATATCCCCCATTAGCAATCTCTTTTCCAAACTGAAAAGTCCCAGTCTTTTTAATCTCTCCTAATATGGAAGTTGTTCCCTACATCTAATCATTTGTGCTGCCCTTCTCTGTACTATTTCCAGTTCTAATGCGTCTTTTTTTTTTAGATGGGGTGATCAGAACTGCATGCAGTACTGATGGTGTAGAGCAGACCTAAGACGTAAGGTTGGATTTAAGCATGAATCACTGATAAAAGGAAGTTGGTTAGCCAACATGCTATTAGGCACGTTTTAGCCCTAGAAACAATATAGGTGTGTTTACCAAACTTACCTCCCCAAAGTGTGTGGTATTGTCCACAGTTTAAGAAAGTACCATCTGATAACGGCTAAGTAGCTGGTGAACAGACTTCTCTTATTAGGCAAAAACATGATAATTTTCCTCTTGCCCACCCTCCCTGCTGCCTGTTTCATCCATCTGTTGTGATCAATCATAAAAATCAATGTTTTTAATGGATTTTTTTAAAATTTATATTGGATATTCTTTTTTAAATCAATAAAATACTAAATTTCTCATTTAAAAATAACAGTTACAATTAAATCTCATCACAAACAGGCTAAATCTACATTTACAATCTCATAAAAACGAATTAATGGCTCTAATCTGTCCAGCCTAGCTACTAGGTCTTGTTTCTTGAAAGTTCCGGGCTTTCAGTTTCTGTTCCTCAGCAGACTAAAGTCACATGTGCAAAGAAAGACACAGGCTGGATAGGACTGTTGTTCTGTGCTTATATGGTGGTAGAGCTGGGCCAACCAAGGCAGAGGAGTTAGTGAAGACTGTCTTAAAGACAGAGACAAAGGACAGAGGCAGAGTAGAAAGGAACAGTGGAGTGGACTGGAAAGAAAAAGGGAAGGTATTATTCAGTACACACACAGCTTCCTCCCATATCCCATATCCTCCCATACACACCCGCCACCCCGTGACTTTTGCCACAGAAAAACTGTCATGGCTTCTGGGTGTGAGAGAGACCCTATCTGGGAATATTTTGAAGAAATTCCTTCCCTGGGTAAAAAAGGAAGACATGTCAAGTGCAAGCAGGAGATGCAGGGCCTAGTTGCAAGAATGAAACATCATAAAGAAAACTGCTTATTGGGAGAAAATGATGTGGATGAAGATGTGGCTATGTCTGAAGAACAATGTAGGTCAACTGGTTAGAAACTTACATAAGTCACTTTGCAATGCATTCTTCTTCAAGACTATGCTTTTTAGTATAAGTGTGATTTAACAAGTAAATTCTAAAGCTGTTTGCTATGTTGGATGTTGCTAGAAAAAAATTTAGCTTAGCTAATCCTTATGGCTTGTTTAATTAACTATGTTTAGAATCGATCACCCAAGTATATGGTACAGAAAGCTGCAGTAAGAGAAATCTAGAGTAGCCAGTTGCCACTGGGTGTCATTTTCTTATTTTATACTACATAATACATGCCCCTTATTTGGGGCATCATGGCCATAGACCATAATGGTGATGCCGTAAGTCTATTCCCTATTTTACTTCAGCAGAGCTCGGCTTTCCCAAGGGAACCCCATCATATACTTATTTTCTCAAAAAACAGAGGTGCCAGTGAGTTCTACGGGGCTTACACCAAAATTAAGTGCACTCTCACTGCAGTCAGTCTTAGCTTTTTTGGTAATTTAGAATCAGATCTGCATCCTTCCTGGAAAAAGTGTAAATGCTTAGCTGGATAAAAGAGCGAGAAGAATGACTTTTAAAAATCATTTTTGAATTTTGTTTCAGGATCCATTTAAACATAAGAGACTTTGACTGTGACTATCGGCAATAACTTCAGAGTCACCCGCTGGTACTTTTAGCAGCAGTGCTGCAACTAAACATATTTCAGACAACAACGTATCAGCAGCAAGCAAAAGATTTCAAATCATCCAGTAAAACCACCACAATGGACGGATTTGTGTTAAGGACCAGCAAATACCAACAAGACACCACAGATGAAAAGATTGCTCGGTTCCTTTATGCCACGAATTCTCCTTTTTTGCATTGTTAACAATAAACACTTCAATGACATGGTTGAGTCCTTATGACCAGGATACACTCCACCTAGTAGAGCAGACATTGGTGGAAGTTTGCTAGATACAGTGTATGAGAAGGAACAAACAGAGAGCAAGAAATACTGAGGAGAAATTTACCCATTTAAGCCTTGATGGGTGGAGGAATGTACACAGTGATCCAATAACTTGCCTGTGTGACAACAGAAGATGGGGTTGCATATCTTTCAGAAACAACAGATACATCTGGAAGTGCCCACACAACAGAATATTTAAAAGTAGTGACAGTGAAAGCTGTAATAAACTGAACAAAAATTAAACGGTCACATGTGCAGTTTTGTCACAGACCATGCTGCAAACATTGCAAAGATGAGAAGATATTTAGAAGAAACGGAAGGATCCTCCTTAACACATGGCTGCATTTAATGCAACTTTTAGCCAAAGACTTAAGTATGTCTTGTCCAGGAATAAAAGAAAATGTTGCTGAAGTTGCAAAATGCTTTCGTAACAACCATTTTGCTTCAGCTTCACTGAAGAGAGCAGGAGGATCCAAACTAATTCTCCCTCAAGCTGTTTGATGGAATTCTCCGGGTGATTGTTTTGAACAATTTATTAAGAACTGGCCTATACTCAAAACTTTGTAAAGAAAACCGTGATAAATAGATGGAAGTATCTCATCCAAAGTATCTAACATTGGATTAAAGAGGAATGTAGGAGATATGCTCAGTATACTGAAGCCTATATCCAGAGTCTTAAACTTCAGAAATTGTTGCTGCATTGCTGATGTCTCTTGAAGTGCCTTCCAAATTTCAACATTGAAGAAATACCTCACCAGAAAGTTAACTGCAGGCAATAAAGAAGTGAATGGATCAAACACTAACTCCGCCTCGTTTTCTTGCGAACATTCTCAACCCCAGATATAAAAGGTAGATGCCTAACTTCTGAAGGAGATGATGCTACCATGGCATAGGCAACTCAAAAATCACTCCTCAGTTATGCCAGTCATAAAAATTTCAGTGCTAGAGTGGAACCATTTAAACAGTACACGTTTACTTATGATATTTTGAACAAAGTCACTCCCCTGAATTGGTGGAAATCATTAGCCAGGCACCTTGAAACAACATTCCTTCAGTTGCTAAGCCAACTTTTCACAGCAGTAGCTTCCTCTGCAGGCAGAGAGAGAATATTTTCATCATTTAGTATTCACTCAAAGCTAAGAAATCAACTGGGACTTGAAAAAGCAGGAACACTCGCATTTCTGTTTCAGTCTATCAATAAAAATGACAATGGGAGTGGGGAAGATGAGAGCTAGTTGTAGAAGTTTTAAGGACAGCGTATGTTTAATGTTGTGATAACTTGTCTGTTAAGAGTTAATAAAATTTAAAAAAAGTTTAAGGACAACCGTCAGCCAGCAACTCAGGACATTGCTGCAATTGCAAATGTGAAACATTTATGTAACATTTAAGATTTAATTTAATAAAATGTAAGTGCTATTGTGTTAGCGTATGTGATTTAGTTCTTACCATTCCTAATGTACTGCTGCATCTGCAGCTTGTCACAGGTAATGAGTATTATGTGCTATTTCCTAAATTAATAAAAATCAAGTTATCTAAAAAAATTATACAACGTATACCTTCCTACATGTTATAAAATGCTGTACTGAGTTGTAAATTAATATGTTTTAGTGATCAGATTTGCACCATCATTTAAGAAATGTGAAGTAGTATCAGTGGGGAAACTGATTTAAATCTAAGTGATTTAAATTAAGAAAAAAATCATTGATTTAAATCAATCTGCCCTGATCACAGATATAAACTGTAAGCTCTCTGAGGCAGAAACTGTCCTTCTACATGTGTAGACAGCACCTAGAATATAGAGGCCCCAAACCCAGAAAGGCGGTGTCTAGGTGTTACTGAATATAACCAACAGCTATTCCCTTTTGTAGGTTTTCATCTTTACCCTTTAACTCTATTCCTGAAAAGTTTCAGTAAGACTAGTTTAGTAGCACTAATTCCAGAATGTGCTCAAGTGCCAACTCTTGAAAGTCTGTATGTGTACTGAGGTTTCTGCAGGAATGCCAATGGGTGTTACCAACTTTCAGAAACCAAAAGGTCCCTGATTAACAAAATGAACTCTTAAAACCAAGGAAAACTAGAAAGTACTAAAATAGTCTGCTCAAGTATAAATTAAATTGCATCTTCTGGAACTGTATTTTCCATTTAGGTTTGGAGGGGAAAGCAAGCAACACAAATTTCTTTCCTTGCACTTCACTATAATTATGTATTCAAAATTGAGTAGAGAATTCTGTAGGATACCATGATAATGCAGTCCCTATGCCAACCTCTTTTGAGTCCTTGCACTTATGTAGTTGTCTGTGACGAGGACTGTAATGGAGATTGCAAGTGAAAAACAGTTTCCCCTTCTCATTACTACCATACCTGTTTCGTTAGTAATTGTAGTGTAAGATCTAAAACCATATCACTGGGATAGCTAAATATGAATTTTAAGAAACTTCATTGAAATTAGCAACACAAACTATACTCACTACATCAATCACCAAGAAGCGGAAGCTTGGCATGGAGCTTTCTATGGACCACTTTGCTGTCTTATTTATCAAGTGCAAATACACAGTCTTTCCAATGTCAAGTGTTCAAAAATCATGAGACAGGCCCCCAAAATTCAGATTTTTAAGTTAAATTTGGAGGTTTGTCTTATTTGAATTTGGAGGGGCACTTTACATGTTTAAAGCTTATCTCCACAATCAAGGATTGCCAATATTCTAAAAACATGAAAGCTAGAGATGTTTATGCAATCTCTTGATTCCAGCAGCTGGAGCTTTAAGGAAAACCACCACCAAATACCGTAAGACTCTCAAACATGAGAGTAGGCAACATTGACAGATTTCCTAACTAAATAAGCTCCTTGCCCAAGACTGCTCCAATTTTCCCTAAACATGCCACTTCTCCTTCAATTTACTGGGGAGTGACTAGAAGAGCCTTGTAGTGCCTCGAAGATCAGACTCAAGCTATTCATCTGTTTTGAAGTTTAACAAATTAAAAACCTGAACAAACTTAAAATCTAAGGAAAGTAGCTCTAACTTGAGTCCAAAAATCTTGTGAGATTTGCAGACTACAGTTATATTTAACTGAGTGCCAATTTCTTTGCTCCTGCACAAGAAAATGCAAGAACTGGTAAAGCAACATTACATCAAAGGTTTTCCTGCATAAAACACACTAAGCCACTCCACTGGCAGAAAGCAGTGAAACAAACAAGTACAACTATACATACCATGGTAGAGATGGTAAACAGTCCTAAAGCACTCCCATGCCAGAGCAGCCTTCAGCTATTGCTCCCCATCATCTACAATCAGTGAAACACCCAGTTTGGCTTGCTACATCCGATAGCAAGCATTTGAAATACCAGACCCTCCCAGGGTTTGTTTGACAGGTTTCCCAGAAACTGTCCATTCTATTCACTGTTTCAAATTCCTCATCTCAAACAGGATTTGGAAAAAGATTTTTTTTTTTTTTTAAAAGGACCAACTCCACCCTGACAGTGTGTGGTTTTCCTTTCTTAGAGGCAGGAAGTTTTAGCAATAAAGTACAAGATGACAGAACAGAGTAGGGCTAGATGTCTCACGCACATTAATATCTGAAGTAGTCATTGTTAAACTTACCATTTGCTTTAGGTAAGTCTTACTTCAGTAACAAGGGTATTGGTACTTCTCATAGTAATAAAATACTGATTTAACTAGCTATTTATGGCTTCCACTCAAAATAGAGTTGATAGAGCTCTAAGGCTCTGTAGTACAGACATAACCCATGTCATCATAGCCTGCTACTGTAGATGCAGCATAAGCTGACAGAGGAACATGGTGCTGCTGCAGTATATAGACACAAACTACAGCAATGGAAAGGGTTCTACCTCTCCAAGAGATGGTAGCTAGGTCAACAGAAGAATTTTTCTGTCATCCTAGTACTGTCTACTCTGAGGCTTGAGTTGTCTTAACTACATCTCTCGGGCTGTGAATTTTTCACGCCCCTGAACATCATAGCTAGATCAACCTAACTTTCTAGTACCAATCAGCCCAAAGTTCTGCCAGTATAAGACCTCCACATCCCCGAACAACATTAGCTACATCGATGGAAGGCCTCTTCCGTCAGCACAGCTGCATCTACACAGGGGTTTTGTCAGCATAGCTCTGTCACTACGGGGTGTGGTTTTTTCACACCACTAACTGACAAAAAACTTAGATGAGCATAGCTGTAAGTACAGACTAAGCCTGAATGTTCAAATGGTGTAGAGTATATAGTTATCAGGCTCCCGCTTTCACTATATGACTGAAGGCAGGGTTGTGCCTCCAATGAGGTCAGTCTAAGGGAGATGATTGTAGAGGCCATGTTAGGACATTGCAGGAATTAAGGAAAATTCTCCTGGTACTTCCTCCAAGGAACTAGTTTAGGACAAACCCAGCTGCTGGCTGTAGTGGACAGCCATCTTCCCGCAGACAGACAAACTACGCTTTTGCCTTGGGAGTTTCAGCATGCGGCTGAAAGGTAGACGTGAAGCAGGTGAGGAAAGCATGCTGCTATGGTAAGAAGGCAAGGCAAACAGCTCGTTGTTGGCAAGTCTCAGCTTTGAGCCATTCAAGGGTTAAAAGACTCTCCCTATAACAAACGCTCCTCTATAAGCAGTACCATCACAATGACCTGTCTCCCCTCTCCCATCGCATGCCCTCAAAACCATGGTTATCTCCTCTACTCCCCCAAACTCCTTTATAGGCATCTGTAGAAGTGTCATTTATCTGCTGTGGTCACAAATCAGACATCACACTGGGACCCGGCCTTTCAGCTTTCTAGGCCTGATCTGATTGTGATGGCAGAACACTGCCTTGATTTCTCACTCTTATGCAACTGGCAATATTTGGGGATTATTTTTAATTTTTAACTTTTCTTATTCCAGTCTTTTGTGGCATGAAGTTTCCCTTCGGCAAAACGGCCATTATTTCCCATTACTTTCACTGGTGCTGAAGCCACCAAAATGGTAATTTCATAGCGTAAGGCTAGACTGGACCACCAGATCATCTAGTTTGACCTCCTGCATATCACAAATCAGGAAACACTAGCCTGCCATCTCCACACCATGACCAACAATCAGAATTAAACCAGAGTATCACAGCCCTTGAAACTCCACTACTGTATGCCACAGGGAGAAAAGAGGAGGGATCAAAGTACACAAGCATGAGGCCCCTGCGATGGCAGAAAATTGAGTGAGATACCAGATTGTAGCAAGTGACCCACACGGCCATGCGCCATACTGCAGAAGGTGGAAAGCCCCCCCACCTCCACCCCAGATATGTGCCAATCTCACCTGGGGAAAATGCTTTCAACATGGAACATGGCAATCAGCTAGACCCTGAACAAGACATAGCCAAGCACTTGGGAAAATTCTCAGCACCACCTGAGAGCAGTGGTTACCAACCTTTTCTCTGCCACAGCACGCTTCAAGCTCCAGCTACTCTTCTCCCCTAGCGGATGGCTGCAGGAGAGGAGCGGAGGGGCAAAGGAGCCAACCCATTATTCACACAGGAGGGGAGGAGGGAAGAGAGGGAGACTGAACTCTGATTGGTTGCTCTGCCCCGGAGGAGGTGGGGCAATGAGGCAGATGGCCAATCAGAAGGTGGCTTTCCCCACTCCTTGTTCACATGGGTACTTTTTCAAAACATTCCATGGCACACCAGTTGGGAAACACTGTCTTAGAGCACACACCTCATTCAGTGCCCCATCTCTGCTTCTGAGGGGAAGGAGCTAGAATCGTTAAGTTTAGCTGGAGGATGCTACTTTTCCATTTGTTTTGTGGAGATCACTTAGAGGATTAGCCTCAATTAGTGACATTATACAAGCCACTTTAATGAACTGTAGGATCTTCATTAGTGAACTTGTATTTATTGGATCTGTATTATTAAGGGAAAAATCTGCTTGGTGATTTTTAGTTAAGAACATCTGGAAGGTTTTGCTCTTGTGCTAATGGTTGGCTAAATAATGGTTAAGCTAAAAATGCCCAAGCAGATAAAAACATTAAAATTCTTTGACTGTATGTATGTGCATACAATTCAGACTAAGCAAAGAATCTGAAGTGTTTTCTTGTGAAAGTCTCTTAAAATCTCTTTACTAAACTATACTATAGCCTAAAGATAGAGCCCCATGTTAGCTCTGCCTACAGCCTTTTAAATAAAAGAAAGAATCACATAAGTTTGAGATCTGCATCTTTTGGCTTTCCAAAAGAGAATTCAAGCAGACCCTTGTCTTTCTGAAGAAAACCAACATTGTTATGGCTGTCAGAGTACTGACCTAGCCAATGAGAACTTCAAGGAACATCTTGACAATGCACAAGCAATGTTAGTGATTCAGTAGGTTGTACCCTTTCGTGTAAGTCAGCACTGGCTCACTGGAACAGCTTTCAGATGATTAGGAGAAAAGGAGTACTTATCAAAAGAAGCTAGACCTCAGAGGTATCATAGACACAGAAGTTAGGTCTCCATGGATCTCACTCCATCGTACAAATGCAGGGATTGGGCAGGTGCATGTGTTAATGCTTAATATTCCAAGGCACCTTCTGCAAAAGATAAGTCTGGTGTCCCAGCTAACTTCAAACAGATACTTTTGTTCAGCATCCTAAAATTAGATTACCATTTCAAATGGATGCAGCATTCTCTTCCTGTCCTTACCTTTGGGGCTAGTCTACACTAGACCATACGATCAATCCAGAATGTCTCAGTGTATGACGGATGTCTCTGATGGATGTAGTTATGCCAACCTAGCACCCAGCGTAGACAGCACTAGGTCAATAAAAGACTTCTTCCATCAACTTTTCTGCTGCCTCTCACAGAAGTGAATTACCTACAGCTTAGTAAATGTCTAAACTGTATTGTTACAGTGGCACAGCTATAGCAGTGTACGTATAGACACATGGCCTGTTCAGTTCTACTGTGTAATAACAGATCATCTGTGGGATTCTAAAGGCAGCTTTAAATGAAGTAGTATACCCCCAGTCCTGTGAGGCTCAATTCTCTTGATACTAGGAGAACAGGTACTATACAAAGTACACAGTATTTCTGGAGTTGCTTCTTTTGTCAGGGTCTAGGCACTATGACAACCACCACTCAGACAACATCAAGGTCAACCTGGGTTATAAGACAACCACTGGAGGTTATTTTTGGACTTAAAGCCTCTCCCTAAATTAGAGAAACCAGTTATTTTCATATGTTTGGAAATCTTTCTATCATCAGTTTCCCTGCCCCAGTTCATTCAATTCTGAAGGGATTCAAGAGACAATCCATCTCCCTTATTACACCCGGTCTGATGATGGGTTGACTACACTTTGTCCTTCACATTTTAACTGCTGGAATATGCTTGGCAGTCTCTAGTTTTCATAAATCCTTTCGCTTCTTTTCACTGATTTATTGCCAAAGTTAATTTATTTCAAAACTTTAGCAGCTTTCTACCTAGGGTAGATACAGAAAGTCTGGCTCAGCAAAAAAGCTGACAGCCTCCAAAGTAGCACAATCCTGAGAGCTCCCAGCCATAGCCATGCAGATCTGTGGAATGCTCCAAGAGACACTGAGCACCTTCCTACCAGGCAAGTTCAAACACGGACATACTGAAATACATTAAGTATAACCTAATGCTTTCTGCGACTGTGTCCCATAGCCTTCAGAGTGATGATTTTTATTGCATGAACTCTCTTTTTGGGTATAAGATAGAAGAATATTTCAGCCAGGTTTGAAGCCTTGGCTACACAGAAACTAACCCGCATCTTCTGTTATGATTGTAAATCTGTATATGGACATTTATTTTTGAATGATTGTCCTACTTACCAAAATAGAATGCTTATAGTCAGACATAAGCATCTTCAAGCTGACTGGCACTGAAATAACTGAAGGCATGAATTACAACTGATTTAGTTATCTCAGAGCCAGTTTCAATGTCGAGAAGACTATACAGGAAACCTAGGAATTGCCATACTGGGTTAGACATAAGGTCTATCTAGTTCAGTATCCTGAATAATTGGGGCCAGAACCAGAAGCTTCAGAAAAAGGTGCAAGAATCCTGCAGCATGCAGATGTAAGATCCTCTGTCCTGTGCCCGTGCCCGTGCCCCTGCCCCACCCCCATGGTCTTATTCTGATATAATAGATTGGCTAAAGGTTGGTTTGTTTTAAACTTTAAAGAATGAGGTTTAATATACCTTCCAAAAACATACATTTTTAGTTAAACACTAAAGTGGCACAGCTGCATCAGTGCAGCTGAACCAATACAGCATTTAGACCAGCCCTCAGCATCTACAGGTAGCTGAATCTCTTTTGTCCTCTAACCAAAGGGTTCCTAAAAGTAATCTTTGCAGGTCACAAACATATCTAATTTAGTCAAAATGGCAAACTTTAAAAAGTCTTTAAACTCTTAGCTTCAGTATCATGGGGTAATGAGTTACACAGGTTGTTATTCATTGTTTTCTTTTTTTTTTAAATCATTTTTAAGTTTGTTGCATTTCAATGTCATTGAATACATCCTTGTTCCCATATTATGAGGATAAACAACTGCATGTTTTAACTTTGAATACCATGATATTCTGTACCACAATCATCCTATCTGAACTCTGTCCCAATCTTTTCCTTCCCCATTCATAGGGTTGTAACCAAGAAGTGCTCTCTAGTGTAGAAATTACGTTATCACCCCAAGGAGGTGAGTGAAAGCCACTGATGGACCTATCAGCCAGGAGGGGCAGGGATTGCTGTTTGCCAGAAGCTGGGAATAGGCAATGGGATTGACCACTTGATGATTACCTGTTCTGTTCTTTCCCTCTAGAGCAAGAGTTTCCAACCTGGGGGGGGAGGACTCCCTTGGGAGCCAAAGATTATTGGGGGTCTCTAAGGCTTCAGTAATATTGAGGTCATTTAGCCCCCCCAGAGCTCCATGCTGGCTGGGCTCCTATGATCCTGAACATAATCTGTTGAGCCCACAACAGGAAGAGACCATTGAAGCAAAGCTGATAGAATCCAAACCTGAGATCATCCCTTCTCCTAGCATTTAACTGGCGATCCAGATATCTACCCAAATCTGTTTGCCAAGGAGGTTGTCACATTTCATTGCTATCTGATGGTGGAAGATTGTGAAAAATCACTGAAGACAAGACAGTTGCAATCAAAAGTCAGCTTTTTACAAGACTTGCACCTTTATCTACCCAGCTCAACATCCATCTTGCTTGGACTGGTGTAGGTGATATTCAGAATTAAATTAAGTGCTGAAAAAAGCAAGTAAGTTGAAAGAGTAGGAAGCAACAAAAGTTGTAGGTTTAGCCAGTCAAACTGGGAACTATTAGTGCTCCTACAGTATTTAAGCTTTCTATTTTGGACAGTATGCCATTTGTTCAATTATTAAGATTATGAAGTGAGCACACAGCATGAAGTGAAACAAGACAGCCTGTTTTCACTCAGACAGGATTCTCTCCAACAAGAAATTTTAATGACCGTGCTCTAACACATTATGTGACGATCTGAATTTCTGTTTAAACCATTTAAAGTTCAGCATGAACTTCTCTACGATACACACCACACAATGAACACAGGAAGGATAATGCTGCACCTAACTGCTAAAGTCTCTCATCAGTGATTTCATTAGCTCAGCTGCTATGGAAGGCTGTGGATTTTACAGTTCACAATGGAATAACATGCCCATTTCACCAGCAAAGTAAACAGGCTCAGATTGTGACTTGTTCAAGGTCACAGGAAACCAGTGGCAGATATGAATAAATTCCAGGAGTCATTGTTTAATACCATGGTGACAGGAAATGTCTAATCCCCACGCTCTAGCCACTGAGACTGCTTCAAACACTACTTAAAATGATATAGCAGCCTTGTGATTTGTGGTGAGAACTTAGTGAAGGAGTACCACTATGGATGTATTTAGGTTAGTGGTTCTCAACCTGTTTACCATCATAGGCTGCATATGCAACTCCGTTTTATGTGGGCCACATCCACACGATATATATACTACCTGAATGATTCTGAGGAGCTCACATGGGCCACAACCGTGTGCTGATTGGGTTGAGAACTACAGATCTAGGTCCTGGACTTTAGAACTATCATGGTTCAAATTATAGGAATTATTCTGGGGAAGTTCTATAGCCTGTGTCATACCAGTCGTCAGACTAGACAATTGCACTGGCTCCCTCTGATTTTGGAATCTATGAAGAACCAAGCCCATATATATTATATAAATGGTCTTGAGTTTGACACCTGCTAGCCAGAGATTAAGGGCTGGTCTACGTATGGACTTATTTCTGATTAACTCCATTGTGTGGAGACTCTTGTTCCAAAATAAGAATGCTGTTTCTGTGTACCTTGATTTCAGGTTAAGATAATAGAAATAAAACTATTTCTCAAATAAGTCCATGTGTAGACCAGCCCTTATCGTCTGGGTGGTGAGCAGCTCATCTAAAAAGCAATAACCTAGCCCCCAATTGGGACAGCTGGAACTAAATATATAGGAGGTCACTATAATATTCCTGTCTACACTGGTCAAAGAAGCCATCCTAGCAACTAAATATGCATCTAGTTCCATTTCAACTGTACATGGTCTCTAGACTGACATTTTAAAGATGCTTCATATGCTGTAAAGAGATTTTATATTGCATCCTCTGTCCTTAAGGTTCTACTCAGTTCCTTGCTATGATATCCAGGCTCAAGTGCCTATCTTGCATTAGTAAAGCTGATAAAACGCAGTGGAAGGCACACAGAATGCAGCTTCAAAAGGACACAAAACGGTCACAGAGTAGCATCCTACAGCTTGGTAATACTAGCTTTGTAAACTGACCCTATCTGTTTAGAGATCATAGCCTTGGCTGGAGAGGTAAAAAACTCAATACAGCTCAAGAGCATTTCCTGCCAATGCTGCTAGTAGCCCCTATTTTAGAAGGCTAACATGTCACTTGTAACATTAAGAGTCTTGTGCTAGCACTGATCATTTCCTGGATTACTTCTACAAACATTTTTGTCACTCTCCCCATTCACCAGAAAACTTTTAACAAATGCATAAGTGACCAGATTGAAATGTTTTGTTCACACTTGTTTAAGTACCTAAGACAAGTGTGAACAAAAATTTTTGTTTGGGACCAAGTTAAAAATGTATATTCAGCCTCTAAGCAGTAGTGTTACATATAAAATACCACAAAGGGAAAGCTATGTAGTGACAGGAGCACACAAATAGAAGGCAGGGCTCTGAGTCTACTCCCAGCTCTGCCATTGATTTTCTGTGGGACCTTGGGCAAATCACTTCATCTGTTTCTCAGGTTCCCCATCTAAAATAAATGTATCCCTATACAGACATGACATGAAGTTTATTTGTAAAATGCTTTTAGGTCAGAATGAAAGGCCCTATCAGTACAGAGTGTAAAGTGAAATATTACTTGAGTTTAGACTGACTACAAAATCCTAGACTAGCAGGAAAAGTTATGCAGTTTCTAAATGCATTAGTATCCTGATCACCACTGAAGAGCATCTTCATACTTCATTAGGAGACTCTGCTGCCACCTTCTGAAATAATGGTTATTGCAGGTATCTACAATCAAAATACAGTACTAAAAATAGCTTGTTTCCCACAGTTCTGACATCACATGGAGGTGTGATTGTTTCCGTCTTCCTGATCAGTTAGATGCTATGGCTGATAGGGTCTTTAATACCAGCATATATGCTGCTCAGCGCAATAGTAAAAAGACAAGGACCAACTTCTGTTGGAGAGACAAGCTTTCCAGCTTACACAGAGCTCTTCTTCAGGTTTGGGAAACTTACTCAGCATGCTATATAGGTAAGTAAAAGTAGTTTGGTTTGATCTTTCACACTCTCTCCCCCCAAACCACTGGGCTAACTTGACAGCATTAAAAGTCAAGACCTTCCATCCCAAGTTAGCAGTAAATTAAGTTTGCCACTTAAACAGCCAACTCACTTTTGTGGGATTACCTTAAAAAAAGTGTGGGGAGTTGAATCACTAATCTTGTACTATATTCCTCATTTAAATAGTTACAGTAACAGGTTACAAAACAAAGTCCAGCGCTCTTATAGGATTATACAATTTTAAGACCTGTTGGCATTAATTGGCTGTCTGGTTGGCAGTTTCAGCAGAGGACCAATAGATCACAAAGACTAAGTTATCCTCTGACCCTGAGAAGTGGTGATATTGGCAGAGCAGTGTGGAGGAAACTTGTAATGCTGCTGTATTTGATCTACAGGATTGCAGTCTCCAGGCTGTTAGGTTGGCCCCTTTCATGACTTGCACCATAGCCACACAAAGGAAGAAAACATGAGTTTATTTAGAAAGACCACGAAAAAATGGAAGTCGCAAAACAAATCTAATGTTGTATTCTAAATAAGACCCTTCTAGAACTACTACGTAGACGAGCCAAACCTGCATAAGCAATCATGGTTTCATGAAAGTTTTGTATTGGATATTTACAATAAATAGATCAATCTACCTGTACCACTTGCAAGTCTCTATGTTTGAGTTAGAGTGGTACAGTTTCCAGCTCTTTCATTAAACCCAATTAGAAAAGTTATTAGTTGCAAGCATCAGCTAGCACCATACACTTGGGAAGCATCAGGCTCAAGAATACGAAGCACTTCACAGGAAAAAAACTCTATTAGAAAGGTCTATTCACACAGCATTTCACTACATAGAAGGTATTGTAATCAAAACAGATAAGGTCCCCATGCAGTCTCCTTTGCCATCACAGAATTTGTTTCCTTTCCAGGCATGACAGCTCTTAAGTGGATTCATAGCAAAATCACAGCTGTTAGTTTGTTATGCAAGACCCATCCTAGTCCCATAAGAATGGTCATACTGGGTCAGAATAATAGCCCATCTAACCCAGTATCCTGTCTTCTGACAGTGGCCAACGCCAGGTGCTTCAGAGGGAATGAACAGAACACGTAATCATCATGTGATCCATCCCATCACCCATTCCCAGCCTCTGGCAAACGGCAATCCCTGTTCTCTGGGCCAGTAGCCATTGACAGACCAATCCCTCATGTACTTATCAAGTTCTTTTTTGAACTCTGTTATAGGCCTGGCCTTCACATCACCTTCTGCCAGGCAAGGAGTTCCACAAGTTGACTATGGATTGTGTGAAGAAATACTTCCTTTTGTTCATTTTAAACCTGTTGCCTATTAATTTCATTTGGTGACTCCTAGTTTTTATGAGTAAATACTCCCTTATTTACTTTCTCCACACCAGTCATAATTTTGTAGACCTCTATCATATCCCCCCCATAGTTATCTCTTTCCCAAGATGAAAAGTCTTGGAATCTTGTCTCATATGGAAGCTTTTCCATACCCTTAATCATTTAGTTGCTTTTTTTTTTTTTACCTTTTCCAATTACAATATATCTTTTTTTGAGATGGGGCAATCAAATCTGCATGCAGGATTCAAGATGTGGGCGTACCATGGATTTATAAGAGACAATACGATATTTTCTGTCTTATTATCGATTCCTTTCCTACCAATTCCCAACATTCACCTGAGAAGCAGACTCCCACAAGTGAGTTCATGTAAAGGAATGTGTTTAGCTTTTTCCATTTTGCAAGAACAGGGATTGGAGGGTTCAAATCACTCATCCCCACCGGATCATTAATGGTGCCCCAGCTTGAGTGCAGCAAGGGAGCAAGACTTACCAGGGCCAGATCAGGCTCAAGAGCACCTGTGCCATATGAGAAGAGAGAGAGAAACAGGGTCCAGGCAGTTGGAGAGCAGGGGACAGCCTGCAGATACCCAGCATCATGGAGGGAAGGGTAGATAGGAAATGCTCCCTCCAAAGAAAGCACTAGCCCCTGCTGCTTCAAGGGCAGAAATGAGGATAGAGCAGCAGGACTGGGGGAAGGGTTTATCACAGAATATGAGAGTTGGAAGAGACCTCAGGAGGTATCTAGTCCAACCCTCTGCTCAAAGCAGGACTAACCTCAGCTAAATCATCCCAGCCAGGGCTTTATCAAGCTGCAGTTTAAAAACCTCTAAAGATGGAGAGTCCACCATCTCCCTAGGTAACCCATTCCAATGCTTCACCACCCTCCTAGTGAAAAACATTTTCCTAATGTCCAACCTAGACCTCCCCTACTGCAACTTGAACCTATTGCTCCTAGTTCTCTCATCCGCCACCACTGAGAACACCTCTGAGAACACCTCGCTGCGTCCTCCCTGGAACCCCCTTTCGGGTAGTTAAAGGTCGGTTGCAGTGCTGGGCTGGGGAGAGGTTAGATACAGCAGCCTCAGGCTGAGCCAGGGAGGGCTGGCAGCCCTGGAAAGGGACAGCAGCACCAGGGTGGGGGAGGGTGGCAGTGGCAAGGCTGGGGAGAAGAAGGAGTACAGCAGCCAGGGCCAAGGAGCAGCAGCACTGGAGCAAGGGAGGGGCTGAGGAGAAGATCGCAGCTTGGGGGGTGATGACAGAAGGGTCAGCACAGCTTAGGAAGGGGGGGGAGCAAGCCAGCCGCCTCCGCGCTCCGGAGCAGGTCACGGCCAGGTACCTCAGGCAGAGGGAAGGGTCCGGGCATGGGGGGGGTAGGGAAGGGAGGGGCCAGGTACCTCAGGCAGGGGGGAGGGTCAGTGGCTGGGGAGGGGAAGGGGCCAGGTACCTCAG